>CM038673.1:765324879-765995942 GCA_021605145.1 Aegilops bicornis | reverse complement strand
TTGGCTTATGCCATTGCACTAGTAAGACTAGGTCCTGACCGAGAATTGCTAATCGGTGAGACCGATTTTAGGACTTTAGGAAACCCTAGCAGTCTCGGTGCCACTAAAGCGTGACTCGGTCTGACCGAAGTTCATCGATTTAGGTTCCAAAACTGCTTCGGTATCACCGAGTTTGAAAATCGGTTGATCCGAAATGATTTCGTGGAAAACTAAAACTGAATTTTTGAGTCATTCTTTTGCAAAAATCTACGCATTCTGTGATGCTCATCCACTCTACCTCATCTATAACTCTTCACAGTGGTCGGCTAGTCAAGTGTTTGCAGCATGTCAGCCCTGTAGTGACAGTGAATAGGTCGAGGAGCGGTGAACATGAGTGAGGGCACTAGTCCCTCCGGCTCTTGAGATGAAGGTAGCAGGAGCACCCCAAGCAATCTGCCTAAAGCTGCCACCGAGGAAAGGGAAGAAGAAAACCTCAGATTACGAAGATGAGGATTATAGAGGCGAGGAAGAGGATGAGGCAACCTCCAAGAAGGCAGTGCTTAAAAAGGAGTGCGGCTCGACACATAGCACAAAGCTCGGACTCAATAGGAAGGTTCACATGCCAAGAGGACACCTATGCCAAAGGTCGAGCATCAACTCAAATTCCCGAAAAGCCTTGATCCCAAAGAGCCATTGCTGCTAAAGGAAAGAAAATGAAAGAAAGGGTCAAAAAGACCACGATCGAGTTATTGGGAAGTCATCCATGATGGAAGAGGAAGAAGAGATTCTTTACCAAAGACCCAAGGCACCAAAGCTTATGGGAGATGCTATAAGATCGGGGCTGCCACATCTAAGCCAAGGAAGCACCCAAAGCTTCCCCCAAGGCCAAGTCTGCACCAAAGTGGAATACGGTGAGTATTCCAAGTGTTGAGAAGAACAAGGTCCCAAAGGCTCGAGGTTGCCGATGAAGAAGATGAAGAAGGACAAGTTCGAGGAAGCTCAAGCCCAAGATACCCAGACCACAATGATGCCCATCCTGTGGTGAGGACATGAAGATTAGAAGAGACAATGGGTTGAGGCTATGGAGGATGGCAGGATCCATATGCCACAAGGAGAAAAACTGCTGTGGACTACGGGTTCCACACCAAGGAACAGCAGGACTTTTATGAGACAATTCTGCTTGGATAAGAAGCCCATAGTGTGTGATATGAGGTGGGTCGACCGACCTACATGAAAGAAAATGTAGAGCACTATCCTGGAGTGCAAGACAATTTTGTTGCTGTTGGAGTTGCAGACTTCGTTGGGCAAAAGCTCACCAACTGGAACGATGAACTTATCATGCAGTTCTACTCCATAGCACACTTTTATCCAGATGGCAGGATAGTGTGGATGTCTGAAGGTACAAGGTACCAGTCAACTGTTGAGGAGTGGGCAAAGCTGATAAATGCCCCAAAGGAGAATGAAGATGACCTGGATGTATATTCCAAGAAGAAAATGGACCACAATTCCATGGCACACATGTACAAGGAGATCCCAGACCACAGCCATTGAGACACATACGTTTGGATCAGTCCACTTCCTTTTATCGTAGGGCTGCCAACTATCTACTGCATCTTAAGGCATACTCTACGCCTAAGTCTGGTGACCACAACATGATTAGAGGGCATGCAATCAACATGTTGCATTTGTTTGATGTGCCACGTAAATTCAAAGTCATGAGCCTTATGGTTGAAACCATTAAGAGGATTATGACCGGACTGTAAGAGAAGTTGTGGATATGCCCCTCGGATCCGTGGAGTTGATTAACTCAAAGATGGGCACGAGCAAATATCTATTGGATAAAGAACATTTTCCAATTTATCCAGACTTTGAGGACAATGAGGTTGTCATGAATGAGAATGATCCATCACGTCGGTTCATGCACAAGAGAAGAAGGAGAAGGCAAGGAAGGAGAAGGCTGCCAGGATGCCAACTCAAGAGGAGGCATCTGAGTATTTCTTGAAGAACAAGCAGGAGCAGCTTGGATACTTAAGAACATCAACACTGAGGATTGAGAAGGGATTAGCAACCATCACTCAAAATCAGGAGAGCTTGGAAAGAATCATGGAACAAAAGTTCTATGACTTAGATGTGAAAGTAACTGAGATTCAGTCTGCTGTGGAGTAACTACAGGATGACATGCAGGAGAGGAAGGGCAAAACAACAACTAATGCATTTGCACAGTGCCTAGAGCCCAGAGGTCATCTGCTGTGCCAGTTCTTGACACGAGCCACTTCATCCGCACTAGGTACAGCCTCAGTGCCACCAGCTCCAGCACCTACACCAGCTCTAGCTCCATCTACTTCAACCAAGCCTTCGTCCTCGGCGCTATCCGGACACCACCACCAAGATCAAGCACGAGAGTCGATCTAGCACTATGCATTTTCTATGAACTTTTGGTAACTTGTTGCCAAAGGGGAGAAAAATGTATAGATCATAGGCTTCGAGAGAGAGTGTTGCTTTTGCTCTCTCTTGATTTGGTGGTTTTTAAACTTGTTTGCTTTTGATTGCTTGAGATACTATGTTTGTGAGACATTGATGATCATGTGTTTGATCATAAGCTACAATTATGCATGTTTGATGATATTATCTTATCTATCCTATGTGATCATTCACTGTGCTTGGTGATGAGTGCATGTATTCAATCCGTATCATTTTGAGCGCTCCACCAAGATGTATGTGACATGGAAGAGTAACCCATGAGCCTAATTCCTTGTGCATTTGCAGTCCAAAGCAAATCGTAAACTATGCACAAATTAAGGGGAGCTCTTGCTTATCACATACTTCTCAAAGCGACGATGTTTTCAATCTTATTATCATTTGTCGAAGTTTTGATCTATATGTTGTCATCAATTACCAAAAGGGGAGATTGAAAGTGCAACTATCCCTAGGTGGTTTTGGTAATTCATAACAACATATAGCTCATTGAGCTAATGCTATTCCAAGACTATTATTTCAGGAAAGCTCAATTAATGGCATGGCATGGATGATGAAAGTGGATCCCTCAAAATACTAAGGACAAAGGATTGGCTCAAGCTCAAAAGCTCAAGACTCTTCATTTTATATTTTAGTGATTCAAGATCACATTGAGTCTATAGGAAAAGCCAATACTATCAAGGAGGGATGAGGTGTTGCTTAATGAGCCTCTTGCTTCATGTGCTTAGTGATATGCTCCAAAACCTCGGCTACTTTCTCACATCCACATATGACCTAAACCTAAAGCCAAAATCGGTCTCACGATTCTTCCTATCCGGCGCCACCGATTCCAAAATGTCATAGCCACTCGCCACAAACCTTTGGGGGTAAATCGGTTCTACCGATAGGGATCTCGGTCTCACTAAGATGGGACTGTAATCTCTCTGTTTCCTTTTCGTAACTTTTCGGTCTCACCGAAAGAGCGGATCGGTCCCACCGAGATTCCAATGTGAACTTTCTGTTTCCCTTTCGTAACGTTTCGGTCTCACCGAAAGAGCGAATCGGTCCCACCGAGTTTACCTGACCAACTCTCTGGTTAGCTAATTACCAAAACCGGTCTCACCGAGTTTGTGTAATCGGTCTCACCGAGATTAGGTTATGCCCTAACCCTAACCATATCGGTCCTACCGAGATGCAAGTCGATCCACCGAAAACCCTAACGGTCACTACTAGGGTTTACTAAAATCGGTCTGACCAAGTTTGTTGATTCGGTCCCACCGAGATTGGTAAATTGTGTGTAACGGTTAGATTTTGTGTGGAGGCTATATATACCCCTCCACCTCCTCTTCATTCATGGAGAGAGCCATCAGAACAAACCTACACTTCCAACTTACCATTTCTGAGAGAGAGCCACCTACTCATGTGTTGAGGCCAAGATATTCCATTCCTACCATATGAATCTTGGATCTCTAGCCTTCCCCAAGTTGCTTTCCACTCAAATCTTCTTTCCACCAGATCCAAATCCTATGAGAGAGAGTTGATTGTTGGGGAGACTATCATTTGAACCACAAGAGCAAGGAGTTCATCATCAACGCACCATTTGTTACTTCTTGGAGAGTGGTGTCTCCTAGATTGGCTAGGTGTCACTTGGGAGCCTCCGACGAGATTGTGGAGTTGAACCGAGGAGTTTGTAAGGGCAAGGAGATCGCCTACTTCGTGAAGATCTACCGCTAGTGATGCAAGTCCTTCGTGGGCGACGGCCATGGTGGGATAGTCAAGGTTGCTACTTCGTGGACCCTTCGTGGGTGGAGCCCTCCATGGACTCGCGCAACCGTTACCCTTCGTGGGTTGAAGTCTCCATCAATGTGGAGGTACGATAGCACCACCTATCGGAACCACGCCAAAAACATCCGTGTCTCCAATTGCGTTTGAATCCTCCAAACCCTTCCCTTTACTTTCTTGCAAGTTGCATGCTTTAATTTCCGCTGCTCATACACTCTTTGCATGCTTGCTTGAATTGTGTGGTGATTACTTGACTTGTCCTAAGATAGCTAAAATCTGTCAAACTCTAAAACTGGGAAAAGGCTAAGTTTTTAATTGGTCAAGTAGTCTAATCACCCCCCTCTAGACATACTTCAAGGTCCTACAATAGCATATGCAGTCTTCATGGCATCTCGAAAATTGCGACACTACTTTCAGGAGTGCTTTATCACGGTGGCCTCCGAAGTGCCCCTCAATGATATAATTAACAACCGGGATGCAACGGGCCGGATTTCCAAATGGGCCATTGAGCTCCTGCCATTCGACATCACGTACAAACCATGTCGAGCCATCAAATCCCAGGTACTGGCTGACTTCGTCGCCGAATGGACAGAAGTCGAACTCCCTGAAGAGTACGACACGTATTCCAACTGGGTGATGCATTTTGACGGCTCCAAGATGTTGGCAAGGCTAGGGCGGGCGTCGTATTAACATCCCCCACATGAGATATCGTCCAGTACGTATTCCAAATATTATACACAGACTCCAACAAGCAGCCGAATACGAGGCCTTGCTGCATGGACTGCGAATGGCCGTATCAATGGGCATACAATGCCTGGAGGTGCGCGGGGACTCAAACCTCGCAATATCCCAAATTCATGGAGACTTCGATGCCAAAGATCCAAAGATGGTAGCTTATCGCAATGTCGTTTTGAAGATGTCAGCTCGGTTCGAGGGACTCGAATATCATCACATCGCCCGCGAAAGTAACCAGGCGGCAGACGTCCTTGCTCGCATCGGTGCTAAGCGTGACCCCATCCCACCTAACATCTTCCTCGAAAGGCTCTTTAAGGCATCTGTGGTATGGCAAGGGGGAGATAGCAACGACAGTCCTGTTCCGAACACAAACACAGATAACGAACACGCCGACATCATCGGAGGTTCAACCACCGAAGTAACACCATTGGCCCACCTCATCATGGCAGTAGTTGCCCCGTGGACCGAACCATTCTTGGCCTACTTAAATAGGAAGGAGCTCCCAGAAGATCAGAACGAGGCTGGCCGCATAGTCCAGTGTTCGAAGGCCTATAAAGTTCACGAAGGAGAGCTCTACAAGAAAAGCACTACCGGAGTCCTTCAAAGGTGTATCTCCGAGGAGGAGGGGCGGAAACTCTTGGCAGAAATTCACGCCGGTTCAGTGGGCACCATGCCGCAGCCCGGGCACTTGTCTGCAAGGCCTTCCGTACATGATTTTGCTGGCCTACGGCCCGGGCAGACGTACAGGACCTCGTCCAGCGCTGTGTTGGATGCCAACTCTTCGCCAACCAAAGCCAGATGCCCCCAACCGTTCTACAAACAATCCCCATTACATGGCCCTTTGCGGTCTGCGGCTTGGACATGGTCGGACCCCTTAAAGGGGAAGCCATAAGAAAAAAAATATATGTTGTTCATGGTGGACAAATTCACCAAGTGGATAGAGGACCAGTTAAAAAGGTCGAGTCCGGACCGGTGATTGCATTTATATCCAATATAGTACACCGTTACGGTGTACCGCACATCATCATCACCGATAAAGGTTCGAATTTCACGACTGATGAAGTGAAAACCTGGTGTGCTAATCTGGGCATTAAGCTCGATTACGCCTCTGTCTACCACCCACAAACAAACGGCCAAGTCGAGCGAGCTAATGGTCTTATTCTGAGCGGCATCAAACCCAAACTAGTGTGGTCTTTGAAAGAATCAGACAAGCACTGGGTCGAGGAGCTCGACTCCGTACTCTAGGGGCTGCGGACCACGCCCAACCGTACTACCGGATACACACCTTTCTTCCTGGTGTACGGTGTAGAGGCTGTATTGCCCTGTGATATGATAGACGACTCACCTCGAGTGCGTATGTACGAAGAGAAAGAGGCCAAGTTGGATCAGCAGGACAGCCTAGATGTCCTGGAGGAGGAGCGCGACGTCGCCAAAGCCCGTTCCACATTTTATCAACTGCAGGCTCAAAGATATCAAAGCAGAGAAGTACGGGCCAAGACTTGCAACGTTGGCGAACTCGTTCTACACTTGCCGGAGAAGAAAAAGGACAAACTCAAGCCCAAATGGGAGGTCCCTTCATAATTGACGAAGTTCTTACCGGAGGAGCGTACCGTCTCCGTGACGCATCACACAGTCGCCTAGAGCCGAACCCCTGGAATACGGCCAGATTCCAAAGGTTCTATGCCTAGAGCCGAACCCTTTGTTAGTCTCCCTCTCCCCTACAATTTCCATAACTCTTTCCCCCTTTTACACAATTTTTTCGCTTTAAAACTCTCGTTCGGTTTGACCGAATACTGCTGGCGTACACATTTTTACAAACATACGCACATTATAACTGGGGGCTTCTTTTAACAGAAGCTTGTTAATATTACTTGCTGAGCATTAAGCTCATCACACATACGCGTCTCTCCCGTATGTCTTTTATTCACCATTATATGCATCGATATGACTTAAGTTTTGGCCAAGCTGGGTTGCCTGGCTCCTGTGCTTACCCCTACGTTCCCGATTGTTCGGCTAGGTGGTAAAGGGAGCACCTCTGCGATTGTTACTGCCGGGTCATCCGGATGTGTACCTCAGACTGGGTGAAGCCGAAAGCTAGCGTTCTTAAGGGAATATTCGGTCGGTGGATGAAAAATATTTTTTTTGCACTCACTCTATTGTGAACCCCCAGAAGTTATACACACCCAGGGAAAGGAACCCTTAACGGAACTATTCTCCCTGGAAGATGTTTCTTACAATCTCAAGGTAATATAACATAACTAGCCGGATACAACTTGTCTGTTCAAGCAACTATGACCCCTACGCTTAGTTTTCCACGATACCCGAACATTCGGCCGTGACGGTATTCGGAAACACTCCGCACCTTCGGGTCCGGAGGTCAAAGCGAAAAGGTCTGCCATGACAAATGATATACAATTCGGCTAGAAGTTCCACATGGTGAGGAAAGTACATAGTCACTTGGACTCAAACACTTCTGCCTCTATACCATCTAACAGGCAGTCTAATTTACAATGCTGTTGGGAATATTTGGCGGCCACCTCTACTTGGTCATATACTAAACTAACGGGAATTTCTTCCCCATTCAAACCTAACGGCCCGACCCGCGCCATGTGATTAGGATCAATCTTGGTGTATCGAGTTTTCACCATGGCCCAAGCCTCTCGCGCACCTTCTCGGCAGGCCGATATCTTCCATAGCTGGATACGTCGCCGCGCTCCTTTAAACAGCTCTACAAGCTCCTCCATACTTCCTGGACGGGAGGCGGATGGCCATAGAGCCTTGGCAACACTCCGCATCGCCAGCCCAGCCTGTTTGTGCACTCGCGATAGCCCTTGCAACAGATCACCTGATGATCCGGACACCTCCTCTTTGAGACGGCCCGTCAATATACCTGCGATCACAACTATATCAGTTTCATCCACTTCCGAACTACTTCCAAAATAGTTCAGATACGTACTGAATATGCCGCCCCGCAGCTTCTTGTTCTCCTTCACGGAATCGGCTAGATGGGCCCGCACATCTTTCAGCTCTTCTCCTAGCTGGTCTTGCAATCCTGGAGCTGGTTTTTCTCAATAATGGCTCGCTTCAAAGACTACGATCGCCTGTAGCTTGTAGCCTTTTGGCTTCTTGCTCATTGGCTTGCGTGACTTCCAACGCCTCTTTGAGTCCCCCTGACCATTATGTCATGGTATAAGCAAGACTGTTAGTATTCTGGGCATATAAGTATATTTTCTCGTTGGGGATATAACTATTTGTGTAAGCCGCCCAGGAGGGGCCGGGTTACGCAAAGGTGATTCATCATATGAAGCCCAAGATCAAGCATGAAGATGGCGGTTCAATGAAGGGTCTAAAGCCCACAGGCAACTTAAGGCCCGTAGTGATAAACCGCCATAATGGCATAACTTGTATTATAAGGAAGGATTAATCAGTCACTGAGTCAAACACTGTTTATGAGCTGACTGGGACTCTGTGGGCCGCAGGGCGTCAACCTGTGTATATAAGGGGACGACCTGCTGACGACTTAGGGCAAGAAACATCCAATCAAGAGCCGGGCATAGCATATCTCGCTCCCTGGTCATCGAAACCCTAGCAATACCAACTCAACTAGACGTAGGCTTACCTTCACTGTAAGGGGCCGAACTAGTATAAAACCTCTCTCATGTCCCTTGTCCAGATTAACCCCTTTAAGCTTCCTAGTTGCGATGGCTCCACGACTAAGTCCTTGCAAGAGGACTTCTGCCGTGACAATTCCACGACAGTTGGCGCCCACCAAAGGGCCTGCGCACGGTGGATTTGAGTTCTTGAAGGGAAACTTCGAAGGGCTCAAGGGATACGCTGTGGGTCGGATGATCAAGAGTCGTCGCGGCAAGATCTACATCGACGATGAAGGCTAGGGCCCCGACGCCGGCTCAATTGAGTACGGATACCGGGTTCCCTTCGGCAGAATCCACTGTTTCATTGGCCGGATCGGTGAGCTGGGCCCTGAGACGGACAGCTGCACCGACCTTGTTGAGACGGCTCAGCGTGCGAGGCCCGCCCGTGCTCAACCCGTCGTGAAGCGTGCCTTCATGGGTTGCATCCACGGAGGAGAACTTTCTGAAGGCTTTGTCGACGGCGGTGAGACGGCCGTCCACGCCAATGGTGATTCGTCCACTGGTGAGATGGATTCACTGTATCAACTGCAAGATGGCAGGCTTGGGGGCTGTTCCGATGGCAGCAGTATTCCGGACCCATTTGAGCCTCCAAGCTGGGAAGGGGTCTTCATGGCTGGCACTCAACCCGGCCAGAACTCTACGGCTGCGGCAGCAATAACGTCCCGAGTCGAGCGGGCAAGAGGCTCTGGCGCCAAGGCTCAGTGTCGCTTGATCTCATGGATAAGCTGACGGCCCTGAAACCGCCACAGTTATTCCAGCAAATCAAGATGAACGTGATGCAGAGGTGGCACAGGTGCGTGAGGAAATAGCTTGTACCAAGGAGGCCTTAGCAGCTGAGGACACCAGGTTGACCGCAGAACGGGCGGCTTTGGATGCACGGGCCCAACAGCTCCAGTCAGAGGCTTTCTAGCTTACGATGAACCTGAACGCATCTAACAAGGTGATGAGGAGGAGACACCAGAAAACTCAATCCCGTTTACCTCCGGTTTATGATCCTCAGACCCTTTTTTCCACACACGGAGCTAGCCCTAGCAACCCGCCAGAAGCAAACCAGTTCATAACACCCGGAGTAGGGGGCCGGTTCAGCCTCGGGTGATGGCACCTCCTCATGTGAATGTGGCCCCGCCCCGCTACGTACCAACACCACCGGGTCATTTCTCTAACCCCACGTTTGGCGGCTCTTCCAGTGGACGGTGACAATCCCACATGTAAGTGAGACGCTGGCGATCGAAGAACTCATCTGCATTTGCTCGCTCAAGAAGAGGCTTATTCCTATAGTCGAGACAGGATTCATTCGATCGATATAGCGAGCACATGGAGTCGAAGCTTTGTCAAGCAACGCCAACAGCCGTAACCAACCCGGCAGCTTATAACCCGATGCAGAGGACCGGATACGCCAGAGGACGAGCGGCGGCTCAACCGGGCGGCTCGCCAGACGGCTCATCAAGCTTTCCCGGATTATCCGACGACTTCGTTGAGGGGAGTGGCCACAAGAACCGGGCGGTGTTCCTTGTTTGGTGCCCTCTTTATGTAATGTGCGTCTGCCTAAGGATTTCAAGGGACCCCGGAAGGTGCCAAATTATACGGCCGACTTACAGCCCGGGGCATGGATCGAAAGCTATGAGATGGCCATGGAGCTGTTGGAGGTCAGTGACGCGGCAATGGCTAAGTACTTCACCATGATGTTAGATGGAACGGCCCGGACATGGTTAAAAGGCTTGCCGCCCAATTCCATCGGCTCATGGGCGGAATTGAAGGCTCGGTTCATTCAGAACTTCAAAGACACCTGCAAGCAGTCCATGTCAATTGTGGATTTAACTAATTGTAAACAATAGGAGGTGAATCTACCACTCATTGGGTGCGTTGGTCAAGGAGATAATACATTCGTTCGACAAGATGGACGCCGCTCTGCAGTCCTCATGTTGGAGAAAAATTGCCGATTTGTGCATTTGAGGCCGAGAAAGTAGGGCGCCTAAAGCGTTATTGTAATGATATGGGTCAGCTGATGGCGGCTCTAGTCAAATACGCCGATTCTGATAATACAGCGGATCATGCGTCTGACGAGGAAAAGGTGGGGAAGGGAAAGAAGAACGACAACGAAAAAGGCCAGCAACATAACCCGGCAAATCAAGGAGGCAACAAGCGTAAAGCCGATGGTAATCCGGAGTTTGTGGCCAACGCTAATGCACAGGGTAATGATAAGAGACGCAAGGGGAGGTAGCCCCCTCGATCTGGCGGGTCAGGTCCATCTCTTGAGCAGCTACTCAATGAACCCTGCCCGAGACACGGTACCCGGGAAAAGCCGGCCACTCAATTATGGAAGGATTGCGCGATCATGAAGGCTTTCAAGAGTTCCAAGACGTTCGACGGCAATCATGGCTCGGGTGGCATCTCAGGTGCTGGCGGCTTTCATGGCCCGGGTGGTGGTTCAAATTCCGGCTTTCAGGGAAATCAAGGTGGCTATAATCACCAGCAGACTGGTCAGGGAGGTCAGCAGCAGCAGCAGTCAGGTTATCAAAGCAATCCAAAGCAAATGAATAGTGGGCGGTATCATGTGTTCACCACTAGCTTATGCAAGCGGACCGAAGCTTCATAAAGGGCTGTGAACGCTGTTGAGCCAGCGGTTCCCCGTTATTTAAGGTGGTCAGAGCAGCCTATTGTGTGGAGTAGAGAGGATCACCCTCCCCGGGTTGATACTCCGGGTCAGTTAGCCTTGGTGGTAGCACCTCAAGTCGGTGGATATAAGTTTACTAAGGTGCTCATGGATGGATGTAGCAGCATCAACATCCTCTATTATGAGAACTTTCGGCATATGGGGCTAACTAACAAAAAATTGAAGACATCCAACACCGTTTTCCATGGAGTGGTGCCTAGTAAGTCGGCGTACCTAGTTGGAAAGATTGAGCTGGAGGTAGCCTTTGGAGACGAATATGATTCTAGGGCTGAGAAATTAACCCTTGAGGTGGTCAAAATCAAAAGCCCATATCATGCTCTGTTTGGTCGGCCGGCTTACGCTAAGATCATGGCGCGGCCGTGTTATGTTTACTTGCAGCTCAAGATGCCAGGTCACAAGGGCACCATTACTGTGCATGGGAGTCGAAAGATAGCCCTGGAATGCGAGGTGGGCGATGCGGCCTATGCCGAGTCTCTTTGCGCAGCTGAGGAACTAAAATTTTATCAAGATAACGTTGACCCGGCGGATATGACACCTCGGAAGAAGCCGACCACAGAGCATGACCCGACGATGAAGTTCAAATCGGCCGATGAAACCAAGCTTGTCGATTTTACTCCAGGCGACTCATCTGAACAATTCAGCATCAGTGCCAATCTGGATCCTAAATAGGAAAGCGCGCTCATCGAGTTCATCCGTGAGAATCAGGACATCTTTGCATGGAAACCTTCTGACATGCCGGGTGTACCGAGAGAACTTGCTGAGCATACTCTTAATATTGATCCGAAGTTTAAGCTGGTCAGGCAGTTTCTTCGGCGGTTCAGCGAAGAGACACGGAAAGCTATTGGTGAGGAGGTGGCCCGGCTCTTGGCGGCCGAATTTATTATTGAAGTTTTTCAACCTGAGTGGTTGGCTAACCCAGTGCTTGTACTTAAAAAGAATGGCACCTGCGGATGCTTGTGGATTACACGGACTTAAATAAGGCTTGTCCGGCTGATCCTTTTGCTCTCCCCCATATTGATTAAATCATTGATGATACGGCGGGTTGTGAGCGTTTGAGATTTTTGGATGCTTACTCTGGTTATCATCAGATCAAGATGACAGTTAAGGACCAGGAGAAGACGGCCTTCATTACTCCGTTTGGAGCCTTCTGCTATGTATCTATGACTTTTGGGCTCAAGAGTCCCCCAGGCGACTTATCAGCGGTGTGTACAGAACTGTCTCCACAATCAGATTGGGCGCAATGTTCACGCTTATGTGGATGATATCGTGGTGAAGTCCAGAGAGAAAGAAACCTTGATAGATGATCTGAAGGAAACCTTTGATAATCTCCGGGTCTACAAGATGATGCTTAACCCGGCCAAATGTGTGTTCGGGGTGCCAACAGGCAAACTTCTGGGTTTTTTGGTCACTAACAGAGGTATTGAAGCTAATCCGGAGAAAATCAAGGCAATCGCCTCTTTGGATAAACCGGCGTGCATCAATGATGTTCAGCAACTGGCAGGTTGTATCGCTGCTTTAAGCCAGTTCATAAGCCGGTTAGGTGAGAAGGCTATACCGCTGTATCAGCTGATGAAGAAAACAGACAGATTTGTCTGGAGTGATGCTGCTAATGCTGCCTTTGAAGATTTAAAGAGACAGTTGTCTGAACCGCCGATTCTTGCGGCTCCCATTGATAAAGAGCCGCTGCTATTATACGTGGCTGCTAACTTACGTGCTGTTAGTGTTGCAATTGTGGTGGAGCGCAAGGAGGCTTGCAAGGAGCATCCAGTTCAATGACCAGTTTACTACATCAGTGAGGTTCTCATTGAGTCTAAGCAAAGATATCCGCACTGGCAGAAGCTTGTTTATGGGTTGTTCATGGCAAGCCGAAAGCTTAAGCAATACTTCCAGGGTCACCCCATCACTGTGGTAAGCTCTGCTCCTTTGGGAGACATCATCCAGAATAGAGAGGCCACAGTTCGAGTCGCCAAGTGGGCCATTGAGCTTGGGTCTCATGGTTTGAAGTATGTGCCACGCACTGCTATTAAATCTCAAGCACTGGTGGACTTCATCAATGATTGGACAGAGCTCCGGAGCGGGAGAAGCCGGATAACACATATTGGACTATTCATTTTGATGGATCCAGGCAGTTGGAAGGCTCGGGGGCTGGAGTCGTTTTAACTTCCCCTCGAGGTGACAAATTTTGCTATGTGCTCCGGCTCATGTTTCCTTGTACTAATAATGCAGCTGAATATGAGGCCTTACTCCATGGTCTTCAGATGGCCAAAGAGATGAATTTGAGCCGGGTAAGGTGTTTGGGCGATTCAGATCTCGTGGCTCAACAGGTGTCAGGCAAGTGGGACTCCAAGGACCCCCTCATGATGTTGTAGCAGGGCACTTCAAGGGTTATCAAGTGGAGCACATTGATCGAAGGAAGAATGAGGCGGCTGATGCTTTCAGCCGGCTAGGATCTCAACGTAAGCCTATACCGCCTAACACCTTTTTGGATGTTTTGCATAATCCTTCTGCCAAGTTACCCATAGAGGAGGACTTAGCTGTTCCAGACCCAGAAGCACAGTTGGTGGCAGCTCTTCACGTTATCCCGGATTGGACAATGTCGTATTTGGCTTACATGACCCGAGGAGAGTTGCCTGAGGATGAGACCTTGGCGAGAAAAATCACCCGGCGGTCTAAGTCCATGACAATTGTTCATGGTGAGCTGCATCATCGCAGTGTCACCGGGACGTTTCAACGTTGTCTATCGCCTGCGGAAGGTCAGGAAATACTTCGGGAGATCCATGAAGGTGATTGTGGTCATCATGCCGGCTCAAAATCTCTTCTGGCCAAGGCTGTCCGTCATGGTTTTTATTGCCTGACGGCTCATGCTGATGCGGAAGATCTGGTCAGTAAATGTGACAGTTGGCAAAAATTCTCACGACGAGCTCATGTCCCAGCTAAAGAATTGAGGATGATTCCAATTACTTGGCCGTTTGCGGTCTGGGGGCTTGATATGGTCAGGCCTTTCAAAAGGTCTAAGGATAAAAAGACACACCTCCTAGTGGCGGTGGATAAATTTACAAAGTGGGTTGAGGCAGAGCCGGTCAGTAAGTGTGATGCAGCCATGACGGTTCAGTTCATGAAAAAGGTGATTTTTTGCTTTGGTTTTCCACACAGCATCAGAACTGATAATGGCACTAATCTCTCCAAAGGTGCTATGGAAGAGTTCTCTCAATGAGAACATATCCGGCTTGATGTTTCGGCGGTAGCTCATCCTCAATCCAATGGTCAAGCAGAAAGAGCCAATCAGGAGATCTTGAAAGGTATAAAACCCCGACTCTTGGTCCCCTTCCAGCAGGCGCCGGGTTGTTGGGTGGAGGAGTTACCCTCTGTGATTTGGAGCATCAACACTACACCTAACAGATCTACGAGTTATACACCTTTCTTCATGGTGTACGGAGCAGAGGCGGTCCTGCCAAGTGACATCCGTCATGACTTGCCCCGCTTGGCGGCTTACGTTGAAGCTGATAATGAACGAGCTCGTCAGGATGCACTTGACTTAGTGGGTGAAGAGCGAGACTTGGCAATAGCCCGCTCGGTGATATACCAGCAAGACCTGCACCGCTACCACAACCATCGGGTTAGGTCCCGAACCTTTCAGGAAGGCGATTTTGTGCTCTGGCTCATCCAGGATCAATCCGATATGCACAAGCTATATCCCCCTTGGGAAGGGCCCTTTGTGGTCAGCAAAAACCTGAACAACGGGTCATATTACCTCATCGATGTTCGAGAACACAAAGATTCACGTAAGTCGGAGGAGGAGACCCGTCGGCCGTGGAATATCGCTCATCTTCGGCCTTACTATACTTGAGCCACCGGCTCTCAGGATGTACATATATTTTGAGATGTATATATTATGAAAAACAATAAAGCAGGACCTTTGTCCTTTTCATCCTCAAGTGTTTACATGTCTTCCTTATTATTTTAAAACAACCAATAGGGAGTGGGTCATATTTGAATCCGGCTCTCCCTCTGGTGCGGCTTATGATCATATCTGAATCTAGCCATGATCACTAGGGGGCTTCCTGTTCAAACATAGGTCGTATTCAAACCAAAGAGAACATAGTTGTCGATACCCTCTTGATCGGCATACTGCCAAACCCACTAGGGGGCTTCTTGATCATATCTGAATCATAGCTTAACCCCTTTGGTTCTGAAGTGGATCGTATTCGAATCAGCGTCATTAAACAACTCTTATGGTCACATGGGGGCTTCCTTTTCAAACATAGGTCGTATTCGAACCAAAGAGAACATAGCTGTCGATACCTACTTGATCGGCATCGCCAGAGCCACTGGGGGCTATATGATCGTATCTGAATCTTAGCTTAACCCCTTTGAATCGGTTTACTGATCGTATTCGAATCAGCTGCCTTTGAATTTTGTCTATCAATCATAAAACTTTGCGAATCACAATTGTTTGACGGTTTGCATATCTGTTTCTGAAAGCATTTATGAGGTGATTTTATTCCACCAACTTAATTTTGATCAAGTACAGTTGTTGATACATAACAAGCATCATATGTGCAAGGTTTCAGGATTAAAAAACTTACCATCATTGTTCGGGTCGCATAAGCCGGCAAGGTAATCAAACGATCACAGGTATGGTGTTGCGGTTATGTCTTAAAGGATATAACTGAGAACCGACTTTTTTTATGATTTTTTTGATTCATACTCCGGGTTATCTGTAAAACATATGACTCGTGTAGCGACCAGACCCGAATGGATCTAGTGCTCTGTGCTCAGTGTCATCCACGGATCGATAATCTTGACACCACACTGATTGAAGGATTTATAGCAGAGTAGCAATCACACACTTATTACATCGTTGTCCACAAGGGAACTTAATACAATAATATGGCTTAAGGCCATCTAAAGATAACAGCGGAAGACTTGGAAGACAAGTGAGTCCATCAACTCCATCGGCATCACTGAGTATAGAACCACGACCTAACACCTTACTCGACGTCTGAAAAGTCTGCAACGTGAAAAGTTGCAGCCCGAAAACGGGTCAGCACATGGAATATGCTGGCAATGTAACACATAGAGAACAAAGAAGCAATAAGCCTATACTACATGCATATATGGCTGGTGGTAAGGCTCTACGGTTACATTTTTGCATAAAGCTGGTTTTTCCCTACATCAAAGGAATAAATTATTTAACTATCATGGTGGTTGTTAAACATTGAGAATGGTTGACAGCATCCTCAATCCCAATTAAAGAGTACTCATTAAAACCCAATAACTTTATTATTAGAAGTAACATGTTGAGATTCACATGATATTCAAGTACTAGATACTCAAGATGTCCATAACCGGGGACACGGCTAATCATGATTAGTTTATTCACTCTGCAGAGGTTTCATGACTTTTCCCCACAAGACTCGATCGCCTCCGTTTGGTTCTCGCACTACATGGTGTTTGAGAGACGGATGACCGAGACATAGTCTTTCAGAAGCGCTAGCACCTTATGTGGGTAGACCGTACCAACCTACATCCCCTACATCAGCTAGCCTACCCGTAAGAGTTCGCACAACTTAGTCAACTACGCCAGAGCCCATAATTGGCTTGTGGCTGCACACGGAAGTTTCCAGTTTGAATAATCTTATGATCCCTTAGAGCCCGGGTGGCGGTCCGAAGAAATACTGAGCAAGTCCTGATAGAAACCAGGTGCCTCAATCCACCCAGATGTGTGTTTAGGTTGCCACCTTAAATAAACCATTAATTAACAATCTCACATCTGTCATGGATATTCACTCACCCAATCCACGTCTACTAGCATAGCATGGCATAATCAAGCAAACGTAGAAGTAACTCCCAAGGTTTCATAAGTAAAACAGGTAATAGGTACTACCTCAATCTACTTCCCATCCCACAATTTAATTAGATCCTAAACATGCAAGTGTTTGAGGGTTGATCTAATGCATAAAACTGGGTAGTAGAAAAGGTATGATCAAAGTGTTACTTGCATTGTCGATGATCCATGAGTCCTAAAGATTCAAGTAACAAGCGGCACTCCGGGTGATCTAACGCAGACAAACAACAAGCATACAATAAGTACTCATCTAATGCACGGGGAAATCTCGAATAAAAGATCTAACCAGATAATTCAACTTAAGAACCCTGGTTGCAAAAGAATCGAATCAAATAAAGCATCGAAAGTCGGAACTCGAGAGAGAACGACTCGGTTTAGCAATCTGAAATTAAGTCAAAATTTTACAGTAGCAAAACTCTGTGTAAGTAGGTTAGTCGGAACGGCGGTTTCATAACAAAACTCCAGCGCTTGAATCACACGATTCCGATAAACGAGCAAGAAATAAAACAGATTTGAAAATCGGATCGTAAATTGAATCAAAAATAATGGATTAAATCCGATTTAAAAGAAAACGACGAACGGATTAAATAACAGACGTTCGTTAACAGAACTAATCCAACGAACGCGTTCATTGAAACGAACAGGTCGGTGAACATTCACTAAATAAGAAAACCGAAAAAAAAATAAAACCGTCTAGGTTTTGAAAAAACCGAACATCGCAAAAAAAACCGTATCGGTCTTTTAACAAAAACCCGGATCGGATCGGATCGGGGCGGCGGCTACCTCCGGCGGGTCTTCGCCGGCGGGGCTCCGGCGGGGTCGGCGGGGTCGGTAGGGGCGGCGAGGGGCTCGGGGTCCGCGACCGAGGGCGGCGAGGGCGACGGAGGCGGCTCGGGCGGGCGGGCGGCTCGGGTGGAGGGCGGCGACGGCGGGCGGGTTGAGGAGAGGAGGCGGCCGGGTATAAATAGGAGGGAGGGGGCGCCGGGTGGCTTGGAGGAGGGGCAAGCTGGGGAAGGCGGGCGGCGGGCGCTGCCCCGAGCGGGACTCGGCGTGCGGCGAAGGACTCCAGCAGGAGGAGAGGGAGGTGGGCCGGGCGCTGGGTCGGGCATGGTCTGGGCAGTGGGCCTTAGCCAGTGGGGAAGCGTAGCGTTTTTAAAGCAAAACAAAACGGATTAAAAAAAAATATCAAAGCGAACTCCGATTTTAATAAAATTAATTTTCCCGACTCTTAAAAATGAGTCGAACAAAATGAACTTTAAAAACGGCAAACATGCATAAATTTTTAAAATGCTCATTTTGCCTAAGCAAAATAAATCTTCCAAAACCAAATTTTGATTTATTTATAATATCTTCATTTTTCCTAAATATTGGGAAAGTCATATTATTCCCTCTCTTAAGTTTTTATAGGAAAAACTTTATGAAGATAATTAATAAATTCAATGATCCTATTTTCAAGATTTGAGAAATAAATCCCAAATATGAAAATAATGAAACTTCCAACTCTCTCCGAGGGTCCTTGAGTTGCGTGAAATTTTCTAGGATCGGAAAATGCGAGAAAAATATGATATGCATGATGACCTAATGTATAACATTCCAAATTGAAAATTTGGGATGTTACAAACCTACCTCTTAAGATGAATCTCGCCTCGAGATTCGGGTTGGCTAGAAAATAGGTGAGGGTGGTCCTTGAGCAAAACTTCCTCTCTTTCCCAAGTGGCTTCATCCTCAGGGTGGTGGCTCCACTGAACTTTGCAAAACTTGATAACCTTGCTGCGAGTAACTCACTGGCATAATCGAGAATCTTAACCGGTTTCTCCTCATATGTCAAGTCATCCTTCAACTGAATTGCTTCCTGGGCACTTTGTGTCTCTTAACGGTACCTCTGCTATCTCGGGGTGACATTTCTTCAATTGAGAAACATGGAATACATCATGAACTCCCGACAGTCCTTCTGGTAATTCCAACTTATAAGCAACTTCTCCCATGCGTTGCAAAATCTTATACGGTCCAACGAAACGTGGTGCTAACTTTCCTTTAACTCCAAAACGCTTAACTCCTCGAAGCGGGGATACTCTGAGATATACTCTATCTCCAACTTCATACTCCATCGCTTTGCGCTTTGAATCGGCATAGCTCTTTTGTCTGGACTGGGCTACCTTGAGCCTGTCTCGAATCAACTTAACTTTCTGTTCAGACTCCTTAATCAAATCTGGTCCAAACAACTGACGATCTCCAGTTTCGTCCCCTAACAACGGTGTCCAAACCATAGGGTATCGTGCTCATCCTCACGAAATCCTTTAGCTTTTCCTTTGCTCATTTTCTCCTTTATAGAGGCAACTTCCTTATCTGCCTTTTGGGCTTCTCTGATTTTGTCCATCAGTGTCATTTGAATCTCCAATCTTGCTACATAGCCTCTCGGAACTATTTCCAAACATAGCTCTCAAGTCCTCGGCTAACTCATTGGGTATTCCTCCCATCATTAGGGTATTGACGTGGCTCTTACGGCTCAATGTATGCCTTTCGACATTAGCCTTCCCGGGTGATAATGAAATCTCATGTCATAATCCTTGATAAGCTCTAACCATCTCCTTTGTGCGAGATTCAATTCCTTACGTGTGAAGATGTACTTCAAACTCTTGTGATCCGTGATATACTTCACAATGATTTCCAATGAGAAAATGTATCCACGTCTTTCGTGGCATGCACAACGGCTGCTAACTCCAAATCATGAGTGGCATAATTCAACTCATGGGGCTTAAGTTGTCGTGAAGCATATGAAACAACTCTTCCTTCCTGCATAAGCACTGCTCCAAGTCCTCGGCGTGAAGCGCCGTAATACACCTCATAATCCTTAGTCTGATCTGGCAATATCAAAACTGGTGAGGTGACCAATCTTTTCTTCAACTCCTGAAAACTTGCCTCACAGTCCTCAGTCCATATAAATTTGTTTTCCTTCTTCAACAATTCTGTCATAGGCTTAGCAATCTTTGAGAAATTCTCAATGAACCTTCGGTAGTATCCTGTGAGTCCAAGGAAACTCCGAATCTCTCCAACTGTCGTTGGTGCTTCCCATTTGGTTACGGTCTCAACTTTTGTGGGGTCAACTGCTATCCCTTCTCCGGATATAACATGTCCGAAATCCAACTTCCTTTAGCCAAAACTCACATTTGCTGAACTTGGCATGCATAACCGGTGTTCCTCGGTTTCTCCAAAACCAATCGCAAATGTTCCTTGTGTTCCTCTTCATTCTTCGAGAAAATCAAAATGTCATCAATGAACACCACCACGAACTTATCCAAAAACTCCATAAACACTTTGTTCATCAGGTTCATGAAATAGGCTGGTGCGTTAGTCAGTCCAAATGACATAACGGTATACTCGTATAGTCCATATCTCGTGGTAAATGCTGTCTTGGGTATGTCTGCTCCCGAATCTTCAACTGATGGTACCCTGATCGCAAGTCCATCTTGGAAAACACCTTGGCTCATTGCAAGCGATCAAACAGGTCATTTATCATAGGTAGTGGGTACTTGTTCTTGATTGTTACTTCATTCAATCCACGATAATCAACAACCATTCTTAACGATCCGTCCTTCTTCTCCACTAGCAAAACGGGTGATCCCCAAGGTGAAGAACTTGGGCGATAAAACCTTTATCCAAAAGCTCCTTAATCGCTTCTTGATTTCCGCCAAATCCTGTCTTTGGCATCCTATATGGTCGCTTCGATATTGGGCCTGTTCCTGGCAAAAGTTCTATCAAAAACTCAATGTCTCTATCCGGTGGCATTCCTGGCAACTCTTCCGGAAATACATCAAGAAAATCCTTCACCATTGGTACTTCTCCCTGCACCACTCCTGATAGGCAATTAACTTGCGCTCTTCTCTGCTGATGCCGTGATACATACTTAATCCTTCTTCCTTCTGGTGTGGTGAGCAAAATTGACTTTGTGGTGCAATCTATGTTTCCTCCATACCTTGATAACCAATCCATACCTAATATCACATCCAATCCTTGGGATTCCAGAACTATTAGGTCCGAGGGAAAAACATAGTGTCCAATCCTTAATGGCAGTCGATCACACCATTTACTAGCCATGTACTGCCTCCGGTGAGGTTACTAGCATGGGTGACCTAAGGGCTTGGGTTGGTAACTTGTACTTATCCACAAATCCCCTTGATATGTATGAATGCGATGCACCAAGATCGAAAAAGAACAACTGCAGTAAATGACTTAACCAAAAACTTACCGACATCTTGCATCGGGCTGATCTTCAACCTCCTCCACTTCAATGTGGTTCACCTGTCCCCTATTGAAAGGGTTAGGCTTCTTTCCGTAGCTTCCATTGCCATTTCCATTCGCCTATACGGACAGTCATTGGCATAATGCCCAGTCTTATGCACTTAAAGCAAGTAATATGACTCAGGTCTTCTTTGGATGGTGTTGACGGGTTGGTGCGATTCTGTCCATTACTTCCTCCATTTCCGTTCCCATTCTTGGTGCTGTTATGGTTATGCGAATTACCTCCTCCAAGCTGAAACTGAATTCCTGATTTAGGGGTATAACGAGGTTTCTGCTGAGCTCCAGAGTTATACTTCCCTTGCCCATACTTCCGCTTACGGTTCTCAATTTGCTGCTGCTTTCCTTCAATCATGAGGGCTCGGTCTACTAACTCCTGGTAGTTATTGAAACTTGCTACCATCAACGGCATCTTGAACTCATCATTCAGTCCTTCTAGAAACTTCTCTGTTTAGTTGCATCAAGAGTAACGTCATCCGGGGCATAACGTGCTAGTTTACTAAAGTCATCCACGATCGGCCAACAGTCCTTCCTCCTTGGCGTAAATTGTGAAACTCACGCTTCTTCATGGCCATAGCTCCTGCCGAAACATGGGCAGTGCAAAAGCTTGCTGAAATTGATCCCATGTGACGGTGTCTCAGGTGGTAAGTGGCTGTGAAATTCTCCCACCATGCTGCGGCAAGGGTCCTTCAAGCTGATGTGCTGCAAACTTCACTCTTTCTCCATCCGTGCATCCTGCAGTGGTCAGCTCCCTTCCTATCTTGCGGAGCCAGGCATGTGGTCCGTTTGGCTCGGTGCTACGGGAAGACACCGGCGGGTTTAGTCTAAGGAAATGAGTCAGATGATCCGCAGGTGGTGGTGGTGGGTTGTTGTTGTTGTTGTTGCCCCGGTTCTCGCACCAATTTTTGAATCAGGGTATTCTGCTTCTGGATCAGGTTGGGTGATCTCTGGCGGGAAAAGCGAATCGGGTCGCGTCTCGGAGGCATCGATGGGTTTAGAAAAGATGAGAATTTAGAATAGAATGAGGTCTAAGGGGAATCACTACCCAATGCACATGAGCAAATACACACAAAATCACTTCATTCAATCAAACAAGGCTTACAACGATCTAACTATCGCAAAAGTGCGTGTACTATAATGTTTACATGGAGGGAATACTACTAATATGTGGGGAACTTCTACTAATTTGAACCGGTGGAAGACTCCATAATGTCTGCTCCCGCTTCGTCTTCAAAGTCGGGTTCACTTGGATCCGAATCGGTGTCGTCGATGTTGATGTAGTCGCTTGGGCAATCGACATACCGGTCTTCATTCTGAGCGCCAACTTCTTCTTCAGTTCTTCAATCTCGTACTTAAGATCGTTATTGTGTCTTGCTAGAGCTACGATCTCGCCCATATAGTCCTTGCGAGTTGTCTTTAGTTCTTCTTCAAGTTCGATGATCCTTCCCTTTGCATTCGCAACTCCAACATATCATTGCACATCCGGTTCTCTGGCGCCGAATGTGCTGGTTTAACTCTGGATGAAAGCTGCAATGGATCTATCCTTCTTGGTGCCGACGACGTCCCCATTTGTCATCTCGGCGTCCGCAAATCTGGTAGATTGTGTCCTTGAGGTCTTCTTGATAAACTTCTCCAATGCGTCCCATGGTGATGTGAGCTGCCATGCTCTTTCCTGCACTCCAAGTTGGTGCAATCAAAACACTATCTATAGGCTTGGTGATTGGGGCGAATGTCCTTCCCGAACGTGAGCGTGAATCTTCCAGCGCTCCTCTTCAGCAGAGTGGCGTTGAAAGTCCCGGTGAAGCTTGGTAGTCCAATGTTCGTGTACTTGGTAACTTCCTTCAAGTGAAATCCAAAAGGTGTGCCTTCATCCGGTTGGGTGTACTTGATCTTCGCGTCCTTCATCCTAAAGAGAGTAGAAAAGATGAGGAGTTAGAAAATGGGAAGAGAATAGTGATCTATGGCTTTATCTTAGTGGTCGTGTCCTCAACAACAGTGTGCTCGATACCATTCTCTCAGAGCGACTGCATTCGAATGGATCTAGTGCTCGTGCTCGATGTCATCCTCGGATCAAGAATGTCGACACCACACAAGATTTCAAGGATTTATAGCAGTAGCAATCACACACTTATTACATCGTTGTCCACAAGGGAACTTAATACAATAATATGGCTTAAGGCCATCTAAAGATAACAGCGGAAGACTTGGAAGACAAGTGAGTCCATCGACTCCATCGGCATCACTCAGTATAGAACCACGACCTAACACCATACTCGACGTCTGAAAAGACTGCAACGTGACAAGTTGCAGCCCGAAAACGGGTCAGCACATGGAATATGCTGGCAATGTAACACATAGAGAACAAAGAAGCAATAAGCCTATACTACATGCATATATGGCTGGTGGTAAGGCTCTACGGTTACATTTTTGCATAAAGCTGGTTTTTCCCTACATCAAAGGAATAAATTATTTAACTATCATGGTGGTTGTTAAACATTGAGAATGGTTGACAGCATCCTCAATCCCAATTAAAAAGTACTCATTAAAACCCAATAACTTTATTATTAGAAGTAACATGTTGAGATTCACATGATATTCAAGTACTAGATACTCAAGATGTCCATAACCGGGACACGGCTAATCATGATTAGTTTATTCACTCTGCAGAGGTTTATGACTTTTCCCCACAAGACTCGATCGCCTCCGTTTGGTTCTCGCACTACATGGTGTTTGAGAGACGGATGACCGAGACATAGTCTTCGTAAGCGCTTAGCACCTTATGTGGGTAGACCGTACCAACCTACATCCCCTACATCAGCTAGCCTACCCGTAAGAGTTCGCACAACTTAGTCAACTACGCCAGAGCCCATAATTGGCTTGTGGCTGCACACGGAAGTTTCCAGTTTGAATAATCTTATGATCCCTTAGAGCCTGGGTGGCGGTCCAAGAAATATGAGCAAGTCCTGATAGAAACCAGGTGCCTCAATCCACCCAGATGTGTGTTTAGGTTGCCACCTTAAATAAACCATTAATTAACAATCTCACATCTGTCATGGATATTCACTCACCCAATCCACGTCTACTAGCATAGCATGGCATAATCAAGCAAACGTAGAAGTAACTCCCAAGGTTTCATAAGTAAAACAGGTAATAGGTACTACCTCAATCTACTTCCCATCCCACAATTTAATTAGATCCTAAACATGCAAGTGTTTGAGGGTTGATCTAATGCATAAAACTGGGTAGTAGAAAAGGTATGATCAAAGTGTTACTTGCCTTGCTGATGATCCGCGAGTCCTAAAGATTCGAAGTAACAAGCGGCGACTCGGGTGATCTAACGCAGACAAACAACAAGCATACAATAAGTACTCATCTAATGCACGGGGAAATCTCGAATAAAAGATCTAACCAGATAATTCAACTTAAGAACCCTGGTTGCAAAAGAATCGAATCAAATAAAGCATCGAAAGTCGGAACTTGAGAGAGAACGACTCGGTTTAGCAATCTGAAATTAAGTCAAAATTTTACAGTAGCAAAACTCTGTGTAAGTAGGTTAGTCGAACGGCGGTTTCATAACGAAACTCCAGCGCTTGAATCACCTGATTCCGATAAACGAGCAAGAAATAAAACAGATTTGAAAATCGGATCGTAAATCGAATCAAAAATAATGGATTAAATCCGGTTTAAAAGAAAACGATTTAACGGATTAAATAACGGATGTTCGTTAACAGAACTAATCCAACGAACGCGTTCATTGAAACGAACGGGTCGGGTGAACGTTCACTAAATAAGAAAACCGAAAAAAATAAAACCGTCTAGGTTTTTGAAAACCGAACATCCCAAAAACGGATCGGTCTTTTAACAAAAACCGGATCGGATCGGATCGGGCGGCGGCTACCTCCGGCGTGGTTCGCCGGGCGGGCTCCGCTGGGTCGGCGGGGTCGGGAGGCGGCGAGGGGCTCGGGGGTCCGCGACGGCGAGGCGGCGAGGGACACGGGCGGCCGGGCGGGCGGCGGCTCGGGTGGAGGGCGGCGACGGCGGGCGGGTTGAGGGAGAGGAGGCGGCGGGGTATAAATAGGAGGGATGGGGCGCCGGGTGGCTTGGGGAGGGGCAAGCCGGGGGAAGGCGGCGGGCGGCGTCGCTGCCGAGCGGGACTCGGGCGGCGGGCGGCGAGCGGACTCCACGCGGAGGAGGAGAGGGAGGTGGGCCGGGCGCCGGGTCGGCCTGGCTGGTTGGCCGGCTGGGCCTTGGCCCAGAAGGCTTTTTTAAAGCAAAACAAAACGGATTAAAAAAATATCAAGCGAACTCCGATTTTAATAAAATTAATTTTCCCCGACTCCTAAAAATGAGTCGAACAAAATGAACTTTAAAAACGGCAAACATGCATAAATTTTAAAATGCTCATTTTGCCTAAGCAAAATAAATCTTCCAAAACCAAATTTTGATTTATTTATAATATCTTCATTTTTCCTAAATATTGGGAAAGTCATATTATTCCCTCTCTTAAGTTTTTATAGGAAAAACTTTATGAAGATAATTAAATAAATTCAATGATCCTATTTTCAAGATTTGAGAAATAAATCCCAAATATGAAAATAATGAAACTTCCAACTCTCTCCGAGGGTCCTTGAGTTGCGTGAAATTTTCTAGGATCGGATAATGCGAGAAAAATATGATATGCATGATGACCTAATGTATAACATTCCAAATTGAAAATTTGGGATGTTACAACTCGCCATGCGGTAAGCCGCCAAGGGACTTGCGTTTTTGTTCTGTATGCAGGGCAACTAAAGCAGAAGATCAATATAAACTGGAAGAATATAACGACGGCGGTTTGAACAAGTGTTGAGCGCCTCAAACGTGCGCGATGGCACGACAAAATCAAAATTTTCTTCTACCCTATTACAAGACTCCCCGAGTCTGAATAAGGAATCATTGTTTCTACAAGGCAGAAAAATAAGACGCCCGATGGATCATTCACTTTGTTGGCCTGAATCTTCTGGGTCATCCCTTTCAGCTCCTCCGTCGGCTGCCCTGTCTTTGAAGGTTGATGATGAATAGTCAATGCCACTCAAAGCTTCAAATTCAGCTTCATCATGAATTAACTCGGCCGGATCGACTTCGGGGGCGAAGGTATGCTCACGAATTGGAGGGGTCGAGCTGACTGCATCATAATGTGGCGTGGCGATCCTCTGATTTTGGCTGTCATAACCCGGCTGGTACTTGGTGAGATCCGTATCATTCCCGATCAGAGTGGCCACAGGGCGTATTTCTTTCACGCAGGCGGTGAAATCCTTCTCCTCAAAGGGGGTGCCATCCTCCTTAAAGCTTGGATATCCAAGGGAGATCTCGGCTAGGTCCAGCTCTGGTAATCATGCCTTAGCCAGGCTTAAGGCGGCTATGGCTCCGGCTCTTGCAGAAGCACGTCTCAATTCTTTGACCCGTTGAGGAAGCACAGCAAGTCGCTTCAGCATGTCAGCCAGGCGATTGGGAACATCGTTTGACAAAGCAACATCGGCTAAAGCGCGTTGTGACCCGGTGTACATTTGTTCCACCAATGTGTAAACCGCCTTCAGCTTTGTTAACATATTCTGGTTCAGATTGGACCTCCTAGGGCCTGCATTAACAAACATCAGGTGAGCCGGAGATGACAGACAAAATACTTGTCAAAAAAAGATTTACAGTATTTAAACTTGCAGAATAGCTTACCAAAGATTGCTAAGGCCATCTGAGATATATGGCGTTTTAAGCCGCTTAACTCAGCCATTGTGTCTGCGAGAGCCGCTTCTGCTTTCTCGGCCCGGGTGACCAAGGAGGCCTTTTCATCAGCCCATACCTTCTTATCAGCTTCAAAGCTTTTCTTCAATTTCTCCTGCTTAGATACGCTGAACTCAAATTTGGAGTTGGCCTTTTGGATTTCAGTTTCTTGAACTGCCAGGTGACTCTTCAAATCAGCAATCTCCGACTCAAATTGACTTATGGTGGCCTGAATCAAGCCGGATTAGAGTCAGCATTGTTATAATACAACATTAAGTCCCAAGCACTTTGCAAGCGAAGATACTTGACACTTGGGGGCTAATGTATGTTGAAGCACTCTAAATTACTGTGGCGGTTCATGGAAATTAAGTCCCAAGCACTTTACAAGCAAAAGATACTTGGCACTTGGGGGCTAATGCATATTGAAGTTAAAATTATTATACTACGCCGGTTCAAATATCTTCTTTTAAAGTCGGTCTTCGATTGTCACAGGATAAGCCGGGCGTCTGACAAGCAGTGCTAATCACGTTCTAAGTCTACATAATATTTTTCTCATAAGCAATAGACTTGGGGGCTGGTACAGTAAGGAGGAATAAGGAGTATCAACAAGAGTTATACCTCAGATTTTTGGTGTATTTGCTTCACCATATCAACTTCCAGATCACGGCTGCTGTGCACTTGACTTATATAGCCAGAAACAATGTCTCCAATGCTGAGATGAGTATAATCAGTGACGTCCAGCTTGGCTTTTCGGCACTGATCTGAAAGTTCTTCCTTGGCAGAACACTTAGCAAGAATAGTGGGTCTTCCCGGTTGAACAAACTGAGTCTTAAGAATCTCGACTTCCGGGTCATCTGTTTTTGCCGGGCTAGGAACCTCTGGGTTATCAGAACTGTTAAGAGTATGTTCGGCAGGTGGATCAGAGGTTGGTGCTGGAATGTCATGGGCCGTCAGGTGGCAGCTCATGTGTGGAGGTCTCAGGAATGGTTGTTCTGAGCTCCGGGTCAGTCACAACTGGCTCTTTGACCGGCTTATTTTTCTTCGCCCTGTTGCTGGGCTTCACTTGTACGTTGTGTGCAAAACAGAAAGGTTAAGTACAAAGACATGAGTAAGATAAGCATGAAAATGAATAAATTGACATTACCCTGGAGCAGTCTTAAAAGCCGGCATGTTGGATTGCTTGGATTCGCCGGAAGAAGGTGAAGTATCCTTATAGTTTGAGTCAGATGAATTGAGGGGTTGATGAACGAAACCCGCCAAAGGGAAAAAGGAACGTAATTCAGAGATAACCTTAGCTCGGTGCTTCCTTGTCACGTCAGGTAAGCCGGAGGAGAGTTCCGCGTCTTTCTTGGTCAAGATGCGCCTCCGGCTCTCATGAATCTGTCGCTTCAAAAGAAATTGAGGATCTTGGTAAGCTAAAGGCTGTGAAAATCTTACTTTCCGGGTCACTCTTCGGACTTTCTGCCTTGTCAAGGGCTCGGAGTCGGAGGAAATTATATTTACCTCATCCTCAACTGCTTGGCTATTTCCCGTGTCCTCCTAAAGGAAATTCATAGCAATAGGATGATGGTAAAGGAATCAGGGGGGTTAAGGATTACCTCTTCTTCATCATCAGAGGAGTCATCCAATTTGAGCAAATCTGAAGCACTTGGTTTCTTCTTCCTCTGAGTTCCTACTTTGGCAGTTCTCCTTTCGGCTCTCTTAGCCGCTCTAGCCTATTTGGCAGCTTCATGATCATATTTGACCTTCCAGAATTTGTCATTTGCCTGCAAATAATGAGAAAAAGGTTATTATTATAGGCAAGGCATTCCACAAAAAGAGTAAGTTTTTAGATTGATGACTTACTGCAGGAGCCGGATTACTCTTGCGTAATGGAAGTAAGTCAAGGTGTTGCTGATCATCGAGCCCTCTTTCAAAAGAGATTGGATCGTGGCTTCAACCATGTCATCAGGTAAGTCATCAGGACAATGACGCAGCGGGTCATCCTTTTCACCTGTGTAAGTACATATCAAGCCGGGGCGGCGGCTTAACAGAATCACCCGCCATGAGACCCAGACTCGAACCAAGTCAATGCCATCTAAGCCGTTCCCCAAGAGAGCTTTGATCTTCTTTACGGTGGGAGCGAGCTGTAAGCGTTCATCGGTAGTTAACTTGTCTGGCAGTGGATGGTTGGATTCAAGGCGCAGAGCGCGAAAGCCGGGCAGCGGGTTCTCATCATCCGGAGAAGCATCTTGGCAATAGAACCACGTCTGGTTCCAATCCTTAGGGTGGCTTGGTAGTTCAGCATATGGGAAAAGGAAGTCCCTCCGTCGTTGAATGGAGATGTCACCAAGTTCCAGGCTGGGCCCATTGGCACGTTCATTTTGGTGGTTTAAATAAAATAATTCTCTGAAAAGTAACAGGCTGGGTTCTTCTCCAAGATACACCTCGCAAAAGACTTGGAAGTTGCAAATATTTGACACGGAGTTGGGCCCGATATCTTGAGGTCTGAGGTCAAAAAGGTGTAAAACATCCCTGAAGAATTTTGAGTCGGGTGGAGAAAAGCCCCGGTTCATATGATCAGTAAAAGCGATCACTTCCCCCTCCATGGGTCGAGGCTTTTCTTCTGACGGGTTAGGAGCACGATAAGACATAACTTCTTTCTCGGGCAGATAGCCGGTCTTCACGAAATCAGACAAGGTGTTCTCAGTAACGATGGACTTGACCCAGTTACAGGTCACGGGTGCTTTGGGAGCTTTGGGTGCCATTATGCAGATGGAAGCCTATGACAAAATAAAATTTTCCAGTTCAGTTTAACCCGGAGGAGAACATTTTAAAGTCTCTTCAAGATGGCGGCTTGCGACGGGGCCTAATGATATATGGCTAATTGTATATGGTTATTTAAGTCGCCATGGGAGTCGAAAGCAGTCAAGTTATTTTAAACCGCCAGGAGCTGGCAAGGCTGTCGATTAACATTATCTATTTTCATCCGGCAAATGAGAGCCGCCAGAGTTAAATGGGTCTGACAGAAACAGATTTTGCCTAAGTGTCTCACAAACAAGTTTCGCAACTGGCAGACATTATTTTGGATCAAACAGGTGTACAGAAAAGGAAATTATTCTAGACCTAGAAACCAGTACAGATGAGTTCATAAGCTTGAATGAGTAATATATGCAAGCGAAAAGGGATCTATTTGCATTCAGAATGGGTGCGAAACAACTACCGCGACGGTTTTATATTATCTTAAGATCAGAAAAGGGCGGCGGAGGTGAAATCTATCAAGGGTTCATGACAAACAATGACGAACACCGACGGACTCAAAAATCTTAATGCAGATCTGAGGAACAGGGAGGAAGAAACTTATAGATGTAGGCTTGCTGCGGGGGTTCGCCGCGGATTAGTGGACGAATCAGGTTGATGCAACGGCCAAGGTCGACGAAAATGCGGAGCTCTGCTGCGGCGGCAGCAGCGGCGGTGGAGCTCGAGCAGCAGAGGAATAGCGAGAGGAAGAGGACGACATAAGGGGGAGAATGGAAAATACCTTGGGGTCGTGTCTATTTATAAGGAAGGGCCGACTGAGAAACGAGGAGGCCGGGCGTCATTATCCAACGACCCTGATGCCTCGGTTTTTGGAATGGTCAGTAAAGATAAAGATCCGTTAAGATATGACAGAATAAAATATGAATTTAATGGAAGATGACGTCACAGCGGGTTATGACGGATCCAGAAGATGACGTCACGGCAGGTTACAACCTTCGCACAGGCAGAAGACAGAAGGCTTTTCTTTAAGATATTACAAGATTGACATGAACCGGTTCAAATCAATCTGGGGCCTAATGTTGGGGATATAACTATTTGTGTAAGCCGCCCAGGAGGGGCCGGGTTACACAAAGGTGATTCATCATATGAAGCCCAAGATCAATCGTGAAGATGGCGGTTCAATGAAGGGTCTAAAGCCCACATGCGACTTAAGGGCCGTAGTGATAAACCGCCATAATGGCATAACTTGTATTATAAGGCAGGATTAACTTGATCACCGAGCGGACCTTGTTTATGAGCCGTAGGGACTCTGTTAATACAGGGCATCAACCCATATATATAAGGGGACGACCCGCTGACGGCTTAGGGCAAGAAACATCCAATCGAGAGCCGGGCATAGCGTATCTCGTTCCCTGGTCATCAAAACCCTAGCAATACCAACTCAACTAGACGTAGGCTTACCTTAACCGTAAGGGGCCGAACTAGTATAAAACCTCTCTCGTGTCCCTTGTCCTGATTAACCCCTTTAAACTTCCTAGTTGCGATGGCTCCACGACTAAGTCCTTGCAAGAGGACATCTGCCGTGACAATTCCACGACAGTGACGCCTTCTTGAACACTTTTAGTTCGGTGGTAGCAGCATTTAGCTGCGTCCGACATTGTTCCAGCTCTTGGGATAGCAGTTTGTTCTTCTCCATAAGAACCTGGTCATACAACGGTCCTTATATCAGTTGTACCAACTGCTTTCACTCCTAGGGGCTACTGGCATAGGCTATCCTTTTTTGACAAAGTAACCTTACCTGCACATCTGTTAGATATTGCCTCGTGGCTTTTCTAAGCCCATCTCGAGCAGCTCGGAAGTATGCGTCGCCCGAGCTAAAGGCATTAAATGCCTCGTCCGAGAACTTCGGGTTTCGTAAAACAGCCCTGCAGCACCGATGATTCATGGCGCTCTCTACTTTCGAGTTGGTAATAGACATATTGTCCGAACCCTCGGCCGAAGGGCAGTCCAGCTTTGTTCCTACATCTGCCCCTGTCTCCCTGACCGGATTTAAATCTTGGTTGTTGGGAACGCGGCCGGCCGGACCCCCGGACGCAGTTTGGCGAACCTTTTTCCTGTAATCAAATAGGCTCATAGGTCACACTTGGATACGGCCACTGAAAAATATATTTATCCGTACCTCCTCGATGAAGGCCTCGCGGTGCCTTCAACGGCCCTCCTCTTTGCAGATCTGTCTGATGCAGGAACCGATTTCCTCGGTATCACCGAACGCCTCCCCTGTAGAACGCGCGACAATGCGGTGGGTGAGGCAGAGTAAGAGCACCCTTTCAGAGAAGGTGTTTCTTGATTACTTACCTGTGAAGCAGGAAGAAGACCAGGGTAGTCGGCGATGATGGCCACTTCTGTGCCATCGTAGCTCGTCTGGTAAAACACCCCCTCCGCGAGCACCACAAATATATCCGGATCCTCTCCAAACCTGGGATCAAGCTCCCGGTTGTGATCCTCCGGCTGCGGGGAGGGACTATGAAATCCCTCGCTGACCTTTCGCCAGTGCTGTCATAAGCAAACAAGCTAGAAATTTATCAAAGGCAATTCGGAGATGGAAGGAGCAAAAACAGAGGGGTTGGGCCTTACCCAACTGGGAGGATTATACATAGAGTACCCGTCTCTGAGTTTGATGCGAAGAAATTCCTTTTCCTCCCCTTTGAACAGTTCGGCTAATATCTAAGACAAAGCGGCAAGGGTGTCCGGACCTTTCCGGCCACAGCGAGAAGCATCATCCTCCCCATTGTAGTGCCACATTGGAAGCCCTCTGTATTGGAGCGGCTGGACCCCTCGCGCTATGGAGATCTCCATAATCTCAATAACTATGAGCCCGGACTGAGCGAGCTCTTTTATCTTGATCATCAGCTAACGAACCTCCGCGCCATCCTCCTCTTCAAGGCTTCGGGGACGCCAACTGTGACGTTTCTTCAGCGGGACGCACGTAAATTCAGGAAGACCCTTTCGAACCGGGTCGGGAAGCACGACGTCGCAATATAGAACCATTCGGGGGGCCATGCATCAGGCGCCTTCCTTGGAATGCCGGATAGATATCCGGTATTGGCGACCCGCCATACTTCGGCTCCGCCCACTTCAAATATCGACCTTTTGTGATTGCGCGGGATGAGAGAGAACAGCTTCTTCCACAACTCGAAATGAGCCTCGACGCCCAAAACTAATTCGCATAAAGCGACGTAACCCGCAATGTGCAGAATAGAGGTCGGAGTAAAGTTGTGCAGCTGGAGGCCGTAATACTCCAGAAGCCCTCGGAGGAACGGATGGATTGGAAATCCAACGCCTCTTAGCAGGAAGGGGACGAAACACACTCGCTCTCCCCTAGACAGATTGGGGATGTCCTCTGCCTGAGTCCCCTCATTGAAGGAAGCTAGCCCCGTTCGAACAGGGACTAGATCCGCAGGGGGAAGGAATCCCTGCGTTTGCAACTTTATCAATTGGCTATGAGACACAAAGCACCTCTCCCACTCGCCTTTCTCCGGGCCGGGATGAGCGGAGGAGCTGGGAACACTAGCCATGCTAGAATGTTTTCTCCTAATCAGTCTCTGGGGATCTCTTCTGCGGACGCTGAATGGATCTAGGATCCAATCTCTTTAAATAGGCGCTCTTCCCCGCATGGACGAGGTGTTATTCGCAAAATACCCTGACTTTCCACATTCGCTCGACACATGGAGGGTGGAGATTATTTAACGTCTGAAGCCAAGGAGGCGACATTGGATCAATGGCCGAATATATTACTTGGAGAGGGAACCCGCCTTGCAACGCCGAAGACTATCTACACGCCGAACACCTCGTCATTGAAGCTTGGTTCGGGGGCTACTGAGGCAGTCTTGGACTAAGGGGTCCTCGGGCATCCTGCCTGTTATCTACTGGGCCGGAATCATGGGCTGTGAAGACATGAAGACCGAAGACTGCACCCGTGTTTCGATTGGAATCTACTTGGCGTGGAAGGCAAGCTAGGCGACCTATTATGAAGATTTCCTCCTATGTAACCGACCTCATGTAACCCTAGATCTCTCCGGTGTCTATATAAACCGGAGAACATAGTCTGGATAGGACAGATTCATGACCATATACTCATAGGCTAGACTTCTAATGTTTAGCCATTACGATCTCGTGGTAGATCAACTCTGTAACACTCATATTCATCAAGATCAATCAAGCAGGAAGTAGGGTATTACCTCCATAGAGAGGGCCCAAACCTCGTAAACCTTGTGTCCCATGTCTCCTGTTACCATCGATCCTAGACGCACAGTTCCGAACCCCCTACCCGAGATCCGCCGGTTTTGACACCGACAGCAGCGACTCGCATAACTCGGCGAGGGAACACAACGAACACAAATGAATCGATGTATATCCAAAGGCTCTTGATGTGCCTTGCTTTGTATTGTTTTTCTCGTATTCTGATTTCCTGGTTAAAAGGAGCACCCTGAGGTGCTTTTTATACACGGCCATAAGGGACTATGGAAATAGACTAGGACTAGGAATCCTAATACTAATAGGACTCGTACTTACTCTTTTTCCTAATCCTACGTGTACTGAGGCAACGTGGTTAACTTCTACATTCACCTCCTTAACCTTGTTGCTTGACTGCATCTCATGTACTCCGACTTTGTTCCTCATCTCGATGAACTTCTGTCAACGAGGGACTTCGTGAGAACGTTGGCAAGCTGCTCCTTCATGTTCAAGTGCTGAACTTCGATCATCCCTTCCTCAATGCACTCCCGGATGTGGTGGAACCGGGTATCTATGTGCTTGCTCCTCTCGTGATGAACCGAATTTTTGCACAAAGTGATTGCAGCTTGGTTGTCAATCTTCAATGACACCTTCTGCACCTCCCGCTTTGTAAGATCAGCTAGGAGTCTTCTCAGCCACACTGCTTGACAAGCCTCCGTGCTTGCCACTATGTATTCTGCCTCGCATGAAGACAACGCAAACACCTTTTGCTTCTGAGAATTCCAACTGATAGGATTTGGGCCAAGGTAGAATATCATGCCCGTTGTGCTTTTTCGGTCATCAACAACACCTGCCATGTCACTATCTAAGTATCCATGAAGGATCAATCCTTCCTTTCCCTTTCTGTACGTGCATCCAAGATTAATAGTGCCTTTCACATAGCGAAAGATTTGCTTGACCGCGCTCATGTGTTCGGTTGTCGGATTCTCCATGAAACGACTCACGATCCCGACTGAATAAGCCAAGTCAGTCAGGTATGCACCAAATATCTTAGGCTGCCCACAATGCTTCGATACATTGTGGTGTCCACCGGCGGATTTGAGTTATGCTTGCTCAACTTGTGGCGTTGGTCCATTGGAGCTTGTGTCCCGTAGCAATCTGTCATGCCACACTTGTCCAATAACTTGACCGCATTAGCCGATTGACATAGGGAAATCTCCCCGGAGCTTTGCTTCACTTCGATGCCCAAGTAATAGCTGAGTAATCCCAGATCGCTCATGCTAAACTTCTTCTTCATCTGTGCCTTGAAACGTTCAATTTCTTGAGTGCTATCTCCGGTGATAATCAGATCATCGACATAAACTCCAACTAGCAGGTTTGATCATTTGAAGTTCTTTGTATAGACCGCGTGCTCGAGGGGGCATCTCTTGAACCCGAGCGAGATCAAACTTCGGTCTAACTTTGTGTTCCAACATCTTGGCGCTTGCTTCAACCCGTAAAGTGCCTTCTTGATCTTGTAAACTTTCCCTTCTTCGCATTTCTTCTCGTAGCCGTGGGGTTGTTCCATGTACACTTATTCTTTGAGGTCTCCTTTGAGGAAAGCGGATTTCACATCCATCTGATGAACCTTCCAATCCTCTTGTGATGCCAAAGCTAGGAGCACTCCCTCACCGTCTCGATTCAAGCAACCGATGCAAACACCTCCTCATAGTCAACTCCTTGACGTTGTATGTAGCCCTTTGCAACGAGTCTTGCCTTCATCCATGGAATGCTTCCAACTCCTTATCCAACTTGCCGTTGCTCTCGATGGCCTTCATCTCCTCATCCATGGCGTGCATCCAACTTGAACTTTTGCTCACCTCTACGAAGTTCGCCGGCTCCTCAACTCCGAGTACACACAAATCGGAGTACTCGAGCGTAACTAGCTTCGCGTATTTGTAGTCTTTCTTGAGGGTCTTGTAGTGACGAGTGAGGGAGTCCCAGATTAGGGGGTCTCCGAACAGCTGGACTATATCCTTTGGCCGGACTGTTGGACTATGAAGATGCAAGATTGAAGACTTCGTCCCGTGTCCGGTTGGGACTCTCCTTGGCGTGGAAGGCGAGCTTGGCAATACGGATATGTAAATCTCCTCCCTTGAAACCGACTCTGTGTAACCCTAGCCCCCTCCGGTGTCTATATAAACCGGAGGGTTTAGTCCGTAGGACAACAACAATCATACCATAGGCTAGCTTCTAGGGTTTAGCCTCTACGATCTCGTTGTAGATCAACTCTTGTAATACTCATATCATCAAGATCAATCAAGCAGGAAGTAGGCTATTACCTCCATCGAGAGGGCCCAAACCTAGGTAAACATCGTGCCCCCCGCCTCCTGTTACCATCCGCCTTAGACGGATAGTTCGGGACCCCCTACCCGAGATCCGCCGGTTTTGACACCGACATTGGTGCTTTCATTAAGAGTTCCTCTGTGCCGTCACCATAAGGCTTGATGGATCCTTCGATCATCGGTAACGATGTGGTGCAGGGTGAGGTTTTCCTCCCCGGACAGATCTTCATATTCGGCGGCTTCGCATTGCGGGCTAACCACTACAAGAAATATGTCAACTTGTGACCCTCACTATTGGCCACTGAAAGGTCATAGTTTTTCATTTGCGACCTTTTTGTGACAAAAAACAGAAGGTCAAAAGCTGGCGGTCGTAAACTGAAATTAACGACCTTCTCTGTGAGAAGGTCGTAGACGTTTACGACCAAAACAGAAGGTCGTTGAACCCATGACCTTTTGTTTTGGTCACTGGCTGTCTGCCCAGGCCACGTCAGATCCGACGTGGCAATCTGACGTGGCAAAATTGCGACCAATTGAAAAGGTCAAAAATTAGAATCGGCCCAGTCCAATTGGGTGTTTATATGGGCCGAGCCCATTAGTGTATTTTTCTGTCAGTTTTTGTTAGCTTCATGGGCCAAGCCCAACATCGCAGCCTTTTTATTTTTGGGCCATGGCTGAGTAGTTCAAGTATTTCCTTTTTTGAGAGATGGGTCCCAATTGTCAGGTTCTTCTAGTAAGTGAGTCCCAATTGTCAAGGTCATTTTCTTTAAATTTCAATTTGCTAGTAAATAAATCACCAACATTCAAATGGGAACAGATAGAGAACACACGTAGTCCTTCACATAACAGCCAGAATCAGTTTGATACATCATACAACAAAGATCCAATATCAGAATCATTGTGTTACATCATCATATAACACATATACAATGGCAATCACAGTCTAGATACTCCAGGTCTCTTCAACTTCGCATTCCCCAGATTCCAAATCTGCAGCACAAAATCAATGCCATCTTAATAGACCAAACTTGGTGTTACAAGAGATGAATGAATATGTTGTGTCTTCTTCAAATAAGTTCAGTTTGTTGAGGATACCATTTAGAACTAGAAGCCATCCACCTACTAACAAAACTTTCATGAATATGTTCAGGTATGCTTAATAATTAACCTACATGAACATTGCAAGTCAAATTACCATCATAATAAGTATGAAGATAAAGGAAAGCAAGAAATAGCAGACTAGAAACCTCAGGAGGCAAAATAAGTAGCATGGTACTGAGAATACAAGTACTCAAGGCAAGTAACCCAGTTTCAGCGTGCTTAAGTTCAGATTTTTTTATCATAACATTTAGATCCAAGAAGACATTAACACGCTTGACAGAATTTACATGAATACGTTGTGTAAGATAAATTGCACATAAAAAAGAATAATAATCAGGAAAACTTTCAAGGAAAACAAGTATGTTGCACCAATATAATTCTACACATTCCACATTGCATTTGTTACATTACTCTTCACAGACCTGGACCTCTTGGACTCTCAAGAGGTTTTTGTCCTCTCCAACTCCACATGCATCCACTCCTCCAGCTCTAAGAAACTTTCAGCACACCAGCAATAGCCGCTCGAACATGCACACAAACAAACATGACGAAAGACATATTAAGGCTAGTAAGTGACTCAATGACTACTGCAACTCAGATATAATCAAGAATCTAAGCAGGATAAAAGTGGTCCCTCAATATGATCGTGTCCCAGATACACTACAAGCAGTACTAATATAAAGCTGGAGGTGGGGTCAAGGCGATGGGCCTTCTCGAAGGCGTAGAACCGACCTAGCACCATGCCAAGAGACATACATATTAATACATTGTGTGGGTGAGGCAAGGAAACAGATACTAGCACTCTGTAATCCATCTAGAGAATTATGCCCACTTCACTTCACTTCACTTGGAGTTAATAAACTTGATGGACTTTCACTAGTGTACAACTACCAGTGTTGTAGTACTTGAGGAAGATGATTATAATACAGCTCACACACACATGTACAAAGTAATAGAATACAGACAAGTTACTACTAGTAAATTGTTGTTATGGGTGAGACAAGAGCACAAGTGGTGCTGCTAGAGAGGGAATTATGGGCACTCGGAATAAATTAACGGAGTTTGTCCAATAAATTGTGGACCATCAAAGGCAGCAAGATAGCACTAGTGCTGTTGTGCTTGAGCAAGAAGAATATATATAATACACAGGCAGCAGAGTTGGTGCTAATAGAATACAGCAGCAGTGAGTATTAGTAATTAATAGGCAGCAGTTAGCCAATTCACATGACAGCAATGAGCCGCATCACTCGCCATGAGCTACCTGGGGAAAAACAATATGAGCCACAGTTAGCCAATTCACATGATAGCAGGCAGGTAAAAGCAGAACCAGAGGATCATGAACCAGGCGGAGCTGGGATTTCGCTTTTTCTCTGGAACTAATAGAACATGCTAACAAGTTATCGGAACCATTCCAACAGCAGGGCACACCACAGCTACCCACTACTCCATTAGTTAGTCCGTACCAACCACAACCACAACTCCACAGGCATTGCTGATGGAGCTAAACCGATTTCAACTTGCAGACAAAATTAGCACACAACTCATGCATCACATCACTAGCGAAGTAAACCGATTTCAGCTTAGAGTTTATTATCATATGAGTTCCCTATTTCTATAGTCGTGGAGTTTGGCGTGTTACCTCATCCGCGATCATGCTAACAGTCAGACATAACATGGGTTGTGCCATGGCGCCAGTGAAAGAAACATGCAGCAGAACTACGTTTAATATGGTATTTCCCAGTGCATTAATTTGCACGCCTCTCAAAGAATCCCCCCATCACTTCTCAAATATGTTTCACTTCTTATTGGAAGCAAATGTCATTGTACTGTACATTTGTACACATGAAACAGTTATCGTACATTTGTTACTACTGCCATATTTGATGCAACTTGACTCGTATAATCAATGCAAATACTTCTAATCCCCATGAATCATAATATCAGTCAGGTTAAATGAAATTAGTTATCCCAAAGCAATCAAGCTTAATGGCATCGGACCAAGAAAGACCAAAAAAACTCGCCAACTTATCTTTCTGATGCACAATGGTCTCGGCGACCACCATCTCTATGTATAACCAGGCGTGCCTCGATATCAGCCGCGCTAGCGTCCTGTAGTGGTTGTCTGTCCAGTTCATCATCGGCGCCACGCTGCGGGAGCAGGGGGATGGGAGCAAGAAAACAAGTATCAGTCAGCTCCGACCATGGCCAGGTATATTGTCCAGCTCGGGACTGGACACAATCAACAGAGACAAAATGTACAATTGACAACAGCTCCCACCAGACGGAGGAAACGAACCTCGTATGGATGAGCTTGACGCTGGTCTTCATGCCAGGCCTGGACCAGTTGTAGGCGATGGATCTCGCGATCCCCGTGAGCCATAGCGTCCCTGCAAGCACACACGACAGACTGGATCACACCCACAGCCCATCCGTACCATACCAGAATTATGCATCTACGTCTAAACATGAAACTAGTTGGTACATAATAGTATAGGGGAATTTGGACATGGCCGGCCAGATCCGGCACTAAACCCCGGCCAGATCTGATCCCTGGGAAAGAGATGATCCGGCCCGGGCCTCGCAAGATCTGGCCTCTAGGAATGCATTTCGAGGAGGCAGGAGGGGTAGGGGTAGTACCGAGATGTCGACAAGGTGCGCGGCGAGGCACTCGGTGTCGATGAGCGCGGCGGCGTAGGCGACCATGACCTTGGGTTTCTGCACCTTGGGCTTCTTGGGCGCCTCGGCCTGGGGCGGTCCTTGGCCGGGCCATCCGAGTCGGATCCCTCGTCGGAGGAGCGGGAGCCCCAGGGGACGCGGGCATTGGCGTTGGCGTCGTCGGAGTTGTAGCCGGCCGCGGCGTCCCGGGCGGCCTGGATCGCGCGGTGGCGCTCCTGCGAGCGCTTGTCGAGGCCCTCGAAGACGCCGGGCTTGCCCAGATCGGGCGTCGCGGCCAGGGCCACGTTGGCGGGCTTGCGGCTGCTGCGCTTCGTGTAGGTCACCTTCTGCCAACCGTGCGAGGGGTCGGCGGGCGCGGCGGAGGAGGAGGAGGCGGCGAGCGCATCCATGGCGGACGAGGAGGAGCCCGCGGTGAAGGCGACGTCGTCCATTTCCATGGCTGTGGTGGGGCGGGGTCGGCACGTGGAGTAGGCAGGGGAGAGGCAAGTCGTTCGCTGTGGTCTGGTTTGGTTGCGCGCTGGTGGGTGGTGGTGCGGGGCGGAGGAGGAGTGCGATGAGAGCCGTGGTCCGATGACAGCGTCCCTGCAAGCACACACGGGCGCGGGCGGCAGGATCGGATTGAGGTAGGTGGCGGCGGCGAGAACTGGATCTGAATCGGGGGAGAGGGGAGAGGGGACGGGAGGAGTGGAGTTAGGGTTTGGGCTACGGGTTGGTGGGTGTGGATTGATGGATGGATGGATGTGTGCCATGTCATCAATCCATGGCACAAACATCTCCACCAATGAAAATTAAACTTATGTATATGTGTTTTTTCTTTTAATTTTTCTTCTTTGTTTTCGCCTATGTGAAGAACCTATCAAATATTAGTTACAAAATTGGACCGCAATAATTTTCAAAAATATTCGACCGTGTTTTATGTACAAAGTGACCAAATGGTTCCCTCTTAAATGTTTTTCGTTCACCTCTCGTCCATTTTCCGAGTGCCCAAAATGAGTTTTTTTTTGAAGAAACTACCAAATAAATGTTGTAAAAATGGACCAAATCAATTTTATAAAATACTAGGCCATATTTAATATACAATTGACCAAATGGTTGGGTGTCAAAAGTTTTGATCCACCTCTCGTGAAAAAGACAAATTTCCGCCGATTCAGCAGGAAGCGGGTCAAATTTGAATTGCAGCTGCCTCATAGTTTGCTCTTTATTTTTTTTTTGAAAAATCATTTTTAGGTACAAAACTATCTATTTAATCAGAGAAACATCAAAAGTTTTGCAATATTCAACCACTAGCTAGGAACGGTCATGCCCGTAGTTTTGACCGCATTATGAAACGGGCATAAAAAATTCAAAAAAAAAATCAAAAATTTGAAAACCATCGCATTGTGCCATTATATGTGACCAAGTTACCAGGAAAAATAATAAACTTGTAATACGGCAATTCTTTTTAAAAAGTGTTCTCAGAAACGAACTATCATGCGTGAAGATGCATGGCTTTCAACCCAAATGATCAATCTTATGGCCACATTCATGGCATAGTTTGTTCAAATGATCTCATATTGTGCACAAGGGTGCATATTGGTATGGCAAACAATGTTGGCTAAGGACGTTTTCATTTTCTTTGCTTTGGACGAAAAATTCATTTTCTATTTTTCGAGTGCCCAAAATGAGTTTTTTGTGAAGGACCTACCATATATTTGTTGCAATATTGGACCAAATCATTTTTATAAAATAATAGGACATATTTAATGCATAATTGACCAAATGGTTGGGTGTCAAAAGTTTTGATCCACCTCTCGCGAAAAGACAAATTTCCGCCGATTCAACAGGAAGCGGGTCAAATTTGAACTGCGGATGCCTCATAGTTTGCTAATAATTTATTCCAAAAATCATTTCTAGGTACAAAAGTATCTATTTAATAAGAGAAACACCAAAAAAATTCCAAGATTCAACCACTAGCTAGGAACGGTCATACCCACCGTTTTGACCGCATTTTGAATTGGGCATAAAAAATTAAAAAAATCAAGAAATTTGAAAACCTTCGCATTGTGTCATTATATATGACCAAGTTACCAGGAAAAATAATAAACTTGTAATACGGTAATTATTTTTAAAAAGTGTTCTTAGAAAATAGCTATCATGTGTGAAGATTCATGGCTTTCAAGCCAAATGATCAATCTTATGGCCACATTCATGGCATAGTTTATTCAAATGATTTCATATTGTGCACAAAGGTGCATCTTGGAATTCAAAACAATTTTTCCTAAGGAAGTTTTCATTTTCTTTGGACGAAAAATTCATTTTCCATTTTTTGAATGCCCGAAATGAGTTTTTTTTTGTGAAGGACCTACCATATATTTGTTGCAAAATTTGACCAAATCAATTTTCTAAAATGTTAGGCCATGTTTAATTCACAATTGACAAAATAGTTGGGTGTCAAAAGCCTTGATCCACCTCTGGTGAAAAAGACAAATTTCCGCCGATTCAGCAGGAAGCGGGTCAAATTTGAACTGTGGCTGCGTCATAGTTTGCTATTTATTTATTCCAAAAATCAGTTTTAGGTACAGAAGTATCTATTTAAGCAGAGAAACACCAAAAAAATTCCAAGATTCAAGCACTAGCTAGGAACGGTCATGCCCGCCGTTTTTACCGCATTTTGAAACGGGCATAAAAAATTCAAAAAAATCAAGAAATTAGAAAACCTTCGCATTGTGTCATCATATGTGACCAAGTTTTCAGCAAAAAATAATAAACTTGTAATACGACAATTATTTTAAAAAGTGTTCTCGGAAATGACCTATCATGGGTGAAGATTCATGGCTTTCAAGCCAAATAATCAATCTTATGGCCACATTCATGGCATAGTTTGTTCAAATGATCTCATATTATGCGCAAGGGTGCATCTTGGAATTCAAAACAATGTTGCTTAAGGAAGTTTTCATTTTCTTTGGACCAAAAATTCATTTTCCATTTTTTGAATGCCCGAAATGAGTTTTTTTGTGAAGGACCTACCATATATTGTTGCAAAATTGGACCAAATCAATTTTCTAAAATTTTAGGCATGTTTAATTCACAATTGACAAAATGTTTGGGTGTCAAAAGCCTTGATCCACCTCTGGTGAAAAAGACAATTTTCCGCCGATTCAACAGGAAGCGGGTCAAATTTGAACTGCAGCTGCCTCATAGTTTGCTCTTTATTTTTTCCAAAAATCATTTTAAGGTACATAAGTATCTATTTAATCATAGAAACACCAAAAAAATTCAAAGATTCAAGCACTAGCTAGGAACGGTCGTGCCCGCCGTTTTTACCGCATTTTGAAACGGGCATAAAAAATTTAAAAAATATCAAAAAATTGGAAAACCTTCGCATTGTGCCATCATATGTGACCATGTTTTCGGGAAAAATAATAAACTTGTAATACGGCAATTATTTTAAAAAAGTGTTCTCGGAAATGAGCTATCATGGGTGAAGATTGATGGCTTTCAAGCCAAATGATCAATCTTATGGCCACATTCATGGCATAGTTTGTTAAAATGATCTCATATTTTGCACAAGGGTGCATCTTGGAATTACAAACAATGTTGCCTAAGGAAGTTTTCATTTTATTTGGACGAAAAATTCATTTTCCATTTTTTGAATGCCCGAAATGAGTTTTTTTTTGTGAAGGACCAACCGTATATTTGTTGCAAAATTGGACCAAATAAAATTTCTAAAATTCTAGGCCATGTTTAGTTCACAATTGACAAAATGTTTGGGTGTCAAAAGCCTTGATCCACCTCTGGTGAAAAAGGCAAATTTTCACCGATTCAGCAGGAAGTGGGTCAAATTTGAACTGCAGCTGCCTCATAGATTGCTCTTTAGTTTTTCCAAAAATAATTTTTAGGTACATAAGTATCTATTTAATCATAGAAACACCAAAAAAATTCCAAGATTCAAGCACTAGCTAGGAACGGTCATGCCCGCCGTTTTTACCGCATTTTGAAACGGGCATAATAAATTCAAAATAATCAAAAAATTGGAAAACCTTCGCATTGTGTCATCATATGTGACCAAGTTTTCAGGAAAAATAATAAAATTGTAATACGACAATTATTTTAAGAAAGTGTTCTCTGAAATGAGCTATCATGGGTGAAGATTCATGGCTTTCAAGCCAAATGATCAATCTTATGGCCACATTCATGGCATAGTTTGTTCAAATGATCTCATATTGTGCACAATGTTGCCTAAGGGAGTTTTCATTTTTATTTGCACGGAAAATTCATTTTCCAGTTTTCGAGTGCCCAAAATGAGTTTTTGCCGTGAAGGAACTACCAAATAATTGTTGTAAAAATGGACCAAATCAATTTGATAAAATACTAGGTCATGTTTAATGCACAATTGACACATTGGTTGGGTGTCATAAGCCTTAATCCAACTCTGGTGAAAAATACAAATTTTCACCGATTCAGCAGGAAGCGGGTCAAATTTTAACTATAGTTGCCTCATAGTTTGCAGAAATACATGGTTTGGTGGCTATACGTCGAGGTTTGGACGGTGGCCCAGGGACCCAACTCCAAAGCGCGTAAACTCGCATGCCCGTCACGTGGTCACCGCGTGACCTTCGCGCTAACAAGCATTCTGGGAGGCCTAGGCATGTCTAGTGGGTTGGTCACTCTCCAGGTAGGTGCCAGGAAGAAAATTACAACATAAGAATCTCACGAGGAGACCGACCTATGCTCAATGATGAATTAGCAGCCAAGTGTTTGATTAGCGGTATGGGAAATGTACATGGCTAATGGGCGTGAGTTTTGGCTGAGGATGATCAGCTACTAAGAAGACTTTCTTCACAAATTTTCAGCTCAAAAGGAGGAGCATAGGTGGTACTTGCTTTGCAAAGTACCACACTGGATATAAATACGAATGTTGAAGCTGGGCTCAAAATAATGAATGGATAGAGCTGGCATTTTGTGGAGGATGGTTATTTGGGCATAGGAAAGCACTGTAGAAAATGGATACTATTTGGACATGCCAAAGTGGTACTTTCTTCACAAAGTGTTGTTCTGAGAATTATTTTTGAACAACGCAAGGAATGTTTTTTACATATTTGACGAAGATATGACCGAAAGAATTTATGAGATTTTTTTGGGAATTTTGGGAATGACAGAAATATAGGTTGCTTCACAACCTGGGGCAAAAATTGCCACATGGAGATGACACATAGGCAAATCGATGAGGTGGCGCCTAGTCATAGCAACCCACCACAATTTACAAGGTTATGACCATCTATATTGGTCGTAATCAGCTAGAAATAAGGCAGCGGACCAGTGCTATCTGCTTTATGACCATTTCGTGTAAGGAAATTACGACCTTTCTGACCAAAATGGTCGTTATAGTTTAGGGTTTGGAGCCCCCCGAACAGCTTTTGACCAATTGGTATGAAATGGTCATAGATATATGACCAATTTTTCCAGGGTCACTGACAGAAGGTCACTAGTTGACATATTTCTTGTAGTGAACTCGCTTGGCCATCTGGAGCAGATCGAGAGCTACGCCCCTGGCCACCAGGTTAGGTTCGGAAACTTGAATTACACTGCCGACATCCGCGGAGACTTGATTTTCGACATATTCGAGCCCATGTCAGGTGCGCCGCACGATCACGACGAGCATGATTTAGCTCTGCCATCGAACAGTGTTAGGGAGATCACACCTGCGACTACTCCGGCCCTCAATCTGGAGCAAATTGCGCCATCCGAGGACAGGTGGATAGACACGGCCATGGGGGCCGCACTCTCAGCAGCGATAGATCCGGATACTGAATTCACCCCTTACGACAGCCGCGTTGCCGAACCATTGTTTCCGGCCACGGATTCCGAGCCGCCTGCGTTCGTGCCTGTCGAATCCGATTGGGCGCCGATCATGGAGTTACCTCCGCGGATATCTTTCAGAGCTCGCCTTTCGGTGACGTGCTAAATTCATTAAGGTCTCTCTCCTTGTCAGGAGAACCTTGGACGAACTATGTCCGGCTAGAATGGGATGCGGACGACGAAGAAATTCCCTTCCCACCCACCACCCACTTAGTAGCCACTGTCGACGATTTAACCGACATGCTCGACTTCAACCCCGAAGACATCGATGGTATGGACGACGATGCAGGAGACCAACAAGAACCACCGCCCACAGGGTGCTGGACCGCCACCTCATCATATGATATATATATATATATATATGGTGGTTTCCCCCAAAGAAGTCAATGGCGATAAGACATCAGAGGATGACCCCTCCAAGAAGCAACCCAAGCACCGACATCAGCGGCGCCAATCTAAGTCCCGCCATAGCAAAAGTAGTGATACCGGCACAAGAGACAATAGCACTCCGGATAGTGTCGAAGACGACAACAATCCCCTCTAGCACAATTTAGAGCAGGAGGGTGAACAAGCTAGCCCTCCAGAACAGGCAGTAGATGGAGAAACGGAATATGACAATTACATGCCTCTCTCCGAAGACGAGGTGAGCCTCAGCGATGAAGAATTTATCGTGCCTGAGGATGCCATCGAGCAGGAGCGCTTCAAGCGCCGGCTTATAGCCACAGCAAATAGCCTGAAGAAAAAGCAACAACAGCTTCGAGCTGATCAAGATTTGCTAGCAGATAGATCGACCGAAGTCCTTGCGGCCTAGGAATACGAACTCGAACGCCCGACCAGGAGTTATCCAAAGCACATGTTGCTACCCCGACTCGAGGAGGAAGCATTGAAACCTACATCACCAGCGTACGATGTGGCTGACCGGCCACTTCGTGGCCGAGACAGAGTGGCGTTTCAGCCTGAAGTTCAGCCTACACCCTGCCGCCACCCAAAAAAATACCAAGGCCCCGGGGCAACACGCAGGACCTGCGAGACGTATTGGAAAGCAGGGCAAAACATGCAAGATCGATATACGGGTCACCGGGGCGCGCACCAACGCGGGACGATGACCTTCACGCTGGATAGACTAAAAGTAAACCCGGGCGGGCCGAATACAACAGATACACTAAAAGACTCATATGAACTGCCTTGTGATATAGCCCGGCACAGAGGCGCCGCACACCCCCTATGCTTCACTGATGATGTTATGGATCACGAATTCCTGGAGGGTTTTAAACCCGTAAATATCGAATTGTATGATGGTACAACAGACCCCGCGGTATGGATTGAGGATTTCCTCCTCCACATCCACATGGCTCATGGTGATGATCTACATCCTATCAAGTACCTCCCACTAAAACTTAAAGGACCAGCTCGGCGTTGGATGAATAGCTTGCTAGCAGACTCCGTTGGCAGTTGGGAGGATTTGGAAGATGCATTCCATGAAAACTTCCAGGGCACTTATGTGCGACCACCGGATGCTGATGACTTGAGCCATATAACTCAGCAGCCAGGGGAATCGGCCAGGCAATTTTGTACACGGTTCCTAACTAAGAAAAACCAAAGCGTCGACTGTCCGGATGCAGAGGACTTAGCGGCATTCAAGCATAACATCCGTGACGAGGGTCTCGACCGGCACCTCCGCCAAGAGAAGCCGAAGTCTATGGCAGCCCTCACGACACTCATGACCCGCTTCTGCGCGGGCGAGGATAGCTGGCTGGCTCGCAGCATTAACACATCAAGGAATCCGGGCACTTCAGATACTAAAGATGCTAACGGCAGGCCACGTCATAACAGACACAAGCGCCGCAACAACGGCAATAACACCTAAGATACGGCAGTCAATGTCGGATTCAGAGGCTCTAGATCCGGTCAGCGGAAAAAGCCATTCAAAAGAAGTACTCCGGGCCCGTCCAATTTGGACTGCATACTCGATCGCTCGTGTCAAATTCACGGCACCCCCGACAAGCCAGCCAATCACACCAACAGAGAATGTTGGGTGTTCAAGCAGGCCAGCAAGTTGAATGCCGAAAAGAAGGACAAGGGGCTGCATAGCGATGACGAGGAGGAGCCCCGGCCGCCGAACACGGGAGGACAGAAGAGGTTCCCCCCACAAGTGAAGACGGTGAACATGATATACGCAACCCACATTCCCAAGAGGGAACGGAAGCATGCACGAAGGGACATCTATGCGATGGAGCCTGTCGTCCCAAAGTTCAACCCATGGTCCTCTTGTCCGATCACCTTCGATCACAGGGACCACCCCACTAGTATCCGTCATGGAAGATCTGCCGCATTGGTCCTAGACCCCATCATTGACGAATTTCACCTCACTCGAGTCCTCATGGACGGCGGCAGCCGCCTGAACCTGCTCTATCAGGATACAATGCGCAAAATGGGTATAGATCCCTCGAGGATCAAACCCACCAAAACCACCTTTAAGTGTATCATCCCAGGTGTAGAGGCCCATTGCATGGGCTCAATCACACTGGAAGTGGTCTTTGGATCTCCGAACAACTTCCGAAGCGAGGAGTTAATCTTCGATATCGTCCCGTTCCGCAGTGGCTATCACGCAGTGCTCGGGCGAACCGCATTTGCAAAATTCAATGCGGTACCACATTACGCATACCTCAAGCTCAAGATGCCAGTACCTAGGGGGACATAACAGTCAATGGAAACACAGAGCGCTCGCTCCGCACGGAGGAGCACACTGCGGCCCTCGCAGCAGAAGCACAAAGCAGCCTTTCAAGGCAAACCGCCAATTCGGCGATACAGCCCCCGGACACCGTCAAGCGAGTCCGGAGTAACCTGCAGCAGGATCGCCTGGCACGTTAAGAGCTCACCTAGCAATTAGGCCCCCATCCTAGTCCCAGTCAAGCGACGAAATCCATGCCGCACGTGCATAATTACGCTTGAAAATACCATGGGCGTAGGCGGGGGCACGATCAGGGCACGTCCCGAAATGCGGCTCAACCGCCCTAGGGGCTGCATACCTTTATCATTTTTTCCCTTTCAGGACCTTACTCTCTGGAAGCCCTTTCCAGCAGTATGATTGCCGGACACATTACGGGAAGGAACAACCAAGGAGGCAAACCGCTAAGACGTACAAGGGAATCCCAAGGTGGTCTCTGATAACAATCGAATTACCCATTTTCAATACCCATACGTAGCTTACCCTTGGATAGGACATGTCAAATAGGCCTATTTTTTGCTTATTGCACTACTTGTATCGGTACGCTTTGACGTATTATTTAAATAACAATGCATAGCATTAGTCTATTATTGCATTACCCTTCCTTTTTCTTGTCTGTTTATTTACGACAACTTGCACCCGTACATTCTGGTACGACTAGTACGCCAGGGGCTTTCGTATACCCCGTAATACGGCATGAGAAGTCCGAACACTTTCGATAGTGCGGCCCCCCGAACTTATAGCATTATATGCATCAGCTCCGAATCATGTCTTGGGTCAATAGTTGTGTTTGCCCGGATCCCATGTTTTGGTACCTTACGTTCTGCTATATCGGCCAAGGTAGCGCTGGGAGAACTACTGCGATTGTGTCCCGGTTCTTCCGGACGAGCACCTCAGTAGAGAAAGCCGAAAACTGACTGTCATGATAAGGCGAGAGCTGGTCGCTGTTCGAGAGGTCTCAAGTCCTTAAAGACTTCTTCCGCTTCGAGCGAGGAGTCGGCCTTGCCCGACATAGGTGTATATAGCGCCCCAAATTCGTCCTTCTGAATACTAGGGGCTTCGCCAAAATTTAAAATTGTAGACTTCTATGGCTAAGTGACAGTGATAAAGCCCTATAGTTTGATTGCCTGGTTCTTTGTGCTGAACACCTCCCTCGAAGGACCCAAAATTGGGAAAAAGAGTGCTCAGGTTTATCTCGAACACCCCAGTACTAGTTACATGGTGGCAGAAGCCGACGACTGGCCAACTCTCAGATTTTATAAACGGTCGCACATAAGGTAATATTTTAAATTCAAAAAGCGTTGCATAGCGCAAATGAACTAGTTTCACATTAAAGGATCACATGAGCACGTTCATTCAAAAATTACATCTTTAGCACATTCCTCCGCCACAAGGCAGGAACCCTTCAGGACACTGTCATAATACATCTTGGGGCGGCGATGCTCCTTGCCCTCCGGCGGCCCCTCCTTCACCAGCTTCACGGCGTCCAGCTTCGCCCAGTGCACATTCGCCCGGGCAAAAGCCCGGCGTGCACCCTTGATGCAGACGGACCGCTTTATGACTTCAAGTCGTGGGGATGCATCTACAAGCCGCCTCACCAGACCGAAGTAGCTGTCAGGCAGGGGATCGCCAGGCCACATCCGGACAATAAGACCCTTCATGGCCTGTTCGGCTGCCTTGTGAAGCTCGACCAGTTGCTTCAGCTGGTCGCCCACGGGTGATAACCCACAAGTATAGGGGATCGCAACAGTTTTCGAGGGTAGAGTATTCAACCCAAATTTATTGATTCGACACAAGGGGAGCCAACGAATATTCTCAAGTATTAGCAGCTGAGTTGTCAATTCAACCACACCTGGAAACTTAGTATCTGCAGCAAAGTGTTTAGTAGCAAAGTAATATGATAGTGGTGGTAACGGTAACAAAAGTAAAGACATCAAAAATAATGTTTTTGGTATTTGGTAGTGATTGTAATAAAGAGTAACGGTAAATTAAATAAGTGAGAACCAGTATATGGAAAGCTCGTAGGCACCGGATCAATGATGGATAATTATGCCGGATGCGGTTCGTCATGTAACTGTCATAACATAGGGTGACACAGAACTAGCTCCAATTCATCAATCTAATGTAGGCATGTATTCCGTATATAGTCATACGTGCTTATGGAAAAGAACTTGCATGACATCTTTTGTCCTACCCTCCCGTGGCAGTGGGGTCCTATTGGAAACTAAGGGATATTAAGGCCTCCTTTTAATAGAGAACCAGAACAAAGCATTAGCACATAGTGAATACATGAACTCCTCAAACTATGGTCATCACCGGGAGTGGTCCCGATTATTGTCACTTCGGGTTGCCGGATCATGACACATAGTAGGTGACTATAGACTTGCAAGATAGGATCAAGAACACACATATATTCATGAAAACATAATAGGTTCAGACCTGAATTCATGGCACTCGGGCCCTAGTGACAAGCATTAAGCATAGCAAGGTCATAGCAACATCAATCTCAGAACATAGTGGATACTAGGGATCAAACCCTAACAAAGCTAACTCAATTACATGATAAATCTCATCCAACCCATCACCGTCCAAAGCAAGCCTCACGATGGAATTACTCACGCATCGGCGATGAGCATCATAAATTTGGTGATGGAGGATGGTTGATGATGACGACGGTGATTAATCCCCCTCTCCGTGAGCCCCGAACGGACTCCAGATCAGCCCTCCCGAGAGAGATTAGGGCTTGGCGGCGGCTCCGTATCGTAAAATGCGATGATTTCTTCTCTCTGATTTTTTTTCTCCCCGAAAGCCAATATATAGAGTTGGAGTTGGCGTCGGAGGGTGTCCAGGGGGCCCATGAGGTAGGGGGGCGCGCCCCCAACCCTCGTGGACAGGGTGTTGGCACCCTGGTCTTCATCTTTGGCGAGTATATTTTATTATTTATTCTAAGATATTCCGTGGAGTTTCAGGTCATTCCGAGAACTTTTGTTTTCTGCACATAAAACAACATCATGGCAATTCTGCTGAAAGCAGCGTCAGTCCAGGTTAGTTCCATTCAAATCATACAAGTTAGAGTCGAAAACAAGGGCAAAAGTGTTTGGAAAAGTAGATACGACGGAGACGTATCAACTCCCCAAAGCTCAAACCCTTTCTTGTCCTCAAGCAATTCTGTTGACAAACTGAAAGAGAAAAAGAAAAACTTTTACAAACTATGTTTGCTCATGTTGTTGTACCTATGTCAAGCCAGCATTCAAGTTTTCAGCAAAGATCATAACTAACCACATTTGCAATAATTCCTAGGTCTCATGTTTACTCATATCAATAACATAATCAGCTAGCAAGCCATAATAATAAATCTCGGATGACAACACTTTCTCAAAATAATCATAATATGATATAACAAGATGGTATCTCGCTAGCCCTTTCTGAGACCGCAAAACATAAATGCAGAGCACCTTCAAAGATCAAGGACTAACTAGACATTGTAATTCATGGTAAAAGAGATCCAATCATAGTCATACCCGATATAAATTAACAATAATGAATGCAAATGACAGCTGTGCTCTCCAGCTAGTGCTTTTAATAAGAGGGTGATGACTCAACATAAAAGTAAATAGATAGGCCCTTCGCAGAGGGAAACAAGGATTTGTAGAGGTTCCAGAGCTCGGTTTTGAAATAGAGATAAATTGTATTATGAGCGGCATACTTTCATTGTCAACATAACAACAAAGAGATGACGATATCTTCCATGCTAAACAAATTATAGGCAGTTCCCAAATAGAATGGTAAAGTTTATACTCCCCGAGGGAGTCCTGGACTAGGGGGTGTCCGGATAGCCGAACTATTATCTTTCGCCGGACTCCTAGACTATTAAGATACAAGATTGAAGACTTCATCCCGTGTCCGGATGGGACTTTCCTTGGCGTGGAAGGCAAGCTTGGCGATACGGATATGTAGATTTCCTACCATTGTAACCGACTCTGTGTAACCCTAACCCTACTCGGTGTCTATACAAACCGTAGGGTTTTAGTCCGTAGGACGAACAACAATCATACCATAGGCTAGCTTCTAGGGTTTAGCCTCTCTGATCTCGTGGTAGATTTACTCTTGTACTACCCATGTCATCAATATGAATCAAGAAGGAGTAGGGTATTACCTCCATCGAGAGGGCCCGGACCTGGGTAAAAACACCGTGTCCCTTGTCTCCTGTTACCATCCGCCTAGACGCAACAGTTCGGGACCCCCTACCCGAGATTCGCCGGTTTTGACACCGACATTGGTGCTTTCATTGAGAGTTCCTCTGTGTCGTCCCCGATAGGCCCGATGGCTCCTTCAATCATCAGCAACGACGCAGTCCAGGGTGAGACTTTTCTCCTCGGACAGATCTTCGTATTCGGCGGCTTTGCACTGCGGGCCAGTTCGCTAGGCCATCTGGAGTAGATCGAAAGCTACGCTCCTGGCCATCAGGTCAGGTTTGGAAGTTTAAACTACACAGCCGACATCCGCGGAGACTTGATCTTCGACGGATTCGAGCCACAGCCAAGCGCGCCGCACTATCTCGATGGGCATGATCTAACTCTGCCGCCGAACAGTGTCCTGGAGGCCGCACTAGTGTCCGCTCCGACCATTGATTCGCGGCCGACCTCACCGATCGAGGATGGTTGGTTGGACACCACCTCGGGGGCTGAAATCTCTACGGCGATTGAGCCGAACACCATCCCTGTCCTTTTCGAAGACCTTGACTCCAAGGTGCCGGACTCCTCTCCGGACTCCGAACCCTCCGCGCCCCTGCCAATCGAATCCGATTGGGAGCCGGTCATGGAGTTCACTACCACGGACATCTTTCAGCACTCGCCCTTTGGCGACATCCTGAATTCACTAAAGTCTCTCTTTTTATCCGAGAGCCCTGGCCGGACTAAGGTCAGGAAGGTTGGGATGCGGATGACGAAGAAATTCAACGCCCACCCACCACCCACTTTGTAGCCATTGTTGATGATTTAACCGACATGCTCGACTACGACTCCGAAAACATCGACGGTATGGGCGGCGATTTACATCGAGACGACCAAGAACCAGCGCCCACGTGGCAATCGGAAGGCCACCTCATCATACGACATATACATGGTGGACATCCCAAAAGATGGGAACGGCGATGGAACAGCGGAGGATGACCCCTCAAGAACAGCCCAAGCGCCGGCGTCGGGCGCCGCTTTAAATCCCGCCACAGTAAAAGCGGCGATTCCGCACGGGAGACAATAATACCGGACAGGTGCCGAAGACGCACCCTCCGGCAGGACTCAAGCGCAGGAGGAAGGAGAAGCAAGTCCGCACGTCGGTCGCAGAAAAGAGAGGTAGAGGGGCGATAACTATGCGCCTCCCTCGAAGATGAGGCAATCCTCGGCGACGGCGAATTTGTCGTGCGAGAGGATCCCGCCAACAGAGGCGTTTCAAACGCAGGCTTATGGCCACGGCAAGCAGCCTCAAGAAAAAAGCAACAGCTTAGAGTCGACCAAGACCTACTAGTCGGCGGATGGACTGAAGTCCTTGCAGCCGAAGAGTATGAACTCGAACGCCCCTCCAAAAGCTACCCCAAACGCACGCCGTTGCCTCGATCAGAGGAGCAAGCACCCACATCACCAGCGCATGATGCGGCCAACCGGCCACCCCGTGGCCGCGACAGAGAGGCCTCTAGACCCTCCATTCAAGCCGCACTCGACGCTCAAAAGTACCAAGGCACGGAAAACGCTACGGACTTGCGAGATATATTGGAGGATAAGGCAAAACATACAAGATCGATCTACGGATCGGCGTGCAGCGCCTAACGACTCGGGATGATTACCGTCACGCCGGATCTGACAAACCCGGCGGGCGAACACGATGAGACAAAGCTCATATGAGCTACGCCGTGATATAGCCCAATATCTGAGGCGCCAAGACACCCACTATGCTTCACCGATGAAGTAATGGATCATCAAATCCACGAGGGCTTCAAACCCGTAAACATCGAATCACACGATGGTACCACAGATCCTGCGGTCTGGATCGAGGACTATCTCCTCCACATCCACATGGCCCGCGGTGATGATCTACATGCCATCAAATACCTCCCACTCAAGCATAAAGGACCAGCTCGGCATTGGCTTAACAGCTTGCCAGCAGAATCAATTGGTTGTTGGGAGGACCTGGAAGCCGCATTCCTTGATAACTTCCGGGGCACATATGTGCGACCACCAGACGCCGATGACCTTAGCCATATAATTCAGCAGCCAGAAGAATCGGCCAGACAATTCTGGACGCGGTTCCTAACAAAGAAAAATCAAATCGTTGATTGTCTGGATGCAGAGCCCTTGCAGCCTTCAAACATAACATCCGCGACGAGTGGCTTGCCCGGCACCTAGGACAGGAATAGCCGAAATCCATGGCAGCCCTCACAACACTCATGACCCGCTTTTGTGCGGGAGAGGACAGCTGGCCAGCTCGAAGCAACAACTTGGCCAAACACCCTGGTAGTTCGGATACCAAGGACACCAATGGCAGGTCCCGTCGCAACAAGAACAAGCGCCGCATTAACGGCGATAATGCTGAAGATACAGCAGTCAATGCCAGATTCAGAGGCTCTAAACCCGGTCAGCGGAAAAAGCCATTCAAAAGAAATACCCAAGGCCCGTCCAACTTGGACCGAATACTCGATCGCTTGTGCCAGATACATGGCACCCCCGAAAACGCAGCCAACCACACCAACAGGGATTGTTGGGTGTTCAAGCAAGCAGGCAAGCTAAGCGCCGAAAACAATGACAAGGGGCTGCATGGCGATGACGAGGAAGAGCCCCGGCAACCGAACAATAGAGGACAGAAGGGCTTTCCCCCACAAGTGCAGACGGTGAACATGATATACGCAACCCACATACACAAAAGGGAGCGGAAGCGTGCACTAAGGGATGTATATGCGATGGCGCCAGTCGCCTCGAAGTTCAACCCATGGTCTTCTGCCCGATCACTTTCGATCGAAGGACCACCCACTAGCATCCGTCCACGGCGGTTTCGCGCATTGGTTCTTGACCCAATTATTGACGGATTTCACCTCACCAGAGTCTGATGGACGGCGGTAGCAGCCTGAACCTGCTTTATCGTGGATATAGTGCATAAAATGGGCATAGACCCCTCAAGGATTAAACCCACAAAGACGACCTTTAAAGGCGTCATACCAGGTGTAGAGGCCAATTGTACAGGCTCAGTTACACTTGAAGTGGTCTTCGGATCCCCAGATAACTTCCGAAGCTGTCACATCCTAGCTAGTCCATGTATTAGTGTGTGCATCATGTTTAACTTTCATCTGAAATTTGAAATGGGGAAGACAGAACCCCCAGAACTCCTTTTGAATCCAACCAGGGCTTACAAAAATTATTTTCAATGAACCTGAAATGCCCTTCTAAAATGCTCATCACCTTTGCTTTGGTTCGAGCCTCGCCAAAAGTGGTGCACAATTTTCTAGGTCATCCTAAGGTCTTTGAATTAAATCATAAGTATTTGAGTTTGGGCATTTAAATTATATAAAATATTTCAAATGCCCAAATAATCCCAAACTAAAATGTTCCAAGCTGGAAATATTCCAACTAAGGACCAGGAGCAATTTGGTGAATTTTGGAGTTGTTTAAGTATTTCTAGAAAGTCTAAAAGTTACAGAAAATAGAAAAAGAAAACAGAAGGGAAAAACCTTACCTGGCGCCACCCAACCGGCCCACCTGCCGGCCCAGCCCAGCCAGCGAGCTGCTTGGCTTGGCCAGGCAGGCAGGCAGGTGCTCGACGGCGAGCACCGCATGCGTGCCACGCAGCTGGCCGCCGCCTCGCCGCTTCCCTCACCGAGCGACCGACGCGAAACATGCTCATTCCCTCCCCCCGAACCCTCAGACACCTCTCTTCCTCCCCAGCTCCTCCCCCTCGCGCTCCCACGCCATGGCCGACGCCACCCCAGCCGCACCGTCGCCGTAGTCGCGCTCTCCGTCGTCCTTGCGCCTCCCCATCGTGTCTAGGAGCTCCGCCGCCCTCCTCTTCGTCGAGCTAGCCGAGCCCCGAGCGCCACAGAGCCCGAGGCCTCTGCACCAACCTCGCCTGGGCCCCGCCGTCGCCGGAGATCCCCTTCGACGTCGCCGCCGCACCAGCCCGTCCCCGACCGCACCGAGTGCCTCCTCGAGTTCTCCGTGAGCTTAGCTACCTTCCCCTCCTTTCCTCCCTCGCTCCCGAGCCATGTAGCGACCGCACGGAGCTCAACCGCACGCGCCGCCGCGGAGCTCGTCGCCGACATGCTCCCGGCCACCTACCGGTCACCTCTCGGTGTCCATCATGCTCACCGCACCGTGTAGCATCTAACCCACAACTCCACGCACCTCACCGCACACCGTAGCCTCGAGTTCGTCTTCACCCGAACTCCAGCGGCCACCTAGGTCGTCGCCGGCGTTGTTTCTGGCCACCCCGAGTTCAACCAACACCACCAAGAGCTGCGGCTTGCTCCCAGCCACCCGTAGACACCCTCCGCGGCTCATTTGGTTGCCGAAACGGCCAAATCCACTCTCGCCGCCGCGTCTGGCTCGCCGGAGGCTAAACGCCGGTGTACTTGGCGCTGACTTTGACCACGGGTGGGCCCTAGTTGACTCTCCTGAGTCAATGACAGGTGGGGCCCAGCCCTGTTAACTAATCAGGATTAGTTTTAATTAATATTTAGTTAAAGTAATTACACTGACACCCGGGACCCGCCAGTCAGGTTTGACCTGGACGTTCCCGTTGACCCTGACGTCATCCTGACGCATTGTTGACGCAGTAAATGAATTACTGGAATTATTCTGTTATAGGAAATTCCAGAATATAGTTCAAACTTCAAAAATTCATAGAAATTAATCTGTAACTCCAAATGCAAAGATTTATATATGAAAAATGATCAGAAAAATCCATTCTATCCATTGGTACAGGTTTCATGGATGATAGAACAAGTTAACCTTGCTGTTTAAGGAGATTAAGAAAATGCACCTTTATGGCTATGTTAAATGAGCTAACATTTGAATCTTTGATTCAAATGAGTTCATCCCTTCTTGTTCCAGCTTGCATTAGGCCAACACACATTCATATTGCCATGTCATAGCATGCATCATATTGTTGCATATTGCCATGTGTGTTTATTTCGGTATGTCTTTCGTGATAGGTTACGCCTCAGGATAATCCGAATATCAAATGAAAGCAGTATCCTACCACCACTACATCAGGCAAGCAACCCATTGATCATTCCGATACAAACCCATGTTCTCGCTTCTGCTCTTGTTTACTGCATGAAGACAACGCGATTCAAACCGTTGTGTGCTGCGGTAGTTGAACCCACTTCCTTTGCATGACCTGTCATTGCCACGGTAACTAGACGAAACCCACTAGTATGTGTAGGAGTTGATTGAGCCATGTTTGTGATTCCTACCATGCTATGCTTGCTCTGCTTAGAGTTGTGTCGTGTCCGGCTCATCGGGATGATGAACTGGAGTGAAAGGTTGTCTCGGGTTCGAGTGAAAGTGTTGAACACGTTTTGGTAAATGTATCGATGAGAGGCCATGTAGGAGTACATGGTGGGTTGTTTCATTGAAGTCGTCCCTAAGAACTGAGATATGTGTCTGTGATTTAAGACTTAGCTACTACCACGCATTGGGCCCGAAACCAATGGACCCTCTCGGCTTATTAACCACTCTTGTCCTCAGTCCGGGAGTTGCAAGTAGTTTCTGGTGTTTGTAGCATCTTTGGGGGCATGGCGCTGACCTTAGGGGTGGGCTGTGTTGCGGTAGGCACGTGGCCCGGTGTACCGATTCGCTCGTTTGGTGTCTCGGGAACCCTGCACACATCGTTCGGGGCCGTTAGTGGAAACCCCGGTCGGACTCCCTGCGGATGGAACCCGAATAGACGATAAACCTGGACTCGGGACTCGTGTGTTTAGTCAGGTCGTGGCCGACACCCACGTTGGGCTTCCGCTTGAAGGTTGCCGAGTACATGTCGTGTAAACGGCGGTAAGTGGTGAGCGTGTGTGAAGAAGTACACCCCTGCAGGGTATAAACTATTCGAATAGCCGCGTCCGCGGTAAAGGACTACTTGGTCACCTATACAGTTCATAGACAAGTAAATGGATACTACTAAAAGCCTCAAGATAAGTGTGAGTGCCGTGGATGGCCCTCTCGTGGGTTGACGAGAGAGGATCCACGGTGGAGTATTGTGATGGTGATTAGTGGACTCGTGTGCGACAAATGCTTTTCAAGTGGTGTCACGTAGGATAGCTTAGCCAAGAGTCAAAGCTGGCGTGCTGCAAATAACTCCACCACCTCCTTGAGAATGTGCATGTATGATAGGATTCTGTTGTAAGACTTGCTGAGTACCTCCGTACTCATGTTTTCTTAATTAATGTTTTCAGACGACAACACTGCCCCCTCCGATGGGTTCTATGTAGACCTTGACATCGACGAGTGAACTAGCCACCCAGGTGGTGATCCAAGGCTTGTGAAGGGCCACTGTAGATAGAAGGGCTTCGACAAGCTTTCTTTCTTTTTAGAGTCTGTACTCAGACTAGTTTGCTTTCGCATGTGCTTGTATGTTTGTATGACTTGAGTGTTGGGTCATGTGACCCCTACCTGTATGGATATGTTATGTATGGCTCCTCGGAGCCTCTTAAATAAAGTACTTTGAGTTGTAGAGTTTTGTTGTGATGCCATGTTGTATGTACTCATATCGGGCATATTGCGTGTATGATTGAAATGCTTGGTATGAGTGGGATCCGACAAACTAGTCGTTTATCCTTGGCAGCCTCTCATATGGGGAAATGTAGTCTTGTGCTTCTGAGCGATAGTAGTCCGCTACAGCCCGGTTCACCGGAGTCCTGCTAGCCCAGCACTACTGCTTGGACACTTGACTGGCGGCATGTGTTTCACGTTACTATTATGTCCGTCGCCTTCGGGAAATGTCACGCGGTGATATTCGAGTCTGCCTAGCTTGCTACAGCCGGGATACCGAGTCCTGTTAGCCTGCTACAGCCTGAATTCATACGTTGATGACCGACATGCTCGATGTGATTCATGTATGCCTGTCCCCATGGGTTAAGCGCCGCTTTGGGTTCACGACTAGCCATGTCGGCCCGGGTTCTTTGTCATGTGGATGCTAGCGACACTATCATATACGTGAGCCAAAAGGCGCAAACGGTCCCGGGCCATGGTAAGGCGACACCCGTGGGAATACCGTGTGTGAGGCCGCAAAGTGATATGAGGTGTTACCGGCTAGGTCGATGTGACTTGGAATCGGGGTCCTGACAGAAGCGAAGAGTTAATCTTCGACATAGTCCCGTTCCGCAACGGCTATCACGCCCTGCTTGGACGAACCGCATTTGCAAAGTTCAATGCGGTGCCGCACTACGCATACCTCATGCTCAAGATGCCAGGCCCTCGAGGAGTAAACACTGTCAATGGAAACACCGAACGCTCTCTCCGAACGGAGGAGCACACGGCGGCCCTCGCGGTGGAGGTGCAAAGCAGCCTCTCACAGTAATTCTCGAGTCCGGACACTAAACGTCCAGACACTGTCAAGCGCGCCCGGAGTAACCTACAACAAGACCGCCTGGCACGATCCAAGCACGCGTAGCAATCTGGCCCCAATCCCAGCCCTCGCGAAATAGCGAAGCCAGTACTACGCGTACATAACTACGCTCTGGAGATACCATGGGCATAAGGGAAGGGGCACGACCACGGGCACGCCTGCACGCGGCTCAACCGCACCAGGGGCTCCCGATTGTGTCATTCTTTTTCTTTTTACTTTTTTCTTACTTTCAGGAATTTGTTCTCCAGAAGCCCTGTCCGGCATTCGCGCCGAATACATGATGCAACAGCCAGGGAAACAAAAAGCTACGTCGAGTGTCCAGGTGGTCTCTACAACGAGCATTATACCTGTTTTACATACCATCCATGACTTACCCCCTCGAGGCACATGTTAAATAGTCCCATCCCTTGCTTATTGCACAATTTGTATCGTTACGCTTTTATTTGCGGTTTCTTTTAATAAACAATACATAGCTTTTGCCTATTATTGCACTCCTTTCTTTATCTATATATATGTTCATTTCATGACATGTTGCACCCGTACACTTTAGTACGGCCAATACACCAGGGGGCTTAAGTTCCCCGAATATGGTGTTAGAAGTCCGAACACTCTCACGAGTGCGGCACCCGAACTTATAGCATTATATGCATCGGCTCGAATCATATCTTGGGTCAATAGTTGGGTTTGCGGCTCCCGTGTTTTCTTGCCTTACGTTCCGTTCTATCGGCTAACGCGGCACCAGGAGAACCACTCTGATTGTGCCCCGGTTGAGCTGGGTTGAGCACCTCAGTGGAGAAAGCTAAAACTCACCGTAATCATAGGGCGAGAGCCGGTCGCTGTTCGAGAGGTTTTTTCGGGTCCCTAAAGACTTACGCCGCTTAGAGTGAGGAACCGGCATTGTCCGGCCATGGCGTGGATAGCGCCCCGAACTCGGTCTTCTGAATACTAGGGGCTTCGCCGAAATTTAAAATTATAGAATTCTATGGCTAAGTGAGAGTGTTCAAGAATTATAAGTCCGGCTGCCTTGTTCATTGCGTTGAGCGCCTTCCTCGACATACCCAAGAATGGGAACAAGAGCGCTCAAGTTTATCCCGAACACCCCAGCACTCGTGACATGGGGGCTGAAGCCAACGACTTGCCATCTCTCAAATTTGATAAACGGCCGCCTGAGAAGGTAATATTTTAAATTAACAAAAGCGTTACTTAAGCGCATATGAACAAGTTTTCAGCGTGCAGGATAACAAATGCGAGTCTATTCAAAAATTACATCTTTGGAGCACTCATCCGCTATCTGGCGGGCACCCTTGAGACGCCCTCATAGTACATTTCGGGCTTGCGGTGATCCTTGCCCTTGATTGGCCCGTCCGTCACAAGCTTCTCCGCGTCGGCTTGGCCCAGTGCACTTTAGCGCGGGCAAGGCCCGACGGGCACCTTCAATGCAGGCGGGCGCTTGATGACTTGAATCCATGGATAGGCGTCCACCAGCCGCCGCACTAGCCCAAAGTAGCTCCCAGGCATGGCTTCCAATCGCCACGGCCGAACTATGAGGCCCTTCATGGCCTGTTCGGCGACCTTGTGGAGCTCGACCAGCTGCTTTAGCTGGTCGTTTAGGGGCACCGTATGTCCGGCCTCAGCGTACTAAGACCAGAACACCTTTTCCGTCGAGCTCCCCTCCTTGGCGTAGAGTAGAGCGGCGACATCAGACACACTACGGGGCAGATCTGCGAATGCTCCTGGAGAGCTCCGAATCCGGGTAAGTAATAGGTAATTCACTTTCACATGCTTGCTTTGCATAAAGAATGCCTTACCCGCCGCTATCTTCTTTAATGATTCAATCTCTTGGAGGGCTTTTTGGGCTTCGGCCTTAGCGGCTTTGGCACTCTCAAGAGCCGAGGCGAGCTCGGACTCTCGAGTCTTCGAGTCACGCTCCAAACTCTCGTGTTTTTCCACGAGAGCCTGGAGCTCTTGCGGCACCTCCGCCACCCGCTCCTCCTGCTTCTCTCGCTCGGTGCGTTCCGCGGCCGCCTCGCTTTTGGCCGCAGACACCGCTTTCTTCAGGGTCGCCACCTCGTTCGTGGCCCCTACAATACCGATGTTATTCCTGTCATTTTTTGCAACCAAAACCTTTCTATAAGGTATTACTTTAATAAGGTATTACTTACCTTCCTTGTCCTTGATCTGCTTCTTGGCTGGGCCGAGCTCGTTCTCGGACCGCTCGAGGCTCTGCTTCAATGCATTAACCTCCGCAGTCAGTGCGGCAGAGGTTAGCAGCGCAGCCTGCATTCCCATATTGACATACTTATCTTAGAGTCCTGCGTATATCTTTTTAGATCCTTAGTCCATCTTTTCTTTCCGAACGCCGAACTAAGAATCAGGGGGTGCTGTCTATGCGGTAATAGTTTTACATATTCTAAACTTACCTCAAAACCTGTTAGAAGGCTGGTACAGGCTTCGGTCAGCCCGCTCTTAGCATACTGAACTTTCTGGATCACCACACTCATAACAGTGCGGTGCTCCTCTTCGATGGAAGCGCCTCCAGTAAGCTATCCGGTGCCTCCGGTTGGACGGAGGACACCGGCGTCTTACCCTTCTTACGAAGGGGCCGCTTGCCGGACTTCGGAACCACTGAAGGTTCCGGTATGGGGTCCGGACAATGGTCGGGCTTAGAGCCCGTAGGGGTCTCTCTCCCCCCGCGCCTGGAGTCCGGGAGGCTGCCTTGTGGCGCCTCCTACGCCACCTCCTCTCGACCAGGCCCCCCTTGGGGCCCCACCTCGGCGTCGTCCGCAGCGTGAGGTGAGGAGGCGGCCGAATGTGAGGTACTCTCCATTTCCGACGAAATCAGGGACCCGCTCGACGGTTGCGAACTAAATCCTTGGGCGGGCTGCATGATTGTTCGGCATTAGAGAACACTATGCAATGAAAAAGCCATGGGTATCCGGACACTTACAATCTCGCCAGGGGCTTGGCCCTTGTTGGCCACTCCTCCTCGTCGTTGTCGACGTTGGTGGAGAAGTCCGGAGGAAGGGTCCTTCCCATCTTGGACACTCCGGCCTCCCCATTTGGGGCGGCCTTCCTTTTCTTCTCTCTCCCCGCTGGGGGAGAGGCTTCTTTTTCCTCCTCCTCTTCCTTAGAGGAGGATTCCGCCTCCGGGTTGTCGGGCGATGAGTCCGACAGCCCCTGGCGCCGGGAGCCTCCTTCTTGGCCTTCTTCTCCGGCACCACATGAGGTGCCGGAGCCAGCAACTCTATCAATCGGGCGTCCGCTGCGTCTTCTGGCAATGGGGTCGGACAGTTAATCTGTCCGGACGTCTTCAGCCAGTCCTGTCAAAGGTTAGGGAGTTTTAGATCCCGCATAGAGTCAAACTATGAAAAAAGAGTCCCATAAAGGGTAAAATAACTTACCTCGCTGGCTTGACGCTGCGAGCTAAATCCGCGATCTTCGGTAGCGGATGTGGGAGCCTCGGCGCCCTTGAACAGCACCTTCCAGGCATCTTCGTACGTAGTGTCGAAGAGCCTTTTTCAGAGTCGAGTGTTGTGCCGGATCAAACTCCCACAATTTGAAGGCCCGTTGTTGGCATGGGAGAATCCGGCGGATGAGCATCACCCGGATTACGTTGACAAGCCTGAGATTCTTGTCCACCAGGTTTCGGACGCAGGTTTGGAGTCCGGACAGCTCGTCTCAATCCCCCACATCAGGCCCGTCTCTTTCCATCTTGTGAGCCGTGTGGGGAAGCCAGATCGAATTCGGGGCCGCCGCCCATTTAGAGTCGCGCGGCTCGGTGATGTAGAACCACCCCGATTGCCACCCCTTTATGGTCTCCACAAAGGAGCTCTCGAGCTATAGGACTTTGGCCATCTTGCCAACCATGGCACCTCCGCACTCCGCTTGGCGGCCGCCCACTACCTTCGGCCTGACATTGAAGATCTTCAGCCATAAGCCGAAGTGGGGATGGATGCAGAGGAAGGCCTCGCACACGACGATAAACGCCGAGATGTTGAGTATGAAGTTCGGGGCCAGATCGTGGAAATCTAGGCTATAGTAGAACATGAGCCCCCGGACAAATGAGTGAAGTGGAAAACCTAGTCCGCGGAGGAAGTGGGGGAGAAACACCACCCTCTTATGGGGCCTGGGGGTTGGAATGAGCTGCCCCTCGTTGGGTAGCCGGGTGTGATGTCATTTGGACAAGTATCCAGCCTTCCGCAGTTTTGTGATGTGCCCCTCTGTGACGGAGGAGGCTATCCACCTGCCTCCCGCTCCGGACAAAGTTGGAGAAGGTTGAGGTGGGATGTGCGGACTTGGGCGCTGGAGCTCGGGTGCGCAGAAATGGATGAGCAAAGGAGGAAGAAGGCGTAGGTGAAGAGGTGGGTCCTTATCCCCTTATATGGGAGGACGAAGCTATGTGTCCCTCGCCAGCCTGGTGAAACTCGCGTATCTCCCAAGCGCCGTAATCAATGGCACGGATGGGTTACCCACGTCCGTATTGATGGGAATCCCGGAATAAGGGGGCACGATCTATGCTTTGATAAGACGTGCCAAGGAAACCGCCTCGCTAAACGCGCTGAGGTGGACAGTAAAAAATGATTCGAATAAAGGCTTGGCCGTGGTGTGATGTCATGCCGCGGAATACGTCAGCAGATCTGTGCAAAAATTATTCTCTCTACGGTAGTATGTGGAACTTGTTTTGCAGAGCCAGATACTATCCTTGTGTTCAAAACCTTCTATGAAGTATTCGGAGGAGGAACCCGCCTTGCAATGCCGAAGACAATATGCGCACCGGACTCGTCGTCATTGAAGCCTGGTTCAGGGCTCTTGAGGAGTCCTGGACTAGGGGGTGTCCGGAGAGCCGAACTATTATCTTTGGCCGGACTCCTAGACTATGAAGATACAAGATTGAAGACTTCGTCCCGTGTTCGGATGGGACTTGGCGTGGAAGGCAAGCTTGGCGATACGGATATGTAGATTTCCTACCATTGTAACCGACTCTGTGTAACCCTAACCCTACTCATTGTCTATATAAACCGAAGGGTTTTAGTCCGTAGGACAAACAGCAATCATACCATAGGCTAGCTTCTAGGGTTTAGCCTCTCTGATCTCGTGGTAGATCTACTCTTGTACTACCCATATCATCAATATTAATCAAGCAGGAGTAGGGTATTACCTCCATCGAGAGGGCTCGAACCTGGGTAAAAACATCGTGTCCCTTGTCGTCTGTTACCAGCTGCCTAGACGCACAGTTCGGGACCCCCTACCCGAGATCCGCCGGTTTTGACACCGACATTGGTGCTTTCATTGAGAGTTCCTCTGTGTCGTCACCGTTAGGCCCGATGGCTCCTTCAATCATCAGCAATGACGTAGTCCAGGGTGAGACTTTTCTCCCCAGACAGATCTTCGTATTCGGCGGCTTTGCACTACGGGCCAGTTCGCTAGGCCATCTGGAGCAGATCGAAAGCTACGCCCCTGGCCATCAGGTCAGGTTTGGAAGTTTAAACTACACGGCCGACATCCGCGGAGACTTGATCTTCGACGGATTCGAGCCACAGCCAAGTGCGCCGCACTATCTCGATGGGCACGATCTAACTCGCCGCCCGAGCAGTGTCTGGAGGCGCGCACTAGTGTCCGCTCCGACCATTGATTCGGAGCCGATCTCGCCGATCGAGGATGGTTGGTTGGACACCACCTCGGGGGCTGAAATCTCTACGGCGATTGAGCCGAACACCATCCATGTCCTTTGCAAAGACCGTGACTCCAAGGTGCCGGACTCCTCTCCGGACTCCGAACCCTCCGCGCCCCTGCCAATCGTATCCGATTGGGCGCCGGTCATGGAGTTCACTACCGCGGACATCTTTCAGCACTCGCCCTTTGGCAATATCCTGAATTCACTAAAGTCTCTCTGTCTATCCGGAGAGCCCTGGCCGGACTACGGTCAGGAAGGTTGGGATGCGGACGACGAATAAATTCAACGCCCACCCACCACCCACTTTGTAGCCACTGTCGATGATTTAACCGACATGATCGACTACGACTCCGAAATCATCGACGGTATGGACGACGATGCTGGAGACGACCAAGAACCAGCGCCCACAGGGCACTGGAAGGCCACCTCGTCATACGACATATACATGGTGGACATCCCAAAAGATGGGAACGGCGATGGAACAACGGAGGATGACCCCTCCAAGAAACAGCCCAAGCGCCGGCGTCGGCGGCACCGCTCTAAATCCGCCCACAGTAAAACGGCGATTCCGGCACGGAGACAATAATACCGGACGGTTGAAGGCCGACCCCCCTCCAGCGGGACTCAGCGCAGGAGGAAGGAGAAGCACGTTCGCATTTAAAGTGCGGCGTAAAGAGAGGTAGAGGGCGATAATTATCGCCTCCCTCCGAAGATGAGGCAATCCTCGATTTACCACGAATTTGTCATGCCTGAGGATCCTGCCGAACAGGAGCGTTTCAAACGCAGGCTTATGGCCACGGCAAGCAGCCTCAAGAAAAAGCAGCAACAGCTTAGAGCTGACCAAGACCTACTAGCTGACAGATGGACTGAAGTCCTTGCAGCCGAAGAGTGTGAACTCGAACGCCCCTCCAATAGCTACCCAAAACGCAGGCCGTTTTCTCGATCAGAGGAGCAAGCACCCACATCACCAGCGCATGATGCGGCCGACCGGCCACCCCGTGGCCGCGACAGAGAGGCCTCTACACCCTCCATTCAAGCCGCACCTCGACGCCGCTCAAAAAGTACCAAGGCCCGGGAAAACGCGCTGGACTTGCGAGATATATTGGAGGATAAGGCAAAACGTACAAGATCGATCTACGGATTGCGTGGGCGCCCAACGACTCGGGATGATTACCGTCATGCGGATCTGACAAACCGGCCGGGCGAACACGATGAGACAAAGCTCATATGAGCTACGCCGTGATATAGCCCAACATGAGGCGCCAAGACACCCACTATGCTTCACGGATGAAGTAATGGATCATCCAATCACGAGGGCTTCAAACCCGTAAACATCGAATCATACGATGGTACCACAGATCCCGCGATGCGGATCGAGGACTATCTCCTCCACATCCACATGGCCCTTGGTGATGATCTACATGCCATCAAATACCTCCCACTCAAGCTTAAAGGACCAGCTCGACATTGGCTTAACAGCTTGCCGTGAGAATCAATTGGTTGTTGGGAGGACACGGAAGCCGCATTCCTTGATAACTTCCAGGGCACATATGTGCGACCACCAGACGCCGATGACCTTAGCCATATAATTCAGCAGCCAGAAGAATCAGCCAGACAATTCTGGACACGGTTCCTAACCAAGAAATATCAAATCGTTGACTGTCCGGATGCAGAGGCCCTTGCAGCCTTCAAACATAACATCCGCGACGAGTGGCTTGCCCGGCACCTTGGACAGGAAAAGCCAAAATCCAGGGCAGCCCTCACAACACTCATGACCCGCTTTTGCGCGGGATAGGACAGCTGGCTAGCTCGAAGCAACAACTTGGCCAAACACCCTGGTAGTTCGGATACCAAGGACAGCAATGGCAGGTCGCGTCGCAACAAGAACAAGTGCCACATTAACGGCGATAATGTTGAAGATCTGGCGGTCAATGCGGATTCAGAGGCTCTAAACCGGTCAGTGGAAAAAGCCATTCAAAAGAAATACCCAGGCCCGTCCAACTTGGACCGAATACTCGATCGCTTGTGCGGATACATGGCACCCCAAAACTAGCCAACCACACCAACAGGGATTGTTGGGTGTTCAAACAACGAGCAAGCTAAGTGCCAAAAACAACGACAAGGGGCTGCATAGCGATCACGAGGAAGAGCCCGACGCCCGAACAATAGAGGACGGAAGGGCTTTCCCCACAAGTGCGGACGGTGAACATGATATCATAACCCACATACCCAAAAGGGGCGGAAGCGTGCACTAAGGGACGTATATGCGATGGAGCCAGTCGCCCCGAAGTTCAACCCATGGTCTTCCTGCCCGATCACTTTCGATCGAAGGGACCACCCCACTAGCACCCGTCACGACGGTTTCGCCGCATTGGTTCTTGACCCAATTATTGACGGATTTCACCTCAGCAGAGTCCTGATGGACGGCGGCAGCAGCCTGAACCTGCTTTATCAGGATCTGATCGCCAAAATGGGCATAGACCCCTCAAGGATTAAACCCACAAAGACGACCTTTAAAGGCGTCATACCAGGTGTAGAGGCCAATTGTACAGGCTCAGTTACACTCGAAGTGTTCTTCGGATCCCCAGATAACTTTGGAAACGAAGAGTTAATCTTCAACATAGTCGCGTTCCGCAGCGGCTATCACGCCCTGCTTGGACGAACCGCATTTGCAAAGTTCAATGCGGTGCCGCACTACGCATACCTCAAGCTCAAGATGCCAGGCACTCGAGGAGTAATCATGGTCAATGGAAACACCGAACGCTCTCTCCGAACGGAGGAGCACACGCGGCCCTCGCGGCGGAGGTGCAAAGCAGCCTCTCACAGCAATTCTCGAGTCCGACCACTAAACATCCGGACAACATCAGCGTGCCGGAGTAACCTACAACAAGACCGCTGGCACGATCGAAGAAGCAGCGTAGCAATCCGCCCCAACCCCAGCCCTCGCGAAATGCGAAGCGATTACTACGCGTACATAACTACGCTCTGGAGATACCATGGGCATAAGGGGAGGGGCACGACCACGGCACGCCCAGAATGCGGCTCAACCGCACCAGGGGCTCCCGATTGTGTCATTCTTTTTCTTTTTTCTTGTTTTACTTTCAGGACTCTGTTCTCCAGAAGCCCTGTCCAGCATTCGCACCGAATACATCGGCGTAACAGCTGTGGGAATGTAAAGCTACCTCGAGTGTCCAGGTGGTCTCTACTACGAGCATTATACCTATTTTACATACCATCCCGCAGCTTACCCCTGGAGGGGGACATGTTAAATAGTCCCATCCCTTGCTTATCGCATAATTTGTATCATTCTACTTTTATTTGTAGTTTCTTTTTAATAAACAATACATAGCTTTTGCCTATTATTGCACTCCTGTCTTTATCTATATATATGTTCATTTCATGACATATTGCACCCATACACTTTGGTACGGCCAATACACCAGGGGCTTAAGTTCCCCAGAATATGGTGTTAGAAGTCCGAACACTCTCACGAAGTCGGCACCCGAACTTATAGCATTATATGCATCAGCTCCGAATCATGTCTTGGGTCAATAGTTGGGTTTGCGGCTCACGTGTTTTTTGCCTTACGTTCCGTTCTATCGGCTAACGCAGCACCAGGAGAACCACTGCGATTGTGCCCCGGTTGATCTGGTTGAGCACCTCAGTGGAGAAAGCTAAAACTGACCGTCATGATAGGGCGAGAGCCGGTCGCTGTTCGTGAGGTTTTCTCGGGTCCCTAAACACTTATGCCGCTTAGAGCGAGGAACCGGCATTGTCCGGCCAAGGCGTGGATAGCGCCCGAACTCGGTCTTCCGAATACTAGGGGCTTCGCCGAAATTTAAAATTATAGAATTCTATGGCTAAGTGAGAGTGTTCAAGCATTATAAGTCCGGTTGCCTTGTTCGTTGCGTTGGGCGCCTCCCTCGACGGACCCATGAATGGGAACAAGAGCGCTCAAGTTTATCCCGAACACCCCAGCACTCGTGGCATGGGGGCTGAAGCCAACGACTAGCCATCTCTCAAATTTGATAAACGGCCGGACAGAAGGTAATATTTTAAATTAACAAACGTTGCTTAGGGCATATGAACAAGTTTTCAGCGTACAGGATAACAAATGCGAGTCTATTCAAAAATTACATCTTTGGAGCACTCATCTGCTATACGGCGGGCACCCTTCAAGACGCCCTCATAGTACATTTCGGGCTTGCGGTGATCCTTGCCCTTCAGTGGTCCGTCCGTCACAAGCTTCTCCGCATCCAGCTTGCCCCAGTGCACTTTAGCATGGGCAAGGGCCCGATGGGCACCTTCAATGCAGACGGAGCGCTTGGTGACTTGAATCCATGGGCGAGGCATCCACCGGCCGCACCTAGCCCAAAGTAGCTCCCAGGCATGGCTTCCAATGGCCTGGCCCGAACTATGAGTCCCTCCATGGCCTGTTCGGCGACCTTGTAGAGCTCGACCAGCTGCTTCAGCTAGTCGCTTAGGGGCACCGGATGTCCGGCCTCAGCGTACTGAGACCAGAACACCTTTTCCGTCGGGCTCCCCTCCTTGGCGCGGTGAAGCAGCGGCGGCATCAGTTACACCACGGGCAGATCTGCGAATGCTCTGGAGAGCTCGAATCCGGGTAAGTAATAGGTAATTCACTTTCACATGCTTGCTTTGCATAAAGAATGCCTTACCCGCCGCTATCTTCTTTAATGATTCAATCTCTTGGAGGGCTTTTTGGGCTTCGGCCTTAGCGGCTTTGGCACTCTCAAGAGCCGAGGCGAGCTCGGACTATCGAAGTCTTGAGTCACGCTCCAAACTCTCGTGTTTTCCACGAGAGCCTGGAGCTCTTGCCGCACCTCCGCCACCCGCTCCTCCTGCTTCTCTCGCTCGGTGCGTTCCGCGGCCGCCTCGCTTTCGGCCGCAGACACCGCTTCCTTCAGGGTCGCCACCTCGTTCGTGGCCCCTACAATACCCACGTTATTCCTGTCATTTTTTGCAACCAAATCCTTTCTATAAGGTATTACTTTTATAAGGTATTACTTACCTTCCTTGTCCTCGAGCTTCTTCTTGCCTTGGCCGAGCTCGTTCTCGGACCGCTCGAGGCTCTGCTTCAATGCATTGACCTCCATGATCGGTCTTGGCAGAGGTCAGCAAAGACAGCCTGCATTCCCATATTGACATACTTATGTTAGACTCCTGCGTATATCTTTTTAGATCCTTTGTCCCGCTTTTCTTTCCGAACGCCGAACTAAGCATCAGGGGCTACTGTCTATGCGGTAATATTTTTACATATTCTAAACTTACCTCAAAACCTGTTAGAAGGCTGGTACATCCTTCGGTCAGCCTGCTCTTGGCGTACTGAACTTTCTGGATCACCACAATCATAACAGTGCGGTGCTCCTCCACGATGGAGGCGCTGTTAAGCGCCTCAAGTAAGCTATCCGGTGCCTCCAGTTGGACGGAGGACACCGGCGTCTTACCCTTCTTACGAAGGGGCCGCTTGCCAGACTTCAGAACCACTGAAGGTTCCGGTATGGGGTCCGGACAGGGGTCGGGCTTAGAGCCCCTAGGGGTCTCTCTCCCCCCGCGCCTGGAGTCCGGGAGGCTGCCTTGCGGCGCCTCCTGCGCCACCTCCTCTCGACCAGGCCCCCCTTGGGGCCCCACCTCGGCGTCGTCCGCAGCGTGAGGTGAGGAGGCGGCCGGAAGTGAGGTACTCTCCATTTCCGACGAACTCAGGGACCCGCTCGACGAAGTGACGAACTCGTCCTTGGGCGGGCTCCATGATTGTTCGGCATTAGAGAACACTATGCAATGAAAAAGCCATGGGTATCCGGACACTTACGATCTCGCCAGGGGCTTGGCCCTTGTTGGCCACTCCTCTCGTCGTTGTCGACGTTGGTGGAGAAGTCCGGAGGAAGGGTCCTTCCCTTCTTGGACCCTCCGGTCTCCCCAGTTGGGGTGACCTTACTTTTCTTCTCTCTCCGCGCTGGGGGAGAGGCTTCTTTTTCCTCCTCCTCTTCCTTAGAGGAGGATTCCTCCTCCGGGTTGTCGGGCGATGAGTCCGACAGCCCCTGGCGCCGGGAGCTCCTTCGAGCTCCCGTGGCCTCCTTCTTGGCCTTCTTCTCCGGCACCACATGAGGTGCCGGAGCCAGCCGCCCTGTCAATCGGGCGTCCGCTGGGTCTTCTAGCAATGGGGCCGGACAGTTAATCTGTCCGGACGTCTTCAGCCAGTCCTGTCAAAGGTTAGGGAGTTTTAGATCCCGCATAGAGTCAAACTATGAAAAAAGAGTACCATAAATGGTAAAATAACTTACCTCGCTGGCTTGACGCTGCGAGCTGAATCCGCGATCTTCGGTAGCGGATGTGGGAGCCTCGGCGCCCTTGAACAACACCTTCCAGGCATCTTCGTACGTAGTGTCGAAGAGCCTTTTCGGAGTCGAGTGCTGTGCTGGATCAAACTCCCATAATTTCAAGGCCCGTTGTTGGGATGGGAGAATCCGGCGGATGAGCATCACCTGGATTACGTTGACAAGCCTTAGATTCTTGTCCACCAGGTTTCGGACGCAGGTTTGGAGTCCGGACAGCTCGTCCGAATCCCCCCACGTCAGGCCCGTCTCTTTCCATGATGTGAGCCATGTGGGGAAGCCAGATCAGAATTCGGGGCCGCCCAGACATTTAGAGTCGCGGCTCGGTGATGTAGAACCACCCGATTGCCACCCCTTTATGGTCTCCACACAGGAGCCCTCGAGCCATAGGACTTTGGCCATCTTGCCAACCATGGCACCTCCGCACTCCGCTTGGCGGCCGCCCACTACCTTCGGCCTGACATTGATGATCTTCAGCCATAAGCCGAAGTGGGGCTGGATGCAGAGGAAGGCCTAGCACACGACGATAAACACCGAGATGTTGAGGATGAAGTTCGGGGCCAGATCATGGAAATCCAGGCCGTGGTAGAACATGAGCCACCGGACAAATGGGTGAAGTGGAAAACCTAGTCCGCAGAGGAAGTGGGGGAGAAACACCACCCTCTCATGGGGCCTGGGGGTTGGAATGAGCTGCCCCTCGTTGGGTAGCCGGTGCGCGATGTCGCTGGACAAGTATCCAGCCTTCCGCAGTTTTGTGATGTGCCCCTCTGTGACGGAGGAGGCTATCCACCTGCCTCCCGCTCCGGACAAAGTTGGAGAAGGTTGAGGTGGGATGTGCGGACTTGGGCGCTGGAGCTGAGTCTTGTGAAATGGATGAGCAAAGGAGGAAGAAGGCGTGGGTGAAAAGGTGGATCCTTATCCCCTTATATGAATGACGAAGCTATGCGTCCCCCGCCAGCCTGGTAAAACTCGCTTATCTCCCAAGCGCCGTAATCAATGGCGCGGATGGGTTACCCACGTATGTATTGATGGGAATCCCGGAATAAGGGGGCATGATCTATGCTTTGGTAAGTCGTGCGAAGGAAACCGGCTCGCTAAACGCGCTGAGGTGAACAGTAAAAAACGATTCGAATAAAGGCTTGGCCGTGGTGTGATGTTATGCCGCGGAATACGTCAGCAGATCTGTGCAAAAATTATTCTCTCTACGGTAGTATGTGGAACTTGTTTTGCAGAGCCGGACACTATCCTTGTGTTCAAAACCTGCAATGAAGTTTTCGGAGGAGGAACCCGCCTTGCAATGCCGAAGACAATATGCGCGCCGGACTCGTCGTCATTGAAGCCTGGCTCAGGGGCTACTGAGGGAGTCCTGGACTAGGGGGTGTCCGGATAGCCGAATTATTATCTTTGGCCGGACTACTAGACTATGAAGATACAAGATTGAAGACTTCGTCCCGTGTGCGGATGGGACTTTCCTTGGCATGGAAGGCAAGGTTGGCGATACGGATATGTAGATTTCCTACCATTGTAACCGACTCTGTGTAACCCTAACCCTACTCGGTGTCTATATAAACCGAAGTGTTTTAGTCCGTAGGACGAACAACAATCATACCATAGGCTAGCTTCTAGGGTTTAGCCTCTCTGATCTCGTGGTAGATCTACTCTTGTACTACCCATATCATCAATATTAATCAAGCAGGAGTAGGGTATTACCTCCATCAAGAGGGCCCGAACCTGGGTAAAAACACCGTGTCCATTGTCTCCTGTTACCATCCACCTAGACGCACAGTTCGGGACCCCCTACCCGAGATCCGCCGGTTTTGACACCGACACTCCCCCTTCTCCACAAGCATCAATCTATGGCTTGCTCAAAACAACGAGTGCCTCCAACATTCAACGGGTTCCAGGGGGAGTTTTGTTTGCAATTATTTTGATTTAGTTTGCATAAAGCATGGGACTAGGCATCCCGGTGACCAGCCATTTTCTCGTGAGTGAGGAGCGGAGTCCACTCCTCTTGAGAATAACCCGCCTAACACGGAAGATAAGGGCAGCCCTAGTTGATATATGAGCTATTCGAGCATGCAAAACAGAATGTTTATTTGATGGTTTAGAGTTTGGCACATACAAATTTACTTGGAACTGCAGGTAGATACCGCATATAGGAAGGTATGGTGGACTCATATGGAATAACTTTGGGTTTTAAGGAATTGGATGCACAAGCAGTATTCCCGCTTAGTACAAGTGAAGGCTAGCAAAAGACTAGGAAGCGACCAACTAGAGAGCAACAACAGTCATGAACATGCATTAAAATTAATAAACATTGAATACAAGCATGAGTAGGATATAATCCACCATGAACATAAATATCGTGAAGGCTATGTTGATTTGTTTCAACTACATGCGTGAACATGTGCCAAGTCAAGTCACTTATATCATTCAAAGGAGGATACCACCCCATCATACCACATCACAATCATTTTAATAGCATGTTGGCACGCAAGGTAAACCATTATAACTCGTAGCTAATGAAGCATGGCACAAGCAACTATGATCTTTAATTGTCATTGCAAACATGTTTATTCATAATAAGTTGAATCAAGAACGATGAACTCATCATATTTACAAAAACAAAAGAGGTCGAGTTCATACCAGCTTTTCCCATCTCAGTCAGTCCATCATATATGTCATCATAATTGCCTTTCACTTGCACGACCGAACGATGTGGATAATAATAAGAGTGTACGTGCATTGGACTAAGCTGGAATCTGCGAGCATTCAATAAACAGGAGAAGACAAGGCAATATGGGCTTTTGGTTAAATCAACAGTGATGCATATAAGAGCCACTTCAACAATTTAATTATGGTCTTCTCCTACAAACCCCCAAAGAAAAGAAAAGAAATAAAAACTATTTACACAGGAAAGCTCCCAACAAGCAAAAGAATAAAGGGAAATATTTTTGAGTTTTCTTTTTAATTATTACTACTACAGCAGGAAAAATAAACTACTACTATTTTTTTGGTTTTTCTAAGGTTTATTAAACACACAAGAAGAAAGCAGGAAAAAGAAAAATAAACTAGCATGGATATTACAGTGAAAAAGTATGAGCACCGACATCTAGCAATGAGTGTGTGTGAACATAAATGTAATGTCGGTGAGAAGTACGTACTCTCCCAAGCTTAGACTTTTGGCCTAAGTTGGTCTATTGCCAGGGATAGCCTGGCGGATACCCATATGTGTAGCTGGGGTCATACTGCGACGCAGCGGCTATCGCCTCCTGAGCTGCAGCGTGGCGTCGAGCCGCCTCCGCTCTTTTCTCGTACTCATCTGCCTCCTCTCTCCTCACAAATAAACTTGTGAGATCATGATACTGGGGGCATTTGTCAGCCTCAAAGTCCTCAAGACCGGCATTATGCAAATATGCGTTAACTTCTTTGATTCCAGCTTGATCCATAAAATTTTCCGAAGGCCATTCACAGGGCCTCACAAGAGCGTCTCTTGGTGGTTCCTCGTCAGCATCACGCATCGCAATCCTGGGACCTTGCTTTCTTAAAGAACCACCTTCGAACATCTTCCTAAACATATTGTTTCCTCTGAAAAAATTTCTGAAATTTTTAGTAACTTCAAAGAAAAGTGAACCAACTTCAATAAAATTGATAGCAACTACTCCTACAAGTGCCTAGAGCCTATATCAAGCATTAGAACTACTTGGAACCATATAAATTTGACATGCAAGCTCAAGAACATGGTCACCTATGCTGCACAAATTTGCAAAGAATAAAGCACTAGAACAAAAACTAATTGGACCAATGGAGGAGTCACATACCAAGGAACAATCTCCCCAAGCAATTTTGCAAGAGGTGCTTTCAGCAAGGAGATCGAAAATCACAGCAAAAGTGGCTGGAACTCGTGCTTGAGATGGTTTTTCAGGTTTGTGTGAGGCAGAGGAAGAAGATGGGTGCAGGGATAAGTGGAGGAGGGCCACCATGGGCCCACGAGGCAGGGGGGCGCGCCCAGGGGGTAGGGCGCGCCCTCCACCCTCGTGGCCAGGTGGCAGCTCCCCCCGCGGTAATTTTTGCACAGTAAATCCTCAAATATTCCCGAAAAAATCATATTAAATTGGCATGGCATTCTGAGGAATTTTATTTTCGGGATATTTTTATATTGCACGGATAAATCAAGAAACAGACAAAAAAAATACTATTTTACTTTATTTCTACTAAATAACAGAAAATATAAAGAGGGTACAGAAGGTTGTGCTTCTAGTTTCATCCATCTCATGCTCATCAAAAGGAATCCACTAACAAGGTTGATCAAGTCTTGTTAACAAACTCATTCCGATTAACATGGAGCTGGAGAAATTTCGAATAACACTAGGTTACCTCAACGGGGATATAGACGTCCCCAACAATAAGTATATCATATTTCTTCTTGACAGTAGGGAGAGGAAATTCAAAACCTCCAAATATAATCACTACAAAAAAAGACTCATCCGTGACATTTTGGGCCGAATGAAATTTTTTTCTGTCATACATATGACACTTCTATGACGATAATTGTGACAAAACCCGGTATCATTATAGATGTGGTGGGCTCCTACTTCTATGACAAAAAATCATGACAAAAAATGGGCTTTTCGTCCTGGGCGGGCCGGAGACGCAGATGCATGACATTCTTTGGGCCGTCCCACGACGGAAAAACTGTGGTAGAAGCGAGGGGAGGAAAATTTCGGGAGTTGCCGGTTACGGTGGGAGGTCGGGACCGGGCGATGCTGGCGTTTGTCTCGTGCACGACGCTGTGTGCGAGGCGTTAGCTCTAATTGAACCCGAGCGAGGCGTTGGGCTCTAAGCGAAACCGGCGATTGCGAACTCTGGCGTTCTGCATCGAACCCGGCGATCGATCGATGGCTGTTAATCGGACCCAATGGAGCGATTCGCCGCTCTGCTGCTAACTAAAGCCGATCGATTGGATGAGCGATGGCGTTGCGGGGGGTTGGATGAACAGTGGCGGTGGCATTGCCTCTGGATGAACAGGACCCCGTGGTGTGGAGGGCTGGATGAGGGGTGGTTGATCAGGACCCCGTGGTGTGGAGGGCTGGATGAACAGTAGACGGTGGAGGGGTGCCCGTGGAGGGGTGGTTGAACAGTAGCCGGTGGAGTAACGCGCGATGGAGGCTGGATGAACAGGAGCCCGTCGAGGCTGGAGGAGGTCGACGGTAGCCCGTGGAGGCTGGAGGAGGTCGATGGTGGAGATAAACAATATCCCGTGGAGTCCCATTTTGCGGTACGCCACACCCCTCCCGATGAACAGGACCCCCGTTTCGACCGTAGGAGGTCCGTTTAAATCCGTTTTGCGAAGACGCCACACCCCTCCCGATCAGCAGGGACCCATGTTTACGACCGTAGGAGGTCCGTTTCCTCCGTTTTGCGGTACGCCACACCCCTCCCGATCAACAGGACCCCCGTTTCGACCGTAGGAGGTCTGTTTCCTCTGTTTTGCGGTACGCCACACCCCTCCCGATCAACAGGACCCCGTTCCGAACGTAGGAGGTCCGTTTCCTTCGTTGTGCGGTACGCCAGGCCTCGTTTCCATCGCATGTTCCGTCCAAGCCCTCCCGATGAACACGACCACGCATTCCGTTCCGACCCAGCCGGTTGGCTCCCATGCGTTCCGTTGCCTCCCGATGAACACGACACATTCCGTCGCCTCCCCATGAACATGGCGCGTCCCGTTGCCTCCCCATGAACACGACGACAACGTTGTTTCTCCATTCTGATCCAGCCATGTACGTATGCGCGAGTAGGCGTTCGATACCCTGCTCGTATGTACGTATGTGGCCGTATTTTCTTTCTTGCACCCTCGCCGATGTACGTACGTGTACATGCTACGTGCGCGCCTCTACTACGACACGTGCGCGCCTCTACATCCACCAGTATATATGTACGTACACGTTCGCGACCAGAATGGCAACGCTACGTACGCTTCGACCAGGTGGGTCCCGACTGTCAGGCAGTTCCTTGCGTGGAAAAATATAGCTGGTGGGTCCCAGCGGTCAGAGGGGCGAATCATTTTTTTGCACGGACGCACTTCCTTTGCGTGCGAAGATGTAGCTGGTGGGTCCCAGCAGTCAAGGGGTGAATCGTTTTTTTTTCCGGACGCACTTCCTTGTGTGCGAAGATGTAGCTGGTAGGTCCCAGCTGTCAGGGGGGCGAATTGTTTTTTTTTCGGACGCACTTCCTTGCGTGCGAAGATGTAGCTGGTGGGTCCCAGCAGTCAGGGGGGAACTTTTTTTCATGAAATACGGTGGCCCGTCGAGTGGGTCCCTGCTGTCAGGTGGAGGAATCATTATTTTCCGCGTAATAAGGAGGCACTTCCTTGATGGGGCCGTGGACCCAGCTGTCAGCCTCTCCACATACAGTCCATGTCCGATGGAAGTCGTTCCTTGACCATGTTGACCACGGCGCGCCGAGAGCACCACGGCGGTGGACGACGGCGAGGCCTAGGAAGGGGACGACTTGGAGCCGGGGAAGACGCAGCAGTGGATGCCCACGCGAAGAGGAGTACTAGGGTTCAATGGTTCGGCTGCGGTGTGTGGCTGTTGTCGCCGCAGAATAACAGGGGGTGTGGGTGAGTAGAGGGATGGCCTGGCCAGCGGTGGGAGTAGTAGGGGGCGGTGAGGCCTCTGTGGCATCACAGCCGGCCACGGGAGGCAGGAGCACGCGGCACGACCGACGCTGGTTTGTGCGGCTGGAGCAAGAAGACCAGAGGTTGAAGAAGCGCTACAACCGCTGGATGAACATTGTACAGTAACAGGAGCTAGAATCGTTCATATTGACTAAGTTGACAAAGCCCTCCGTCCCCGTCAACTTGGTAGGCCCACAAGTCACCCTCCCAGTATGCTGGGTTCCAGGTGGCAGGGGGAGTATTTATTTTTTTATGCGTAATAAGGAGGCACTTCCTTGTGTGCGAAGATAGTTGGTGATTCCGACATGTCAGCGGGGGGCACATTTTTTCACGAAATACAGAGGCCCTTCCGATGGGTCCCAGATGTCAGGTGGAGGAATCATTATTTTGCGCGTAATAAGGAGGCATTTCCTTATGTGCGGCCGTGGACCCAGCTGTCAGCCTCTCCACGCATAGTCTACTTCCGATGGTGTCATTCATTGACCATGTTGACCACGCCGCGCCGAGCGCATCCAAGGTGGTGGACGACGGCGAGGCCCCGGACAGCAACGAGCCGGAGATGGGAAGACGCGGGAGTAGAGTCACAGACGGAGAGGTGTCTGAGGTTAATCGGTTCTAGTGCGGTGTGGTTCGGTAGTCGGTGGAGAAGAACAGGAGGTGTGGAGGGTGGAGGGATGGCACAGCCAGCGGTGGAGTAGCGCTTCATAGCGAAGCGTGCTAAGCCGAGCTGCTAGCAGCAGGAGGCGGGAGGTGGTCCCGGTGGCGCTGGAGGAAGAAGACGACAGATTGAAGATGGATGCCGGCCGTTGGATGTAAATCCAACGGCTAACATGTCAGAATCATTTGTTGACTAAATTGACAACGACTAGCGTTGGCTTCGACCTATTGGCCCACATTTCAGCCTCCAAAAATGTGGCACGTATTCCACCCATTTTTTCAGAATTTATAGTCTTTTTTTGCGCGGTAGAATTTATAGTCAATTTGATCTTTTTTTTTTGAATTACAGCCATTAGCTGGGCTGGGTGAACAATTAATGTAGCGTCCATGCGGCCTATTTATTTTATTTCCTAAAAAATTACAGGCCATTTGCACTTTATCTGGATACACGATTTTGCTGGGCTGATTCTAATTATAATGTCGGGTTGGGCCAGCAATGTTATCAAAAAATAAAAAAGGGCTGAGCATTTTGTTATAAATATATTTAAATAATAAGTGATATTATTTCATTCATCCTTAAATCTTACCAAGCTTTTGTACACAATCACTAGGATTTTCGTGCCAAAACAATCCAGGATTTTATTTGTTAAGATATTATTTTTATAAGTTAATAAGATGTGGGATATTGTTTTCTTACATATGTAAGTATCTGTTAAATATATGATCACAATAAAAATAATATATAATAACATATAAAATAATTTAAATATATATAATATAGTTAGAAGGGAAACATAAGTTGTACATGGCGTTCCTATTCTTATATAGAAAATAGAACAGACCTCTGCGTTTTCTTCAAAAAAATACATAAATTGGGCTGCCAAAATAAAACCTCGGATGGGAGGTCCATAGGCCGGTCGATACATGACGGCCCTAAGAAAATACAAACAGGCCCTCCCATCCGATGTCGTGGGCTGCGCATGTTAAAAATGAAAGCCTAGACGGGGCAGCCCAAAACCACGTCCAACACTTGCCAAAACTTCGTCCATCGTTTTCTCTGTGTTTCGCACACTCGACATTGTGTGGGCATTTTGACAGTGCATCATATGAAGATGTGCGATGCATGAATGTTGATCAGCATGATGTTAACTAGCTGGTAGTTCCATTTTCGACCATGAATAAAACTTCCAACATGATGTTAACCCTGTTCGAAAAGGACGTGTTAATATAAATGCTCTGCCTCTGAAAGTTGCAGTTTCTTATCTGAAACTGAACTTGCAGTTTCTTCTCGTCTGCACTTTTATACTCCTATGAGACTACATTTTTTAAGTGCTAAAATTAGATCTCTAGACTTCATAAAATTCTTCATATGCTCAATACTGCAAATCTGAAATTCAAAAGACATACATATCTGAAAGTACTCTCAAAATACACAACACAAAATACAATTCACAACCTGCAAATACTGACAACCCTAAGCTCCTCCTGACAATTCACAACCTACCCGACTATTGGGCTGGGGGGGGGGGGGCAGCCCCCTCCTATTCCTCGGCGGTAGACAGCGCTCCGTGAGACGATGTGAACGGCGAGGGAGACGATGGCGGGGAAGCGTTGTCGGGCCAACTGCTTTTCTCCTCTTGCAGTTGGGTTCGGTCGACGAAGACTCCACCGGCTCACTCTGGCAGGACACCCTCACAAAGCGGCACCACAGATGCTCGATCCTTGAGTCCTCGGTGGATGCTCCATCCGGGATCGATACTCCCACCACCGTTCCCACACGATCGGATTCGGTGAATCTGTTTGCTCCATGGCCCGGAGGAGCAGCTCTATGTACTCGGCGCGACTCCTTGGGAGTATCGCCGCCTTTTCGCTTCTGTTGCAGATATTTGGCCATGGATGTCGCCGTCGCCGCTAGTTGGTCCTTGTTGTCAAACCAAGACTGTATCTCCAACATCCTAGCTAGCTTCACAGGGTCGCTGTCTGCGAACCTCACGTATCGGTTGTACTCCTCCATCGATCTACTTCTCCACAACACCTTCACTCGCCGGCGGTGGTTTTTGAATGGAAGAAGAGAGGAGCAGCGCAACGGGAGAGGAGTGACGCTGGTTTTACCCTGGAACAGGAGAGGAGGGGCGGTGGTTTTCGAATGGAAGAGGAGAGGAGCGGCGCTGGATTTAGATTGGAACAGGAGAGGAGCGGCGGTGGTTTAAGAGGAGAAGAGTGGAAGAGCGGCGCTGGTCTTGGAAGTATTTTTTTGTTGTTTTGCGTATTTTGGGTCAAAGTTTGACCACGTACTGTATGTGACAAGCAAAATGTGAATGCATGTCACCAAAAATTGTATCGTTTGGTTCGTATCTGAATGTACTTTCAAATTATATTATTTTGCAACGTATAACATATATTTTATGTGCGAAAATCATGGTCAATTATGACCCAGAATAAAAGGGAGACTAGTTAATGTGGGGTCGCTTTATTAAATTAAGTGTAAATTTATTTTGATTTTGATCCGATCCACAGCGCCGCCCTCTCGCCCAATCCTAAATCGCTGCAGACGCCTCCTCTCCCTCTTCTCCATTGCAAAACCACCTCCTCTCCTCTCCATCATCTCCATTCCAAAACCACCGTCTCGCCTCTCCCTCTTCGATCTTCTCCATTGCAAAACCACCTCCTCTCCTCTCCATCATCTCCATTCCAAAACCACCGTCTCGCCTCTCCCTCTTATGATCTTCTCCATTGCAAAACCACCTCCTCTCCTCTCCATCATCTCCATTCCAAAACCACCTCCTCTCCTCTCCATCATCTCCATTCCAAAACCAACATCTCGCCTCTCCCTCTTGATCTTCTCAACATTGCAAAACCACCTCCTCTCCTCTCCATCATCTCCATTCCAAAACCACCTCCTCTCCTCTCCCTCTTCTCTATTGCAAGACCACCGTCTCTCCTCCCATCTTCCAAAGCTAGCACCGGACCACTCAGAATGACATATATGGAGAGGATGCAGCAGCGAATTAGGTAGATCGCCGGCGGCGACCATGCAAAGTTAGCCAGGTTGAAGGAGATCCTTAGTTGGTTTGACAATGAGTGGGAGATTTCGAGGACGGTGCGGGCCATGTGGCCTTGTATGAAAAGAGCGAGACAGCAGCGATGAGGGCGACGATGTACATGTACTCCTTGGCGGCAGTCACGCCGCAGTCCTCCGAGTTCATCGAGTATCTCCTATGGGCGATGGAGCAGACAGATTCGCCCGAGGTGACAGTCAGGCGGAAGTGTTGGGCGTACAGGTCAAAGGTCGAGCACCCAGAGGATAACAAATCGATCAAGTATGGTGTGCCGTTCGTGAGGGTGCAAAGCCAGCCGGAGCCACAGGAGTATTCGTTCTCCCACCGCAAGAGGAGGCCGGATGGCGCGACGTCGCTTCCCCGACGTTCTCCACGGTTCTCTCGACGCTCGCCTCGTTTCAACGGCGGCGGTAGGGTTTAAGGTAAGCTTCGCACTAACCTAATCTTCCACCTGCTCATGCTTAAAATCAGTCTCTGAGTACTACGCCAATCACCCTAAAATAGCTCTGGACCTTGGGGTCAAAGTTGTGACACAATGTACAAATAAAGAAAAATAGATTGGTGCTTCTTTCAGAAAAGAGTACTCCCTAGAAAACTGCCAATATAAGCTACTAGTATTTGGTTAGAGGATTTGCTGCCGAGAAATATCCGTCCACAGAGAGCACCACACATCCCACTGGTTGTGGTGGATGCCAATGCGTGCATGCAGCATGGTTGGTGTCGGTAATTTTTACTTGGCACACCTCGCACTCTGCATATATGCCGGTTCCATACATACATTTGTGTAGTTCCACCAAAATGCAGCTGAATAACCCTATTTGCACAGATAATTAAAAAGCATGATTACATTATAGTGGCACTAGTTGATGAAACACACAAAATAAATAGAATAAAATATTGCGATAGTATCATAGCATGCCATCTTTGCGAGGGCGAGATGGGCCTACTGACGCCTCATCTGATGCGCCTCATCTTGGACATCGTCCCAAGTCTCCCAGATACACCTTCTACCAGTGATGAACATCAGTGTACAGCAGTAGTACAAGGAGGCGCCTTGAGACATTCAAATCTCTATTTTTGTACATATCAACTAAATTTAAGCAACCCAGTTTGTAGAAACGCTTAAACATTAACAATGGGACTGGTTGATGAAACATATTTTAACCAAGAGAAGGACTTTCTTTATCTACATTGGAAATGAAATGATAGAGATGACACTCGCTCTATTTTAACTGTATTATTACTTCATTTTATCAGTGACACTAGGGTCGAGCAGGTGGAAAACGAGGTGTACCGTGAGTCGCAAGGATGGAGGCCTGGGGTGCTTAGGCGGGATGTCAAGCTGGCTCTTTCAGTCACCAACATGGATGATTCAATTCATGGGACCTTTTGGTGCAGTTCACCTAAAATGAAGCAATGTCCCGTGAGCTAGCAGCTTCTTCTTCAAAAATTTTTTAAGAAAAGGGCTCGACCTCGGTTCCATTTCCATCAGAAAACGAAACCCACAGAGCTTCTTCTTCATTAGTTGCGATAAAATTGAGCAACATCAAGGTTGGTTGTGAAGCTCTTGGAATGCTCCACTATAATTTGGATATCATTTGTGTAGTTCAACTAAGATCGAGCGTGAAATGTATATCTCTGTTTGCACAAAAAAGGTGGAAAGGAGGGTGACTAACAAGTGATGAAACATGCATCAAATGAAAAGAAGCATGTTCCTTATCTGAACGGCAATCCTACAAGGACAGTAGAAATTTCTAAAGCAGTGGCATTGCTAGATATTAGTGTGGGCATTAGGATTAACTATGACAACCGTTAAATATGACATTACTTTGGGCACGGGAGAGTAGCCGGACCAGGACAGTTGCATTCCTAACGAAAAGAACCAACTTATCTTAATGGGAAATTTTAGCAGGACATGTAAAGAAGTGCCATTGATTGGTATTACTGGAGGCATTACATTGAAAACAACATTGGTTTAACGTGTCCTTACTTTTAACAGTGCGGCTGCTAAATATGCCATTGATTGGTATTACTGGACCCATTTTTGTTCGGTATAGCCACCTTATACTGTGTGAGGCTAGAAAATCTAGTGTTGGACTTACTCTGTTGACTTGTCCCCCAGTCCCCACGTTCTTTCCTTTTTCAACCAATAGGTCGGGTTTATATTGAGTTTGTACTGCGTTTACCTTTATTTCCTATTAGACCTAGAGACCAGTTGGATAGCAGGTCTCGCTACTTTTCGCCCCCATTATTTCCTCTTTCGACCAAGTCCTAGATTCAGGTAACAAATCCTCCCCACCCCCACCCCTTTCTTACTTGTTTGAACCAAGTAGTACTAGATTCGAGTGCATGAACTAGTTTTACCTCTTAAACATAAAAAAAATTAGGTGGTTTTCCAACAGCCGATCGATCCTATCTACGAGGGGGCCTGAGAAATAGTAAAAGTTACAAATGGAGCGACGTCAGGAGCTCAGGAAGTAGAGCAAGGCCGGTTTCGAAGGAAGTTATACTTGATGGTCGCCGGGATGTTTCTAGGTGGGCGGCGGTAGGCCGGATCTGCCCACACTATGGCAGCAAGGAAGAAGGCGTCGGAGGCCCTCCCTTGCCAACGGTGCTTGGGAGAGAACGGCAAGGAAGGCTGATCGGGACGCGCCCAGCAGTGGGTAAGAGCCGTCGCCGAGGACGACCGTGTGCATGTTGCACCTTCTCACCTTCCTCGACGGAGAGGATCCGGCTGGATCTGTGACCAGCAGTGAGCAGAGAGAGAGAGAGTGTGGCCACCGCTGTCGTGTTTAGATCTGGAGAGGCCGAGACAGTGTGAAGAGAGCAACACTAGCAAGCAAGCGCGGAGGCTCCTGCCTATATAGTGGAGTAGTACTTAGTTTTCTTTTGTCTACCGGAGCCGGCTTGACCTCGTCAATGACTGTCGACAAGTCTTCATGCACGTGGCCCGGAGGCGCATTTGTTGTCATTTTGATCTGAAGCGCCGGATTATAACATATAACATGAAAAAATGCCACATGACAAGAAATCATAACCTCACTTCCCAAAGGAGACAACATGAATCCCGACGGACAAACTAGACGAGGAACAAAGCTCAAATTAAAGATAAACTCGTAGAAAAGGGGTCCGTCGATAGATGTCCTAATTAACATAGCCGTGTTGACCTAGATGGCAGCCGAGTAGTCACTGTTCGTGCATGTGCCCCCAATGACTAGCCCAACTCAGTTGTCGCTGTTTAACCCTCGCAGTGATCCGAAGAACATGACACATAATTTTGAGAGATGACAAGAATTTCTTTTTAGATTTCTCACCACAACTACAGCCATGAACAACACAGCCTGCATGATATGTAGACGATAGCCAATCCAGGCGTGTCTGCTAGAGTCTGGTCACATGCATGGACGAACTGATCTTCCGTGTCTTGCAGGGATTGTCCAGGCACCAACGTAGTACAACACTTCTCTAGTACTATTGCCCGTCTCCCTCTTCTATTAAGTCACCCGACTTGCGGGGCCGGGGAGTGTGCCTATGGTCGGTTCTCAATTGCCATCCCACATGTGTGTGCAAACGCAATATGACGCGCGTTCCATTCGGAGAGCAGCATTCCAGACCGACCGACCATCTGGGGTGCGACGCGACGAGCAGCGTCTTTGTATACTCCGTACATGTGTGCCGCCGTTTTCTAGACGCTTTGCTCCATGGTGCGGGCGCAATCCATGGATACAAAATTAGTATACTGTATACTATTTAAAAGTCGAGGGCGGGGCTTTTCCTACCCGGTAGGCGGCGGGACAGTTCCGCCTAGTCGGTTCGACAAAGACGCGAGAAGACGAGGGAGTAGGCTGCTGCAAACATAGGGCTGTGTGATTTGACAGCAAGTTACTGCTGGACAGGTGGGGCCCGTGATTTGACTTTCCATTATCTCCTTGTTGAAGAGAGTAAAATTTTATCCTAAGTGATGACTAACCTTATAGCTAACCTTGTTGTAGTACGAGTGACTAAGTGATGGCTATGTATGACATGCCAACATAAGATAGCCTAATGCACCATGTTAAATCTTCAAGGGCGCAACCGCGCGTGCGACGCGACGGTCGTGGTAGGTGCAACCATGATATGGGGTGCTGGCAGCCCTTGGATCTGAGATCAAACGGTCGCATGCTAAGTTGCTGAAATTTGCAGAATAACCCTCCATGGCAACGGCAAATTTCCTCCCGCGGGCCGGAGTAGGTTTCTCGGTTTGCATGCGGGTTTAATGGAGGCGAGGAGGCGTGTTCAGCCGGGCATGCAGTGGACAATGCAGTACTATTCGATTTGACAACTACAACTAATATATTATAAAAAACAAAGAAGAGTAGTAGAGATAGAGATAAAAATAGAGACTAGGGAGGAGCACCGCTCATCGCTTCGTGGGCTACTCCTGCGCTCCATTCGGGCATAGAACGTCCCCTACAGCCCACTCCCTCCTGCGATCCATTCAAGGGGGCTGTTGACATTTGGGAGCGACTCTCGCGACTGCTAGAAGCCACGACTTCACCTACGACGACTTCTTCCCCGACCTCGGCAACCTCTTCCTCAACGACATGGGCGACAACCTCAACGCCAATGGTGCTGCTCCCGTTGCACCGTATGTGTTTCTGTCCTTCCTGTTCGAAATCGTGGTAGAATTCATGTTTCTAGTCTGTGTCCTAGACTCGATCTGTTCATCTACTATGCTAGTCTGCATGATTAGTTTAATCTCTGTTATAGCCGTCATGATTTATTTTGTAGTAAATCTCGTAGTAACTTGCTCATATATTCAACTGGCGGAACGTCCCCTGCAGCCACTTCCGTTTCATGGACGGCCTGGTCGATGCCTCCAAGGAGCCCTTCGTCTACTGCTATGAGTGCCCGGTGCCGTTTTGGGGCTCGCCGGCGGACATCGTGCATCACCTGACGCAGGCGTGCAGCGATCACTACTGGCCCTTGGCGAAGAACATCAAGTACGAGACGTGCTACCCGTTCACCGTGCCGGCTCGCTGGAGGATCAGCGCTACTTGCTAGTCTCAGAGGAGGACGGCAGCGTCTTCCTCTTGATCGTGGCCACCGGCAAGGCCCGCGCAGGCCGCCGCCACATCTCTTTAGTGTGCATCAGGGGCGACGCTGCTAACGCTCACACTGACACGAGGCCGATGTACGGGTGCGTGCTCACTATTACTACCCCTTGGAGGTCCGTGGGCGGTGACACTGGATATGTCAAGCTGACTTGGACTCTACCGAGCTGGGACCTTCCCGCCGATGTGGACATGGAAGACGCATGGTATTATTTGACCGCCAACAATGTGCATGGGGACTCCAAGGAGGTTCATCTGGACATATGCATTACTAAGTTAAATGTTGATCATTAGTCTTCGCTCAATGTAATCCGCTGTCTAAGTATGTGGAGACTTCCATGCATGATCTTTCTCTATTGGAGTATCGCGCATGAATAAAAGTGTATCCATTTATGGTTTAGTCTAGAATCTTACATGTATGAATTTTTACTACAGTACCGGTGAAAGACTTATGATGAACCAATTCCCGCAAAGCACAATAAGAGTTATTTCTTCACAAGTTTTGGATGCAGGTTGAACAGTTGAACGCTTTTGTTTGCAAAAGATACTTTTTTATCTATTTCACCCGGATGTTTCTGAGCTCTAGAGATGAAATAATATCTGAAGAAACCTATCGATACCTATTACACATGAGATGACCCCCACATCCTTTATCAAAAGAAACAACACCCCAATCAATGCATTTCACTCTTCCGTGCAACGGACGGGCACCTTACTTGCTCCTATTAGGGTGCTTAAGCTTGCCACATAGGCATAAAGTCGATGTGGCAAGTTAATCAAGAAGAGAGAGACTAGTTTGGTGACCCAAGGAAGAAACGGTGCTAAGCGCGTGTACCTACGTGAAAAGACAATTTTGAGCCTATAGCTAATTAAATGAAGCAAACTTAGCAACACCATTTCATTGGAAGAGGTCACTCCTTGGCAACTGCAATAAATACTAGTACTCCCTGTGTCCAATAATATAAGAACGTTTTTGGCACTACACTAGTGTAAAAAACGTTCTTATATTATGGGACGGAGAATCTGAAGAAAGAAAGATAGAGAGGAGTAAAAATACACTTATAGCCAACCTTATAGCCAACCTTGTTGTAGTATGAGTGACTAAGTGATGACTATGTATGACATGCCAACATCAGATAGCCTAACGCACCGTGTTAAATCTCCAAGGCACGACCGCCTGACAGCGACGCGATGGTCGTGGTAGGCGCGACCATGATACGGGCTGCTGGCAGCCCTTGGATCTGAGATCAAACGGTCGCATGCTAACTTGCTGAAAATTTGCAGAATAACCCTCCAGGATAGGATATTCACCCATTGGACTAGAATCATGCCATGCAACCGTTCGATCTCCGATCCAAGGGCTGTCGGAAGCCCGTATCATGGGAGAATGGAAAGCCACTTCCCTGCCATTCGCACGCTGGCAGTTCGCTCCTACTCGTCCCTGCACGTCCCTGCCATATCTACAAGGGTTGGATGAAGAGCAACAACCAAGTTGGCAGTTCAAGCAAAGAAGTATCGGCCAAGAGGAAGAGGGACAAGGACGAAGTCGAGGGCGTGGACGAGGACTCCGAGTAAGGTGGCAGTGTCGTTGCTCATGGTGGTTCTAATGCAGTGTCTACCGGAATAGTTGCAAAGTTTAATTTTGGTATTCCACCCTTAAAAGTATAATTGGCAAGCATGGTGGAAATTTCAGCTTCCGGTATCTTTCTTTTATTTGTAACAATATCTTTCATATATTTAGCATAAGGATTCATTTTGAGCATGTCACCAATCGCATACGCATAAAAGATGGGTCTAATCATTTCAGCAAAGCGCTCAAAATCCTCCTCATCCTTTTTCTTGGATGGTTTCGGAGGAAAAGGCATGGGTTTCTGAACCCATGGTTCCCTTTCTTTACCATGTTTCCTAGCAACGAAGTCTCTTTTATCATAACGTTGATTATTTGATTGTGGGTTATCAAGATCAACAGCAGGTTCAACTTCTACATCATTATCACTACTAGGTTGAGCATCATCATGAACATCATCATTAACATTTTCAATAGGTTCATGTTCATTACCAGATTGTGTTTCAGCATCAGACATAGAGATATCATTTGGATTCTCGTGTGGTTCACAATAGGTTCACTAGAAGTTTGCAAAGTCCTATCATTTTTCTTTTTCTTCCTTTTAGAAGAACTAGGTATATCAATATTATTTCTCTGAGAATATTGCTCGATTCTCTTAGGGTGGCCTTCAGGATACAAAGGTTCCTGAGTCATTCTACCAGTTCTAGTAGCCACTCTAACAGCATAATCAATTTTCATACTATTCATTTCATCAAGCACTTCTTTCTGAGATTTAAGTACTTGTTCTACTTGAGTGGTAACCATAGAAGCATGTTTGTTAACAAGTTTAAGTTCAACTCTAATATTAGACATATAATCACCCAAGTGTTTAATCATATAAGCATCTTGTTTTAATTGTCTACCAAAATAAGCATTAAAGTCATCTTGCTTAAACATAAAGTTATCAAACTCATCCAAGCACTGACTAGCAATTTTAGTAGGAGGGACTTCGGCTTTATCATATCTGTAGAGACAATTTACCTTTACTACTTGTGTCGGGATACCGGGATCAGGAGGTTCTTCAGTGAATAAAGAATTAAGATCATATACTTGTTCAACAGGCGGTAAATTAAGGCCATGTATTTCTTCAATAGGAGGTAATTTCTTAAAATCTTCAGCTTTAATACCTTTTTCTTTCATAGATTTCTTTGCCTCTTGCATATCTTCAGGACTGAGAAATAGAACACCTCTCTTCTTCGGAGTTGGTTGAGGAATAGGCTCGATGGTGGAGTGCAGAGCTGGCTCGGGAGGTGCCCAATTATTTTCATTTGTCAACATATTATTCAATAGAATTTCAGCTTCATCCGTGTTCTTTCCACGAAAAGAGAACCAGCACAACTATCCGTAATCTCTGGAAGCATCGGTTAGTCCATTATAAAAGATATCAAGTATTTCAGGTTTCTTAAGCGGATGATCAGGCAAAGCATTAAGTAACTTGAGAAGCCTCCCCCAAGCTTGTGGGAGACTCTCTTCGTTAATTTGCATGAAGTTGTATATTTCCCTCAAAGCAGCCTGTTTCTTATGAGCAGGGAAATATTTAGCAGAGAAGTAATAAATCATATCCTGGGGACTACACACACAACCAGGATCAAGAGAATTAAACCATATCTTAGCATCACCCTTTAATGAGAATGCACATATTTTGAGTATATAAAAGTAGCGCGATCTCTCATCATTAGTAAACAAGGCGGCTATATCATTTAACTTAGTAAGATGTGCCACAACAGTTTCAGATTCATAGCCATAAAAAGGATCAGATTCAACCAAAGTAATTATATCTGGATCAACAGAAAATTCATAATCCTTATCGGGAACACAAATAGGTGAAGTAGCAAAAGCAGGGTCAGGTTTCATTCTGTCTGTAAGAGATTCTTTGTTCCATTTAACTAGCAGCCTCTTATGTTCATATCTATCTTTACAAGCAAAAATAGCTGCAGAAGATTCCATATCGAAAAGATAACCCTCAGGAATAGCAGGCATATTCTTCATCATCACTTTCATCAACATAATCAGTTTCAATAGTTTCTTTCTCTCCAACCCTATTTGTTCATCTAGAAATTCACCAAGGGGCACAGTAGAATCAAGCATAGAAGTAGTTTCATCATAAGTATCATGCATAGCAGAAGTGGCATCATCAATAACATGCGACATATCGGAACGAATAGCAGAAGCAGGTTTAGGTGTCGCTAGATTACTCATAACAGAAGGTGAATCAAGTGCAGAGCTAGATGGCAGTTCCTTACCTCCCCTCGTAGTTGAGGGATAAATTTTTGTCTTAGGGTATCTCAAGTTCTTCATAGTGTCCAGTACATATAAATCCCAAGTGACTCAAGGAATAGAGCTATGCTCCCCGGCAACGGCGCCAGAAAAAGGTCTTGATAACCCACAAGTATAGGGGATCGCAACAGTTTTCGAGGGTAGAGTATTTAACCCAAATTTATTGATTCGACACAAAGGGAGCCAAAGAACATTCTCAAGTATTAGCAGCTGAGTTGTCAATTCAACCACACCTGGAAACTTAGTATCTGCAGCAAAGTGTTTAGTAGCAAAGTAATATGATAGTGGTGGTAACGGTAACAAAAGTAAAGACAACAAAAATAATGTTTTTGGTATTTTCTAGTGATTGTAACAGTAGCAATGAAAAAGTAAATAAGCGAGAACCAGTATATGAAAAGCTCATAGGCACCGGATCAGTGATGGATAATTATGTCGGATGCGGTTCGTCATGTAACAGTCATAACATAGGGTGACACAGAACTAGCTCCAATTCATCAATGTAATGTAGGCATGCATTCCGTATATAGTCATACGTGCTTATGGAAAAGAACTTGCATGACATCTATTGTCCTACCCTCCCGTGGCAGCGGGGTCCTATTGGAAACTAAGGGATATTAAGGCCTCCTTTTAATATAGAACAAGCATTAGCACATAGTGAATACATGAACTCCTCAAAGTATGGTCATCACCGGAAGTGGCCCGATTATTGTCACTTCGGGGTTGCCGGATCATAACACATAGTAGGTGACTATAGACTTGCAAGATAGGATCAAGAACACACATATATTCATGAAAACATAATAGGTTCAGATCTGAATTCATGGCACTTTCGGGCCCTAGTCACAAGCATTAAGCACAAAGAAAGTCATAGCAACATCAATCTCGTAACATAGTGGATACTAGGGATCAAACCCTAACAAAGCTAACTCGATTACATGATAAATCTCATCCAACCCATCACCGTCCAGCAAGCCTACGATGGAATTACTCACGCATGACGGTGAGCATCATGAAATTGGTGATGGAGGATGGTTGATGATTACGACGATGACGAATCCCCCTCTCCGGAACCCCGAACGGACTCCAGATCAGCCCTACTGAGAGAGATTAGGGCTTGGCGGCGGCTCCGTATCGTAAAACACGATGATTTCTTCTCTCTGATTTTTTTCTCCCCGAAAGCCAATATATAGAGTTGGAGTTGGCGTCGGAGGGTGTCGAGGGCCCACGAGGTAGAGGCGCGCCCAAGAGGGGGGGCGCCCCCCACCCTCATGGACAGGGTGTGGACCCCCTGGTCTTCATCTTTGGCGAGGATTTTTTATTATTTATTCTAAGATATTCCGTGGAGTTTCAGGTCATTCCGAGAACTTTTGTTTTCTGCACGTAAAACAACATCATGCAATTCTGCTGAAAACAGCGTCAGTCCGGGTTAGTTCCATTCAAATCATACAAGTTAGAGTCCAAAACAAGGTCAAAAGTGTTTGGAAAAGTAGATACGACGGAGACGTATCAACGGGCATTGGGTGTTCGGTCCCAGTATACTGAGACCAGAACAACTTTTCCATCGAGCTCCCCTCCTCAGCTCGGTAAAACTCCGCGGCATCCGACACACTGCGGGGAAGATCTGTGAATGCTCCTGGAGAGCTCTGAACTCGGGTAAGTAAAAGGAAAGTTTCCTTTACGTGCTTGCTTTGCATAATGAATGCCTTACCCGCTACCACCTTTTTCACCGCATCAATCTCCTGGAGGGCCTTGTGGGCTTCAGACTTGGCGTTTTGAGCGCTTTCGAGGGCCTTCGCAAGCTCGGACTCTCGCGTCTTAGAGTCAAGCTCCAAGGACTCGTGTTTTTTGGTGAGAGCCTGGAGCTCTTGTTGCACCTCGCCTACCTGGGCTTCTTGCGTTTCTCGCTCGATGCGCTCTTTGGCCGCTTTGTCTTTGGCCTCGGACAGCGCCTTCTTGAGGGTCGCCACTTCGGTCGTGGCCCCTGGCAAATCCATGATGATCCTATTATCTTACAACCAAATTTCTTTTAATATATAGACAAGGTATTGCTTACCTTTGCTCTCCTCGAGCTGCCTCTTGGCAAGACCGAGCTCTTCCTCGGACCGCTCAAGGTCACCTTCGGTCTGGCGACCTCTGCGATACGTCTTGCGACAGCCAGTAGTGAAGCCTGCATATGTACATAGACATATTCTGATTAGACTCCTGAGTCATTATTTGATCCTCTATTCGGCCTTTCTTCGTGAACGCCAAACAGAGCATCAGGGGCTACTGTCTATGAAGTAATATTTCCCTATATTTTGATTACTTACTTGAAAGTCTCTTAGGAGGCTGGCACAAGATTCGGTTAGTCCGTTTTTGGCGGACTGAACCTTCTCGATCACCGCACTCAAGATAGTGCGGTGCTCTTCGTTGATGGAAGCGCCGCGAAGCGCTTCCAGCAAGTTGTCCGGTGCCTCTGGATGGACAGAGGTCACCGGCACGGGCAGCCTGCCCCTCTTAATTGGGGGTCGCCTGCCGAAGTCCGGAACCACTGGAGGTTCCGACGCAGTGTTCGGGTGGGGGCAGAACTTGGAGCGCGTGGGAGTCTTGCTCCCTTTGCGCCCAGGGTCCGGAAGGTCGCCTCGAGGCGCCTCCAGGACTACCTCCCCTCGGCTCGGTGCCCTTTGAGACAACACCTCGATGTTTTCTGTGGGGCAAGGGGTGGAGGCCATTAGAAGTGAATCTCTATTCATGTCCGACGGGTCCAAAGAACCATCCGACAAAGATACGTCGATATGGGCTTGGGACAGACTGCATAATCATGATCGGTGTAAAGAGAAGCAGTGCAATAAAACAAACCATGAATTACTGTGGTATTCGGATACTAACGACTTTGCCAGGGGCTTGTCCCTGGGTAACCACTCATCGTCGCCGTAGGCGGCCGTCGTGGAACAGTTCAGAAGGAGGGTCCTTCCCTTCTTGGACCCTTCGGCCTCCCTGGTTGGGGCGGCCTTCCTTTTCTTGTCTCCCCCGGCTGGGGGGGGGGGGACTTTCCTCTTCCTCCTTTCATGGTAGGAGTGCGCCTCGGAGTTATCGGACGATGAGTCCAATATAACCTTGCGCCAGAGAACCTTTCGGGTCCCCGTGGCCTTCTTCTTGCCCTTCTTTTCTGGCACCTCATAAGGCGCCGGAACCAGCATCTCCGTTAGGAGAGCATCTGCCGGATCTTCGGGCAGGGGAGCCGGACAATTGATCCGCTCTGCTATCTCTACCCAGTCCTGTTAATGGCATGGAAGCTTAGATCACGCACATGATTAAACTGGGGCAAATAAGTATCCTGTGAGATATAAAAACTTACCGGATTGGCATGGCGCTTTGCGCTGAGTCCATGATCCTCGATAAGGGAGGAGGTACCTCGGCGCCCTTGAACAGCACCCTCCAGACGTCCTTGTGCATCGTGTCGAAGAGCTCTTGCAGCGTCTGGTGCTTGGCCGGGTTGAACTCCCACAAGGTGAATGCCCGTCTTTGACACTGGATCCGGCGGAAGAGCATGACTTGGACCACGTTGACGAGCTTGATTTTCTTGCTCATCATGTTTTTGATGCATGTCTGGAGTCCGGTCAGCTCTACCGGGGAACCCCAGGACAGGCCCTTCTCTTTCCAGGAGGTGAGCCGCATGGGGATTCCGGATCGAAATTTGGGGGCCGCCACCCAGTTGGTGTCGCGCGGCTCGGTGATGTAGAACCACCCCGATTGCCACCCCTTTATGGTCTCCACATAGGAGCCTTCGAGCATTTTGCCCACCATGGCGCCTCCGCACTCCGCCTGCTGGCCGACCACCACCTTCGGTTTAATATTGAAGGTTTTCAGCCACAGGCCGAAGTGGGGCCTGATGCGGAGGAAATCCTTGCACACGACGATAAACGCCGAGATGTTGAGGATGAAATTGGGGGCCAGATCGTGAAAATCCAGCCCGTAGTAGAACATGAGCCCGCGGACAAACGGGCGGAGGGGAAATCACAGTCCTCGGACGAAGTGGGTAAGGAGAACCACCCTCTCATGGGGTTCGGGCGTGGGAATGATCTGCCCCGCATCTGGCAGCCGGTGTGCGATGTCCGCGGCCAGATATCCGGCTCCCCACAGCTTTTTGACGTACTCCTCCGTGACAGAGGAGACCATCCACTTGCCTCCCACTCCAGACATGCTTGGAGTGTTTTGAGGGGAAAAGTGCAGGCTTGGGTGTTGGAGCTCGAGGGCGCAAGAATGGGTGAGCAAAGAGGAAGAAGGTGTGGGTAAAAAAGGTGAATCCTTGTCCCTTTATAAGGGCGGAAGAGACGATGCGCCTCCCCACTTTCCTAGTAAAACTCGCTTATTCCCCAAGCGCCGTAATTGATGGCGCGGTTGGGTTACCCACATCCGTATTGATGAGAATCCCGTGATAAGGGGACACGATCTCTGCTCGACAAGGCGTGCCAAGAAAACCGCCTTGCAATGTGTGCGATAGCTGGTTGAGAAAAGCGGTTCGAATAATGACCGGCCGTGGTATGATGTCGTCTTTGTCAAACGCGTCGGTGAGATTAGATGTGTGGAAATGTTATTCTCTCTGCGGTGGTATGTGGAACTTGTTTTGCAGAGCCGGACACTATCCTTGTGTTCAAAATCTTCTATGGAATATTCGGAGGAGGAACCCGCCTTGCAATGCCGAAGACAATCTGCGCACCGGACTCATCGTAATTGAAGCCTGGTTCAGGGGCTACTGAGGGAGTCCCGGATTAGGGGGTCTCCGGACAGCCGGACTATATCCTTTGGCCACACTGTTGGACTATGAACATACAAGATTGAAGACTTCGTCCCGTGTCCAGATGGGACTGTCCTTGGCGTGGAAGGAAAGCTTGGCAATACGGATATATAGATCTCCTCCCTTGTAACCGACTCTGTCTAACCCTAGCCCCCTCTGGTGTCTATATAAACCAGAGGGTTTAGTCCGTAGGAAAACAATAATCATACCATAGGCTAGCTTATAGGATTTAGCATCTACGATCTCGTGGTAGATCAAATCTTGTAATACTCATATCATCAAGATCAATCAAGCAGGAAGTAGGGTATTACCTCCATCGAGAGGGCCTGAACCTTGGTAAACATCGTGTCCCCCGCCTCCTATTACCATCCGCCTTAGACGCATAGTTCGGGACCCCCTACCCGAGATCCGCCGGTTTTGACACCGACAACGAGGCCCAGAAGAATCCGTTGTGGCTTGTGAAGGAGGCGACACAAATTGTGTCGGCATCGATGCACCTGAGGAAGACGGTTGAGTCTCGGGCATGGTAGACGCCGGTTCGTTGGCATCCGCGTCAACGGCGTAGTCGTTGTGATCGTGGCCATTATCTTGATTGTCAACATCACTATGCGTCTCATTGTCGATGTCGTTGCCGAGATCTCCACCTATGTCTTGCGCGTCGTTGTCGCTATCACCTTGCGACCCATGTGCGTCGTCGTTGGTGTCGGCACCATGATGATCACTACCAGTGTGGTCACCTTGGTTGGGCATCTTGTCAACCACCTGGACGTCCTCCCCTACATCATCATCAGTTGGAAATTCAACTATGAATATGTTACCATTTGGAGCATCGTCGGCTGCTGTCTGATCACGGGTTCCGGGAAAATCCTCAAGGTTCGAACACTAGGGTGCGCAGGAAGATCTCTCCTCTCCCACGCTCTCGCACTCCACGTTCTAGCAGACTAACTCGCCGAACTCAGAGAAAACAGAGACACAAGATTTATACAGGTTCGGGCCACCGATGTGGTTTAATACCCTACTCCAGTGTGGTGTGGTGGATTGCCTCTTGGATTGGGGATGAATAGTACAAGGGGAACAACAACCTCCTGAGGTGAGGTGTTCTTGTGCTGGCGAGCTAACTGGATGGAATGGATCCGATCCCAGATCCGACCCCCGATCCAATCCCAGGTCAGATGCTTCCTAAGAAGGTGGCTAGTCCTATTTATAGAGGCCCGGGTCCTTTTCCCAAATATTGAGTGGTAAGGGATCCCACAACGGCCAATTTTGAAGGGCAACAACTAGTACAACTTATCCTGACAAAAACGGTCTTCGCCAGCCAAAGGCTGTGGTGGTGACTATCGGTGTCAAAACCGGCGGATCTCGGGTATTGGTTCCCGAACTGTGCGTCTAGGATCGATGGTAACAGGAGACGGGGGACACGATGTTTACCCAGGTTCGGGCCCTCTCTATGGAGGTAATACCCTACTTCCTTCTTGATTGATCTTGATGAATATGAGTGTTACAAGAGTTGATCTACCACGAGATCGTAATGGATAAACACTAGAAGTCTAGCCTATGTGTATATGGTAATGAATCTGTCCTATCCGGACTATGGTCTCCGATTTATATAGACACCGGAGAGATCTAGGGTTACATGGAGTCGGTTACATAAGAAGGAATCTTCACAGCTGGTCGCCTAGCTTGACTTCCGCGCCAAGGAAAGTCCAATCCGGACACGAGTATGGTCTTCGGTCTTCATGTCTTCACAACCCATCAGTCCGGCCCATGGATAGCAGGCCGGACGCCCGAGGACCCCTTAGACCAGGACTCCCTCAGTAGCCCCTGAACCTGGCTTCAATGACGAGGAGTTCGGCACGCAGATTGTCTTTAGCATTGCAAGGCGGGTTCCCTCCTTCCGAACTCCGGAATAGTCTTCGGATGTAGTAGATATATCCGGACCTGTATATATAGTTGCAAAAAGTATAAGAGCCTAATTTATTGGCAACTGTTTATGACATCACGCCTGCCCGGTCACTATTTCCAACCCTTGGCTGGCGCGTCGCCCCATGTCTCGGGACGCGGTTTTACTGGCCCGTCTTGCCAAGGCAGAGATCGTGTTCCCTTATTCATGGGATTTTTATTAATGCAGGCATGGGTAACCCTACCATCCCCCGGGTACAACTCTCTGGAGATTGGTAAGTTTCGAGACCCAGGTGGATACACTTAGTACTTGGGGTCTTTATATAGGGTCCCAGACTCGTCTTCTTCCTTTGCGCTCGCTTCTTCCTCAACCCTAGCCACCCCGAGTTCCAACCCTCGGGTTCCCATCGCCACCAGCCCTAATCATGTTTGGATTCAGCCATCCAGGCTGGTGGGTGGCTTCTTCTGTCACAGAGGAGGATATTGCGAAGCTCCGCGCAACAAGGTATCTGACCCCGGAAATCCTCCATCGGCTTCCTGCACAGGGGCAGGTCATTCCTACCCCAAATCCGGCGAGAGGGAAGTGTTTGTGTCCCACTTCCTCCATAGGTTAGGGTTCACTCTTAACCCCTTCGTCCTTGGGATCATGTTTTACTATGGGCTAGACTTTCACGATCTGGCCCCGGACTCTATTCTCCTCATCTCGACATTTATCGGCACACGTGAGGCCTTCCTCCGGACTCCTCCGCACTTTGGTTTGTGGATCAAGACCTTTGACATGAGGCCGCGGGTGACAGAGGAGGAGCAGGCTGAATGCGGCAGCGTCACAATAGGCAAGCTTGCCAGTGCGGTTTGGTTTGAAGGATCTTTCGCCAAGTCTTCCGACCTATGGCAGCAGGGGTGGTTTTATATCAACGAGTCGCGGGGGCTCCAAGTGGATGGCTATGCCTGCGTTCCGACCCGACCCTCGAATTCAGCTTGCCTCATGGATCAATAAGGGACTGGACTGGGGATCCGTCAATGAAGTTCAGACTCTACAAGATCGCATCCGAAGCCTTATCGAGAAGGGCATCAGCCTTGTGAACGTCGTTCAAGTAATGCTAGTCCGTCGGACCCTGCCATGTCAGCGGCAACCTCTCTGTACGCGGGAGTTTAATCCCGAAGGACGGTGGACTCTTCAGCAGTTCCTCAACACTACGCACGAGGGAATGTGGAAATTATATTTCGGGGATAGTGAGCAATGGCCGGACGCCACCGAAGATGTTGGCCTCGACTGCAATCATCTGGATACCGCGGTAAGTATCTCCGCACTCCCTTTATTCGAGTATCTCTTAGTAAGATATTGAACAATCCGTCCCTTCAAAGGACTGGGTAAATAAAGCTGGTGTCCGGTGCCCCTTCCCGAAGACTCTGTGAACGCCCTACTAACAAGGATGCTGACTCCGACACCGTACCGGGTGTCAGCGAGGGAGGGCGAGCACAGGAAGGCTGGAGGTGGTCTCTACCCCAAGGATAAATCAGACGCTGTGTTCGGGGAAACCGAAACCCTCTTGCCCAAGGGCAAAGGTGCAGAGGAGGCCTTCCATGGCAAGAAGAGGGCCGCTCCTGAAGGTCAGGAGGGGAAACCTTCCAAGAAAGGGAAAACGCCATTGACGGGCGGGTTGGGCCGAGCAAGTGATGTTGACGTGGAGCTTTATGAGGAGGTAAAACCTCTGGCCAACCCGTAAGTGCAGCAGGGTACTTTAGCCATACCTCCTTCCTTTCTTATTACTGAAGTAATCCTCCGATATACGTATGTCCTCGCAGGTTAACGCCTGGGGTTTCCCAATCGTCCTCCTCCTCGGGAGACCTTCTTCCAGAGATGATGGAGAGTGACACGCCTTCTCTGGTCACCTCGCCCAACAGGGCGGATGATTCTGAGGTATCGTCCCACGGGGCTCCTCCTGGTCGGCAAGCAGTGCAGGAAAGGTAGAGGGCATTACCCGAAGGTGGTGCCTCTGTCACTCAGGGTTTGGGAATCAAGCATGGCGGCCCCTCCCTATCCGGTTTAGAGCCAGAGACGATCCCGGAGGCGAGTGGGCGGATTCCTTCAAAGGAATACCGTACTCCGACGGTGACTTCCGAAGACCCAGAAGCGCCGGAAATGTTGACGGACATGCTACGACAAGCGTCCATTTCGGACGAACACCATGCCATGATGGTTACGGTGGTCGAAAAGGTTCTATCTCCGAAGAGCGGGTTGAACGAGGCCTTCACGAGCCTCCTAAGGGGTTTTGAAGTTTGTGATGTAGTTTTGCCAATTGAATAATACTGACAGAATGCACCTGTTGTATATGCAGTAGCCCCTGAGACTTGGATTGCCTTCCGACGGAAGCGATCGGAGGATCAAAAAGATATGCTCAGTTGCTAACCTTGATTTAACTTGGAATACAGGCTGCCTCCCCTCCTGCGGCTACCCGAAATACGGAGGTGGCCGAACTGCAGCGAAAGATGGATATTGCGGAAGATGACATTGCATTGATCAACAGGCATCTTGACGACTCACAAGGTATATTTGTCGAGCATTAATTACACCAATGTGCTTGTGATGTAGGCCTGATGCCGATAATGGTTTATATGAAATGTGCATGATTGCAGATGGTGCTGCCGCCGTTGAAGCTCTTCGGGCAGAGTTAGCCTGGGCCAAGGAGCAGGCCCGGCGTAGTGATGCGACTGCCGAGAAGGCATCGGCTGATCTAAGAGCCGAACAAACAGCTCAGCGCCAAAGTGAGGAGAAAATATTCACACTGGCGCTTGAATTGAAGAATACTGCCAGCCGATGTGAATTCCTTGAGAAGGAGAATAAAGCAAAAATGGCTGAGCTTGATAAGGTTGTACGAGAGGCGAGTGAAGCTCTGTCGGAATCTAAGGCATCTCGTGAAGAGATTCAGCAGGCTAAGGAGATAGCGGCCGGTAAGCCCTTTTTGCTTCAGACCAAGTTTGGCGATCCGGACTATGCTCAGCTAAACCAGGTCTGGAGTTCTCTGGCTGAATTTTTAGACTTGCCGAAGAGGTCTTCTGATGCTGCGCAATACAGTGCACGAGAGGGGTATGCAATGGAGAAGCTTTTCTGGTCACAATTCGGCGCGTGGAAGCGCCCTCTGTTGCTCCATGAACAGATGTCCCAGTGGCCGAGCTTCATAGGATATTTGGCGACGCCATGAAGAACGTCATAATCTGCTTGTGGCCAAGTGAGCCTATTCCGACTAGTTATTTTGGCCTAGTGCGCCGGCTTGTTGACGCGGTGCCACATATCGACGCTGTGAAACGGTCGGCGTGCATTGAGGGTGCACGGATGGCCTTTTCCCGAGTCAAAACATTTTGGGGAAAGATGAAGGCCGTCGATGTTGCGGCGAGGAGTCCACCCAAGGGCCAGGACCGTAATGAGCTGGAGCACTATTTTGAAGACGTCTTGGATGCCGCCCGCTTGATAGAGGGTCAATGCTCAAAAGATATAGTGTTCGAGTGATTTTTATAATGATGTAACCGACAAGTTTATAGTTAATCTATTTATATTTTGCTCAAAAGCTTGAATTCCTCCTCTGTGGCCATTTTAGTATAATCTGAAAGTTTTCGAAATAAACCGGCTTACCTTCTGTAGGAAATGCAAGGGGTGTTTGAAAAAGCATTTAATCACTCTTTATCCAATGTCTTGGTCCATAAAGGAGGTGATAATGCGGCAAACCAGGCAATTGGACTATAGGGCATTAACACTTTCACTTAGCCATAGGAGTTTTATGGTGGGGCTACGACATAGCCCCTGGTATGTATACGGTGCATAGTGCTTTACACATGTGTTTTTACCAGAAATAGTAGGAGTACCTCCCACTGTAATATATATTAAGTTAAATTAGTGACACTGTACATGAATAGTTACAATCCATCCCCCCTTGAGGGGTGGGATACAGGTGCTAGCTTACAAGGATGCAAGTATGATTGGAATGTATTGTTTATGTTCTTCCCTAACTCTATGGATGAGCAGGGAGAAATCAGCCTTGAGTCTATCTAACCAGGAGGTTTTGGAGGGTATGATCCTTCTAAAGTGCTTGTTATTGCGCTCCTTCCATATACTCCAAGCAGCCAAAAAACTAATTCCATAAAAAGTGGCCTATTCCAGTCTTCCTTGGCTTTGGAGATGTTGTGTAATCTTGTGTTGCCCGGGAGCCAAGAGAGACCAATGTGGGACCAGCAGTCAGAGTTGAAATGGCACTCAAAGAATAGATGCTCCAACGTCTCTTCGATTTGTAATCCACATAGAATGCAATCGTGTACCTCGCCAATATTGTAATATCATCGTTTGAGCATGTTCCTAGTGTTGAGTCGGTCAGAGAGTAGCAACCACCCGAAGACTTTGATTTTCATGGTTGACTTCGATTTCCAAATCCATCTGAAGGCTTCATGTGCTTGAATTTGTCGAAAGTAGAATGTATAGTATTGTTTTGCAGTGTAGATGCTGGTGTCCCAAATGTATGTCCACTGGTCAAGCTCATTAGAGAGCTGGACGTCCATAACCTCAGATTGTAGCTGTCGTAGTTCTGCGTGCGCCTGTGGGGAGAGTGGTAGATGAAACGCCGCTTGTAGATTCGTGATGCCCAAGAAATCTTTGACAGATAGGTCCTCATTTGTGACGTAGGAGAAGGCGCGAGGATATGATTAAGCCAGTATCCCCTCTCCCCACATGTCCTTCCAGAAAAGTACATTTTCTCCCTTTCCCACATTCGCCTTGGAAATACCTCTATAAGTTGGCATTAATTTGTTCACATCCCTACACCAAAAGGACCCGCAAGGATCGGAAGCTTGTGGGATTTGGTCCGTGTAATATGTGTCCCAGATTAATTGCACCCATGGTGTGTCCCAGCCATTATAAAACTTATGAAGATATTTGAGCAATAGAGCATCACCTTGAACACACATATTTATTACACCCAGTCCACCACTGGCCTTGGGGCGACACACCATGTCCAAGAAGCAAGGGAGTTAATTTTGTCTCCTTGGTCCGTTTTCTTGATCCATAAGCATTTCCGTCTTATTTTGTCCAGCAACTCAATGATCTTTGTTGGCAGTCTCAAAGTGCAAATGGCAAAGATGATGAGTGATGTTATGACCGAGTTGAGAAGGGAAAGTTTACCACCATAAGAAATCATATTGAGGGTGGCAGATAAACGTCGCTCGAGCGAGCATACGAGGGGCATTAACTCTTGGACAGAAGGCCGAGTAGTGCCAAGTGGTAATCCAAGGTAACTAAATGGCATTTTCCCCACTACACATCCAAAGATGTTGGCAAGCTCATTACTTTTTTCTGGCCCACAGTTGATTGGTATGAGAGTAGATTTGTGGAAGTTTATTCTTAATCCAACTGATGATGCATAATCAGTTAATATTGTCTTGATGATCTGAGCTTGTTGCGTGCATGCTGGAAGGACCAAAATGGTGTGATCGGCGTATTGGATCACGGGATATTCCTTTTGGTTTGGTGAATGAAAAGGTAAGCGTATAAGATTCCGCTGAAAAGCATCGTTAATGGCTGCTTGGAGGAGATCGGCCGCAACCACGAAAATTAGAGGAGAGAGGGGGTCACCCTGTCGTACTCCACATTAGCAAAGGAATTGCCGACCAGGTGTTCCATTAAGTAACACCGATGATTTGCCCGAGGAGAAGATGCATTGAATCCAGCTGATCCATTTATCATTAAATCCCATGCTTTTCATAATGTCAATCATGGCATCATGCTCAATCGTGTCAAATGCTTTGGCAAAGTCTAGTTTTAGGAGCATAATTTCCTGTTTGGATTGTTGGCATTGATATATGTATTCGTATGCCCACGCAAGAAAATCTTGGATAGTTCTTCCTTTTAGAAATCCATATTGGTTACGGTGCACAATCTTTAATATGACTTTCTATAAGCGATTGGCAAAAAAATTCGTGATGACCTTAAGACATCAATTCAGAAGCGTGATTGGTCTATAATCATTGATCGTCTCTGGAGAACTGATTTTTGGAATCAAAGTAATGAAACCATCATTTATGCTCTCAAGCGAAAGATTGCCCGTGTGAAATTGATGACAAAGATTGTAAAAGTCCTCCTTTATTATTGGCCAACATTTCTTGAGGAACACTCCAGTAAAACCATCCGGGCCAGGTGCCCTATCCACAGGGATCTCTCTAATGACATGATCAATTTCTTCAGTTGAGAATGGGATAGTGAGAACATCTAGATCTTGGCATTTCTTAATGATTCTGTGTAGGTCAAATTTCATATCATGGCCAGTAGAACAACCCATTCTTTCTTTGAAAGTTTGGAAGATGATTGATTCCTTCCCTATGTGATCTTCAACAATGGTCCCATCAGCAGTAGTTAGTGATGCAATATTGTTTTTTCTGTACCTTTCAGAAGCCATTGCTTGAAAAAGAATTTGATGGTTCATCTCCAAATTTAACCCACCGAATGGTGCACCTCTTTTTCCAATACAATTGCTGATACTTGAGCAGATGGAGAATATGCTTTTTGAGGATTTTTCTGAAATTATTTTCCGGGATGGTTAGGGCACGTTTATTTTCTAGTTCGTCAATCTCACAAAGAGCTTTATTAGAGTTCTCAATTGCCACAGAGAGTTTGGAAATTCCTTTGCTCCATTGCTTAAGATCTCTACGTAGGGTTTTAAGTTTGCGGCAGAGAGTTGTGGCAGGATTTGAGGAAGGAGCATTCTTAGCCCAAGAGTTTGCAACCACCTCCATAAAACCCGGGTGTTGCACCCAATACGTTTCAAAACGAAAAAGTATGGATCTAGGGATGGCAGTTTCAATGTTAACCACACAAGGTATGTGATCAGAAACGGGTTTACCTAGTGGTTTTACCATGGTTTTAGGGTATGAGGTAGTCCAATTTGTGCTTGTGAAGAACCAATCAAGTTGCTCGAGGAGTGGATCTTGCTGCATGTTGCTCCATGTAAACATGCGACCCTTGATTGGTATTTCAATTAGACATTGTGATCTGATTAAGTCATTGAAAATATTCATATCATTCATGCATTCCCCCGGCTTGTTTCTATTGTCAGGTGCTCGAATAAAGTTGAAGTCGCCCACAAAGAGCCAATCTTCATTTGCTGGGATATCCAGATCACCTAACCAAGTTATAAAGTTTGTTCTCTGTTCCCCTTGACAAGGCCCATATACGTTAACAAGCGTCCAGCATTGTGCTGATTGCCTAGACCGAAAACGAATGACAAGAGCAAAATCTTCAGAAAACAGAACATCTGCTATGAAGATGGAACTATTCCAGATCGTGGCAATACCGCCCAAGGCTCCACGAGAGGGCACATAAGCGAATTGATCAAATCGACGAGGGCAAAAAGATTTAACAAATGAAAGCCCAAAAGATGTCTTCTTTGATTCCTGCAAACAGACAACAACGCACCCATTGGAAACAATAGCATTCGATAGGGCCAGCTGTTTGTCATCTGAATTTAAACCGCGAACATTCCAACACAGGACATTCCATGAAACCAAAAGAGGCATAGTAATAAGGTATGTGAACATGCATTAAGTGGAGAAAGCAGGCTCCTCCTCCTGGTTCGCCATGAGAGCTTCTTCAGACAGTTCATCAGCAGGAATTGCACAAAGGTTGGTGCCAATCTATTGAATTACCTGGATTGGTGTAGCTAGAGGTATTTGCTCAACTGGGGTGTCGCTGATGGTGAGGGAAGAAGGCACCTGCCGCGGCTTGACCTTGGACGGCTTGATCTTGCTGTCAGTAAGTGGCGGGACCTTGAAGCCGTCGTATTTATTGGACCTGGTGCTCCGACGCAGAGAAGCAGAACACTCCGGCACCACAGATTTCCCCTTTCTGGAGAAGTTAGCAGTTGTAACAGCAGCGACATGATCTGACTTTGAGGGAGTCCTGGATTAGGGGGTGTCCGGATAGCCGAACTATCATCTTGGGCCAGACTCCTAGACTATGAAGATACAAGATTGAAGACTTCGTCCCGTGTCCGGATAGGACTTTCCTTGGCATGGAAGGCAAGCTTGGCGATACGGATATGTAGATCTCCTACCATTATAACCGACTCTGTGTAACCCTAACCCTACACTACTAGGAAAAGGCCTACTAATGGCGCAGCCTACTAATGGCGCACTATCGATGCGCCATTAGTACCATGCCATTAGATTTTTTTTCTAATGGCTCACCTGTGGTGCGCCATTAGTATCTGGTATACTAATGGCGCACCCGCTGGTGCGCCATTAGAATAGCCCACGGTGCGCCATTAGTATCTGGTATACTAATGGCGCACCACATAGAAGTGCGCCATTAGTAACAATATTTTCTCAAATTTTTTTCAAATTTTTTTCAATTTTTTTCTTAATCTCAGGTCACTATGGCTTAATCTCGGGTCAATATGCTTAATCTCGGGTCAAATCGCACTCCGTGGTCAAACTTCCCGAAAGGTCACCCATCCTCACACTACTCCAGCCCAAGCACGCTTAACTTGAGTTCTATCCAACCCCAAAGAACAACTCACTTCACGGGCACTTGTTGATATATCTAGCATATCAATCCTATTATACCTTGTTGATGTCTAGGACTTTGTTCATGTTCATGACTATGATGAAATTTTGAAAAATATTTCAAACTTCTCGGCCATATTATATATCATTTTTTGAAAAAAAATTCAAAAAAAAATTCAAAACCAATTTTTTTTCTGTTACTAGTGGCGCACCACATCCACTTTTTTTCTCTAAATCTTGAAAGCTCCGTAACTTTTTTCTGTTAGGTTTCTGTTAGATTTGGATGTAACTTTTCGAGTAGATGATTTTTCATATAAAAAACTTTTTCATGCGAGTTCGTATGCAAAAGTTATGCCCATTTTACAAATTTCCAGAGAGATTTTGCAAATAAAGTCGAAATTCATATTTGTAAATTTTCCCAACAACTAGACCACATATCACATGGGAAACTTATTTTCTTTTTTTTTGACATTTCCATCATTTTCTTTTATTTTTTTAAAACTGAAAAGGCGATCCACCGGGGGGTGCATTCGGTGTTGGGGCAAGTTAGTAATGGCGCACCGTGGGGTGGTGCGCCATTACTAGTTAAACTAGTAATGGCGCACCACACCCCCGGTGCGCCATTACTAGTCTTGAAAAAAAAATTGATATTTTTTTTGAATTTTTTTTTGAAACAAACTTAGTAATGGCGCCCCAGTGGGGAGTGCGCCATTACTAGTTAAATCTAGTAATGGCGCACCGAGACATGGTGCGCCATTAGTAACAAATTTTTTTAATTTTTTTCATTTTTTTTTCAAAACTACTAATGGCGCCACGGTGGGTGTGGTGCGCCATTACTATGTCAACATAGTAATGGCGCACCACCCCACCGCGCCATTAGTAGTTTTGAAAAAATTAGAATTTTTTTTACTAATGGCGCACCGTGGGATGTGGTGCGCCATTAGTATTTGCACACTAATGGCGCACCAACACATGGTGCGCCATTAGTATTTAGTAATGGCGCACCACATGTACAGTGCGCCATTACTGTCCATCCCATCTATAGCCCTTTTCCTAGTAGTGCTATCCGGTGTCTATATAAACCGGAGGGTTTTAGTCCGTAGGACAAACAATAATCATACCATAGGCTAGCTTCTAGGGTTTAACCTCTCTGATCTCGTGGTAGATCTACTCTTGTACTACCCATATCATCAATATTAATCAAGCAGAGTAGGGTATTACCTCCATCGAGAGGGCCCGAACCTGGGTAAAAACATCGTGTCCCTTGTCTCCTGTTACCATCCGCCTAGACGCACAGTTCGGGACCCCCTACCCGAGATCCACCGGTTTTGACACCGACAGACTTCCTTGCAACAGTATCTACTAGGTTGCTCTGAACTGGATCAACCAGAGAGGGTGCAGGCAGAGCCGCCACATAGAGAGCATTATCAGACATCTCAGCGTCAGGATCATTGAGTTGCTCAACAGAGGTGACCATCAGATCTAGTGCAGGCAGAGCAGCCTCCGATAGGATAGTGTTAGACATTGGACCTTCAATTACAGCTTGATCGCCGATCATAGCAACCTCACTAACATCCATCACAGGAGTTTGATTGAGCTCCCAAAGAGAGGCTTCAGAAATTTCCCCAATGTGAGCAGAAGAATTCCCTGACTGATTACTGATTTTGGAAGCAGAAACAATGGACAAGGAACCTGCATTTTCAGCTACAGTAATATTGAAGGTCACAGAATCCTGTCTGAAACCAAAGTGATCATTCCAGGGGCCAAAAGAAGCAATGATAGGCTGAATTGCTGCAGTAAGATAGGTATTGAGTCTGAACATTGGGATGCAGTCCCTTAGCAGCATGGCTGGAGTGAAATTCCCATGAGAAGCCATGTCCACATGCAAACCATCAGCAGAAATTGAAAGTGAAATATCAAGCCTATTGGGAGGCAAAGCAGAGACAGCAGGGACCAATGCTTGTGTTGCAGAGCTTGAGGCTTCCTGTGGCCAGTACTGATTCATAAGAGTAAGAGGAACCAAGACATGGGAGTTTGAAATTGTGGCACTAGAGTCAGTACTGTTGCTCATGGAGATTGAATCATTCGAAGCAGCTGCAGGACTGTCATGAGTATTATTTGGAGGGACGATGCCATGATCCACCTGCAGACCTTCACTAGCCAGCCATTCCTGATAATTATAGAGCATTGGTGGCTCTTGTGGGGGTGGGCGAGGCCAGACACCCCATTCTGGATGAATCTCAACGTCATTATCCTGATCCACAACCACATTGCCATCATCTGCATTGTTATTTTGAACTGAATTTTGGGCCAACCAATTGTGCAATTGCTGTTGATACATCTGTTCTGCATTGAGGCCATCACCATGCAAAGGATGAGGGATGCCATCCTCAGGAGGGGGGTCCTCTCCAGCTGGTGGCACCTCCGGCAAATGAGCATTCCAGTCGCTACTGCGTAGCATAGTGACAGCAACTGTCCAACTATGACGGGCTCCACCTAATTGACGGATAACCAGGCTCTTTGGAACCAGATGCAGGTGTATGACTCTAGCCTTAATAAGCACAAACCGTCGATCTCCCCTAGGGTTGTTCCAATCTACCAATGCTCCAAACTTATCAACAGACTTATGCATGTAATGATTGGTCTGATAATCATATGGAAACCCCACATATAGAATCCAAACTTCTGGCCCAAAGGTGGTGAGGTGCATATTCAGAGCAGCATCATGTGGGACAAACAAAATCACAGTGTGTTCTTCTACCTCATTCTCATCAAGCTCAAAAGTGGTGCCCACAACTGTGTCCCTAACTACAGATTTCACAAAACCAAAGATGCCAACACCGAGAGGGTGATCTGAGATTTCTGTTGGGAAGTAGTGAGACTCGTGTAGCAAACCTTCAATAATGTTGCGGATGTCCGCCTTCTGATGGTGCGGTATGAATCTATTGGCCTCTGCAATGGCCAAGAAGTCGTGCCGCGGAGGAGGAATGGCGCTGACCACCATATCGTCGCGAACCATCCGATCTGTCGGGCCAAGTTCGATCGTCATCCCCAGCGGCAGGTAGGGGACGACATTGAGAGGGTAGTTGTGCATTGTAGCGGTGGAGGTGGGCGGAGCAGGAGGAGAGGTGGGTGGAGCAGGAGCAGAGGAGGGCACAGACAGCGAGAGAGCAGAGGAATACGTATCGGTAGGCTTGGGCTGAGACTTTGGTCTCCAAACTCCTCGATTACGGTGCCGCGAAACAGTGCAAGATGCCAACTCGTGTCCCTTGAGGCTGCACGATTCGCATCGAATGGTAGGTACTCGCCTAGCAGCTAGGCCCGTATTACGGGAAGGAGCAATTAATTCTCGCCTCAGTATCCCTGAAAAGACTAGATCCTTATCCTTTGCAATCTTATTTCCATGTGTTGACGGAGCAAAAGTGGAATTATTTTGAAGGGAATCAGTGGCTTGGGCGGAAACCAATCGAGTATTATCTTTTTGATTCCATTTCAAACGAGCTACTCTGTCCCAATTACAGGAGTATTTTTGGTGCCCCAGAAAACCACATGAGACGCAAAGATATTTTTCTAGGCATTCAAAGAAATGATGGGCCCTGGAATTGCAAACATAACAGGCTACATCTCCTAAGTGATGTTTGTTGGCCTGGCCCAGCAATGTGCATGTACATGGCCTGCTAAGACAAAGTTGGCAATAAGGCCCTGGGAAATTAATGGCTAGATGATCAATATCATGGCATTTATGGCAGATTGTCAATTTGTTACATATGTAATCCACGGTGGGAACAGTAGCGCTTTTCCAAAGTGAGGCAATGTATTCCTAAGTAAGACCAGCCTGGTGATGATCTAGAATAAGACAGAGCATAAATTGTGGGAGTTGATCCCATGTATCCTGTTTGAATTGAACCCCCTGAAAGCGCATATTAATGACCAGATCCACACCAGAAATCTGCTCATTAATGTTAATTTGAATTTCTCTGAAGACCATGGAATTTTGCATTGAATGCTCATTATGTGTCGGTAAATTTTTGACAACAGCGGGATCTTGTCGGGTCGTCGGTGATGGTAGGTTGGCCGGCACCGTCGCAAGACAGTTCCGATGATCTGTCGGAGAAAAACCAACTTTTGATAGAGTCTCCAATGAGGCAACATCAACATCACTAGCCTTACGAGCAGATAGATAACTTGATTTAACTGCCACAGGAGATCTAGCCAAGACTTCCTGGTTGGTTTGATCCAAATGCCAAGTCTGTGGGTTTTCCATGGGTATCCGATTGGCAGAACGAAAGAGACTGAAGTGGCATACAAAATCCGGCCAAACTCTATCCTTAAGCCCATAGATGAAGTGACCAACACGATTAGAAGCAACTGAAAACCGGAATTTTCTGCCCTCCAAATGATGAACATGTAGTCCCGAAGGTAAACCACCAATGCAACATTGCAAAGCAATGGCAACCGATTCTTCATTGAGAGGGAAGGAGGCTGAAGAGAAACTTACTACCAAGAAAAACTCCTTGGTCGTACTAGAATTGGAGAAGTGGATGGTTGAACCAAAACAACGACGCACCTGAGCCGCGACCGCAAGGCCAGGGGAGAAGTCCCAATGTAGAAGCCCTTCCATGGAGGCTTAGATCAGTGGGCGCCATGGTAGAGTGGTAGGGTTTGGTGGGTGGGAGGAGAGGAGAGGAGAGGCGCCATTGGTCAGTGCTTTACATATGTTGATCTAAAAAAGATCCCTCGTATGACATGGAGAATCGCTAAATATTCGAATAAGTCGTCAAGTGGTTGACCAGCTCTCGCCGCATCATGACAGTCAGTTTTCGGCTATCTCTACTGAGGTTCTCGTCCGGTCTAGGCCAGGGCACAACTGCAGTAGTTCTCCCTTTACTACCCTAGCCGATAGAGCGGAATGTAGGGTAGCAAGCACAGGAGCCGGGCAACCCAACTATTGACCAAAGACAATGATTCGGAGCTGATGCATATAAGGCCAAACTTGCGATGCCGAAGTACGCTATAGAGTTGTTCGGACTTTTACTGGCGGCTCGTTTGTTCCCATACAGGGCCCCTGGCAAGTTATGCCGAGGCGCCTCTTGGCAGCCGTTACGGCCGGACTCATTGTAGAAAGATCATAAAAGATTAGCACGGATAAAGTTTACTGGGAGCGGAGCAATATGCCAATGATAAAAATATATATAAAGAGTAAAAACAACAACCCAGCTATTTTACGTGCTCGGGGTTGGGAACAGAGGAGAAGGGCATGGTACAGGCTCAAAAGAAAGAGTGCGGTCTACAAAAGCTTATTTTGGACCTCCTGTCGCACGTCTGCGCCGCCCATCCTCGGGGAGGGTAATCCTTAACGGGAGTGGCCTCGTAGGTGAGTGTGCGGATCCGAATTTCGAGAGAGTCCGATGTAGATGTTGTCATGATGGTCACCTGTTTTTAAGAAATGATATAGGAAAATAAGGAAGACGGATAAGAACGTTACGTGGATTCTTGCAGGGTTGTCCATATTGCTCTTCCGCCGATGCCCATGGTATCTTGAGTGCGTAGTGATGTGCGCGTGGTGTGAACTTTGCTAGTGCAGTAGGTGGGCGAAAGAAGCCGAACTGCTATTTCCATTCTGGGAGTAGTCGAACTTCAGAGGGAAAGTGTTTTTGGCCCTTGGTGTTCGGCTGGCGAGCAGATCCATCGTCTCTATCGCCTGGTGGCCTCCTCCCGCCTCCTCCCCTTGTGATTGGCGTTGAGCTTGCCTGCCTGCTTGAGGACCCAACAGTTTCTGTTGGTATGATTAGCTGGCCTATCAGGGTGACCGTGAATCTGACAAGGTCGGTCAAATATCCTGTCAAGGGTGGATGGTCCATCCCGGTTTGCCTTTAGGGGCTTCTTTCGTTGACCGGGATTCGGATTATGAAATCCGGCGTTCACCGTTGTGTCGCATATATTACTACGACTGTTGTGTTCAGTTCGCCGTGGCTTGTCGTTGCCGTCTCGAATTTCGGAAATGCCCGGGTCACTGGCGTTGTTCCTTTTACAAGCGAGCCAGTTGTCTTCTCCAAAACAAAAGCGGGTCATTAGAGCGGTAAGGGCTGTCATGGACTTAGGTCCTTCCTGGCCGAGGTAACACGCTAGCCATTCATCCCGGATGCCATAGTTAAAGGCTGCGAGGGCTTCTGCGTCCGGACAGTCGACAATTTGGTTATTTTTGACTAAGAGCCTAGTCCAGAGCTCCCTGGCTGACTCACCGGGCTTCTGGACGATAAGACTTAAGTCATCGGCATCTAGCGGCCGGATATATGTTCCTTGGAAGTTGCCATGAAAGGCGTCTTCCAAATCTTCCCAGCTACCAATAGAATTTTCTGGTAAACTGTTTAGCCAGTAGCGACCTGGCCCTTTAAGCTTGAGCGGTATGTATTTAATGGCATGAAGGTCATCTCCGCGAGCCATGTGGATATGAAGGGGGTAATCCTCAATCCATACCGCGGGATCTGTTGTTCCATCGTACGATTCGATGTTAATAGGTTTAAACCCGTCTTGAAATTCATGCTTCATTACCTCGTTAGTGAAGCAGAGAGGGTGTGCGGCTCCCCTATGTTGAGCCACACCATGAAGCACTTCGAGCGGACTCCGTGTACGGAGTTCGGTCCGGGCATGGTCGGCTCTGTGGTGTCCGAATGGGTGACCATCATCGTCGGTTGGGGTGTATCTTCGTGATCTATAAATCGATCTTGTGCACCCTGCTCTGTCCTCCAGCTCGTGGTTGATGTCGCGAGTGTTCCCTCGGGCTGTTTTGCTCTTGATTTGAAGGCCGGATGGGATGGTATGCTGCTTTGCTTGGGTTGCTGCTTTGTCTGGACCGAATTGTGGCCGGCCCGCCGCATTGTTCGATGGTGATGTGGGATCCAACGCCCTGCCATCGTATCGAGGGAGCCACCTACTCTTGGGGTGGCTTTCGTCTGGTCAAAATTCTCCATCATCCGCCGTAAGTTCAAACCGAACATAGTTCGACGATGAGCCATCTGCCAGGGATAGGTTTTTTAATGAGTTTAGTAGGTCACCCATGGGAGAGTTTTGGAAAACATCTGCGGCGCTGAACTTCAAGATTGATAACATATCGAGTTCGGTGTCCACGGACTCGCAGGGTTCGGAACTCGACAACGAAGAAGAGTCCGGGGTTCCGTTGATGCAGATGCCTTACGCAGCGGAATCTGCGAGCGGCTCCAAAGCCGCAGAATCGGTAGCCCCCGCGATGGGGTTGAGCTTCCCATATTTGGGGGACTTGATCTGCTCCAGGTCTAAGGCCAGAGTTGTTGCAGGAGCTCTCTCCTGGATGCGGCCCGATGACAGGTTTAATCCATGTCCATCTGGGCGGCGGGGAGCAATTGCCGCGGTCTCGAATCCGTCGAAGATCAAGTCTCCACGGATTTTCGCAACATAGTTCAAGCTTCCGAATCTGACCTGATGGCTAGGGGCATAGCTGTCGATCTGCTCCAGATGGCCAAGCGAGTTGGCCCCAGTACGAAGCCGCCGAACACGAAGATCTGTCCGGGGAGAAAGGTTTCTCCTTGGACACAGTCTTCACCGATGGTTGAAGGGTCCAACAAACCTTTTGACGACGGCACGGTGGAACTCCCAACGAAAGCACCAATATTGGTGTCAAAACCGGCGGATCTCGGGTAGGGGGTCCCGAACTGTGCGTCTAGGATCGATGGTAACAGGAGACGGGGGCCACGATGTTTACCCCGGTTCGGGCCCTCCCTATGGAGGTAATACCCTACTTCCTGCTTGATTGATCTTGATGAATATGAGTGTTACGAGAGTTGATCTACCACGAGATCGTAATGGCTAAACCCTAGAAGTCTAGCCTATGTGTATATGGTAATGAATCTGTCCTATCCGGACTATGCTCTCTGGTTTATATAGACATCGGAGAGATCTAGGGTTACATGGAGTCGGTTACATAAGAAGGAATCTTCACAGATAGTCGCCTAGCTTGCCTTCCACGCTAAGGAAAGTCCAATCCGGACACGAGTATGGTCTTCAGTCTTCATGTCTTCACAACCCATCTGTCCGGCCCATGGATAGCAGGCCGGACGCCCGAGGACCCCTTAGTCTAGGACTCCCTCAGTAACACTGCCTTGGGCTCCACGGTGACCTCTGTCCTGCAGTCCTGCTGGTCTTGTTCTCGTTGCACCAATATGGAAACCTTTTCCTGATGCCTCGGGACTCCGCGCCTGCGCTTGCCTCTTTGATACGTCTCCAACGTATCTATAATTTTTTATTGTTCCATGCTATATTATATTCTGTTTTGGACATTAATGGGCTTTATTATACGCTTTTATATTATTTTTGGGACTAATCTATTAATCGGAGGCCCAGCCCAGAATTGCTGTTTTTTTGCCAATTTAAAAGTTTCGCAGAAAAAGAATATCAAACGGAGTCCAAACGGAATGAAACCTTCGGGAATGTGTTTTTCGGAACAAACGTGATCCAGAGTACTTGGACCCTACGTCAAGACATCAACCAGGAGGGCAAGAGGTAGGGGGCACGCCTACCCCCTTGGGCGCGCCCTCCACCCTCGTGGGCCCAAGGTTGCTCCACCGATGTACTTCTTCCTCCTATATACACCTACGTACCCCCAAACTACCAGATACGGAACCCAAAACCTAATTCCACTGCCGCAACCTTCTGTACCCATGAGATCCCATCTTGGGGCATTTTTCGGAGCTCCGCCGGAGGGAGCATCGATCACGGAGGGCTTCTACATCAACACCATAGCCTCTCCGATGATGTGTGAGTAGTTTACCTCAGACCTTCGGGTCCATAGTTATTAGCTAGATGGATTCTTCTCTCTTTTTGGATATCAATACAATGTTCTCCCCCTCTCTTGTGGAGATCTATTCGATGTAATCTTCTTTTACGGTGTGTTTGTTGAGACCGATGAATTGTGGGTTTATGATCAAGTTTATCTATGAACAATATTAGAATCTTCTCTGAATTCTTTTATGTATGATTGGTTATCTTTGCAAGTCTCTTCGAATTATCAGTTTGGTTTGGCCTACTAGATTGATCTTTCTTGCAATGGAAGAAGTGCTTAGCTTTGGGTTCAATCTTGCGGTGTCCTTTCCCAGTGACGGTAGGGGTAGCAAGGCACGTATTGTATTGTTGCCATCGAGGATAACAAGATGGGGTTTATATCATATTGCATGAGATTATCCCTCTACATCATGTCATCTTGCTTAAAGCGTTACTCTGTTCTTTTGAACTTAATACTCTAGATGCATCCTGGATAGCGGTCGATGTGTGGAGTAATAGTAGTAGATGCAGGCAGGAGTCGGTCTACTTGTCTCGGACGTGATGCCTATATACATGATCATACCTAGATATTCTCATAACTATGCTCAATTCTATCAATTGCTCAACAGTAATTTGTTCTCCACTAGTGAATCCTATGGCCCCCGTGTCTATTTCCCATCATATTAATCTCCCGACAACAAGCTATTTCTGGCGCCTTTTTTATTTTGTTTTCTTTACTTTGCATCCTTATCATAAAAATACCAAAAATATTATCTTATCTTATCTATCAGATCTCACTCTCGTAAGTGACCGTGAAGGGATTGACAACCCCTTTACTACGTTGGTTGCGAGGATTTATTTGTTTCTGTAGGTGTGAGGTACTCGTGCATGGTCTCCTACTGGATTGATACCTTGGTTCTCAAAAACCGAGGGAAATACTTATGCTAATTTGTTGCATCACCCTTTCCTCTTCAAGGGAAAACCAACGCAGTGCTCAAGAGGTAGCAAGAAGCATCTCTGGCGCCGTTGCCGGGGAGCCTACGCAAAAGTCAACATACCAAGTACCCATCACAAACCCTTATCTCCCGCATTACATTATTTGCCATTTGCCTCTCATTTTCCTCTCCCCCACTTCACCCTTGCTGTTTTATTCGCCCTCTCTTTTCCGCTCGCCTTCCTTTCGCCATGTCAGAATCAAAAAGGGTTGGGGTTTCTATCCCGAGTTTTAGCACTTTAGACAGTCATGCTCTCATAAATAGAGATACTATGGAAAAACATACCGGAGTTATCAATGAGAATCTTAATAATTTTAATGAAGATGATTCTGGAATTTTTCGTTATTTACTCGATGAATCTTTGAAAGATGCTTGGGATAGGCTGTTAAGGATACGGGCTAGCTATGTACCCCAATATCAAATTGAGGTTTACTTAAAAAGCTTTTATGTTGGGTTGCCCACTTTGTTCAAACAAGTTTTAGATTCTATTTTGAAGAGGGTTTTCTTGAAGGGCACCTCATAGATACCTATGAAAAGATGAAAACTATATTTGGGCACCCCATGAATGAGAAAGTTGAATCCACATCTCTTTTTCTCTCTTACCAAAACGAATCTATCAAAGAAATAAAAGCTAGCCTAGATGCCAATTTCCGCAACGTGCTTAATCTTTCTTCTACCATTCATAGCCACGTGCTTTATAAAAATAGAAAGATTAATTCCATAGATAACAAGTTTTCTATTTTCTTCCCTAAAACCAAAGATGGAAATACCTAGATCTATCCTTGCTTTTATGCCTAACTCGGGGCCTTAAACGATAGCGCTTGTTGGAAGGCAACCCAATTTTATTTTTAGTTTTTTGCTTTTTGCTTCTGTTTAGGGATAAATCTTTGATCTAGCCTCTGGTTAGATGTCTTTATATGTTTAAATTAGTGTTTGTGCCAAGTTTAACCTATAGGATCTTCTTGGATGATAGTTATTTGATCTTGCTGAAAATTGCAGTAAATTTCTGTTCACGAAAATAATTATTAAAAATCACCAGAACGTGATAAAATATTGATTCCAATAGCTGCTGATCAATAAACAACTTTTCTAGGTCTTCCTATTTTGGCTGAAGTTTTGGAGTTCCAGAAGTTTGCGTTAGTTACAGATTACTACAGACTATTCTGTTTTTGACAGATTCTGTTTTCCGTGTGTTGTTTGCTTATTTTGATGAATCTATGGCTAGTAAAATATTTTATAAACCATAGATAAGTTGGAATATAGTAGGTTTAAAACCAACATTAATAAAGAATGAGTTCATTACAGTACCTTGAAATGGTGTTTTGTTTTCTTTCGCTAACGGAGCTCACGAGATTTTCTGTTAAGTTTTGTGTTGTGAAGTTTTCAAGTTTTGGGTGAAAGATTTGATGGATTATGGAACAAGGAGTGGCAAGAGCCTAAGCTTGGGGATGCCCATGGCAACCCAAGATAATATAAGGACACCAAAAAGCCAAAGCTGGGGGATGCCCCGGAAGGCATCCCCTCTTTCGTCTACTTCCATCGGTAACTTTACTTGGAGCTATATTTTTATTCACCACATGATATGTGTTTTGCTTGGAGCGTCTTGTATTATTTGAGTCTTTTCTTTTTAGTTTACCACAATCATATTTTCTGTACACACCTTTTGAGAGAGATACACTTGATTCAGAAATTATAAGAATACTCTATGTGCTTCACTTATATATTTTGAGTTATATAGTTTTTGCTCCGGTGCTTCACTTATATCTTTTAGAGCACGGTGGTGATTTTGTTTTATAGAAACTATTTTTCTCTCATGCTTCACTTAGATTATTTTGAGAGTCCTACAAAACAGCATGGTAGTTTGCTTTGACAGTGATAGGCATTCAAGATTAGTAAAACAAATGTTATGAGTGTGTTGAATATTATGAGAAGTTTGATACTAGATAATTGCTTTGAGATATGATGGTGAACCGTTATGTGATGAAGTCGGAGCATGATTTATTTATTGATTGTCTTCCTTATGAGTGGCGGTCGGGGACGAGCAATGGTCTTTTCCTACCAATCTATCGCCTTAGGAGCATGCGCGTATGTCGGGGTACTAGAGTAGGGGTACCCTAGTATCCCGTACTCGTGCACGGACAGTTGTAGCACCCCGCGGCAGGGTTGCCTCGTCACCGCCAAGATCCTCCATGGTTCCTTTGGAGCCATTCAAGAACAAAGTATTTGATTAAGAAGACAAGGCCCCGGCAAGAGGAGCTTGTCGGAAGGCCACTCAAGGCATGCAGAAGACAAGGCCCCGGCAAGAGGAGCTTGCCGGGAAGGCTCGGAGCGCGACAAGCCTCCGGACGCGACAAGGATTCGGCCGCGGCAAGGCGCTTGCCGCGGCAAGCAACCTCTCCATCTCCGCTCCAGCTCATCCAGCGACGTGTCGCCATGGGACCGTTCCATGCGCGCGTGTCGAGAGGCTGTGCAGCCAGCGGAGAGCAGCGATAAGCGGCGCTGACAAGCTTGCCATCGTGGCGAGCGGAGGCGCACCTGACGGTCTCTGTTGGACTTTTTGGGCGACACTGACGGGCATTTATTGCTTTTGTCCCTTGTCGTCAGAGTTAGGTATTTTGCCTTTGTACATCGCTCGGTAGGTGTACCAACTCCTGTTTTTACATTTGTACCCTCGCCTTTGTGTTGCCACCGCCGGAGACCCTTGAGCATATAAAAGGAGGCCCATGCGAACGAGAGGGGGTTGGAGTTTCGGTTCATTCGACTCACTAGAGACCGACACGCTCACGCTTAGGTTTTGTAGCTCGACGCTCCCTAGCAAGAACACAATACATCAAACAAGCAGCAGTAGGAGTTTTATCTCTCCGGAGAGCTCCGAAGCTTGGTAAACTGCTCGTGTGCCTCGCCTCGATCCGCTCTTCGCGCGATCTCCGCCCCCCTCCGAACCACAAAGGGACCTGGTCCGCCGGCCCCATAGGTGTCCGTGGGTACGATCAGCCTCCCCGACATCTTTGGCGCGCCAGGTAGGGGGGCGTCGAGGCCGTGTGAATCTGATCCGGCGTTCACACGAGCAGCGTCCTCAACATCTTCCTCAACATGCCACCAAAGAAGAAGGCTTCGGCGGCAGCAGAGCCGTCCGCGTCGTACCCACCCTCACCGCAGCAAACGCCGGCGGAGGAACGGGCACCGACGAAGGTGTTCGCGACGTTGCCAAGTCCAAGGACAAGGCCCCGCAAACCTCGGCGTCCGTGCATCCCCTGCGCCCATCTCAGGAGACGCGGGACCAACAGCGTCATGGCGTTCACAATGTCATACGTTCGTTGGATCGAGACCCTCAAGACCAGCATGCGCGCCAACATGCTGGCACGAGTGAGATATGGTCGCCGGACGGGTGCTGCTCCTTCTAACGTGGTTAGAAGTCCGAGCATATCCCGCCTCGCACCGCTCGCCAATGCCACCCACTACTCCAGCAGAAGCTCGGCGAGCTCAGCTGCTCCTCGACTACCCTCCAACGGGCCGACAAGGTCCACGAGTGGAGGCCACTATCGAGCCTCATCGGCTTTGCTAACGGCGACGCTTCGGCAACCAACGCCATCACTGCCGCGGCAAGACGACAAGGCACGAGCCGGTGGCGACGAGACTGTCGGAGGTGCGACCACCGCACTCTCCGCCACGAAGGCCAAGATCGCCCGACTCACCGGATCCACCTCGACAATGAATCCACCGCGTCATCGGATCCGGCGAGCTCGCCGCGATCAGCGCCAAGTTCTTCACGAAGCGACAATAAGAGGACGCCGAACTCGTGACGAAGCGCCGAAGAGAAGCGCCGACGTCACCCAACAAGCGCGCTGGGCCTTCGTTGACATGCGGCGCTTGGGGAGCCAGCAACTTGCCGTCAGACGCGGTAGGTTGCCCTGCGTTCACTCGTGAGCTGCGGCAAGTCGATGGCCCAGCCGAAAAACTTCAAACCAGACGTGCCGGAGAAGTATGATGGCAGGACGCATCCGGCCGGAGTTCCTCGGCATCTAAACCATCGCTGTGCAGGCTGCGGGGGACGGACGACAAGATCCTCGCCAACTACTTCCGCTCGTGCTCAAGCCCAACGTCGAGATCTTGGCTCATGCACTTGCCGGACAGCTCCATATCCTCTTGGGCGAATCTGTGCCATCGGTTTGTTGGCGCCTTCACGGTGGCCACAAACCTCATGGCCAAGAGAGTGACCTTCATCCGCCGCCCAGAAGGAAGGAGAGTCCCTGCGCAAATTCATTCAGAGATTCAGCCGTGTTCACTACAACATCCCAGATGTCCACCCTGCCATGGTGACCAGCGCGTTTCATCAGAATGTGCGGAACTGCAGGATGAGGGAGGAGATGGCGATGTGCAAAGTCAAGGACGTCAGTGAGCTGTACGCCTTGGCCGACAAGTGTGCATCGCTACCGAGGAAGGGAGGAGACTCGAGGAGAGAATGCGAAGCAGGATCTGATAGTGAGGAGACCGCCCCGGCAAAGAAGAGCCGGCGGCGAGGCAACATGAAGAAGAAAGGTAGAGAAGAGCTAGCTGTTGAGCAGTCCGGCAACGGAGGTGGCGACAAGAACGCCAAGGCTAGTAGCTCCGGCAAGGAGGTTGCCGCTGACGCCAACCACCAGTCGGTGGCAGCCGCCGACAAGCAGGACGGCTCCGGCAAGCAGTACTGCAAGATCCACCGCACCAAGGGCCACGACCTCCAGAGCTGCAAGAAGGTCGAGCAGCTTGTCGAACAGCAGAGAGCTGAGTACGAGCGGCGCGACAAGGAGAAGGCCCAGGAAGGCGCTGGGGGAGCAAGCAAGAAACGTCCCGGCCGGGGAGGACGCCGCGGCAAGGCCAAGCAACGGCAAGGAGACAGACCTCCCCGCGGCCGCGACAAGGATGAAGATGATGACGACGACGAAGATATGGAAGACGACGACGCTGATGAGCAGGAGTTTCAGAAAGCCACAGAGGTCCTCTGCGTTGATGGGGGTGCTTCCCTGCATACCTCCCACCGCCAACTCAAGCAATGGATGCGGGAGGTCAATGCAGCGGAACCATCCGTAGAGTCACGCAAGCCTCTGAATTGGTCCAGCACGCCTATCATTTTTGATATTGAGGATCACCCTGATCGCATAACTGCGGTCGGGTGCTTGCCGATGTTGGTCTCACCAACCATCCGCAACCTCAAGGTCACCAAAATGCTAGTTGATGGCGGGGCCGGCTTGAATCTGATCTCCTCCGCGGTGCTCCAGAAGCTTCAAATCCCTGACGGCGAACTCGAAGAGACCGGCACTTTCCAAGGAATCAATCCCGGAAGGATCAAGCCGAAGGGGAAGATTACGTTGACGGTAACATTAGGCAGCGAGCTGAACTTTAGGACTGAGAGGGTCACATTCGACGTTGCCAATTTCCCATTGCCTTACAATGGGATACTTGGCCGTCCGGCACTCGCCAAGTTCATGGCAGCCTCTCACTACGCCTACAACTTACTCAAGATGCCAGGCCCGATAAGCGTCATCTCTGTCCATGGCGACAAGAAGGATGCCCTTATCTGTGCCGACAAGATCTACCGGGATGCAACAGCTGCGACAGATTGCCAAACACTTGCCGCTGAAGCTCCCGGGGGGAAGATGACAAAGTCCAAGTCCGCAAAGGCTCGATGCTTACTCGGCAAGCGCACCTCTTCGGAGTGCTGCGCTACCGTCAAGGATGCACCATCGAGCTCCACCGGCAAGTGCAAGAAGATGGTAGCTCCGCCAAACACCAAGAAGGTGCCCGCCAAGGAGGACGGCACTCGTGGTACCTTTACCATCAGTGCCTCTCTCGACCCTAAATAGGAAGGCGCGCTCGTTGCTTTCTGGGCGAATGTCGGCGTGTTTGCATGGCAACCGTCGACATCCCGGTGTTCCTGTGAAAGTGATTGAGCACCGCTTGGCCGCTTTGTCCTCATGCACGGCCCGTCAAGCAAAAAGTCGGGAAGCAAGCGGTGGGCGCCAAGAATTCATAGCAGAAGAGATCAAGAAGCTGGAAGCGGCCGAGGCCTTGTCGGAGGAGTGCTCCATCCTACGTGGTTGGCCAATCCCGTAGTCGTGCGCAAAGCAAATGGAAAATGGAGACTTTGTATTGACTTCACGGATGTTAATAAAGCTTGTCCCAAAGATCCATTTCCCTTGCCGCGCATTGACCAGATTGTTGACTCCACGGCTGTATGTGATTTTCTTTCGTTTCTTGATGCATACTCAGGATACCATCAGATCTTCATGGCTGAAAAAGATGAGGAGAAGACCGCATTCATCACACCATGTGGCACATACTGTTTCATACGGATGCCTTTCGGTTTGAAGAATGCTGGTTCAACATTTGCAAGGGTAGTCCATGACGCTTTTGAGCCGCAGATGCAAAGAAATGTAGAAGCCTACATGGATGACATAGTGGTCAAAAGCAGGGACAAAGCAACTCTGGTTCAAGATTTGGACGAGACCTTTGCAAATCTTTGCAAGATCAACCTCAAGCTCAACCCCGAGAAGTGCGTGTTTGGAGTCCCTTCCGGCAAGCTTCTCGGGTTCTTCGTGTCTCAACGAGGGATTGAAGCTAATCCCGACAAGATCAAGGCCATTGAGCAGATTGAAGCACCAAAGCGCGTCAAGGATGTACGAAGACTTGTCGGTTGTATAGCTGCTCTCAAGAGGTTTATTTCTAGGTCTGCTTGAGCGGCATACGCCATTTTCAAGATTTTGAGAAAGGCAGGTCCAATGAAATGGACTCGAAGCGGAGGCTGCGCTGCAGGACTTGAAGAGATACCTATCCTCCACTCCAACACTTGTCGCACCTAAGCCACAAGAGAAGTTGCTGCTATATATAGAGGCAACCAATCAAGTGGTTAGTGCTACGTTAGTAGCGGAGAGGGAGGCGGATGACGAGCCAGCAACCACGGCAAGCACATCCAAATGACAAGCGGGGCTTCACGATGTGCTCTGGGTCCCGACAAGGGCGAATCCACGAAGACGCATGACCAGATCACGAGAGAAGGATGGTGCAGCACCGGTCTACTTTGTCGGTTCCCTCCTGCGAGGGGCTAGGTCAAGGTACTCTGGTGTGCAGAAATTGCTTCGGCCTCCTCATGGCCTCGAGAAAGCTGCGCCGTTACATTTCCAAGCACATGAGATCACGATTGTCACTCGCTTTCCGGTGAAGAGGATACTGCAGAATCCAGAAGCAACGGGCAGGATTGTTGAGTGGGCATTGGAACTGTCAAGCTTTGGTCTCAAGTTTGAAAGCATATCAACTATCCAAAGCAGAGCGTTGGCAGAATTCATAGCAGAATGGATGCCAACACCAGATGAAGAGATTCCGGAGACGAGCATTCCCGTCAAGGAAGCAAGCAAAGAGTGGCTGATGTACTTTGATGGTGCCTTCTCGCTGCAAGGCGCCGGTGCCGGCGTGCTGCTTATCGCACCCACCGGAGAGCACCCCAAGTACGTAGTCCAGATGCACTTTCCCATGGAGCAAGCGACAAACAATACTGCAGAGTATGAAGGTTTGCTTGCCGGTCTCAGGATCGCAATGGACCTTGGGATCAAAAAGCTTATTGTCAGGGGTGACTCGCAGCTTGTCGTCCGCCAAGTGAACAAAGATTACCAGAGTCCGTTGATGGAAGCCTACGTTGATGAAGTGAGGAAGCTAGAAGAGCACTTTGACGGCCTGCAAATGGAACATGTTCCAAGAGCTCAGAATTATATTGCCGACGGCTGTCAAAGTGCGCGCTTAAGTTGCACAATGGAACCAGGGATTTTCGTGCTCAAGCTGACTCAGCCAACCGTAACACCATCAACTGGACAAAGCAAGAAGAGGAAATTGATCTCTGGTGACTACTTTCCGGCAGAGCTTCCCGAAGCCGTCGTTGCGAAGGTCCCCAAGATCAACTCCAACAGTGCTGAGGGGCAGTCTGCTCCGACAAGCCCCAGGGTTTGTTTCGTTGAAGCAGACGCTTCCGACAAGTCTTGCTCCGGCAAGCTTGCCGGGGAACATCAAGCTCCGGCAGGACCGCAGGTTCTCGCCGTGGAAGCTGATGTTCCCACAGCAGCAGATGTGCCTTTGGTCCTTGTTGTCGAGCCACAAGCTCCAGCATGGGCGCAGCAGATTGTCCATTTCCTTCAGACAGGAGAACTTCCCGAAGAGCAAGAAGAAGCGGAAAGAGTAGCCCGGCAGTCAAGTAGCTCGCCGTCGAAGGTCTCTCCCTCGACCGGCGCCCTGGAGCTCGGTTCCCAGGGGAGTTTGATGAAGACACACTCGCCGGCCTTGAGTGAAGCGCCCGTCTTTGAGGCTCCTCGAACTGGCCTTGCGGCGGGGAGTCGGCTGTTGGTGTAGGCGCTGGCGCTCCTGCGGCCTCGGGGCCGTCGGTCGATCGCCCGACCCTCGCCCGGCCTGCGTCGTCGGCAGCCTCGGTGGCCTTCTCGCCAACAGGCTCGTCGGCGTGACCTCTTCTTCCACAGCAACGGCCTCTTCTTCCTCGACGGCGGCCTCGTCGGTGTTGCCGCGCGCTTCCTCCTCGCCGGCGGCCTCGACCTCCATCGGCTCTGCGTCAGACGAAGAAAGAGCAGTCAAGCGAATGTTCAAAAAGAGAAACAAAATAAAGCAAGCCCAAGGAAAATTTTCGTGTAAGGAAATTACCTGCAACGGGATCCGCAGCCATGGCCTCGACCACTGGAGGGTCACTGGCGCTGTCCCTTAGGGTAGCCTCCCTTGCCGGAGTGGCCTCCCTTGTCGGAGGCGTTCCCTTGCCGGAGATTCCTCCCTTGGCGGCGAGTGGCAGCAGACAGGATTTCGGGGGCGACTTCCGAGCCCTCCTGATGAGGCTGCTCTGCTCCTACACAAGCAAACAGTCAGGTATCAACGAAGAAAGGGCACCCTTGCGCACCTAATAGTAAGGAGAAAACTGCACACTTACTATGGGGGCTGTGCTGGGGGCTGCTCTGAGGAAGGGTTGCCGGGTCCGGCAAGGGGGTCTCGGACGCGTCCCCTGCTGCCACGGGAGAATCGTCCTCAATGACGACCGTCGGGATCTTGGCCCTCTTCGACGCTCTACGGGCGGCGTCACGAAAAGGAAAGAGTCGAGAACGAAGCAAATCAGATTCAAGATGAAGCAATAAAATTGAAGAAATACAAGCACAAATCTCAAGAGCTTACTCTTCGCCTTCCTCCTCGAGCTGAGCGTGGAGAAGTCAAACTCCGGCTCGCCTCGGTGCGACGAGGCGGGAGTGGGCTCTCTGGCCGCTGGCGGAGGCGTCGGCGGTGGCTCGAGAAGATCCCGCCCGGTTGTCGCGCGGCGGTGTGGGGGCGCTCATGGCAACCTCGCTTGCAGCGGTGGAGCGCGTCGCGTGGCGCTGCTTGCGTGGGCGATCTGCCCGCCCGACTTCGTCTCCGGCCTTGCGGAGACGCCTCTTGGTGAGCCGGGGGCTCCGCTGCGGCAAGTCCCTGGGTGGTGGAGAAGAAGCGCCCGCGGCGGAGTCCACTCGACCCGGCCTCGGGCTTGACAAGCTCGGCCTCGCCGACGACCTCCTCGCTCGGCAAGGCTTGCCGCCGCAGCGGCCCCGCCTCCTCCACGGTATACCCGAAGGCTCCAGCGGCAGCTTGCTGCCGCCTCCTCCACCTGGTGGCAATACGCGCCATCTCCTCGTCGGTGGTGTCGCGGGTGAGCCTTTTCTGCTCGTCAGAGCGGATCAACACTTCTTCTAAGTCGTCGAAGAACTGCTGCACGACCTCGTCGGGGGGCTCCTGCCAGGTTGGAACGATCCCATGGGAATCGCACAACGGCATCATGGCGCGGATGCGCCGGCGCCGAAGTTGTTGCACAATGGTACGACCCCCTCGGCAACCTAAACCACTCGGGGTGATCGGGTCGTTCTTGAACAGCTCTAGCAGCATCGCGTCCAACTCCAAGACGGTGAAGTTCCAGCCAGTTCGGCGCAGCCTCATGATGTTCCGCCGCATTTTGGAACTCCCAAGCCGGCCTCCTCCTCTCCTCGCAAGGGAAGCGATGGCGGCGAAGGAAGTCTGCGCCAACTGCGCCTACGGTTAACCCGGCAAGCCTGAGGCGCAAAATCCGGGTCACAGCTATCTTCAACTTCGCATCCTCCGGCGCCAAGTTACTCCAATCTCTGCCGCGTACTATTGGGTTTTGGCGCACGGTAGTGAAGGGCTGCGGGTTCTCCTCTACGACCCAACACCAATTGGCTCTCCACTCCTCCCACTTGTTGCGGAACTCTCCTTCCAGATACGCTTCTTTCTTGCCGATCCTGGAGACCCAAGCTATCCCTCTGGCAAGCGGCTCTCCTCTCTCGACGCGGGGCACGAAGAAGTGGCGGAAGAGTGCCACATTTGGGTGGACTCCGACAAAGTTTTCGCAAAGATGCGCGAAAACTGCCATGGTCAAGACAGCGTTGGGGGTGAAATCAAGGAGGCGGAGGCCAAATGTGTTCATGATGTCACAGAAGAACTCGGAAAAGGGCGGGCAAAGCCCGCAATAGAAGAAAAGGGCGAAAAAGGGGTACCCAGTTGGGGCCAAATCGGAGGCCGAGGCGGAGTACCTTTTCGCGCGGCTGCGCACGTGTCTCCGTCGACCAAAAGAGGTAGAAGACATCCCGCAGCTCCCTTGCGCCGAGCTGGGGGGGGGGGGAAGATGGCCCGCTCCTTGCGCAACGCCGCGATCCGCTGCGCTTCGGCCGACTTTGACGCCCTTCTCCTTGTCGGCTTCGGAGCCATGGCGTAGGGCGGCGGAGGAGGCCGACGGCGGTGAGCGCGCTTTGTGGCGAAGGGGCGGGCGCTGCTCTCTTCGCACCGGAGAAGAAGGGGAGCGGCGGTGGTTTTCTTGACAAGACAGCGATGGCGGAGTGGACGGCCTGCCCTGTTTCCTCCGCTTATAAAGAGGGGAGGGTGGACGCCCGCTTTTCCTAATAAAGAAACCCCCACGACCACACCCACGATCTCTCGCACGACGCCACGTCCGGTGTGTGCCGTTAGAGGGGATCGTGGTGGGTCCGGGGCGAGTTGCGACGTGGTCGAGGTCGCGTGTGCCTGTGCACTGTTTTGGGCCTGGCCCGACAGCGCTCGGCACCGTGTACGGCCCAGGCCCGGGGCTCTGTCGGGTACTAGAGTAGGGGTACCCTAGTATCCCGTGACTGCACGCGGACAGTTGTAGCACCCCGCGGCAGGGTTGCCTCGTCACCGCCAAGATCCTCCGTGGTTCCTTTGGAGCCATTCAAGAACAAAGTATTTGATTAAGAAGACAAGGCCCCGGCAAGAGGAGCTTGCCGGGAAGGCCACTCAAGGCATGCAGAAGACAAGGCCCCGGCAAGAGGAGCTTGCCGGGAAGGCTCGGAGCGCGACAAGCCTCCGGACGCGACAAGGATTCGGCCGCGGCAAGCAACCTCTCTCCATCTCCGCTCCAGCTCATCCAGCGACGTGTCGCCATGGGACCGTTCCATGCGCGCGTGTCGAGAGGTCGAGAGGCTGTGCAGCCAGCGGAGAGCAGCGATAAGCGGCACCGACAAGCTTGCCATCGTGGCGGCGGAGGCGCACTGACGGTCTCTGTTGCCTTTGTTTGGGCGACACCGACGGGCATTTATTGCTTTTGTCCCTTGCCGTCGAGTTAGGTATTTTGCAGTACACTGTTGGAGTAGGTGTACCAACTCCTGTTTTTACATTTGTACCCTACTTTGTGTTGCCACTGTCGGAGACCCCTTGAGCACATAAAAGGAGGCCCATGCGCAACGAGAGGGGTTGGAGTTTCGGTTCATTCGACTCACTAGAGACCAGATACGCTCACGCTTAGGTTTTGTAGCTCAGATCGCTTCCCTAGCAAGAACACAATACATCAAACAAGCAGCAGTAGGAGTTTTATCTCGCGGAGAGCTCGAAGCTGGGTAAACTGCTCGTGTGCCTCGCCTCGATCCGCTCTTCGCGCGATCTCCGCCCCCCTCCGAACCACAAAGGGGCCTGGTCCGCCGGCCCCATAGGTGTCCGTGGGTACGATCAGCCTCCCCGACAGCGTAATACTTTGTTTTGATAACTTGTAGATTTTTGCAATAAGTATATGAGTTCTTTATGACTAATGTTGAGTCCATGGATTATACACACTTTTCCTCCTTCCATCATTGCTAAGCCTCTCTAATACCACGCACGTTTCGCCGGTATCATACACCCACCATATTCCTTCCTCAAAATAGCCACCATACCAACCTATTATGGCATTTCCATAGCCATTCCGAGATATATTACCATGCAACTTACCACCATTCCGTTTATTATGACACGCTCCATCATTGTCATATTGCTTCGCATGATCATGTAGTGGACATCGTATTTGTGGCAAAGCCACCATTCATAGTTCTTTCATACATGTCACTGTTGATTCATTGCATATCCCGGTACACCGCCGGAGGCATTCACATAGAGTCATATTTTGTTCTAAATATTGAGTTGTAATTGTTGAGTTGTAAGTAAATAAAAGTGTGATGGTAATCATTTTTTAGAGCATTGTCCCAAGTGAGGAAAGGATGATGGAGACTATGATTCCCCCACAAGTCGAGATGAGACTCCGGACGAAAAAAAAAGAGGCCATAAAAAAGATAAGAAAAGGCCCAAATAAAAAAATGAGAGAAAAAGAGAGAAGGGACAATGTTACTATCCTTTTACCACACTTGTGCTTCAAAGTAGCACCATGATCTTCATGATAGAGAGTCTCCTATGATATCACTTTCATATACTAGTGGGAAATTTTTATTATAGAGCTTGGCTTGTATATTCCAATGATGGGCTTCCTCAAAATGCCCTAGGTCTTCATGAGCAAGCGAGTTGGATGCGCACCCACTTAGTTCCTTTTGTTGAGCTCTCATATACTTATAGCTCTAGTGCATCCATTGCATGGCAATCCCTACTCACTCACATTGATATCTATTAATGGGCATCTCCATAGCCTGTTGATATGCCTAGTTGATGTGAGACTATCTTCTCCCTTTTTTAGTCTGCTCCACAACCACCATTCTATTCCACATATAGTGCTATGTCCATTGCTCACGCTCATGTATTGCGTGAAGATTGAAAAAGTTTGAGAACATTAAAAGTATGAAAGAATTGCTTGACTTGTCATCGGGGTTGTGAATGATTTAAATATTTTGTGTGGTGAAGATAGAGCATAGCCAGACTATATGATTTTATTTGGCCATGTTATTTTGAGAAGACATAAATTCTTAGTTAGTATGCTGGAAGTATTATTATTTTTATGTCAATATTAAACTTTTGTATTGAACCTTTCGGATCTGAATATTCATACCACAATTAAGAGAATTACACTGAAATTATGCCAAGTAGCATTCCACATTAATGGGCTTTATTATACACTTTTATATTATTTTTGGGACTAACCTATTAACCGGAGGCCCAGCCCAGAATTGTTGTTTTTTGCCTATTTCAGAGTTTCGCAGAAAAAGAATATCAAACGGAGTCCAAACGGAGTCCAAACGGAATGAAACCTTCGGGAACGTGATGCCTATATACATGATCATACCTAGATATTCTCATAACTATGCTCAATTCTGTCAATTGCTCAACAGTAATTTGTTCACCCACCATAATACTTATGTTCTTGAGAGAAGCCACTAGTGAAACCTATGGCCCCGGGTCTATTTCCCATCATATTAATCTCCCGACAACAAGCTATTTCTGGCGCCATTTTTATTTTGTTTTCTTTACTTTGCATCTTTATCTTAAAAATACCAAAAATATTATCTTATCATATCTATCAGATCTCACTCTCGTAAGTGACCGTGAAGGTATTGACAACCCCTTTATTGCGTTGGTTGCAAGGATTTATTTGTTTCTGTAGGTGCGAGAGACTCGTGTGTGGTCTCCTACTGGATTGATACCTTGGTTCTCAAAAACTGAGGGAAATACTTACGCTACTTTGCTGCATCACCCTTTCCTCTTCAAGGGAAAACCAACGCAGTGCTCAAGAGGTAGCACTCTTTAGCACCAAAGAGGAAACATGGACACTGTGCGCGCGGGCGACCGCCTGGCGCCCGCCTCGTTGCGGTCGTCATTGCTTGCATCATTGGAACCTTGCAAGGTTCGCCCTGCCTTGATCTCGCCGCTCCTCGCGAGCCAGCCTGGTGAGGCCACTCCTGAGGAGGTCTTGCATCATCCGCCTCAGGAGGCTTGGCCCCTCGCGAGGGTCTTGAGTGCTTGCTAATGAAGATGGTCCGCAGGCAGGCAACTCTGGGGACCCCCGTTCCCAGAACACCGACAGTAGCCCCCAGGCCCAAGGCGCGCTCGGGCTCGGCTTCAAGGTGAAGCCAAAGGGCAAGTACGGAGCACCACGGGCCCCAACAGCGTACGGCCTTGGTTGATGCGTGGCGATTGATTGGACGTGGGTATCTCCGCTTCCCCATGCTGCCTTGGCAACTGCCTGACTTGACGAGTCCCTGCTGCATGCAAAGAAATATCATCATTACTTGTGATCGTGGGGGTCGCCGGTTGGCCTTCTCTTGCAATAATTGAGGAGGGGGCAGAGCCCCCGTCGCTCATCCCTTCCTGCTCCACTCTCTTCTTCTTCCTCGCTCCATTGCTAGCAGCGTCACCCATGGCGCCAATCAGAAGATTCTCGGCCGCGGAGAAGGGAACAACTCCCTGCGACGAGCCCGGTCCACCGCCGTGATGTAGTCGTGAGGCAGGAGGTGACAAGGCCTTGGTACGAGCGGCCACCTCCGGGGTATCCGTTGCCTTTATACGCCCAAGCCGACGGCTTAGGAGGAAGAGGCGAGGATCGGCGCCGCTCATGCCGCGGCCATGGTCGCCGCGCCGTGGTGGCACACGCTGTCACCCCAGCGGTCCATGCCATGGAATCCTCGCGCGAGCTCGTGTTGTGGGCGGTGATGCCTCCGCGCACCTGGATCTGCCTACCCCAGATCTTCTCTACCGAGATGCCACCGAGGGGCCCATTGAACTATATCCGCAGCATGCCAACTGCGAGGCGCCGGTGACCGGAGCGGAGGTGGAGGTTGTCTCCCCGGGCAAGATCTTCATGACCCGCGGCTGGGGCGAGGTCACCAGGGTTTGCCGCACAGAAGGCACCCTCGCCATCCACTTCAGGTACGACGGCGCCTCCACGATGTTCTTCAAGGTCTTCGACGCGGAAGGCCGCTGCTTGGAGTGATGCCCCAGACAGGGCCACCAGGACTGTCCCGCAAACAGTTCCTCTGGCGGCAGTGGCGACACTTGGGAGTCCAGCGATTCTCCCAAGCCCTACGAGACTCCGGAGACGAGCGATGATAGCTACGTGCCCCCAAGCTCTCGCCGCGCCCGGAGCAAGTGAGGGAGTCCTGGATTAGGGGGTCCTCGGACTGCCGGACTATATACTTTGGCCGGACTGTTGGACTTTGAAGATACAAGATTGAAGACTTCGTCCCGTGTCCGGGTGGGACTCTCCTTTGCGTGGAAGGCAAGCTTGGCAATTCGGATATGTAGAACTCGTCCCTTGTAACCGACTCTGTGTAACCCTAGCCCCCTCAAGTGTCTATATAGACTGGAGGGTTTAGCTTGTAGGACAACAACAATCATAATCATAGGCTAGCTTCTAGGGTTTAGCCTCTAAGATCTCATGGTAGATCAACACTGTAATACTCATATCATGAAGATCAATCAAGCAGGAAGTAAGGTATTACCTCCATCGAGAGGGCCCGAACCTGGGTAAACATTGTGTCCCCCGCCTCTTGTTACCATCCGCCTAAGACGCACAGTTCGGGACCCCCTACCCGAGATCCGCCGGTTTTGACACCGACATTGGTGCTTTCATTGATAGTTCTACTGTGCCGTCACCATAAGGCTTGGTGGCTCCTTCGGTCATCGACAACGATGCGATCCAGGGCGAGGCTCCCTGGACAGTCTTCGTATTCGGCGGCTTCGTACTGCGGGCCAACTCGCTTGGCCATCTAGAGCAGATCGAGAGCTACGCCCCTGGCCGTCAGGTCAGGTTTGGAAACTTTAACTATACTGTCGACATCCGCGGAGACTTGATCTTTGACAGATTCGAGCCTATGTCAGGTGCGCCGCACAGTCTCGATGAGCATGACTTAGCTCTGTCATCGGACGGTGTTCGGGAGATCACACCTGTGGCTACTCCGGCCCTCAATCCGGAGCAGATTGTGCCGTCCGAGGACGGGTGGATGGACCCTGCCACGGAGGCCGCACACTCAACGGCGATAGAGTCGAATACCGACTTCACCTCTTACGAGACCTGTGTTGCCGGACCCTTGGATTAGTGCCCGGCCATGAGCTCCAAACCGCCTGCATCCGTGCCTATCGAATCTGATTGGGCACCGATCATGGAGTTTACCTCCGCGGATATTTTCCAGCACTCGCCCTTGGGCGACATGCTAGATTCTTTAAAGTCTCTCTCCTTGTTAGGAAACCCTCGGCCGAACTATGTCCGGCTCGTGTGGGAAGCGGATGACGTAGAAATCCGTTCCCCACCCACCACCCACTTAATAGCCACTATCGACGATTTAACCGACATGCTTGATTTTGACTCCGAAGACATCGACGGTATGGACGACGATGCATGAGAGGAACAGGAACCACCGCCCACAGGGTGCTGGGCAGCCACTTCATCGCACGGTATATATATATGTTGGATACACCCAAAGAAAACAATAACAAGGAACGAAAGGATGCAGCGAAGGATAGTTCCCTCGAGAAGCAACCAAAGCGACGGTGTTGGCGCCGCTCCAAACCCCACCTCGGCAAAAACAGCGATAACAGCGCAAGAAAGAATAACAACACGATCGACTCCAAAGGAAATAACGACCACATGGACCCAGCAATAGAGCAGGATGAACTAGCAGACGGCGAACATAGTATGGAGCCGCCGTCCGATCACGGCGACGGCGAGGGTAACGATAATCAACATGTCTCCGGAGAGGAGAACAGTCCGGACGACGATGCACACATCATCCCGGAAAGGCACTTGGAGCAAGAGAACCTCCATAGAAGGCTTTTTGCCACCGCGAGGAGTCTAAAGAAGCAGAAGCAAAGGCTTAAGGCCGCACAAAATACACTCAACAGCAGATGGAACAAAGTGCTCAACACTGAAGAAAAGTACAGTGGCAGTCGCCACACAAAGAGCAATCCAAAGCGCAAGCTGCTGCCTGAATTCGATGACGAGGCTTTAGAGCCTATACAGCCAAAAAATAAAACGGCCGATCAGCCGGATCGACCACCCCGTGGCCGCGATAGGGCGGCTAACGATGTAGGTATGACCAGGTCCATCTACGGATCTAGGAAGTGTGCTCCGGCACAGAATAAAAACCAAACATTACAACCGTCAGAACGCCATGACACATCCAAATACAGGGGTGCCGCGCACCCCCTATGCTTCACCGATGAGGTGCTGGATCACGAATTTCTAGAGGGATTCAAACCCGTGAACATAGAGGCGTACGACGGAACGACAGACCCTGGGGTCTGGATTGAGGACTTTATCCTTCATATCCATATGGCTCGTGGAGATGACCTCCAAGCCATCAAATACTTGCCCGTCAAGTTGAAAGGACCAGCTCGGCATTGGCTGAAGAGCCTCCCTGAAAACTCAATTGGAAGTAGGGAAGAGCTTGAGGATGCTTTTAGGGCTAATTTTCAAGGGACCTATGTCCGACCTCCGGATGCAGACGATTTAAGTCATATAATTCAATAGCCCGGAGAATCAGCCCGAAAGCTTTGGAATAGATTCCTCAGTAAGAAGAATCAAATTGTCGACTGCCCGAACGCCGAAGCGTTAGCGCCTTTCAAACACAGAGTCCGGGACGAATGGCTCACCAGACACCTCAGCCAGGAAAAACCAAGGACAATGGCAGCCTTAACAAGCCTTATGACTGATACGTCTCCGTCGTATCTACTTTTCCAAACACTTTTTCCCTTGTTTTGGACTCTAACTTGCATGATTTGAATGGAACTAACCCGGACTGACGCTGTTTTCAGCAGACTTTCCATGGTGTTATTTATGTGCAGAAACAAAAGTTCTCGGAATGACCTGAAACTCCATGGAACATCTATTTGGAAAATAAGAAAAATCCACGTCAGGGGGCCCACACCCTGTCCATGAGGGTGGAGGGCATGCCTACCCCCCTAGGGCGCGCCCCACTACCTCGTGGGCCCCCTGATGCTCCACCGACTTCAACTCCAACTCCATATATTCACTTTCGGGGAGAAAAAACCATAGAGAAGGATTCATCGCGTTTTACGATACGGAGCCGCCGCCAAGCCCTAAAACCTCTCGGGAGGGCTGATCTGGAGTCCGTTCGGGGCTCCGGAGAGGGGGATTCATCGCCGTCGTCATCATCAACCATCCTCCATCACCAATTCATGATGCTCACCGCCATAGGTGAGTTATTCCATCGTAGGCTTGCTGGACGGTGATGGGTTGGATGAGATCTATCATATAATCGAGTTAGTTTTGTTAGGGTTTGGTCCCTAGTATCCAATATGTTCTGAGATTGATGTTGCTATGACTTTGCTATGCTTAATGCTTGTCACTAGGGCCCGAGTGCCATGATTTCAGATCAGAACCTATTATGTTTTCATGAATATATGAGTTCTTGATCCTATCTTGCAAGTCTATAGTCACCTACTATGTGTTATGATCCGGCAACCCCGAAGTGACAATAATCGGGACCACTCCCAGTGATGACCATAGTTTCAGAAGTTCATGTATTCACTATGTGCTAATGCTTTGTTCTGGTAGTTTCCATTAGGACCCCGTGGCCACGGGAGGGTAGGACAAAAGATGTCATGCATGTTCTTTTCCATAAGCACGTATGACTATATTCGGAATACATGCCTAAATTACATTGATGAATTGGAGCTAGTTCTGTGTCACCCTATGTTATGATTGTTACATGATGAACCACATCCGGCATAATTCTTCATCACTGATCCAATGCCTACGAGCTTTTCACATATTGTTCTTCACTTATTTACTTTTCCGTTGCTACTCTTACAATCACTACAAAACACCAAAAATATTACTTTTGCTACTGTTACCTTTGTTACTGTTACCACTACTATCATATTACTTTGCTACTAAATACTTTGCTGCAGATACTAAGTTATCCAGGTGTGGTTGAATTGATAACTCAACTGCTAATAGTTGAGAATATTCTTTGTCTCCCCTTGTGTCGAATCAATAAATTTGGGTTGAATACTCTACCCTCGAAAATTGTTGCGATCCCCTATAATTGTGGGGTATCAAGACTATTTTCTGGCGCCGTTGCCGGGGAGCATAGCTCTATTCTTTGAGTCAATTGGGATTTATATCTGCTGGTCACTATGAAGAACTTGAAAGACGCGAAGACAACAATTTATCCCTCAACTACGAGGGGAGGTAAGGAACTGCCATCTAGCTCTTCACCTGATTCACCTTCTGTTTTGAGTAAGCTTGCGACACCTAAACCTGCTTACGCTATTAGATTACGATATGTCGCATGTTATTGATGATGCCACTTCTGCTATGCATGATACTTATGATGAAACTACTTCTATGCTTGATACTACTGTGCCACTTGGTGAATTTCTTGATGAACAAATTGCTAGGGCTAGTGAGAAAGAAATTATTGAAATTGATTAAATTGATGAAAGTGATGATGAAGACTCTCCTGTTATTCCTGAGGGTTATGTTTTTGAAAAAGAAGCTACTTTAGCTATTTTAGCTTGCAAAGATAGATATGAGCTCAAGAGGTTATTACCTACATGGAAGCAGCAATCTCTTAATTCTAGAATGAAACCTGACCCTGCTTTTGCTACTTCACCTATATGTGTTACTGATAAGGATTATGAATTCTCTGTTGATCCTGATATAATTACTTCGGTTGAATCTGATCCTTTTCATGGCTATTAATCTGAAACTGTTGTGGCACATCTTACTAAATTAAATGATATAGCCACCCTGTTCACTAATGATGAGAGAATTCGCTACCTTTATATCCTTAAAATATTTCCGTTCTCATTGAAGGGTGATGCTAAGATATGTTCAATTCTCTTGATCCTGGTTGTGTGCGTAGTCCCCAGGATATGATTTATTACTTCTCTGCTAAATATTTCCCTGCTCATAAGAAACAAGCTGCTTTAAGGGAAATATATAATTTTGTGCAAATTGAAGAAGAGAGTCTCCCACAAGCTTGGGGGAGGCTTCTCCGATTACTTAATGCTTTGGCTGATCATCCTCTTAAGAAAAATGAAATACTTGATATTTTTATAATGGACTATCCGATGCTTCCAGAGATTACCTGGATAGTTGTGCTGGTTTTGTTTTCAGGGAAAGAACACCGGATGAAGCTGAAATTCTATTGAATAATATGCTGACAAATGAAAATAATTGGACACTTCCGGAGCCAACTCCTGAGCCTATTCCTAAACCAACACCGAAGAAGAGAGGTGTTCTATTTCTCAGTCCTAAAGATATGCAAGAGGCAAAGAAATGTAAGAAGGAAAAGGGTATTAAAGCTGAACATGTTAAGAATTTACCTCCTATTGAAGAAATACATGGTCTTAATTTACCGCCTGTTGAAGAAATATGTGATCCTAATCCATTACCTATTGAAAATACACATGGTCTTGATAATCCGACACAGGTAGTAAAGCTAAATTCTCTCTATAGATTTGATGAAGGTGATATTCCTCACTATAAGTCTGCTAGACAATGCTTAGAAGAGTTTGATAATTTTATTGTCAAACAAGAAAACTTCGATGCTTATTTTGGTAGACAATTGAAATACAATTCGATACGCTTGAACACTTGGGTGATTATATGTCTAGAGTTAAAGGTGAACTTAAACTCATTACTAAACATGCTTCTATGGTTACCACTCAAGTAGAACAAGTACTTAAAGCTCAAAATGATTTGCTCAATGAAATTAATAGTAAGAAAAATGATTATGCTGTTAGAGTGGCTACTAGAACTGGTAGAATGACTCAGGAACCTTTGTATCCTGAAGGCCACCCTAAGAGAATTGAGCAGGATTCTTAGAGAAATAATATTGATGCACCTAGTCCTTCTAAAAGGAAGAAAAAGAAAAATGATAGGACTTTGCATGCTTATAGTGAACATATTGCTGAACCACCTGAGAATCCAAATGATAGGACTTTTGATGAGTATGAGATGGATGAAACTAGAAGGCACAGTCTTCTGTACCCTCTCTCTACTTTCTATTATTTAGTTGAAATAAAGTAAAAATAGTATTTTTTTTCTATCTGTTTCCTGTTTTATCCATGCAATATAAGAATACTCCGAAAATAAAAGTTCTCCTAATGCCCTGAAAATGGAATATGATTTTTTCCAGAATTTTTGAGAATATATGGCACTGAGAACACACCAGGAGGGGCAAGCACCTGGCCACGAGGGTGGAGGGCGCGCCTACCCAGGCGCGCCCCCTACCTCGTGGGCCCGCGATGGCTCCCCTCTACTTATTCCTGCACCCACACACTTCTTCTTCCTCCCAAAAAATCACCATCCAGCTCAAGCACGAGTTCTAGCTCATTTTGCTACGATTTTTGATCTCCTTGCTCAAAGCACCTCTCACAAAACTGCTTGGGGAGATTGTTCCTTGGTATGTGACTCCTCCATTGGTCCAATTAGTTTTTGCTCTAGTTCTTTATTCATTGCAAATTTGTGCTGCCTAGGTGACCATGTTCTTGAGCTTGCATGTCAAACTTATATGGTTCCAAGTAGTTCTAATGCTTGATATAGGCTCTACGCACTTGTAGGAGTAGTTGCTATCAATTTTGTTGAGCTTGGTTCACTTTTATTTGAAGTTACTAAAAATTTCAGAATTTTTCAGAAAATAATGAAGAGATTTTTGAGGGGCTCATCGAGCCGAAGCTCAAAGGAAAAGCAGAATGAAGAAGCACAGAGGCCCAAATATAATTTGTCTCGCACCGCGGAGGTTCGGCCGTGTGAATGGCCTTCCGATGACTTCTTGAGAGAAGCCGGGATTTATGATGATTTCTATTCATTGGCTGAGAATGCTGGCCTCACCGATTTCCTCCGCGACCAACGTCATCAGTATCTCTTACTCACCAATACTTTTGAGCAAAACTTCTACTATTTTCCTAAGGAAACATCTCCTTGATGAGAGTTTCATTTATATGATGTTGTTAAGAAGATGCCACTAGATGAATTTTGCAAGGTTTGCAAAATACCCTTCGAGGGTACCTTAGATGAACCACATCGTAAAGATGTGGATGGGTTTATTGACACTATTACTGTAGGGGAAACTAGGAAGGTTTCCGATGCAAGAATCACTACATACATTTTCCTGTTTTACGCTACTTTGCCATATTTGCTAGTCGTTGCTTAATTGGTCGCGGAAACTGTGGAAACCTTAGTGTTCCTAATATTATCATCTTGTTCCATGGTTTATTCCGCGATAACACTGTTAGTATGGGCGGAATTATTGCTAAACGGTTAAGTTTGAACCGTACAAAGGGCCCCATCTTTGGAGGTATTTATGCTTCAAGCCTTGCTGCACATTATAACATACCTATTAGGCACTATGAGAAAGAAGAAAAATTGCTGCCGAATGCTTATTTAGATTATAAGAGTATGGTAGCGCATGATTTCATTGTTAAGAATAGGGAAGGGGAGCTTAAATACAATTTTTTCTTAGATAAACATCACCCTGAGACTATTACCTTGCCTGCTTCCTCCTTGTTTAACTTATCTACAGGTCTGTATCTCGTCCCGGGGGCGGCCATTCACGCCTACCGGAACCCTACACCAGCCCCTGAGCCGGAACCACAATTTGAGCCTCAACGACAATCTGATTACTTTTGGGATCCGGAGATGACTGCCAGCCAGTGGTAATCAGAGTCTTCTTCATCTCAGTACGACCCCGGCTACAACTATGGATATCCGCCAGGCCATACGTGGCAATAAACCAACTTAGGCCAAAAGCCTAAGCTTGGGGGAGTACGTATTTCTCACCGACATTACATTTATGTTCACACACTCAATTGCTAGAGTTCGGTGATCATACTCTTTCACTGTAATATCCATGCTAGTTTATTTTCTTTTTATTGCTTTCTTCTTGTGTGTTTGTTAAACCTTAAGAAAAACAAAAAAAATAGTGTAGTTTTTAGCTAGTTTACTTTTCTTGCTGTAGTAGTAATAATTAAAAAGAAAACCCAAAAAGATTTCTTGTTCTTCTTTTGCTTGTTGGGAGCTTTCCCATATAAATATTTTTATTTCTTTTCTTTTATTTGTGGGTTGTTAGGAGAAGACCATGATTAAATAGTTGAAATGGCTCTTATATGCATTATTGTTGATTTAACCAAGAGCCCATATTGCCTTGTCTTCTCCTGTTTATTGAATTCTCGCAGATTCCAGCTTAGTCCAATGCACGTGCACTCTTATTATTTTCACATCGTTCGGTCGTGCAAGTGAAAGGCAATTATGACGATATATGATGGATCGACCGAGATGAGAGAAGCTGGTATGAACTCGACCTCTCTTGTTTTTGTAAATATGATGATTTCATCGTTCCTGATTCAGCCTGTTATGAATAAACATGTTTGCAATGACAACTAGAGATTATAGTTGCTTGTGCCATGCTTGATTAGCTACGAGTTATAATGGTTTACGTTGCGTGCCAACATGCTATTAAAATTGTTGTGATGTGGTATAGTGGGGTGGTATCCTCCTTTGAATGATTTAAGTGACTCGACTTGGCACATGTTCACACATGTAGTTGAAACAAATCAACATAGCCTTCACGATATTTTTGTTCATGGTGGATTATATCCTACTCATGCTCGTACTCAATGTCTATTATTGCATGTTCATGACTATTGTCGCTCTCTAGTTGGTCGCTTCTTAGTCTTTTGCTAGCCTTCACTTGTACTAAGCGGGAATACTGCTTGTGCATCCAATCCCTTAAACCCCAAAGTTATTCCATATGAGTCCACTATACCTTCCTATATGCGGTATCTACCTGCCGTTCCAAGTAAATTTGTATGTGCCAACTCTAAACCTTCAAATGAAATTCTGTTTTGTATGCTTGAATAGCTCATGTATCAACTAGGGCTGTCCGTATCTTCCATGTTAGGCAGGTTATTCTCAACAGGAGTGGACTCCACTACTCACTCACGAGAAAATGGCTGGTCACCGGGATGCCCAATCCCATGCTTTATGCAAACTAAATCAAAATAATTGCAAACAAAACTCCCCGTGGGACTGTTGCTTGTTGGAGGCACTCGTTGTTTCGAGCAAGCCATGGATTGATGCTTGATGTTGGAGGGGGAGTATAAACTTTACCATTCTGTTTGGGAACCGCCTATAATGTGTGTAGCATGGAAGATATCGCCATCTCTTGGTTATTATGTTGACAATGAAAGTATGCCGCTCAAAATATTATTTATCTCTGCTTTAAAACCGAGCTCTGGCACCTCTACAAATCCCTGCTTCCCTCTGTGAAGGGCCTATCTATTTACTTTTATGTTGAGTCATCACCCTCTTATTAAAAAGCACTAGCTGGAGAGTGTACCTGTCATTTGCATTCATTACTATTAATTTATATTGGGTATGACTATGACTGGATCTCTTTTACCATGAAATACAATGTCTAGTCAGTCCTTGATCTTTAAAGGTGCTCTGCATTTATGTTTTGCGGTCTCAGAAAGGGCTAGCGAGATATCATCTTGTTATATCATATTATGATTGTTTTGAGAAAGTGTTGTCATATGAGATTTATTATTATTGCTCCCTAGTTGATTATGCCATTGATATGAGTAAACATGAGACCTAAGAGTTATTGCAAATGTAGTTAGTCATAATCTTTGCTGAAAACTTGAATGCTGGCTTTACATATTTACAACAACAAGAGCAAACGGAGTTTGTAAAAGTTTTTCTTTATCACTTTCAATTTATCAACTGAATTGCTTGAGGACAAGCAAAGGTTTAAGCTTGGGGTAGTTGATACGTCTCCGTCGTATCTACTTTTCCAAACACTTTTGCCCTTGTTTTGGACTCTAACTTGCATGATTTGAATGGAACTAACCCGGACTGACGATGTTTTCAGCAGACTTTCCATGGTGTTATTTATGTGCAGAAACAATAGTTATCGGAATGACCTGAAACTCCACGGAACATCTATTTTGAAAATAAGAAAAATACCGGAACAAAAATCCACGTCAGGGGCCCCACACCCTGTCCACGAGGGCCGAGGGCGCGCCCCCTACCTCATGGGCCCCCTGATGCTCCGCCGACCTCAACTCCAACTCCATATATTCACTTTTGGGGAGTAAAAAACCAGAGAGAAGGATTCATCGCGTTTTACGATATGGAGCCGCCGCCAAGCCCTAAAACCTCTTGGGAGGGCTGATCTGGAGTCCGTTCGGGGCTACGGAGAGGGGGATTCATCGACATCGTCATCATCAACCATCCTCCATCACCAATTTCATGATGCTCACCGCCGTGCGTGAGTAATTCCATCGTAGGCTTGCGGGACGGTGATGGGTTGGATGAGATTTACCATGTAATCAAGTTAGTTTTGTTAGGGTTTGATCCCTAGTATCCACTATGTTCGAGATTGAAGTTGCTATGACTTTGCTATGCTTAATGCTTGTCACTAGGGCCCGAGTGCCATGATTTCAGATCTGAACCTATTATGTTTTCATGAATATATGTGAGTTCTTGATCCTATATTGCAAGTCTATAGTCACCTACTATGTGTTATGATCCGGCAACCCTGAAGTGACAATAATCGGGACCACTCTCGGTGATGACCATAGTTTGAGGAGTTCATGTATTCACTATGTGCTAATGCTTTGTTCCGGTACTCTATTAAAAGGAGGCCTTAATATCCCTTAGTTTCCATTAGGACCCCGCGGCCACGGGAGGGTATGACAAAAGATGTCATGCAAGTTCTTTTCCATAAGCACGTATCACTATATTCGGAATACATGCCTACAGTACATTGATGAATTGGAGCTAGTTCTGTGTGACCCTATGTTATGATTGTTAATTACATGATGAACCGCATCCGGCATAATTCTTCATCACCGATCTAATGCCTACGAGCTTTTCACATATTGTTCTTCTCTTATTTACTTTTCCGTTGCTACTGTTACAATCACTACAAAACACCAAAAATATTACTTTTGCTACTGTTACCTTTGTTACCGTTACCATTACTATCATATTACTTTGCTACTAAATACTTTGCTGCAGATACTAAATTATCCAGGTGTGGTTGAATTGACAACTAAACTGCTAATACTTGAGAATATTCTTTGGCTCCCCTTGTGTCGAATCAATAAATTTGGGTTGAATACTCTACCCTCGAAAACTGTTGCAATCCCCTATACTTGTGGGTTATCAAAGACCCGCTTTTGCGCGGGCGAAGATAGTTGGCTGGCTCATAGTAGCACCAGCGCCTCCCTCGTGACGTTGGCGAGGTCAGAGGCCCTCGAGAAGAGAGCCCCCGTGCCCTGCCCGAGGATGGCGCCGGGTGCGCTTTCCTATGCGCGGGAGGGAGGCGCCCCACCTGAGGGTGCTGGTCTTGAGGTGGTGGTGCTGGTGGTGTTGCCCTCCTGAGGACCGGCATGGAGCAGCAGCTTCTTCTTCTTGGGGGTGGCCTCAGGAGGGTAGTGGATTCTTTCGTTGTCGGGGTTTTTGATTGTTGCGGCTTGGAAGGCGCGCTCGAGGGAGCACACCGCATCTCTTTCTTCGCAGGGGACCGTGATGATCTCACCGCTTCCAGGCATCTTGAGGACGTTGTAGCCGTGATGAGTGACCGCCATGAACTTGGTCAATGCTGGGTACCCAAGGATGGCATTGTACGGTAGGCGGATATGGGCGACGTCGAAGTCGATGAGCTCGGTGCGGTAGTTCTTGCGTTCTCCAAAGGTGACAGGAAGGCGGACCTGCCCTATCGGGGTGGTGGAGCCGTCGGTCACCCCTGTGAAGGGCTTGGTAGGCTGCAGTTATTCATATGGCACTTGGAGACTGTCAAGCGTCTCGACAGACAGGACATTGAGTCATGCTCCGCGGTCGATGAGGGTCTTGGTGACTTGAACGTTGCTGATGACGGGCGAACAGAGCATCGGGAGGGCACCGACAGTTGCCACACACTTGAGCTGGTCAGCCGAGCTGAAGGTGATGGCACATTTGGACCACCTGAGCGGGCGCGTGGCCTCGAGCCTGGGAAGAGCCGCGTTCACCTCACGAGCAAACTGCTTGAAGATTCGCTGGGAGGCTGGGGCTTGAGCTCCGCCCAAGATGTAGGCGACAGCCCGTGGCTCCTGGAAGCCCCCAGCCCCCTCGTCCTGATGGTGCTCGTCATTCCAACTTGGTGGCGGCGGCAGTGGAGGGAGGCCAGCGTTGCCCTGAGGGTGATCCTCGCGAGGTTGATCCCTCCAGTTGCCCTCGCGAGGCTAGTCCAGCCAGCGGTCCTCACGAGGTCGGTCACGCCATTCCTGGCAAGGGCCGTGGTCGTCCCAGCATCCCCCGCCTCGTCCTCCTCCTCGGCCGTAGCCCCGGTCGTTGTGCTCGAGGCGTCGACCGAAGCGTCCATCCCGGATGGCCCTGAGCTCTTGACAATCATTGGTGTTGTGGCTGTGCACGTTGTGGAAGGCGCAGAATGGTCGGCTGCTCTTGGACGGTTCAGAAAAGTCCCGGCCACGCTTCGTATCCGGCTCCGCTGCGAGTACAGCCATTCCCTTGCACTTCACGTCCTTGGCCTTGGCTTTCTTGTCTTCTGGATCTGCCATCGGGAGCTCGACGAGGGAGAGACACCCCTCCTCGTCTCTAGCGCACTTGGTCGCCAGGTTGAACAACTCCAGAGCCGTGCACATGTCTTCATGGATAGTGACCTCCTCCTTCATCTTGATGTTGTGGACGCCATCGGAAAACACGAAGATGATGGCCTCGTGCGTCACCTTGGGGATCTTGAGGCGGGCGCAGTTGAAGCACTGAATGTATTTCTGCAGTGTGTCTCTAGGCTGCTGCTTGATGCGGCGTAGGTCAGCCGCGGCCGGCGGGCGGTCGCGAGTGCCCTGGAAGTTGGCGACAAAGCGGTCACACATCTCACCCCAGGAGGAGATGGATACCGCGGGCAGGTTCAGGAGCCAAGATCATGTGTCGTCCTTGAGAGCCATGGTGTCGTGGAATTGTCACGGCAGATGTCCTCTTGCAAGGACTTAGTCGTGGAGCCATCGCAACTAGGAACCTTAAAGGGGTAAATCGGGACAAAGGACACTGTCGGATTTCGGGTTCCGCAGACCCTTGAGGTTCGAACACTGGGGTGCGCGCGGAGATCCAACCCTCCACCGTCTCGTACCTTGCCGAATCGCAGGAACCTAAACTACTAAACTGAACAGCACAAGAGACACGAGATTTATACTAGTTCGGGCCACCGTTATGGTGTAATACCCTACTCTAGTTTGTGGTGTGGTGGATTGCCTCTTGGGCTGATGAAGAACAGTACAAGGAAGAACAGCCTCGCGAGGGTCTGTTCTTGGCGGGTGCGATGAACTGCTAGGTGGTGTTTGGTCGCCCTAGCTACTGGTTCCTTGATGAGGATTCTGATCTCTTATCGGGGAGCCGATCCCTCTACCATGGAGATGGCTACTCCTATTTATAGGCGAAGGCCCTGGGCCTCTTCCCAAATATTGAGCGGGAAGGGCGCCAACAATTGGCCATTTTGAAGGGGAACAGCGGGTACACTTATCCTGACTAAAGTTGGTCCTCGCTTTGCCAAAGGCTCTGGTGATGATGCTGCTTGGGCTCCACGATGACTCCCTTCCAGCCGTTGGGCTGGTCTTGGTCTTGTTGCACCGAAACGGATGCCTTTACTTGATGCTCTCGCCTGCGCTTGCTCCCTTTGCACCAAAGAGGAAAGGAGGACACTCTGTGGGCTGGCGCCTGACTGGCGCCCTTGGTCGTCATGGCTTGCGTCATGGGCACCTGGCGAGGTACCCTGCCTTGAACTCTCCGCCTCCTCATGAGCCAGACTGACGAGGCCGTGCCTGAGGAAGCTCCTCGTCGTCCGCCCCGCGAGGCTTGGCCCCTCGCGAGGGTCTTGAGCTTGCGTTGATGAAGATGGGCCGTCCTGGGCCTCCTTTGAGCCACGCCGCAGGCCGCAGGCAGGCAAGTCTGGGGACCCCCGTTCCCAGAACGCCGACAGTAGCCCCCGAGCCCACGGCGTGCCCGAACTTGGCCGAGCAGAGAGGCGAAAGGGCAAGTGCAAAGCGTCGCGTGCCCTAACAGCCTGCGGCCTTGGGCGACGCGTGGCGGTTGATTGGACGTGGGCGGCACTGTTCCCCCACACCTCCTTATTTCGTGCCTTGCTAGGCGGACACGCTGCTGTACGCATCTGTTCTCCTCTCTGCTGCTTGTGCGCCCCTGTCCTTCCGCCTCTCGAACTCCAGCTTCCATTTTCAATCCAATCTCAAATCTCCCCCCCCCCCCCCTTCAATCGCCATGGCTCCGGCGAAGAAGGGAAAGGAAGAAACACATGCCTCCGCCTGCCGCTGCGCCGCCGGCCTCCGCCGTCGACCCGTCGATCATACTCAATCTAGAGGGCTTGGGCAAGGTCAGTTTGGCTCTGGCCACCACCTTCAACGAATGCGGGAGGACGACGGCCTGGCCCGCGTCCCACTTCTCCATCGACAGGATAGTCACCGAGGTCCGGTATTTTGTCGACGCTCGTATGGGCCTGGTTCCCCCCTTTTCTGATTTCTTCAATGTCGTGCTTTCCCACTATCAGATCCACATGATGCATCTGGGTCCCGAGTCCATCACTCTCCTCTCGGTCTTCGCCTTCGTTTGCGAAGCAATGATGGGCATCCTTCCTTCGGTTGCCTTGCTGCGCCACTTCTTGTCTCTGCGCCTTGTCGACCCCACCCATTGCTCGGCGTGCGTGAGCTTCGTCGCCGCGCCCGAGACAGCGGCCTCAGGGATTGACTTTAGCCTGCCTCCGCCCGCGGCTGAGTTCCGCGAGAGGTGGTTGTACGTGGATGTGGGGTGCCCAGCCCCTGCTATCGAGCCAACCTACTTTGCTGTCCCCAATTCAGGCTGGGGCGGAGGCGCTTTCAAGCCCTCGGCTCATCTTTGTCTGGCGCCCGCTTGGCGTTCTCGAGGTCGCTTCGTGACGGCGCCCAAGGTGGTGAAGGAGTTCCTGATGTGCGCGTTGCTCCTCTCCAACGCCATTCCCACCGGATGTGGGCCTTGGTGGGCCTGGTGATCGTATGAGGCTCCGGAAGAAGACTGACGCTGAGCGCTAAGGAAAGTGCTCTGGTCTGTTGGCGACCCCAACCCCGGTGGCATCCGGCATGGAGGGGCCTTGCTGTACCTCTACCAGAACAGGGGTGATTTTGTGAACCAGATGCCTATCTTCGATGAATGGGGGCCTCGCGAGAATCCAGTGATGGTGACAGCCCTTCCAGTCGGCCAAGGCGGCTCCTCCTCAAGTGGCGGAGCAGGGAGGCACGAGCCGCCAGAGGCCGAAGGACCCAGCGGGGTGGCAGTGCAGGCGGCGCTCATGAGGAGCAGCTCTCGAGGCTCATGCCGCCGCTGGCCGAGGCGGCAGCAGCCCATAGCGCCTGCTGCGGATGGAGCCCCTGAGGCCCCTGCTGCTTCTCTTGGTGAGACGATCAGCAGCGCACGTCAGGCGGACGCCCCTGACGCAGGTCGCCTTGATGCTCCTCCCTCGCTGCAGGCTGACCCCTGCGCTCAAATCTTGGGTCGTTTCCGCATGAACTTCGAGGCCCTCCGGAAGAGAAGGGAGGCCCTGGGCAATGATTACCCTTGTCGCCTGACAGAAGCGTAGGAAGTACTTCGCATCTGATGAGTAAGCCTTCTCCTTCTCCAGCTCTTGATTCTTCTGCTGCTTGTACTGATCCTTGCCCTGCAGGCCCCTTCCTGCCGAGCTCACGGAGATGGGTGAGGAGCCGTCCCCCCCGGCTTCGACCCCTCCCCCGTCCTTGATTGCTCCAAGCAGTGGAGCCCTTGTGGTGAGGGCGACCGGGGCGGTGAACCGTCCCGAGGCGCGTCGTGGCCCTGCGCGCCTCGCGACCCTTCCTCGCAAGCCTTCCCGTGGCATAGCTAGCCTGTCGTGGGCTTCTCGCCTGGTCGTGGACGGCGATTGGCTAAGGCGCTTCCTGCGCCCCTCGTCTGGGGATGGGCTGGCCTCAGGCCGGGCTTCTGGCGCGGCGCGCACGGCCGTCGCGAGGGTGCCAGCCCCCAGCCCCCTGCCCGGAGGGGAAGTGTTGATTCGTGGCTCGCGGCGCCCGCCTGGGGCGGTTGATGGTGTGGAGGACGTGCAGGAACGCGCCCGGGAGCGCCGCGCCCTTCGCCAAGGATTTCTTTGAAGGGCAACTGACGCGGTGAGCCTTCTTGGTGAAGAGCTCGCTGACGAAGACGCGCGCCTTGAGGCCGAGGGCCTGTGCCTGGCCGCAGAGAGGCGTGAGCTGGAGGGCGCTGTCGCCCTTGCGCGCCACCAGCGCGATCTTGATGATGAAGAGGCCAAGGCGTCGCTGGCAGCCTCTCGGGAGGCCTGTTCTCGGGTCGTCGAGGAGGCCCGGGAAGCTAACAGGTGGCGGAGGAGCGGGCACGGGAACTCCTGGCCCGGTGTAACTCATTGGAAGAGCAAGTGGAGCTGCACGAGGCAGCCCTCGCGTCGATGAAGGTGGCCTCCGGCGACCCGGCGGAGCTCCAGAAGCGTGAGGAGGCGTTGACGCTTGAAGCCGCCCGAACAGCGTCTGGTCTGGCGCTTGGAGACGAGGCGCTTGGCGGCAGCGGGCAAAGGATGAGGTCGCTGCACGGGAAGCCCAGCGTCTGGAGGAGATCGGACGCCCGAGTGGCGGCGCGCTCGAACCTCGACCGCGAGTTTGAGGAGAGGCTGGGGTTGATCAAGGCCGAGGCTGAGGGCAGGACTGCTGCCTTGAGGGCCAAGCTGGAGGAGGCGACGCGGCGGGCCGATGCTCTTCGGGCCGCCCTCGAGGTGCCGCAGGGGGAGTCAACCACCTCTCAGGCCGAGGCGCTGCTTCTTCGCCAACGGGTGGAGGAGGCCGAGGCCGTCGCGCGCCAGAATGCGGACGAGATGCGTCAGCGGCGAATCCTGGAGCATGAGCACGGCCCCATGCTCGCCACGCTCCGGGAAAGAGCCAACGCAGCCTTGGGTAATATCTGCGAGGCGGCAGTTGGTGAGCCGCACGCGGTTAACTATGCCGGCAACCTTCAGTTCTTCACCGACGTGGTGGCGCGGCTGGAGGCGCGGTCGGTCAGGGCCAATAGGTTGGTGAGGAGAGGAGCCGCGCGCTGCTTGGGCGTGCCTTTTCTCGTGTCTTGAGCCATCTCCAGGACATGGACCCCCATTTCGACATTGACGCAGCTATCGCTCCAGTTCCCCAGGCCGTCCAGGGCGACCTGGCGCACTGGGTGGAAGACAATGTGGATGCTCTCGTCCGGGCCTTCGCTTCGGACAATGGCGTGGTCGTGGCCGCCGATGAGGGTGGCGTGGTGAACGGCCCAGACGCCGCCGACGGCGAGGCCAGCGATGCCAGCAACGGCTCGGGAGGTGCTCCTGAGGACGCATTGGGGGATTTATCCGACTGATTATGTATTGTCCCTGTTCCGTTACCCTGCATGAATAGAACTCAGGTTTTGGCCTAATGGCTGTGAGAGCATTTTGGGAGGGGGAGCCCCTCATGTAAAACTTGTGTTCATCGTATTAGCAGGTGTTACATCGCCCATACGCCCGCGCCAAATCGTTGGCTAAGCGATGTGCTGGTTGGCTGGTTTACCTTTGTTTCGTACGGGCCCTGAGATAGCCTGTGGGAGGCTGCGGCGATCTGAGTGTCTCCTGATCGAATCCGTAGGATCTGCAGTAAAAACCCTCCGGAGAGGGCCTTGGCGGCAACAGTGGGCTGCTTGGCATAAGCTAGGCCTGGCCCGGCTCGTGAGGGGCTTTCATGAGGAGGCAGCGGTGGCGGAGTAGTAATCGAAACGCGAGAGATTTGCTCGAACGAGACTAAGCACCCCTTCCCCGAACACACGCAAACCTCAAATTCGAATCCAACTTAAATCCAGCGGGGGAAAGCAACAACCAAATGGAAAGGCGAAGAAAGCAAACGAACAGCCGCGTCCGGCACCTAGTCTAGTCTTGGACGTCTTCTCACCAGCGCGGAGCTAACTGCTGCCACTGGGCGTGGGAGGGAGCCCAGGGCTCGAGGCCGGCACCTGAGACTCGGGGCATGTACAGCCCCACTCATTATTACGTGAGAGTGTCACGGGCGGCGAGCTTCACAGCCTTGGGCCTTCTTCACAGGTACCGGCCTTGCTTCATATCGCCAGACGAGGGGCCCGCCTTGCGCCACACTCTAGTGCCATCAATGAAGACCAGAAACAAGGACGCCGCCGATGGGGTAGAGCGGTCGCCAGCGGTTCCCCCGACAACCACGGGTCCTCCGCCAGGGGCAGGCCCTGAGGCGCCTCCCAGGAGGGCCTACCTCCTGAGAACGCCTTGCTTCAACGCCCGTGGTGGTGATGTCGGATCTCTGCCCTCTCCGGCAGCCCCTCGCCCCCTCCCGAGGGGTAGGAGGCTCGGGGAGGCGGGGCAGCCGCTCGTCGTGGCGACCTGTACCTCCTGCGACCTATGATTAGCGTATGTTTTCTCTTGAGGAAGTAGCGGTACCCGATGTCGTCGCCCGGCGTGACGGTGGGACCGTCTCGAGGCTCTGGAAGAGCTCGGCTTGGCGCCTCATCCCCCCAGCTCGGGCTGAGGCGAGCCTTGTTCTCCCTCATGCGGGTGCCCTCGGTCCATCATGTAGAGCACGTATTCTTCTGGCGCCCGTCATCCCGAAGGCCACGCCCGTAGTGCTTTGGCGTGCCATGCTGCTCTGCTTGATCGCCCGCCGTGGGGTGGTGGCGGCGGTCCAAAAGAACGCGAGTTACGCCGAGTCCTTCTTCTCCGCGGGCGGGCGGGGCAACCCGCCCGCCCGGCCCGATCTGACAACCTCGCCCGGTGTTGGAGTAGCTTTGGAGCCAGCGGGCACACGTGGAGCCCCGTGCGGGCCGCCACAGGCCCGAGATGGAAGCTGGGTGCAAAGGGGTGAGCCCCGAGGCGGCAAAGCCAGGGAGCTCGCCACTCGCTCCAACGACGCGTCGCGGCCGCTCTCCAGCAGCCTGCACTGCAGCAGCTCTCGGGCCACTGTGAGCGCGGCCCTCGAGTTCGCCTCCTCCCGGCGGGTGGACGGTGATGTGGTCGCGGCGTGATTGGAGGCCCTTGCTGCCGACCGCGCCTGCCGGGGCGTGAGAGCCGTCGAAGCCTGTCCGCGTCGCCCGCGGCCCACAGCGCCCTGCGGACCGCGAGCTTCCTGTGGCACGGAGTCGCCCGAGGCGAGCGGCTCTGCGTGGGCGGGCCACGCCGCCCAAGGATCTGAGTTGCCCGCTTGGTCGCCGGAAATGGTAGTGGCGATGCGACGGGACACGAGGTGGCAGAAGGTGGATTCCGGCGCACCCCTACCTGGCGCGCCAAATGTCGGATTTCGGGTTCCGGCAGACCCTTGAGGTTCGAACACTGGGGTGCGCGCGGAGATCCAACCCTCCACCATCTCGTACCTCGCCGAATCGCAGGAACCTAAACTACTAAACTGAACAGCACAAGAGACACGAGATTTATACTAGTTCGGGCCACCGTTGTGGTGTAATACCCTACTCTAGTTTGTGGTGTGGTGGATTGCCTCTTGGGCTGATGAAGAACAGTACAAGGAAGAACAGCCTCGCGAGGGTCTGTTCTTGGCGGGTGCGATGAACTACTAGGTGGTGTTTGGTCGCCCTAGCTACTGGTTCCTTGATGAGGATTATGATCTCTTATCGGGGAGCCGATCCCTCTACCATGGAGATGGCTACTCCTATTTATAGGCGAAGGCCCTGGGCCTCTTCCCAAATATGGAGCGGGAAGGGCGCCAACAATTGGCCATTTTAAAGGGGAACAACGGGTACACTTATCCTGACTAAAGTTGGTCCTCTCCTGCCAAAGGCTCTAGTGATGGCCTTTGCTTGGGCTCCACGATGACTCCCTTCCAGCCGTTGGGGCTGGTATTGGTCTTGTTGCACCGAAACGGATGCCTTTTCTTGATGCTCTCGCCTGCGCTTGCTCCCTTTGCACCAAAGAGGAAAGGAGGACACTGCGCGGGCTGGCGCCCTTGGTCGTCATGGCTTGCGTCGTGGGCACCTCGCGAGGTACCCCGCCTTGAACTCTCCGCCTCCTCATGAGCCAACCTGACGAGGCCGTACCTGAGGAAGCTCCTCGTCGTCCGCCCCGGGAGGCTTGGCCCCTCGCGAGGGTCTTGAGCTTGCGTTGATGAAGATGGGCCCTCCTGGGCCTCCTTTGAGCCACGCCGCAGGCCGCAGGCAGGCAAGTCTAGGGACCCCTCGTTCCCAGAACGCCGACAGACACGAGAGGTTTTATACTAGTTTCGGCCCCTTACGGTGAAGGTAAAGCCTACGTCTAGTTGGGTTGGTATTGCTTGAGGTTTCGATGACCAGGGAGCGAGATACGCTATGCCCGGTTCTCGATTGGTTATTTCTTGCCCTAAGACGCCAACAGGTCGTCCCCTTATATACACGGGTTGACGCCCTGTAGCCTACAGAGTCCCTGCCGGCTTATAAACAATGTTCGGCTCGGTGACTAGTCAAGTCTACCTTGTGATACAAGTCTCTCCATTATGGCGGTTTACTACAATGGGCCTTAAGTCGCCTGTGGGCCTTAGGCCCCTTGGTTGAGACGCCATCTTCATGCTTGGACTTGGGCTTACATGCGGTAATCTCTTTACGTAACCCGGCCCCTCCTGGGCGGCTTACAAAAATAGTTATATCCCCAACAGTAGGCCCCAGATTGATTTGAACCTGTTCATGTCAATCTTAAAATAACTTAAAACATAAATCTTCAGTCTTCTGACTGCGCAAGAAGACTTTCTTTAACCCGACGTGACGTCATTCTTTGGATCCGTGTTAACTCGTCATGACGTCATCTTTCCTTTTTATTCCGCCGTATCGCCCAACGGATCTCTATCTTTATTGTCCGTTCCGGAAATCGAGGCGTCGGGGCCGCTGGATAATAATTCTTATCTCCTCGTTTCCCACGCCGTCTCAGTTATGCTCTCCTTATAAATAGGCGCGATCTAGGTTTCATTTTCACCCTTCCAGTCGTCTTCTTCCTCTTGCCTCCTCTCGAGCTCCACCGCCGCCACCGTCAAGCTTCTCGCCTTCCTCGACCCAGGCCGCCACATCAACCTGAATCGGACCAAAAACACGTCGGCGAACCTCCGCAGCTCCTCCAGACCTGTAAGTTTCCTTTCCTTCCCTGGCTAGATCTGCATTAGAGCTTCTTCGAGTTCATCGTAGTTCATCACCATTAGAGCCAACTCCTTGTTAGTTTTTTCTCCTAGATGCCACTTCCGATCCGAGAATGATATAAAACAACTGCGGTAGTTGTTTTTCCCTTATCTTGGATACGAAACAGATCTCTTTCTCTGTATGAAGGCTTTATTCGAGCTTATGAACGCATCTGCGTCAGTTTTTAGGTCTAGAAAAACTTTCTTATCAGAACAGATCTTTGATCTCAAATCATAGCAGAAGATTATGAAACCTGTTTTTATCACCCGGAAAACTTCTTATGTTAAATGCCTTTAACATAACTGTCCAGGTATCCGGTTTAAATGCATTCCACTTGATCTGTGAACCTTAGCGCCTTCTCAGGTCTTTAAAACTTTTGAACTATTGCTAGCACTTGTAGCGGCTTAAATAATGTTGCTCAATTATCCTTATGTCATTAGGCCCCTTTAAACCGCTACCTTCAATAATTTGGATATTTTCTTCCGGGTTAAAATGTAAACCGGAACTTCTTATTTTGTAATAGGCCAATCTGTTGTCATGGCGCCTAAGTCGACCAAAGCTCCTATAACCTGCAACTGGGTCCCATCCACAGTCACTAAGAGCAAACTAGCTGAATTCGTGAAGTGTGGCCATTTGCCAAAAAAGGAGGTCCTGTCTTATCGCGTCCCTGACCCATCTGAAGAGAAGCCTCAACCCAAATAAGGGGAGGTAATTGTTTTCACGGAACACATGAGCCGGGGATTTGCCCCTCCCGGCTCAAAGTTCTTCAGAGAAGTTTTAAATTTCTTTGACCTTAGACCTCAAGACATTGGACCCAATTCCGTGTCCAATCTTTGCAATTTCCAAGTCTTCTGTGAGGTGTACCTGGGAGAGGAGCCAAGCCTTCTCTTGTTCAGAGAACTTTTTTACTTGAACTGGCAGAATGAGCGTGCCAACGGGCCGAGTCTTGAACTTGGCGGTATTTCGATCCAGCGACGGAGAGACTGTCTGTTTCCTTATCTTTGAGCTGCCGAGTCACCCCAAATATTGGAACCGATCATAGTTCTCTTTGTCGGGATACTTCTCCGGTGATGAGCCGCCTCTGCCCGACTTTGGCGCCTGTGCCTTGAGTCCAACCATCCATTTGGCGGATAAGCGACCGCTGTTGAGCGTCGCCGCTCAACCCCACCATCAAGAAGATTAAAGCTCTTCCGGGAAATGGTTTAAATGGCATCGACTTGGTCCGGGTCTAGGTCACTTGGCGTATACTTCCATTAAGCCGCCGCTCCGGCTTAATGTGCACCTATACATGCGAACAGAAAGACCCAATGCGCCACAGTTGTGATGACTTACCAGATGATGTGGCAGATGCTACAACCCGATCCTTCTTTGAAGGAGAATGCTGTTATCAACAATACCTTGGTTACTTCCCATACGTAAAAAGAACCCGGCCCTGCGATGAAGTTACCAATCTTCACAAATACTCTTTAATATGTTCGCCTCTTTGTACTTATAATTCCTTATCTTTTCCACAGGCCGGTGATGATTTCTGGAAAGTTAAATATGATCACGAGGCCGCCCAACAAGCCAGAGCAGCCAAGAAAAATGAAAGGAAAAACGCCAAGACGGGGACATCAAAAAAGAAGAAACCTAGCACCTCCGAATTGCTCAAACTGGATGACTCTTCTTCAGATGAGGAAGAGGTAATCCCTTATTCTCTTAACTCCTTTGTTACTATTTTATTAATATTTCCGCCTTTCGGAAGACCTTTGAAACAGCCAAGCTCATGGCGAAGATGTAACTATAATCTCCTCCGACTCAGAGCCTTTGCCAAAGCACAAAACCCGGCGGGTGACCTGGAAAGTAAGATTTTCACATCCCTTAGCTTATCAAGATCCTCAATTTCTTTTGAAGCAACAACAGCTTGAGAGCCGGAGGCAAACTCGGACAAGTAAAGATGTAGATCTCTCTTCCGGCTTACCTGATGTGAGCAGGAAACATCGAACTGAGGTCATCTCCACTTTGCGTTCTGTTTATCCTTTGTGAGTTTAATTAAATGACCTCTCAATTCATCGACTCAATTATCAGGATACCTCTCCTTCCTCACAGCAAGTCTATGCAATCCAACATGCCGGACTTCAAGACTGCTTACAGGTAATGTACCTTTGTTATCCTCATGCTTTGCCTTACTCATATTTTGTACTCATCCCTTTGTTTTATCCACGATTGTGCAGGTGAAGCCCAAAGAAGAGGGCAAAGAAGAATAAGCCGATTGAAGACCGGTAGCAACGGAGCGGGCGGAACCGGAACCACCGCCTCGATGCTTCTACTCATCAACCTCCTCTGAGCGGCCCATGAAATTCCGACACCATCTTCCGACCCGCCTCAAGAAGGCACTCTTGATAGCTCCAATAAACCGGAAACTCCTAGCCCGGTCCGGACGGCTGAGCCGGAAGTTGAATTCTTGAAAAGCCAGTATGTTGAACCGGGGCGGCCTACTGTTCTTGCCAGATGTACCGCTAAGGAAGAACTTATCAAAACCCGGAAGGCCAAACAGGACATCGCTGAGTATGCCCACTTAAGCATTGGTGATATAGTCTCAGGCTATCTGAATCAAGTGCATAACAGCCGCGACCTGGAAATTGACATGGTGAAACAGATACAGCATAAATCTGAGGTATATCTTATATTATTTCTCCTGAATCCTACTGACTGTACCAGCCCCCAAGTCTACTGCTTATAGGTAAATATGTCGTAGACTTAGATACAACTTCTTGTCGGTTCACCCGGTTTACAAGAAAGGATATTTAACCCGGCTATAATATAGCAACTTAAAATAAGCGATACACATTAGCCCCCAAGTGTCAAGTATCTTTACTTGTAAAGTGCTTGAGACTTTAATATGCATAATCTGACATTATAAAGTAAAATTTTCCTCAGCATACATTAGCCCTCAAGTGTCAAGGGTCTTTACTTGTAAAGTGCTTGAGACTTTAATAATACCTTACCATAACCTTACTTGTAACCCGGCATTATTGCAGGTCTCCACCAGTCAATTCGAATTGCAGATTGCTGACCTGAAGACCCGGTGGCGGCTAAGACCTTGAGATTCAAAAAGCCGACTCCAAATTCGCATTCAGCATCTACGAGCAAGAAAAGTTGAAGAAGGATTTTGGCGTGGAGAAGAAGGCACAGGCGGATGAAAAATCTTCACTTGTGACCCGGGCGAGACAATGAAGCAGCTCTTGCCGAAGCAACTGTTGAACTGTCCGGCTTAAAGCACCAGATATCCCAAATGGTCTCAGCAATTTTCGGTAAGTTACTATGTGTAACTTTTGAACATCACCATGATTTATTTGATAACTATTTCAGGTATTATCTCCAGCTTAATCTTATATGTATAAACGCAGGCCCAGGAGTACCAACCTGAAGCAGAATATGTTGATCAAGCTTAAGGCGGTGTACACTCTAGTGGAACAGTTTGTACACGGGTCTAGCGTGCTTTGGCCGTTGTGGCTTTATCAAATGATACTCCTTATCTCCTGCAGGATGTGCTCAAACGGCTTGCGGTGTTACCTCAACGGATTCAGGAGTTAAGGCGGGCATCTGGTAGAGCCGGGGCCATAGCCGCCTTAAGCCAGGCCAAAGCATTGGTTCCAGAGCTAGACTTAGCCGACTATGCTCTTGGATATCCTAGCTTGAAGGAGGACGGCTCTGCATTCAATGAATCAGACTTCACCACCTGTGTGAGAGTCATACGTCCTGTGGCCACCATCATCGGCAATGATATTGATCTTACGAAGTATCAATTTGAGTTATGACAACGAGAACCGGAGGATTCCAACTCCGCATTATGATGATGTCAGCCTGATCCCTCCAACTCGTAAGCATACCTTTGCTCCTGAAGTTGACCCGGCCACTTTAATAGATGATGAAGCTGAATTTGAAGCCTTAAGCGGCATCGACTGGACCTTGTCAACCTTCCAGGACAAAGCAGCAGACGAAGAGGCGGAGAAGGATAACCCGGAGTCGTCAAGTCCACCAAAGGAGTAACCCGCCTGGCACTAAGTCTTTGAAAAAATAATGCTTCATTATTCAGACTCGGGGAGTCTTGTAATAGGGTAGAAAAACTTCTTAACTCTGTCATGCCTTCGCAACAAAAAATTCCTTTGGCGTCTCACCACATCCGGGGTCATGTAAAATAATGTTAACCCGGAGTATGAACCAAAACATGATAAGTGTCAGCCGGTTCATGATCATGGCCACAATAATATACCTGTTATCTTATTGAAGCGTACATTACCGGCTTACGTGATCCCAAAAAACAGACAGTTACACTTAACTTCTGAAAATTGGCACATATAATGTTTACCTGGCCCCTAATATTATTTACTCTTATAGAATAAAGTAAACCTAATTTTCAAAGGCCTCTGATTCGAATACGATCGGTAGAACCGTTCCAAAGGGGTTAAGCTAAGATTCGGATACGATCATATAGCCCCCAATGGCTTTGGCGATGTCGATCAAGTGGGTATCGACAGCTATGTTCTCTTTGGTTCGAATACGACCTATGTTTGAACAGGAAGCCCCCAAGTGACCATGAGAGTTGTTTAATGACGCTGATTCGAATACGATCCACGTCAGACCCAAAGAGGTTAAGCTATGATTCAAATATGATCAAGAAGCCCCCAAGTGGGTTTGGCAGTGTGCCAATCAATTCGGTATCGACAGCTATGTTCTCTTTGGTTCGAATACGACCTATGTTTGAACAGGAAGCCCCCAAGTGACCATGGCTAGATTCAGATATGATCATAAGCCGGACCAAAGGGAAAACCGGATTCAGATATGATCCGCTCCCTGTTAGTTGTTTCCACCACCTAGTAAAGAGAACACATAAACCTTGTAGGATGGAAAAGAAAGAGGTCCTACTTTATTGCTTTATATAATATATACATTGTTAAAAAAGAAAAACAAATATACTCTGAGAGCCGGCGGCTCAAGTATAGTAGGGCCGGAGATGCGCTATGTTCCACGGCCGGCGGGTCTCTTCCTCCGACTTGTGCTCTCGAACATCGATGAGGTAATATGACCCATTGTTGAGAGTCTTGCTGACCACAAAAGGTCCTTCCCAAGGAGGGGACAGCTTGTTCATATCAAATTGATCCTGGATGAGCCGGAGCACTAAATCGCCTTCCTGGAAAGTTCTGCTTCTGACCCGGCGGCTATGATAACGACGCAGGTCTTGCTCATAAAATCGCCGAGCGGGCTATTGCCAAGTCTCGCTCTTCATCCAACAAGTCAAGTGCATCCTGACGAGCTTTTTCATTATCAGCCTCAACGTAAGCCGCTACCCGGGGTGAATCATGCCGGATATCACTAGGCAGAACCGCCTCCGCTGGAGCACACCATGAAGAAAGGTGTATAACCAGTAGACCTGTTAGGTGTTGTGTTGATGCTCCATAGCACAGAGGGTAACTCCTCCACCCAACAACCCGGAGTTCGCTGCAAGGGAACTAAGAGCCGGCGTTTGATACCTTTCAAGATCTCTTGATTAGCTCTTTCTGCTTGACCATTAGGCGGGGGTGAGCAACGGCGAAACATCAAGCGGATGTGCTCTTGTTGTGAGAACTCTTCCATGGCACCCTTGGAGAGATTAGTACCATTATCGGTTATAATGTTGTGCGGAAAACCAAAGCGAAAGATCACCTTTTGATGAACTGAACTGCCGTGGCTGCATCACACTTCTTGACCGGCTCTACTTCAACCCACTTGGTGAATTTATCCATCGCCACCAACAGGTGTGTCTTCTTATCCTTAGACCTTTTGAAAGGTCCAACCATATCAAGCCCCTGCATCGCAAGCGGCCAAGTAATCAGAATCATCCTCAATTCTTGAGCCGGCACATGAGCTCGTCGTGAGAATTTTTGACATCCATCACATTTGCTGACCAGATCCTCCGCATCAGCATGAGCCATCAGCCAATAAAAACCATGACGAAAAGTCTTGGCTACCAGAGACTTTGAACCGGCATGATGACTGCAATCACCTTCATGAATCTCACGAAGTATCTCCTGACCCTCTGTAGGTGATACACAATGTTGAAACGCCCCAGTGACGTTGCGGTGATGCAACTCGCCATGAACAATCGTCATGGATTTGGATCGCCTGATGATTTGTCTTGCCAAGGTCTCGTCCTCAGGCAACTCTCCCGGGTCATATAGGCCAAATATGGGACCGTCCAATCCGGGATAGCATGGAGAGCCGCCACCAGTTGCGCCTCCGGGTCTGGCACTGCAAGCTCTTCCTCTGTAGGCACTCTGACAGAAGGGTTATGCAAAATGTCAAGGAAAGTATTAGGCGGCACCGGCTTACGCTGAGACCCCAACCGGCTTAAAGCATCAGCCGCCTCATTCTTCCTTCGATCAATGTGCTCTACTTGATAACCTTTGAAGTGCCCAGCCACCGCATCAACTTCGCGATGATAAGCCGCCATAAGGGGATCCTTAGAATCCCACGTGCCTGACACCTGTTGAGCGACGAGGTCTGAATCGCCCAAGCATCTTACCCGGCTAAATTTCATCTCTTTGGCCTTCGGGTGGCCATGGTGTAAAGCCCCGTATTCTGCTGATTTGTTAGTACTGGTAAACATAAGCCGTAGCACATAAAAAAATTTTTCACCTCGGGGGGAAGTTAAAACGACTCCAGCCCCCGAGCCTTCCAACTGCCTGGACCCATCGAAGTGAATAGTCCAATATGTGTTATCCGACTTCTCCTCTAGTGCCTGCAATTCCGTCCAATCATTGATAAAGTCCACTAGGGCTTGAGACTTGATAGATGTGCGCGGCATCTACTTGAAACCGTGAGGCCCAAGCTCGATGGCCCACTTGGCAACCCGTCCTGTGGCTTCCCTGTTCTGTATGATGTCTCCCAAGGGGGCTGAACTTACCACAGTTATAGGATGACCCAGGAAGTACTGCTTTAGCTTCCGGCTTGCCATGAACACCCCATAAACAAGTTTCTGCCAATGCGGATACCTTTGCTTGGATTCTATGAGCACCTCACTGATGTAATAGACCGGCTGCTGAACTGGATGCTCCTTGCCAGTCTCCTTACTCTCCACCACAATGGCCACACTAACAGCACGTGAGTTAGCAGCAACATACAATAGCAATGGCTCTTTTTCAATTGGAGCCGTGAGAACCGGCGGCTCAGACAATTGTCTCTTTAAATCTTCAAAGGCAGCATCAGCAGCCTCACTCCAGACAAAAGTGTCTGTTTTCTTCATCATCTGATACAGCGGTAGAGCCTTCTCCCCTAGCCGGCTTATGAATCGGCTTAAAGCAGCAACGTGACCTGCTAGTCGCTGAACATCATTGATGCACACCGGTTTAGCCAGAGAGGTAATCGCCTTGATCTTCTCCGGGTTAGCTTCAATGCCCCTGTTTGAGGCCAGGAATCCCAAAAGTTTGCCTGCAGGTACACCAAATACACACTTGTCCGGGTTAAGCATCATCTTGTAGACCCGGAGATTATCAAAGGTTTCCTTTAAGTTGGAGATCAAGGTTTCCTTCTCTACGGACTTCACCACAATGTCATCCACATAAGCACGAACATTGCGCCCAATCTGATTGTGGAGACAATTACGCACACACCGTGATAAGTCGCTTGGGCACTCTTGAGCCCAAACGGCATAGACACATAGCAGAAGGCTCCAAATGGAGTAATGAAAGCCGTCTTCTCCTGGTCCTTAACTGCCATCTTGATCTGATGATAACCAGAGTAAGCATCCAAAAAACTCAACCGCTCGCAACCCGCTGTAGCATCGATGATTTGATCAATGCGGGGCAGAGCAAAGGGATCAGCCGGACAAGCTTTATTTAAGTCCGTGTAGTCCACACACATCCGCCGGGTGCAGTTCTTCTTGAGCACAAGCACCGGTTTAGCCAACCACTCCGGGTGAAAAACTTCCACGATGAACCCGGCCGCTAAGAGCAGAGCGACCTCCTCCCCTATAGACTTTCGCCTTTCCTCATTGAATCGCCGGAGAAACTGCCTGACCGGCTTATACTTTGGATCAACATTAAGAGTGTGCTCAGCGAGTTCTCTCGGGACACCCGGCATGTCAGAAGGTTTCCATGCAAAGATGTCCCGGTTCTCACGGATGAACTCGATGAGCGCGCTTTCCTAATTGGGATCCAAATTGGTACTGATGCTGAACTGCTTGGAAGAGTCGCTTGGAGTGAAATCAACCAGTTTTGTCCCAGCAGCCGACTTAAATTTCAACGCCGAGTCTTGCTCTGTGGTTGGCTTCTTCAAAGAGGTCATATCTGCCAGGTCAACATTAGTTTGATAAAACTTCAGCTCCTCTTCAGCACAAACAGATTCAGCATAAGCCGCATCGCCTTCCTCGCACTCCAAGGCCACCTTTCGACTCCCATACACGGTGATGGTGCCCTTGTAACCCGGCATCTTGAGCTGCGAGATAAACATAACACGGCCGTGCCATAAACTTGGCATAAGCCGGCCGTCCAAACAGAGCGTGATATGGGCTCCTGATTTTGACTACCTCAAACGTCAGCTTCTCAGCCCTGGAATCATATTCGTCTCCAAAAGCCACTTCCAGCTTGATCTTTCCAACTGGATATGCCGACTTACGGTACCACCCATGAAAAATAGTGTTAGACGTCCTCAAGTCCTTATCAGTCAGACCCATGCGGCGAAAGGTCTCATAATAGAGAATATTGATGCTGCTTCCTCCGTCCATGAGCACCTTAGCGAATTTATATCCACCAACCTGAGGGGCCACCACCAAGGCCAACTGACCCGGGTTATCAACCCGGAGGGGGTGATCTTCTCTACTCCAAATGATAGACTGTTCTGACCACCTCAGATAACGGGGAACCATCGGCTCAACCGAATTCACAACCCTTTTATGAACCTTCTGGTCACGTTTACACAAGTTAGTGGTAGACACATGGTATTGCCCACCGTTCAACTATTTTGGATGGCTCTGATAACCTGACTACTGCTGCTGCTGTCCTCCTTGACCAGACTGCCGCTGATTATAGCCACCTTGACCACCTTGAAAACCGGAACTTGAGCCGCCACCCGGGCCATGGAAACCACCTGCTCCTGAACCGCCGCCTGATCCGTGATTGCCATCAAACATGTTTGAATTCTTGAAAGCCTTCATGATCGCACAGTCCTTCCATAAGTGGGTGGCAGGATTTTCCCGAGTACCGTGTCTTGGACAAGGCTCATTCAGAAGCTGCTCAAGAGATGGACCTGAGCCACCAGATCGAGGGGGTGTTCTCCCCTTACGCTTCTTGTTATTACCTTGGGCATTAGCATTGGCCACAAACTCTGGGTTACCCTCCGGCTTACACTTGTTGCCACCTTCACTTACCGGGTGATGCTGCTGACCCTTTCCATTGCCGTTCTTCTTTCCTTTCCCTGTCTTTTCCTCCTCAGACGCGGGATCATTGGTAGTATCAGAATCGGCATATTTAACCAAAGCCGCCATCAGCGTACCCAGTCATTGCAATCACGCTTAAAGCGCCTACCGCTTCAGCGGTTCAAAACGACAATTCTGATGGAGCATAAGTACCGCAGAGCCGGCGTCCATCTTATCAGATGAGTGTTTTATTTCCTTGACCCGGCGCACCCAATGAGTTGTGGACTCATCCTCCTCCTGCTTACAATTGGTCAAGTCCACAATGGACATAGATTGCTCGCATGTATCCTTAAAGTTCTGGATAAACCGGGCCTTTAGCTCTGCCCATGAACTGATGGAATTGGGAGGCAAACTTTTCAACCAAGATCGGGTCGTTCCATCTAACATCATGGTGAAATACTTAGCCATTGCGCGTCGCGACTTCCAATAACTCCATGGCCATCTTGTAACTTTCAATCCATGCCCCCGGCTGTAAGTCGGCCGTGTAATTCGGCACCTTTCGAGGTCCCTTGAAATCCTTGGGCAGACGCACATCTCGCATTGTCGGCACCAGACAAGGGACACCACCAGTTCTAGTGGCCACTCCTGCTCCAACAGAAGTCGTTGGATACTCTGGGAGACCATCATATGTCGTCTGCTGAGCTGCTAATTGAGCCGCCCGTTCATCCTCCTGACGTAATCGATCCTGCACGGGTTATAGCCACCGGGTTGGTTCTGACGCTGGGCATTGCTTGATAAAGCTTGACTCCATGTTCTGCTGTAACTTCGGACTCCGGTTTGGATGAGGTGCTATCCAAGGCTGAGAGTGGAATGAATCATGTCCCTCATTTGAAGAATAGGTCTCTTGTTGTGCCAAGGCCGTCTGAAGAAGATCCCTAACCCTCCGCATTTCCACCGCCGTCGGGTCATCACCATCCACTGGAAGAGCCGCCAGACGCAGCGTCGATCTTGCTATCAAGTTCTCCATGGGGTTGGAGAAGTGGCCCGGAGGTGTCGGTATGTATCGGGGCGGGGCCATTTTCCCGTGAAGAGGTGCCATCTCTCGAGGCTGAACCAGCCCTCCAGCTCCGGGTGTCATAAATTGATTGGCTTCGGGCGGATTGCTAGGACCAGCTCCGGGTAGAGATTCCGAGGATCGTAAACCGGAGGTAGACGGGACTGGGTCTTCTGATGTCTCCTTCTCATCACCTCATTGGACGCATTCAGACTCATGTTAAGCTGGAAAGCCTCCGACTGGAGTCGCTGCGCCCGTGCATCCAAAGCTGCCCGCTCCGCAGCTAGCCTGGTGTCCTCAGCCGCCAAGGCCTCCTTGGCCAGGGCTATCTCTTCACGCACCTTTGCCACCTCCGTGTTATGCTCATCTGGATTTGCAGGGATAACTGTGGTGGTTAACAGGGCCATCAACTTGTCCATAAGATCTATCAGCACCTGAGCCGGCGGGCGCGCGGGGCCTCCTGCCCCGGCCGCTCCTGACCCGGACGTCATTGCTGTCGCAGCCGTCGAGTTTTGGCCGGGTTGGGTACCAGCCATGAAGACTCCTGCCCAGCTTGGCGGCTCATAGCAATCTGGAACGCTAGAGTCGTCAGAACAGCCCCCAAGCATGCCTTCTTGGACCTGATACAGAGAATCTGTTGAACCGGAGGACGAATCATCATCTTATGGGACGGCCGTCTCGTCGCCATCTTTAGATCCTTCAGAAAGTGCCTCTCCGTGAATACAGCCCACAAAGGCACGCTTCATGGTGGGTTGAATCTGGGCGGGTCTCGCACGCTGAGCCGTCTCAACGAGGTCGGTGTAGTTGTCCGGCTCTGGGCCCGGCTCACCAATCCGGCCGATGAAGACGTGGATTCCGCCAAAGGGGACCCGGTACCCGTACTCAATTGAGTCGGCCTTGGGGCCCCAGCCTTCGTTGTCGATGTAGATCTTGTCGCGACGACTCTTGGTCATCCAGCCCACTGCGTATCCCTTGAGCCCTTCGAAGCCGCCCTTCAAGAACTCAAATTCACCGTGCGCTGGCCCCACGATGGGCGCCAACTGTCGTGGAATTGTCACGGCAGATGTCCTCTTGCAAGGACTTAGTCATGGATCCATCGCAACTAGGAAGCTTAAAGGGGTTAATCGGGACAAAGGACACGAGAGGTTTTATACTAGTTCGGCCCCTTACGGTGAAGGTAAAGCCGGTGGGTTGGTATTGCTTGAGGTTTCGATGACCAGGGAGCGAGATACGCTATGCCCGGTTCTCGATTGGTTGTTTCTTGCCCTAAGCCGCCAACAGGTCGTCCCCTTATATACACGGGTTGACGCCCTGTAGCCTACAGAGTCTCGGCTTGCTTATAAACAATGTTCGGCTCGGTGACTAGTCAAGTCTACCTTATGATACAAGTCTTGCCATTATGGCGGTTTACTACAACGGGCCTTAAGTCGCCTGTGGGCCTTAGGCCCCTTGGTTGAGACGCCATCTTCATGCTTGGACTTGGGCTTCTGTCTGGTAATCTCTTTACGTAACCCGGCCCCTCCTGGGCGGCTTACACAAATAGTTATATCTCCAACACATGGGAAACCAGTTCGCCATGACTTTTTCGTCACCGTTGGCCGCCTCGATGCTCAGCTCGTAGAACTGCAAGAACTCTATAGGGTCGGGGGTGCCGTCGTAGCGAGAAGGCAGGTCTGGCTTGAACTTGCCCGGCCAGACGACACTGCGCAGCTCCGGAGTGATGGCGCGGCAGCCTGCTGTCGCCATCGGGGCCCGCCGTGGGAGCGGAGCTAGATCTTGGTGGCCTCGTGCCCCCATGGCAAGTGGCGCATGGCCCTACCGCGGCAAGCGGTCTTGACGTAGCAGTGCTGGGAGCAGTGGAGTATTCTCTTGCGGTCGAGGAACTTCTTGGCAGCTTCTTTCTTCACGTGCGGGCACCTGGCGCTGTGGGTCACGCCGCAGGGCCGCGTGTCTTGGCGCCAGGACGCCGTCTTGGTGCGGGGGTGGTCGAGGCGCTCCGTGAGCTACGTTGCCCGTAGCTGGCAATGGTCGAGGCAACGAGAGGGACGGTGCGGGGGAGCCCCCAGCGGCGCTGACGAGCTCGGCGATGCGGTCGAGCCAGTCCTCGTAGAGGTCGTCGACCGGGCGGTAACGCAGGAGCTCGCGCGCCATGAGCAGTGCGGCCTGCGCGTCCGTGGGAGCGCGACGAGCGTGAGACGACGAGCCGGCTGGAGTCAGCGACGGAGTGGCGGTGCGGCCGTCCCGCCGCACCGAGGGGTGCAGCAAGGATGTCTGCTGCTCGTTTCTGGCCGGGCCGGTGGTAGCATTGGCGGCGGGTGACGGAGAACAACGGGGAGGGCCACCGACAGGAGCCATCTGAGCGACACAGGCGGCGAGAGCGGCCCGGCGCTCAGCGAGGGCGCGACGAGCCTCCGACATGGTTGTGGTGGAGCAACGAAACACGGATCGACGAGAGGAAAGCTTTGCCGCACCCCTACCTGGCGAGCAAAATGTCGGATCACGGGTTCCGGCAAAACCCTCAAGGTTCGAACACTGGGGTGCGCACGAAGATCTCTCCTCTCCCACGCTCTCGCACTCCACGATCTAGCGGACTAACTCGCCGAACCCAGAGAACACAGAGACACAAGATTTATACTAGTTCAGGCCACCGATGTGGTGTAATACCCTACTCCAGTGTGGTGTGGTGGATTGCCTCTTGGGCTGGGGATGAACAGTACAAAGGGAAGAACAGCCTCCTGAGGTGAGGTGTTTTTGTCCTGGTGAGCTAACATGATGGAATGGATCCGATCCCAGATCCGACCCCCAATCCAATCCCAGGTCAAATGCTTCCTACGATGCTGGCTAGTCCTATTTATAGAGGCCCGGGTCCTCTTCCCAAACATTGAGCGGGAAGGGATCCCACAACGGCCAATTTTGAAGGGGAACAACTAGTACATCTTATCCTGACAAAAGCGGTCTTCGCCTGCCAAAGGCCCTGGTGGTGACGCCGTCTTTGGCTCCACGGTGACCTCCATCCTGCCGTCTTGTTGGTCTTGGTCTCGTTGCACCCATATGGACACCTTTGCCTGATGCCTCGGGACTCCGCGCCTGTGCTTGCCTCTTTAGCACCAAAGAGGAAACAAGGACACTGTGCGCGCGGGCGCCCGCCTAGTTGCGGTCGTCATTGCTTGCATCATTGGAACCTCGTGAGGTTCGCCCTGCCATGATCTCTCCGCTCCGAGCGAGCCAGCCTGGTGAGGCCGCTCCTAAGGAGGCCTTATGTCATCCGCCTCGCGAGGGTCTTGAGTGCTTGCTGGTGAAGATGGGTCGTATGGGCCCGCTGGTGGAGCCACGCCGTGGGCAGCAGGCAGGCAAGTCTGGGGACCCCCGTTCCCAGAACACCGACAGCTGCTGCACTCCAATTCCACGGTTGGTTTTCTTCAAACACAACATCGCGTGAAATCCGTAGACACTTGGTTCGTGGATTGTAGAAGCGGTATGCCTTGGTGCCGGAACTCCTCTTGTATTCGATGAACACCATCTTGGTGCTGCGATCGGCAAGCTTTGAGAGATGCGGATCCGCCGTCTTCACATGTGCCACGCACCTAAACGTCCGTAGATGAGACACATTCGTCTTCCGTCTGTAAATTTCTTCATACGGAGTCTTGCCGATCACTGCCTACGTTGGAGCCCGGTTGAGAAGATAGACCGCCGTCTAGACAGCTTCTCCCCAAGAAGTCCCCGGCAAGTTCTTGCTCTTGAGTAAACTTCCCACCATGTCAACGACGGTTCGATTGCGCCTTTCAACAACCCCGTTCTGCTGCGGAGTATAACGTGTCGTGAGGAACCTCTTTATGCCAATCTTCTCGCAGTAGTCATTGAACTCGTTCGACGTAAACTCTCCGCCGCGATCTGTCTGTAGAGCGCGAACCTTCAGCTTGTGTTCCATCAACATCGCAGCCTTCAGCTTCTTGAACGCTTCAAACGCCTCATCTTTAGATCGTAGGAGAACGACCCACATGTATCTTGAGTAGTCATCTACCACAAGAAAGAAGTACTTCTTTCCTCCGTGAGTTGCTGGGGTGATAGGGCCACATAGATCACCATGGAGCAGCTCGAGTGCATCACTTGCACGATAGGTAGACTGAGCGAGGAGCGGCCTGCGATGCTGTTTTCAACCAAGCACCCATCACATACTCGATCAACATGGTCGATGGCGGCATCCAGATACCATCTCCATCTTCGACATCTTCTTCAAGGCGTAAAAGTTGACGTGTCCAAATCTAGCATGCCATAACCACGAATCATCATCACTCTTGGCGAGCCAACACTCCGGTTGAGAGTGATCAAGGTTGAGGATATAGAGCCTGTTCCATGTGTGATTTACACGGGCTAGCACGTTTCGGAGGTTGTCGAAGATCGTCATCACTCCGTTCTCAATATCCACCTTGCATCCATTATTGTCAAGTTTTCCAACGGAGATGATGTTGTTGCGAAGCCTTGGGATGTAGTACACTCTAGTGAGTATGCGATGTTCTCCTGTGAGACCTTCGAAGAGGACAGAACCTTTCCCGCAAATCTCCACATTTGAACCATCACCAAACTTGACCAAGCCTTGAACATCATATTCCATTTCGAGGAACTTTTCCTTGCACCCCGTCATGTGGTTACTGGCACCTGTGTCAAGATACCATGACACATTCTGGTTTCTGGATAACTTCGGTATTACTTTTTTCTCATGAAGTAGCACCTTCCGGCTTGGTTTCACAACCACTGTTTGGACAAGATCACAAACTTCGACCATCAGAAGACCTGGACGTTCGTCTTCCTGCTTCGCCAAATTTGCCTGGATCTCCCGCTTGTTAGGCTTCAGACAATCCTTCGCAAAGTGACCCATCTCATTGCAGTTATAGCACTTGACCTCGGAAATATCCAAGTTCCGTGGCTTCCGCTCTTTAGATCGGTCCGCCTTACCACGACCTTGTGGCTTGCCTTTTCCTTTGCCTTTTCCGGTTTGTCCGCCGCACTTCGCGTTGCTTGAGCCTACACCACCGTAACGCCTTCCTTTGCTACTTGGGGCCTCCCAATCTGTGCGCGAGTACATGAGTTGGTCACCACCTCCTCCTTTGCCTTTCCGACAGCCACGAGCATTCTCTTCCCATGTCCGCAAGCCTCCGATCACCTCTGTTATGGTCATGTCGTCGATGTCGTAAAGCTTCTCGAGCGTGGCGATGATGTACGTGAATTTATTAGTCACCGAAATGCAAAACTTCTCCAAAATCTCGGCTTCCTCGAGCTTTGCACCAAGCGCGCGGATCTCTCCCACCAAAGTAGTCGGACGCATGGCATAGTCGTTCACCGATTCAGTTTCCTCCATCTGCAACTTGTGAAATTGGCGCTTCAGCACTTGTGCACGAGCCTTCATGGCGCGATCTTCTCCGATCCTCATCTCTTTGAGTGCGATCCACGCCTCTCTTGCTGTCTCGAACTCCGCCAATGTAATCAGCACGAAATCCTGCACAGACTGGGCTATGGCGGCTGACGGTGTCCTGGACTAGGGGGTACTCACCACGTCGTCTCCCGATCAGTTGGATTGGGCCGAGGATCCCCATGGCCATATACTCATGAGCCAGTCCGGACAGTTGCCGCATACAAGGAAGATTCCACAAGACTTGGCAATCAAGACAAGGACTCCTCCCCACCGGCGTATTCGGCTAGGACTCTTGTTATCCTAGGCCTCTGGTGCATTATATAAACCGAGGCCAGGCTAGTCGATAGATATATACAACAATCATACCATAGGCTAGCTTCTAGGGTTTAGCCTCCTTGATCTCGTGGTAGATCTACTCTTGTACTACCCATATCATCAATATTAATCAAGCAGAAGTAGGGTATTACCTCCATCGAGAGGGCCCGAACCTGGGTAAAAACATCGTGTCCCTTGTCTCCTGTTACCATCCGCCTAGACGCACAGTTCGGGGCCCCCTACCCTACCCGAGATCCGCCGGTTTTGACACCGACAGCGGCCATGGCACCTTCGTTGCACTCCTCATCGACATCGTCATCCGTGATTGCCTCCCACACTCGAAGGGAGCGGAGAATAATCTTCATCTTGACCGGCCACACGCCGTAGTTGGCATCGATGAGCATCGGGTACTGGATGGGGATGTTGCGATGCGCCTTCACGTTAGCGCCGCCCGTTCCGCCACCACTGGTGTGACGCCCCCGATTCAATCGTACGCTAATCATACACGCAAACGTGTACGATCAAGATCAGGGACTCACGGGAAGATATCACAACACAACTCTAAAATAAAATAAGTCATACAAGCATCATAATACAAGCCAGGGGCCTCGAGGGCTCGAATACAAGTGCTCGATCATAGACGAGTCAGCGGAAGCAACAATATCTGAGTACAAACATAAGTTAAACAAGTTGCCTTAAGAAGGCTAGCACAAACTAGAATACAGATGGAAAGAGGCGCAGGCCTCCTACCTGGGATCCTCCTAAACTACTCACAGTGCGTCGTGGCACCTTGCGTAGTAGTAGGCACCCTCGGTGTAGTAGGGTTCGTTGTCGATGGTGGCGTCTAGCTCCGGGGCTCCAACCTCTGGTTGCGACAACTAGGTAAAAAGGAAAGGGGAAAAGAGTGAGAAAGCAACTGTGAGTACTCATCCAAAGTACTCGCAAGCAAGGATCTACACTACATATGCATGGGTATCTGTGTAAAGGGGCAATATCGATGGACTGAACTGCAGAATGCCAGAATAAGAGGGGGATAGCTAATCCTGTCGAAGACTACGCTTCTGGCAGACCCCATCTTCACTACTAGAAATACCACTACTAATGGCGCACCTAATATGGCCATTAATGGCGCATCAGAGGTGCGCCATTGACAGCACGCCATTAGTAATTTTTACTAATGGCGCGCACTGTGGTGCGCCATTAGTATACAGAATACTAATGGCGCACCACCCGGTGCGCCATTAGTATCTGTATATAATGGCGCACCAGCCTGTTCGCCATTAGTATCTGGTATACTAATGGCGCACCACCTGGTGCGCCATTAGTATATGCAAGGGTGCGCCATTAGTATGCCTGGGGGCATGTATACCAGTGCTTTGGCATACTAATGGCGCACCACCTCCGGATGCGCCATTAGTAACGCGACATACTAATGGCGCACTTCCCGGTGATGCGCCATTAGTATGCCTTTGTCATACTAATGGCGCCTTTATCATGTGATGCGCCATTAGTATGAATATTAGGTTTTTTATTTTTTTATTTTCTGTTTTTTGCACAGGTTACAAAATGTATAATTTGACAAAATATAGACAGCACACATCAACAATAGATTCATCAAATACAATAGAAGATTAGTCCTTGAATACAATTCATCATATTAGTCTCCGAATACAATTCATCATATTAGTCTCCGAATTGAAAAGACCGAACAAAGATAGAACATTATATTACAAGTCTCGAGACCGCGAGTAGCGAGTTTATCTTCGCATTACAAGTCGATATCGATCATCTAAACTACCATCACATAGAAGAGAGCTGCGGTCATCACGATGAGCATCATCACGATGAAACTCGTCTTCATCCGGTTCCTCCAACACTCCCTCCCCTCTCCCGCTAGATAGCGGGCGTATCTAGATTCGGCCTCGGCCCTAGTGGTGTACCCTTTGTAACTGTTACCGCTGAATCGGTGAACCTGTCTCCGACACTCCTCCCAGTCATCGTAGACTCCGGGAACCTTACCCTTGTACCACGACATACGTCGGCATCGCTATGCACTAGCCAAACGAAGCGTTAGTACCAATTCACAGACAATACATAAGCAATATATAAGTATGCAACAGAGCGATCGGAAGAGAAAAGCAAGACATTAATAGCATCGATTACATCTAAGTTGAGCGACTCTCGAAACCAAAGAGACATACTACAAGTTCATTAAAGTTTAATTACAACATGACCCAATCGATGTTTGAGAACTAGACAACTCGACTCAAGGGACCGGGCGTGGATGAAGCCGCCGTCTATCGTGGGAGTCATGAAAGAGCAGGCGTTGTCATCCTGCATTTGTAGCATTGTGTCGATGTCACTTTGTTGGACGGTTGATTTACGAGGTAGAACTGCCCCAGGTACGAAGGACATCTTGATGGATGATTTCCGCAAACTCCATTGGATGCGAAAGAATTCTTGTCGGAGGTCCGGCGTCCTGGATTGCCGACACGCCGCGGCCCAATCTTGGAGTTTACTCGGTAGCGAAGTTGATGATGGTCCCGCACGATCGCCCGCATGTGATGGATGGCGTAGTAGGCACCCTTCGACCGCCCGGTGACCTGCTTGACGCAGAGCGTCGTATTGTGGGAGAACACGTGCTTGCCGTACTTACGAATAGGCCTGGTGAAGGTGCCTCCAGATTTGGCGTGGCAGGAGAACATCATCAAGAACCTTCTTGACATATGTGTAGTCTACGCTCAATCGACGGTCCGGGTCGAAAATCGTGGCCATGGAATATTTAGGGCTTAGGAGGATGAGCGTGCAACGTGTGTCACCGCAGAAAACACGGAATGTTAAAAGAAAACGATCGAAATGTAAGAATTCATATGTTACGGGCGGTTGAGGGAGGACTTACTCGGGAAAGTAAGGCACGAGGAAGTTATCCTTTTCTTGGTTTGCCGAATGGCGCCTTCGAGGTAAGAACTTCGTGACTTGCGGTCCCAGCGCTGCCCAAGATCTTGGCACGCATGTAGAAGGGGTCGACTATCACGATGTCCGGGTCTTGTCGCGAATGATCCGCATCTCCATACTCAGCGAAAATAGCGAGCGAAGGTGTAGTGCAGCGGATGAAGGTTCAACATAGCGTGGATGTCATCAAAAGCAGCGGGGCGATCGTGCGCCCGATGGAGTTATCCACAAAGCCCTTGCCCTCTGGCACCTTGGCCGCGAAACCGGGTATGCCACATCCTTCTCCACGAGACGCCGCTTCTCCAAAGAAAGAACACTGTCATGCAGACTCCGCATAGCACCGGTTGCAGCATTGAGCATATTTGTCGGTAGCATCGCCCTACCCGCCACATGCACCCTCCTCGAGATATCCTGCGGTGAAGGTGGCCCGTCCTGAGCACGGATCGTACTCGGTGCTGGCTGGCTCGCACCCTTCTTAGTCTTTCTTTTGCGTGCCTTCTTCTTCTCCTGTAATGGGACCGAGTTTTGCTCACAGACCGCCTTCTTGAGTGTGTTGGGGCTGATAATATTTTGCACCTCGCCTATCGAGGCTCGGTGAAGTCGGCAGCTGGAGGCGTCTCTCGAGAGCTGAACGCCAGACGGCGCTGTTGCAACTTGGCTTCTCCATGCACGAGCTAGATCGCACACGTCTTTTGTTGGGTTTGGTTCTTGAGAAGGAGGCCCCATGAAGTCGCCATCGTACCCATGCTCGGCAAAGTCTTGATCGGCGTTGCCAAATGTATCATAGTCGTCGTCGTCGTCATTACGATCCTGTGCCATATGCATGTTTGGATCGATGGCATAGGGATGTCCGCACCGTTCTGGCGGTCTTGCCATGGGGCCGACTTGGCGCCGCACGGCTTGGCGGTGTTGTCTTTGGGGTGGTGTCCCCGCCCCAAACGAATCTGGCTCTTCGGCCAGCGAGGCCAGCTCAGGCGGCCGAGGGTCATCACGTCATCATCGTCGGCCCCGACGGGTCGATTCGGAGGTAACAAGTCGTCGCAGCCTGGCAGCACCCAAACCAGTTGAACCCTAAACAAGTTGGGTGGCATCACGGGTACCGTGGAACAAGGGTTGCCGGTTGAACGATTTTGCCCTTGGCGACATCGACCAACTCGTTGTTCACGAAGTGGAGGAGAGTGCACGGAACGTCGGCGGCGCCCTGCGAAAACATGTAGGGCGTCGAGGATGCCCGATCAAAGGCAAGGAGATGAAGTCCTCGGCCGAGAGAGGCTTAATTAGTTACCGTGATGATGGCGTCGAGCTCGGCTAATGTAGAGGCACCGCCAACGGCGGCGTGCGATGGACGGAGGGGCCGCTTGCTGCGAAGGTGCCGGCGGCGTACACGGGTGCATTAAGCTCCCGTGCCGGCGTCGGAGACACCAATGCCGCCTCCGCGGGAGGCACCAATGGCCCCGCCATCGCATTATGCGAGTTGCTGGCCGTGAAGCTAGGAATCGGGGGCGGCCCCTGTTGGCCGCCCGCAATCCACGCACTCAAACCCGAGATCAAGGTAGGCACAAGGGCGGTGATCGTCGCTCCGAGTCGTTGTTCCACTTGCTCTTGGACAATCTCCGGAATCCGCGCCACCTGTGCCTTGAGTTCTTGAACCTCTCGCGCCAGGCTTTCCGAGCTGGTCTTTTTATCCTTCCGCACACCAGCGGTATAGTATGAACCCATTTTGTCGACAAGCCTTTGCGGCCACCACGACCGGTGGCGTCGACTTCGAGCTTATCCTTGTTCTTCATTACATTCAACCCCCTATTTAGAGTGGTGTCCCAAGGGTTGCTCTGAGTCGACCCAGCCATCGCTTTTCGATCGCTGCGGAAGGAATGTGAACCATTTAGAAATTCGGCTTCATTAATTAGAATGCAACCATATGGAGCTAATTACGCGGGGTGTATTCCTTACGAGAACAAGCTCTTGCTGCCTGGTCTTCAGATCCGTGGTTAGCTCCTTTGTTTTCGGGTCCTTCTTGTACCGGGCCCTGACAAAGTTCCTGGTCTGCTTGTCACCGCCGTATGTATCGAAGAGGGGCGGTAGGCCTTGCTCGGCTCGGTCTGCCTCCTCCTTGTCCCATATTGGCTCCGCCACTCTGTAACCGCCCGGGACCGAGTGTGTGTTCTCCTATGTTCAGCTCCGCATTTGTTTCCCCCACTCACTTGATTGGGAGCTTGCGGTGCTCGAGCAATTGATCTTGAAGTCGTTGTAGTCATCTTCGGTGATCGAAGGATTTTCTCCTTGATCTTCTCATAACTCTCACCTTTCTCGATCATTCTCTTCACATTGCTTTTCCATGTAGACAGGGCCTTGCTCATCTTCGTGAGGGCAGCATTGTTCACTTTATTCCCTTTGAGGCTTGTGTTTTCAAATTCAGCGGGGAACTTGTATCGTTCGTGCAGCTTCGTGAAGAGGAGGTTGCGAAATTCCCTCGGTCGGGATGCCTCGGGTTCTCGGTGTTGATCGAGGCGGTGCTCGGACAATGCACCCGAGCTGAAGCGAGTACCCCTTGACTATTCGTTCGAGGCCGTTGGATTCCCGTTGGAGTCCACTTGAGTAACTTCCTCCTTGAGGGTGCGGAGCACGATCGGCGCCGGTCCTTCCGTTGCCTCTTCGACTGGCTGCCATACGTAAATGCGCCGCCATCATCATCGATGGTGGCATCCTCGGCGGCACCATCGGTGGTGGCATCGGTGTGGTCATCCTCGGCGGCACCATCCGTGGTCTCGGGATCGGTGGGGAAGCGGCGGCCTCATACAAGTGAGGTTGTTCCTCCATCTCTGGGACAGCTCGAGAATGCCTTGCCGCTTGAACCCCGGCCTCATCGTTGTGGGCCATGTTTCTCTCTAAATAGAAACAAAGTTTGGTCAAAAGTTGGTTATTGTCAAGGAACAAGATCATGGTCTCATCATTTAGGGTTTGTCGACACCGAGGCATCCTAAAATCTAAGCTTTTATCATTGAGGGTTTTTCGACGCCAAGGCACCCTAAAAGCCTAACTTTTCATCATTTCGGTTTTTATCGACACGAGGCACCCTAAAAGCCATGCATTAGTCACAAATGCACGTGGCGCGCACTTGATCCTACTTAATTAACTACTAAGATACCCGGCCCATGCATTAGTCACAAGTACCCCATATGTCCTATTTTAGCAAAGTCATGCTAAAATTCACGGAAAATTTCAGCATGACCTTTGCTGAAAATAGGACATATGGAGTACCCGAATTTGCCGGAACGGAAGTTAATCGACATTCCGGCAAACTCAAGGGCCTCTCGGGGTACCTGCAATATCATCACGACACGATGGTCGGAGACAAAACCCAACAAACTAGCAAAATCATCACAAATTGTTTTCTGTTAAAGATGATCATCATCTTTACAAGTCTTTCTCAATGTGATCACAAGTAATTCAGAGGCATCACAAGTAATTCAGAGCATCACAAGGCATTAGTAGTTCGATTACATGAACAAGTTTTAAAAGCACATCAATATGTATTGTATTTCATTGTGGAGTTATATACGGTATGTTACAACAAAGAAACAGCTTAATCCATGCCTCGACTTATCAACAGTCATTACTTGTCAAATCTGAAGAAGGAACAATTTACTTGTGACATAGTTACAAATGATGACAGAATAAAGCAACACCCTACACTAGCCTAAAAACAAGTGAAGTTTCACCCATATAAGAACAAGTGAATTCTAGTCCCATTGACACTCCTGGTTTTCTACAAACACCAAGTACTAGGGCACACAAAAGTTCTGAAATTTGTGTGCCTAACTGAATTTACTAAATTTTCAGTAACCGAATAAACTGAATTTTCAAAACTGCAAGAAGCCAATTAAAAAAAATCCTCTCATCTCATATGAGGATTGTTAACTGCTGCCAAACAGGCCTGGGACAGACCCATGTTCATGTAGGTGTGTACTGTAGCTGTTTGGTACTTGTGGAAAGAACGAAACAAAATGTTTGGCTCTCTAGATTTAATCATGATTTTGCCATTGTTGAGATATAGGGAGGAAGTCTGAGCTTGAGGATTTCATAAGCTCCCTAGTGCAACAAATTACCTAAAAACCTTGTACTAGTATCTTATCTTTTGGTTAGGGTCAAAGACCCTATACCTTATACATACCATGTATCTTTAATTTTGTTTTATTAATACAAGACTGTAGGAGCCTCTCCTACTGTCCTTCACTGATTCAAAAATGAATAGACAATGCAGCTTTCCGTAAACTGAGTAACCAAGAAAAAGATGTACAAAAAGATAAATTTACCTAAGTTTTTCGACCAAGATAGCACGTTAGCAGATCTTGTGTGATCGCAGTTCGATCCACTCCTTTCCACCCAACTCCCCGACTAGAAGCAAAAGAAGCACAGAACCAAATGAAAATAAAGAGAAGTTGAGTCAACGAAGAAGGCATATGTGCAAACCACAATGTAATCATGTAGAGTATGGGAAACTGGCTTTTGTGGCAAGGATAGTAAATGAAGCCACGTCTATTGCGAGGTCGAGAAAAATAAATGCTTGGGACTTGTACAGGTGAGCTTGTACGAGTTATTGTACAAGTATATACAGTCCATCTGGCTGCAATGTATCAGGAACGAAAAAAGATAGTGGTAGCTGGCTGCAATAATAAAAATAAAATATTTATTCATAACTTATTCTCTCTCTTAGGGCTAGTATTTGTTTCTTGTTAGTAGTGATCGGCGTGGATATGATGTTTGTTGCTTATGATCTCAATTGCATGACTAGTTTCAACAATCTGTTGCATGTGTCAGTTATTCTCTCTATCATGTTGATCAAACATAATTCAGATGCAGCTTCTTGGGTACAAGAAAAGAACATAAACAAAATCGAAGGTGCCTTTGAAACACCTTTGAAGGAGGAAATGCTTGTCCAAACAACCTATCAAGGGCCTACATTTTATGCGCCTTTGAAGACTGAGCGAATATGTTGGGCCATGCAATGCACGACTAGTATTAGTTCTCTCGACCATTCAGAAGTCGTGGAACAAGAACTTAATTATATATCAGCATCCGGAGGAAGCGAAAGAATTCCGCATCTAACTAGCTTTATGCGAGAAAGAAAGAGAGGACATGACTAGGCTAGATGCTTTGGAAAACCTATGCTCAAATTTCTTGGTGGACTCCACACTTTGCAAAAACATTTAAACTAAACCATATCTGGGTTTTGGACGGTGGTTTTGCAGTTCAGGATTTACAAAATTCATGGAAAATCAGGGTTTAGGAACATTGTGAAATTTAACCTACAGTAAATTCCTCAAAAAATATGACTATTAATTTGTGATCTACTACTCGAATATTGGTGTCACATTGGCAAGCAATAAATCAGATATGTTCTTGACACGGCACAATCTATTTAATATTGTTTTTAGAAAAAAATCTTTTAAATATTAATTTGTGGTTTTGTGCTCCTGCTAAAGAAAAATAAAGCACAATATCACATCGAGTACTGCGAGAACAAATGAAAACAAAGAGATAGGCAGAGCTAGTTGTGTTCCGATGGTGAAGTTGTATTTCCTAAGACATTGGTGTGATCATCGGTGTCGTGGGTGGCGGGTCGTGGGAGGCGGGTCGACGGTGGTGAAGTAAGTACCTTGGGCGGGTCGAGGGAGGCGGGTCGACGGTGGTGTGGACGGGGCGGGGTCGAGGTGGGGCAGCGCGCTGGGCGGGTCGAGGCGGCTGGGCGGCGGGCGGGTCGGGCGGCGGGCGGGCCGGGCGGCGGGGTCGGGCGGCGTCTGGGCGGCGTCGGGCGGCGGGTCGGGCGGCGTCTGGGCGGCGCCCGGGCGGCGGGGTCGGAGCGGGTCGAGGCGGCGGGCGTCAAGGCGTCCGGCGGCGTCGGGCGGCGAGGAGAGGGCGATGGAGGGAGAGGGCGAGGGCGAGGGCGAGGGCGAGGGCAGCGCGGCGGGCGGTGGGGCGAGAGGGAGAGAACTGGCGAGGGGATCGGGCGAAGGGGATCGGTCGCCTGCCCAACCGCGACTAAAGGGTTTTGGCAGGTTTTGCGTTATGCGCCCCCCCCCTTTAGTCGCGGTTGGCGACGAGACCAGCGACTAACGGTACCCTTTAGTCGGGGGGCGCCTGCCCACCCGTGACTAATGGTTTTTTGGGGGTTTTTTGGCGTCCCCGCGCCCCCCCTTTAGTCGGGGTTGGTCGGGCCAACCGCGACTAAAGGCCGCCGCAGGTTTAGGGTTTTAGCCCCCCCCAAACCTGTTTTCTGTTTAATTTGTATTGTTTTCTTTTTAATTTGTATTGTTTTCTGTTTAATTTGTATTGTTTTATTTCTTTTGTGCTTTATTTTAATTTTGAAGGAGTTTCACATATTCTACGGTACTACATACATGCATATGAATGTACAATTTCAAACAAATTTGAAATTAGAACCAAAAAGAATTCAAGAGGAATATACAATACTAAGAGGGAGAGAAGCTGGCGAGGGATCGGGCGAAGGGGATCGGGCGAAGGGGGATCGAGGCGAAGGGGGCCACAATACTAATGGCGCACCTCACGCAGTGCGCCATTAGCATGTCCACACTAATGGCGCACCTCACCGTGGTGCGCCATTAGTATTTTTTATTTCCACAAAAGCCAAAAGGTTATCTACTACGAGAACCTATCCATGTCAAGCCCACTCTACTAGCTCATTGGTCAGCCTCCAGTTCTCACACCGGGAGGTCTGGGTTCGACTCCTGTGCTCCACAAAATTTTTTAGCATTTAAAAAGCTATTTGATACTTATTTATGTTTAAATATGTTCAAACTTGTTTAAATAATAACAGTAATATTTTTTATAAGACAGTAGCATTTAAAAAGCTGTTTGATACTTATTTTTTATAAGACGGTCTTGTGAGGTGCGGGGGTGTGCCCGGTTGAGTAGGGGAATCGAGGGTGCGGGGGGTCGGCGTGGCCGGTGGACTGGGGGTGCTTTCGGCGGCAAGGGGACCGGATCTGGCGAGGTGGGACAGCGATCGAAAGGGCGGGGGCTCGAGGTGGGCCCCACAAATTTTTTTAGCATTTAAAAAGCTGTTTGATACTTATTTGTGTTTAAAAATGTTCAAACTTGTTTAAATAATAACAGTAATATTTTTTTTATAAGACAGTAGCATTTAAAAAGCTGTTTGATACTTATTTTTATAAGACAATAGCATTTTTTATAAGACAGTAGCATTTTTTTATAAGACAGTAGCATTTAAAAAGCCATTTTAAAAGATGGAGGAATCGAGGGTGCGGGGGTCGGCGGCGGTGGACTGGGGGTGCTCGGCGAGGGGCCGGATCTGGCGAGGTGGGATAGCGATCGAGATGCACGGGGATCGAGATCGAGTGTCCATGAAATTTAAAAATATTCATGATAGTTCAAAAAGTACCCATGAAATACAATCGAGAAATGAAGGCTACGATTTAAATACAATCGATCTTAGCTAGCTATCTGTTCACAATCTTCTTGCCCTTCTTTTTCGCAAATGGAGTTCTTCTATGGAACGGACGTCCTTTAGGTAGGGTGGTCCTGCTTCTTCTTGTGGTGTATGCTGCTACTTCATCATCGTCGTCATGTTCGATCCTCGTGTCGCCGTACTTGTCGAAGTCTTGCTCATTGGCTACTCCATCCATTCCGATGATCTTCCTTTTGCCTCTCCTCTCGACAACACGACAGGGCTTTGGCGGGTCGGTAATGAAGAAGCATTGGTCCACTTGGGAAGCCAGTACCCATGGCTCATTTTAGCGGTGACGTTTATGCCAGCGGTCTTGGATTTGGCCGGGTATAACCATGGTGGTGAAATACTGGTCTTCTTTTATGACGTTCTTGGCCCATCTCGACACGGAACATCGGGACCTTCTCTCCGGCGTAGCTCAGCTCCAGATCTCCTCGATCCTTCCGTAGTATCTGTCCTTGTCGTTACGGTGTAGGATTCCATCGTTACCCCGGAGTTACGATAACCATCGCTCTTCATGTCCTTGGCCTCGGTGTAGAATGTGTAGCCGTTGATATCGTGACGTCTCATAGGTCATCGAGGTTGTGCTCGGCGCTGTGACAAGGCGAATATGAGTTGTTCTTCCGGAAGAATCCTCATGTAAAGGGTAAGACGAAGCTTACGCTTGAACCAACGCGTGAAACATGAGTTGTGCTCTTTGAGTGTATCTCCGTCCGTCCTCTGTTGGCCTCGGTCATTGTAATGCCTTTTTTTAATAAAGGTTTTGTGCTCTACCACCCAAGGATCGACCACGTCTATGTGTTGTAAGCGCGACTAGGTTTGCTCTTTCAAAGTCGGGCGAGTCGACCCTCGAAATCGACATGCATTTCATGGGCGACCCTCACGGTGACCCCATCCAGCGAGCCTGCCGAGGTGCTGTTGACGGGCAGACCAACGGGTTCTCGATGCCTAGATAATTCGTGCAGTAGGAGATGCACTCTTGGTCGAAAAGCCCCGGCTATGCTTCCTTACGGGCGTGACATGTTGCGAACGTATCCTTTGATGACACCATTCATCCTTTCGAGCGGCATCATGCGCTGCAGGACCGTCGGCCCGAGTCGGATGAGATCCTCCCCTATCTCGACCAGCAGATGCACCATAACGTCGAAGAATGCGGGCGGGCAGTACATCTGAAGCTCGCATAGTATCACCACGATCTCTTCCTCGTAGCCTTACGAGTTGCCTCACGCCAATCGACTTCCGAGATGGCGTCGAAGAAGTTGCATAGGCCAAATAGCGTTTCACGGACGGCGCTGGCGTCCATGATCCCAATGGATTGCAACCGGAAGTATCTGCGTCATCGGCCGCGTGGCGGTCGTGAGACTTCATCCCGCCGAACTTCGCTTCACTGGGTCTAGGTATCCGCTTATCTTCCCAGCGAATCAGAAGGAAGTTTTACTCCTAGGAGGCAGGTGAAAACTGCTCGATCTCCTCGACTTAGAGTGAAGCACGCGGAGGGTAGTCATTTCCGGTCTTCTTGGCCTTTTTGCCTTTCTGACGACTTTACGTGTCTGCTTCGCCTCATCATCATCATCATCATCATCATCATATATAGCGTGAAGCTCCTGCACGATGCCCATTGATTTCAAGTCTGCCCTTGCTTTCGGCCCATCTTTGGTCCTCTACGGCATGTTGAGCAGGGTACCAAGCAGACTCTCGCTGCGTTCTTCGTGATATGCATGACATCAAGGCTGTGAGGCACACGGTGGATCTTCCAAGACGGCAAGTCCCGTAAAACAGACCTCGTTTTCCATACCTTCAATGAGCTCTGGCGCCTTTCGCTTCTTTCCGGCTCTGGCGCCTTTTGCTCCTTTCCGGCGGTGGGCAGTCTTTCCAATTTTCCAACAGCTTGTCTATTTCCTCGCCGCTCCTCGTGACACGGGCGTTTTCGGGTTCGGTTTCACCATCGAACAGATCCTTGCGTTTCCTCCACGGGTCATCGTCGCGAAGCCACCTTCGATGTCCCATGAACACGGTTTTCGAAGACCCGGGATCTCTATCTAGCTGGCGATACGTTGTGTCATCCATGCACCTTACGCATCCAGAAAATCCGTGGACTACCTGCCCCGCGAGATATCTGTAACCGAGATAGTCGTGCACCGTCGTGAGCAGTGCGGCTCTCATAGGGAAATATTCTTTCTCTGCGGCGTCCCACGTATTGGCTGGCGTTTTCCACAGCGTGTCAAGCTCCTCTTTCAGCAGCCCTAGATACAGATTGATGTCGTTCCTTGGTTGTTTCGGCCCTTCAATTAGCATACTCATGTGCATGTACTTCCCCTTCATGCACAACCTCGGGGGAAGGTTGTACATCCACACAAACACAGGCCAGGTGCTATGTGTGCTTCTCTGGCTGCCAAACGGATTGACTCCATCGGTGCTCGCGCCAAAGACGATGTTCCTTGGATCGTTCCCAAATTCCGAGTCTTGAAGTTCAACGCTTGCCACCGGCTCGCATCCTTAGGGTGACTCAGCATCTTGTCTTTTTATCTATCTCCGGATCATTTGCGTCATCTTCCCGCTTCTTCTCCTCCCTATCCGGCGTGCAACGCAGGAGCTTTGCTACCTTAGGGTCCGAGAATTAGAGTTGCAGAAGAGGAGTGATCTGAAAGTACCACACCACTTTTCGAGGAGCTTTCTTCCTCTTATTGTATCTAGTGACGACGCACACCGTACATATGGTAGACTCGCGTGCTCGTCCCGATAAATGATGCAATTGTTCATGCACACATGGTATTTCACGTCGCGGTAAATCCAGAGGACACACGATTTTCTTCGCCTCCTCCAAACTGGTCGGGCACTTGTTCCCCTTGGGAAGACGTTCGTGCGAATGACATGTTCTCGTCGAAGCATGCGTCGGTCATTTTGTGTTTTACCTTCATCTCCGTGGCCATGAGCGTTACTTTTCGGCGGGTATCCTCGGGCCTGCATCCTTCATACAATGGAGTAACCGCGTCTAACTCAAGTTGATCCATCTTGGCTTTCTCTCGGCGGCAGCTCTTGCGTTATCCGGCGCTTGAGAAGCAGCTCTTGAATATGAGGGTCCTGCACCCAGCCCATCGATGGTCCAGCGTCGTGCGCTCCGCCCGGCATCATCATCTTCATGATCATGCCCGTCGCCTGCTCCGCATCTTCCTCATCATCATGTCCTGCATATTCTACATGATGACTGTACAACATCACCGATCGTGATCATCGCCGGGATTCTTCGTCTTCTCGCCCGCCCGAGCCGCGGTGGTTGTCTTGCTGCCCTTCCTCATTTCTTGCCCGGCCCGCATGGACGACTTCGTAGTCATCTTCATCACCTTGCCACCGATAGCCATCCATGAAACCACGCAACAGCAGGTGGTCCTGCATCTGCCCGGAATCCGGGTCCGCAAGAAGGCTCTTCAGCTTGCATCTTCGACACGGACATCTTATCTCCGTCTCGTTCTTTTGAAGCATCTCGGCCTTCGCGGACCTCAAAAACCTATTCACGATGCCTTCGGTCATCGTGCGGACCATGGTCGCTGCAAGGGTAGAGCAAAAGCGATATTTTAGAACCAAGAAAAATTTGGCATGACTTTCCCTAAAAGTAGGACCAAAAAGGATGCTTAATGCCAAAATTCTACTTGAAACGGAAATGAATCAACATTCCGGCAAAATATTGGCAACTATCGCATTTCAAATACGGTACACCTCCAAACACAAACACATATGCAAACACCACAAACATATGCAACACCACGAACATACATAGATCTAGCTAGGCCGTAAAAAGTGCATGTGCACATTGTTGTAAGGAGAACAACCTAAATATAGCTTCCCCCCTTACTTACCTATTAAAACAAGGTAATTTAACCACTTAATTTGAATGAATCTATGGTGGAAATGAGGTGAAAAAGAGGAGGCACCGAGACAAGGAGGAGGTGGAGAGAATGAAGTGGGGAGAAAGTGAGTGTGTGGGTAGGAGAGGCTGTCCTAAATATCTTGTTGCTGCCCACTTACTAATGGCGCACCTCTTGCATGGTGCGCCATTAGTTGTTACCACTACTAATGGCGCACCTAAGCAGGATGCGCCATTAGTATGTTTGGACAGTTCAAAAAAAAGTTTCTATACTAATGGCGCACCCACACAGTGCGCCATTAGTAGTTACAACTACTAATGGCGCACTGCAGTGTGGGTGCGCCATTAGTATGTTTGGACAAGCGCACTAGTTTAAAAAATTGGTACTAATGGCGCACCCACACCTGGTGCGCCATTAGTAGTTACAACTACTAATGGCGCACTCGGGAAGGATGCGCCATTAGTATGTTTGAACAGCGCACTAGTTCAAAAAAGTTTCTATACTAATGGCGCACCCACACACTGGTGCGCCATTAGTAGTTACAACTACTAATGGCGCGCAGGGGTGTGGGTGCGCCATAGTATGTTTGGACAGCGCACTAGTTTAAAAAAATTTGGTACTAATGGCGCACCCGCATTTGGTGCGCCATTAGTAATTACAACTACTAATGGCGACTTTTCGGACGATGCGCCATTAGTATGTTTGGACAAGCGCACTAGTTAAAAAATTTGGTACTAATGGCGCACCCAAGGCATGGTGCGCCATTAGTAGTTTAGACACTAATGGCGCATCGTATGGCGGTGCGCCATTAGTATATACTAATGGCGCACCATCTTTCCGGTGCGCCATTAGTGTCATTTCCATCTATAGCCCTTTTCCTAGTAGTGCTTGCAGCATGTAGAAGAGAGTAGAAGGTAGGTTCACCAAGTATCATCGCATAGCATAATCCTACCCAACGATCCTCCCCTCGTCGCCTTGTATGAGAGCGATCACCGGGTTATATCTGGCACTTGGAAGGGTGTGTTTTATTAAGTATCCGGTTCTAGTTGTCATAAGGTCAAGGTACAACTCCAAGTCGTCCTGTTACCGAAGATCACAGCTATTCGAATAGATAAACTTCCCTGCAGGGGTGCACCACATTACCCGACACGCTCGATCCCCTTTGGCCGGACACACTTTCCTGGGTCATGCCCGGCCTTGGAAGATCAACACGTCGCAGCCCTACCTAGGCACAACAGAGAGGTCAGCACGTCGGTCTAAATCCTATGGCGCAGGGGTCTGGGCCCATCGCCCATTGCACACCTGCACGTTGCGAGGGCGGCCGGAAGCAGACCTAGCCCCCTTAATACAAGCGCAGGCTTACGGTCCATCCGGCGTGCGCCGCTCAGTCGTTGATGTCTTGAAGGCTTCGGCTGATACCACGACGCTGGTTGCCCATATCTTGTCCCACGTGGCGGTTAGTGCGTATAAGGTCAATGACCCAACTCAGATTAAATACCAAGATCTTGTTAAGCGTGTTATTATGAAGTAACCGCGGACGCCGACCTCGGCCAGGCCCACCACTCTCCTAGGTGGTCTCAACCTGCCCTGTCGCTCCGCCACAAAGTAACAGTCGGGGCCTTGAGACCCAGGGCCCACCTCTACCGGGATGGAGCCACCTGTCCTTCCAGCCCCCGCATCGGAATCACTTGCGGGTACTCTACGAGCCAGCCCGACTTTAGCCACCACCTGTATCATATAATATGTATGTAAGTATATACCCATGATCACCTCCCGAGTGATCACGGCCCGGTAGTATAGCATAGCAGACGGACAAGATAATTAGGATCAAGTAACAAGGTTAATTAAGTTAATTAAGTAATTAATTATTTTGCTTACTATTATTATTTTAAATTCTTATTTTTTTTGTTTTCTTTTTCATTCCAATAAAAAGGGGCGTGGGCCCCCCTTGGCAGTGGCCCATATGGCCACAGAATCGGGTGCGGCTTTCGGGCGGGGCCGGGCGAAGGCTGAGCCCGGCCGGGTGCAGGCGCGGAGCACTTGGCTGTGGCGGGAGGCAACACCGGTGGCCACCGCAGCAGCAAAGCAGCGGAGAGGAGGCGAGGGGAGCGGAGCGGGCGCGAAGGCACCGCGGCGTGGCTGCGCAGTGGGAACAGAGGCGGGCGGGCGTGGCCCTGAAGCGGCTTGGCGCGGTACAGGGAGGAGGTGCGTGCGGGGGAGGAAACTCCGGCGGGCGCGGGTGCTAGGCGGCAGGGGAGGCGCAGCGGGCGTGGCCGGCGGTTCCGGTGAGCAGAGGCGGGAGGTGAGCTGCGATGGGGCGGCGCGACTGCGGGAGCAAGGGCACGGGCAGCATGCAGCGGCTAGCGGTGAAAGTAGCAGCATGGCGCGGGGCTGTAGCGAGCGAGGGCAGGCGCGTCACCAAGCGGGAGCGGGGGAAGCGGGCGCCACGAGGAACGGCGGCAGTTGGCTAGCAGTAACAGCAGGCAGGGCAACAGGTGAAAGCAGCAGTGGGCGGCGACAAGTGCGGGCGGCCGCGCGCGCTGTACATGAGCGTGTCGGCAGTGGTGGCCACGGAGTGAGCTATGGGTGGCCAAACGGAGTGGCGCAAGCTCTTATAGAAGCAGCGCGATGCGTTGCATCGAACCACGCCACAGGTGTTGGCTGAGGCGGAGTAAAACAACGGCTCCGGCGAGGTCCCGTGGTGGTGGTTTGTTCCTGACGAAGAAACTAGCTAACGGGCGCGCGAAAGGCCAAGGAGAGAGGGAAAAGACACGGAGCTCACCAAGGGAGCTCAAGGAGGCTCTTCGAGGAGTTTAGGAGCTGCAGAGGCGTCAATTCCGGCGATGGTGTCGCGGTGGCCGAAGGTGGAAGACGGTGTCGATCCGGTCGATGCGGTGCCTCCGGGCTTGATCTCGTGGACGAGGAAGACTAAGAAGCCGATAGCGGAGCTGCTGGACACCTTGGCGGGGCGCGGGGACGACGATGGTCGTCGGACCGACGAGGGCGCGACGTCGACTACGCCCAGGGTGTATGTGAGAGAGAGAAGCGGCGCGAAGAAGGGGCGGAATGGGGCTAGGGTCCTCGGGGGAGTGCAAAGGCGATGCTCTTAACCTCCAGGGAAGGCCGCGGGATGGCCGGCACGTGGCCGGTGGCCATGACGGATGGCCTCCATGGCGTCCTCTGCTTCTGTAGCAGGAGGTAGGGGGAAAAGGGGGGTTGTTTGGCTGGTTTTAGTTAGTTGGGCCAAATGGCCCGGTAGGATAGTTTTTGTTTTGTTTTGTTTTTAGTTTTTGTTTTGTTTTGTTTTGTTTTATCTTTTCCTTTTCTGCTCATTTACTATTCCCTGTAGTTTTCAATTTATCTTTGACTTTAAAAATACAAAAACAACTCCTAAATCAGTATAGCTAAATATACTACTGCCACATTTAAATATGGCACTCAAATAAAATAGTCTAACGTTTTATCAAGTACAAAAGTCATTAATTAATTGATTAAGCCATTGTTTTAGGATTGATTAGTATTAAGATTTCTAGTCCTAGTCTATTTCCATAGTCCCTTATTAGGGATGGCACCCGCAGGGTTTGGGTACGGGTTGAGCCACTCCATACCCTTGCCCATCCCCTCTAAGCTTACCCATCACCCTTACCCTTACCCGTCAATGGGTATACTTTTTTCCCATACCCGTTACCTGACAGGGTAGATGGGTACCCGTGGGTAAAATTACCCATGTTTGCAAAGCATCGCTTTGAACAACTCATTGTCATAAAAAACAACATATAATTATAATCTATAAACAACAATAGATTATAACAACAACAAATATTTTTAAACAACAACACATCATAAACAAAAATATATTTAATAAACAACATCACTTTGTCGTAAACAACAACACATCATAACATCAGCATATTGTCATATATTTTGAGTTCACAAATTCATGACAAAGTGAAGAGATAATTTCGAGTTCATATGAATTTTATATGGGTACATGGGTACGTGGGTATGGGTTGTATGATCCCATACCCGTACCCGCTCTACCCAATGGGTTTAATATTTCCCTATTTATATACCCATGGATATTGTTTTGTCCCATACCCTTACCATAATAGGGTTTTTACCCGCAGGGTACGTGGGTAATGGGTACCCATTGCCATCCCTATCTTTTATGGACGTGTATAAAAAGCACCCCAAGGGTGCTCCTTGTAACCAGAAAATCAGAATACAGGAAAAGCAATACAAGGCAAGGCACGTCAAGAGCCTGTGGCGATACATCGATTCGTTTGTATTCGCTGTGTTTCCTGGCCGAGTTACGCAAGTCGCTGCGACAGTTTCCCCCGAAGTAAATCGATCGATCCGATCGCAAGCTAGCTCAAGATACGTACGGAGGCTGGTTTATTGTTCATAGATTAAGCAGCGCGTCTGTTTGCTTGCTAGCTAGCTTGCACGTACTGCTCCTGCTACTTTGGTGAATTGATCTATCGATCAAAAGTCAACAATTGATATCTAAAGCCTCGACGATCTACGATAATGGACAGCGACGCTGAGTCAGTTAAGTCTGGCAATGGCGGTTCCAAGGGGAACAAGTCCAGCAACGGCGGTTCCAAGGCGAACAAAAACGACGACAAAGTGAAGAAGGGCGGCAAGTCAGCAACCAGTTGTGACACCCAGATAATTAAGCTACAGTAATCCTCTACTAATGATGCCACGTCCACACGATTACTATTGTTAATCTTGCGATGATTCAAATCTCGTTCAAATTTCAAATTTAAAATCAAGCCAAACAGTTGAAGTTTTGAAAAGTCAAAACAAAAAAGTTCTAAATGTGTTAAATAATTCATAAGTAATAATGGTGGAGAACCACATTTTTATAAAGACTTCATTGTTTGGGCACATGAGAATTCAGACATTTACTCTGTTAAATCGGCGTATCGAGCTCTAGTGAATCACAAAGAGCAATTGGCTCTAGATGAGGGGCAGATTACCGGCACTTCAGTTGATCAACAACAGTTGTGGAATGCAGTTTGGAAACTCAAAGTAGTCCCTAAAGTCAGAGTTTTCTGGTGGCGGGTATTGAGGGGCATCTTGCCCGATGAGTTCACTCTTAAGTTTCGCCACATGAGAACAATCAGCACATGCAAGATTTGTCTTGCTATGGAGCATGCGATGTTGCACTGCTCGCATGCACGCGGAGGCAAGATTGCTCTTTGATGTTCATCTACCTTGCCTCCACCCGCAAACGTGGACAAAAAATATTGTCTGTGATTCCCGGTTTTCGGACAAGGAAATGACGATCTTCGTAACCGTGATGTGGGCTATCTGGATGTCACGCAATCGCCTAACGCATGATCGAGAAGGATGGGATCCTGCAGCTTATGTGAGGAGGATCCGAGAGGACCTAGCCATCCTTGAGCTACCCCGGCAACTTAGTTCAACACTGCCAGGCTATTGTTGGCAACCCCTTGATGACTCGCATATAAAGATAAACACAGATGTTGATGTCCATCTAGATGATGGGAATGCGGGGCTGGGTGGTGTTGCTCGTTCTTCATCGGGATTCAAGGGTGCATGGTGCAAGCCAGTTCCAGGTGTCACTGATCCTCTAATTGCAGAGGCTCTTGCGCTGAAGGAAGGAGCGATTTTTGCTACACTTCGAGGCTACACGCATGTGATCATGGAGACCGACTGTCTAGAGGCAGTTAACCTCTGGAATTCTCGCTATACCGATCGTTCGGTAATAGCACTTATTCTGTTAGAAATTGGAGAGCTAGCTCCCAGTTTTATGTCTTTTTCTATTCAACATGTAATAACAACAGCAAACGGTCCAGCACATCTCTGTGCTAAGCGTGGGTTGGCGCTTACAGTGACTGAAAGATGGTTAGACTCTACTCCAAGCTTCCTGATCAGTAGCCTGTTGGCGGATCGTTCGGTGAATGCTTTCGTTGAACAATGCTCTCACACTGCAAAAAAAAAGGAATCCTAATACTACTAGGACTCGTACTTACTCTTTTTCCTAATCCTACATGTACTGAGGCAGCATGGTTAACTTCTACAGCAACGAGAGGTGTAGCGACGGGTGGCTTGGGCGTGCCTCTGTTCTCACAGGGACGATGCCCTGATCCGTCTCTGGGATCCGACCTCGTCGCACTCGTCCTAGCGGCCTCCTGGTGGCATGGTTGAGTTGCCGAGTAAATGCTCCGTGCCTTGATGCCCATAACGGCAACACCCATGGGTGACGCACTCTTCCGGAAGACTTCGCCATGGTTCTTCTCTTCATATCAGGGCTCCGGGTGAAGACCTTTGTCCATTGTGAACTCGGCTGCGGTGACGCTCTGCGCCGTTTTCCTTCTTGAGGGCGTTGTCGTGGAGCTTAGGTGGTCTAGTTTGTAGTGCGATGGTGTGTTCATTTGTTCCTTTGTTCCTTGTTGCTAGCGTAGGCGCGTGCGTCCTGCGTGATCCGATTATCCTATGATCGGCTGTGTAAGAGGGTGACCTCATCATCTTGTATCCTTTAAATGTGTACTTTTCTTCGTTGTTGCTTTATCTGTAAAGAGGGTGAAAGCCTGTTTCGAGGCTGCTTTTCTTTGTAGATATAAACCGATCTCGTGCAGCTGGAGCGTATGGACGTGTTCACGAGCAGATTATAACGCTGATGATTGGTCTGCCAGAAAGAAATTCAGTTGGTACTAATTAAGCGTGAACGTACGTACTCACATGGACTTGAAAGTTGGCGCAAAAACCATTACCTACTACAGATTATTTAGAGAGCTTTTACAGTAATAGTCAGCTGATGTTGAGCTAACTACCCTGCAAATAAATGATTAGGAGTTAGCATAGACGTGAGAGCGAGAACACAATCATATACGAACATTATTAACAAGCCAAGCCGTTGATCGAGGAGGAAAACAAGCGCGCACGTAGGGGAATCTCCAATGCTAGCCACATCCATTTTCACAACAACTCATATCAACCAGACGAAATTGTTCAAAAACAAGTGTGGGTTTCATATAAACGCGGCATGATTTCATATAAACATGATGGATATTATTACAAATACATCAAAGCGGTCCTAGACGGGCTCTAGAGTATAATTAATACCTAATCTAAATGATCGCCGGTGTCCGGTCCCCGTCTCCGGCCATCAGCCCTGAGAACTGAGACTTCACCGTCTCCAGTTCCGCCTCGGCGCTCTCCAGCTTCGCCCTCGTGACCTCTGCCTCCGAAGCCCCAAAAACTGAAGTTGTCCGCCTCGACATCGTCGCCAAGCGACTAATCGGCCAAAGATGCTCAGCCCACCAAGCTTGGCGTCGACGGGGAGTGGTGTGGCCTTTCTGGGACACGAGCGTCGGCGATCTATCGTGCAATACTCTTCCTCGCTGCCGATGTGCCTGCTTCTTCGTGGTTGTGGCGCCGGGGTGCGGTCTCGGCGATGTCCTCCTCGTCGGTGTCGCCGAACAACGCCTCGCCCGCGTCGTCGTCACACCCCTTACCAGCGGCCGCCACCTCCACCACCCGTTGTCGGTACAGCCAGCGGGCGAGGTGGATCTCGCAGGCGGAGCAGTAGAACTCGAGCAGCCCCTCCTGCTCCTCCAGTCCGCGTCTGGCGCGACCGCCCTGCCGGCGGCGACCTGCTCCTCCGCATGCAGATGCTCCTGGAAGAGGTTGTGGTTGTAGTTGGCGTCGGCCTGTGCCTCCCGGAACTACTCCTCCCGCTCCTCCCGCACCATGTCCATATAATGGGCACGTGCCTTGCCGATGGTCATGCTGCAATGCACCGGCGAGGGTGGAGCGAAGGAGGAGGGCGCCGCGGAGGAAGGGGGGTGGCGCTGGCTCGTCGGAGGAGGCGTCCTCCATATGCACGTCCTCCGGGTATCATTTGCACCTCCTCCAGTCCGCAGCAATGGCGGCCATGGCCTTCTTCTGCTCCGACGTAAGCCCGTCCCAGAGAGCTTTGGCCGTGGAGGGATCCATGACAGGGAGTGGTGTGGAGAGGGATGACTGTGACTATGGCCGGGGCAGCGATTTATATAGCATCGGTGGGCGGTAGAGGGACGGACGGGTTGCGCCGGAGGAGACGCATCGGCAACCGTGTGCCAATGCGGGCGGCAGACGGACGGACGGGCGACCGTCGTGTCGTTTGAACACGCGGCAGTCGCCTGCACTTGGAAGCTGCGCATGCGACGCTCTCTCAGCCCGCGCGCTGCTTCCATGCCGGCGCTAGTGAGAGGTCGCGCCTGCTCTGGCCTGGCATTAATGTAGGCGCTGACGCTCTGGAGCTGCGCTGAGCAAAAACGCGTGGGGAGAGGGAGGGGTTTTTGATGGACCAGGACGGTCAGAAACGGTTTTGGGATCGGTCAAGACTCCTGTAAATCGCCCCCATTTTTGTCTCCCGTTTGCGAGACTAATCGCGTCCGGACCGTGCCGCGGAGTTGGATTGCTTCCAAGGTTCGGACCGTTGTTGGAGGTTTGTGGGTCGGTGTTGGAGATGCCCTAATTACTCGTGTTTTCTATCTCTAAAACATATTGAATCTTCAATGAAGAAGAAAAAACAGATGGAATGTTTATACAGGCATCGTGCACCAAGGTAAAGAATTGTTCAGATCAAAAAGTTACTGGGTCCATCGAGGAATACCGTTTACCACACGCAGAAGAATTGATCAGCCCTACGGTGTGAGCTTCCAGGCAGCTTGGCTGTCACCTTCAACGACGCGTATACACTGCATACATACGGCTACTTCGGGCCAATGGAACGCCGCTTTGACCTGGCGGCTAGTTTCCTTGGACTAGTGGTTATCGCCAATCAAACGCGGCTGGATTAATTAACACGCTGAACGGTTCGGGACAGCACACGCATTCCTACCCATCTCCGCCCGGCCACGATCGACCTATATATATATAAGCACCCGAAGCTTGCTCATTCCCGGCACAAAACAACAGCTAGCAAGCCATCGAGATCACCAACGCGCGTACAGAGACCTCGTCACATCTTTCCAGTTCACAGGCCGTTGTCAAGAATGAAGGTGAAGCCCGGCACGGAGCCGGCCACCGGCGTCCCCGTCGGCGGCGCACCCGGCGCCACCACCGCCTGGTCCTCCACCGGCGTCCCCGTCGGCGGCGCACCCGGCGCCCCCACCGCCTGGTCCTCCGGCCTCTTCGACTGCTTCGACGACTGCGGCCTCTGTATGCACGCGCACGCCATCTTCCTCCACGATACATGTCTTGAACTCTTGATCGCCATGAAACATACTCATATCTGAATCTGGATACATGTACTATATGATTTGAATGCAGGTTGCCTGACTTGCTGCTGCCCGTGCATCACGTTCGGGAAGGTGGCGGAGATCGTGGACCGGGGCGCGACGTCGTGCGGGACGAGTGGCGCGCTCTATGTGCTGCTGGCGTCGCTCACGGGGTGCCACTGGATCTACTCCTGCACCTACCGCTCCAAGATGCGCGCCCAGTACGCGCTCCCGGACGCGCCCTGCTGCGACTGCTGCGTGCACTACTGCTGCGAGCCCTGCGCGCTCGTCCAGGAGTACAAGGAGCTCAAGGCCCGCGGCTACGACCCCGAGATCGGCTGGCACCTCAACGTCGAGCGCCGCAACGGCGGCGCCGGCGTCAACCCGCCCGGCATGCAGGAGATGGGCCGCTGATCGAACCTGGCTGCTCAATGCCTTGCTCTATGTGTGAAGGGAATATGAGTATCCATCGAGAGCATGTGTTCCTTCGTGCTTGCTTTCAGTTCATAATGTGATGTCAGGACCAGAAACGTGTGTACTTTTTTTCTTTGGGATGGCAGAACGTGTGTACGTTAATGTCGCTCTGCATTTCATCATTGCATTTCTATGGCTGGCCACCCAGGCGGCCTCTCGTTTTGAATAAAAAATCGTGTTTGCTATTCCTTATACTACAACTGAATAATAAAAAAATTCAGCCGATTCATGTAGGGAAGACGAATGCGCAACCCCGTGCTCATGAGGACCGCAGTGTCCCACCGCTAGAGGAGAGTAAGAGAGTCGGCGGTGCGAGGCATGATCACCGGTGTCGCCGAAGGGGAGGGGTTTTAGAGGGACGTCCGAGACGGCAACAGCTCAATAGAGATGACTCGTATTGGGCGGGACGACGAAGCGACGCGATAATGGCATCGACCATGGGTGATGGTGGCAGCCTGTTCAACCGATGCTAGAGGAGGGTAGACCGAGATGGAGGAAGAGGAAGGCGTATGAGTGACAAAAGGCTGATGCAAGGAAAAAAACAATTGACTCATTCGAGTGACTCATAGGTGCTACTGCCTTCTAAGGGCATCTCCAGGTCTCCAACGGCAGCCCGTAAATTTTCTTTCACATCCATCTACGGAAATGAATGCGGAAGGCTACCATCCAATCGTAACCGCATACATTTCAAATTCTTTTTCGATAAACCAGATAAAATTCATGCCAACAAAGACGGATTTCATATAAACATGACGGATATCATATAAACACGTCCGGATTTCATATAAACATGACGGATTTTATTACATTTACATTAAAATGATGCTAGTCCGGCTCTAAACGTATAATTAATACTTAATCAAAATGGTCGCCAGCGCCCGTTCCCTGTGTCCGGCCATCAACCCCGAGAACTGAAGTTTCACCGTCTCCACTTCCGCCTCGGCACTCTCCAACTTCGCCTCCGTAACCTCCACCTCCGGAGGCCCGGGAAGTGAAGTTGTCCGCTTCCACATCACCGCCAAGCTACTAATCGGCCGAAGATGGCGAGCCCACGAAGCTTGGCATCGACGGTAGGGGAGGAACGGTGGCCTTACTGGGACACGAGCGGCGGTGACCTGCCGTGCACTACTCTTCCTTGCTACCGGCGGTGCCCGCGGACATGCCGGCTTCGTGGTCGTCGCGGCGGGGCGCGCACTTGGCGTTGTCCTCCTCGTCGTTGGTATTGCCGAACAGCGCCTCACCCGCGTCGTCACTCTCCTTGTTGGCTGGCCACCACCTCCGCCACCTGATGGCGGTAATGCTACCGGGCGAGGCAGATCTCGCGGGCGGAGTGGTAGGACTCGAGCAGCGCCTGCTGCTCTGCCAGGTCCGCGTCCGACATGACACCCTGCCGGTGCGAGCTACTCCTCCGCATGCACATGCTCCTGCAGGAGGTGGTGGTTGTAGGCGGCGTCGGCCTGCGCCTCCCGAAACTGCTCCTCCCGCTCCTCCCGCATCATGTCCATGTAATGGGCACGGCCTCGCCTATGGTCAAGGTGCAATGCACCAGCGAGGTTAGCGCGAGGGATAACGGTGGCGCAGGTTCATCGGCGGCGGCATCCTCCATTGGGACGTCCTCATTTTCCAGCTGCTTGCGGCCAGCCAGCCAACAGTAATGGCGGCCATCTCCTTCTTCTGGTCTGACGTCAGCCCGTCCTAGAGAGCTTTACCCGGAGTGGTGCGGAGAGGGATCAAAGGTGGATGACTGCGGCTATGGCCAGGACACCGGTTTTTATAGGAATGGTGGGCAACAAAGGAGGCCGCTAGATTCAAGGTCAACATCTTGGCCGCCGCCACCACCACGCCCAACGGCGGCCATCCGCTTCTTGAGGTTCTCCTCCTTTGCGGCTTTCGCCTTCACGCGACGAGTTTGCCGCGTAGCCGAGCTGATCTTCCGGGCAAGTGTGATGCTCGGATCCTCCGACACCGCCGGCACCTTCATCTCTGACAAGTTTTTCCCTGTTTCCATGCATCGGTGGCAAGAAGAGGTTGGGAGAAAAGGGTGGGAATTAGGTGGAGAGCTGCGGGTGATGAAGAAGAGTGGGGGATTTTGGCACGGAAACCATATGGGTTGCTACAAAAGCGCGGGCTCCGCCTTCCTTTTAGGTGGGCCAGGAAGGGTCAGAGTGCGACGTTTAGCGTGTCCAAACTGCCGCAAACCCTCACATTTGGTTCCGATTTGCGGAAAAATCATGGTCCGGACTGCATCGCGGATCGACACAGGACCGTATTGGATGGCTTTCGCGGTCCGAACGTATGCGGGTGGTTTCAGGGTAGTCTTTAGAGATGCCGTAACATTAGATGTAAAGAGAAATCAAGCTACGGATAGTGCCGGAAGAACACAAAACGCCGTCCCTAGTCCCTACCATGCATACGCCATCGCCAAGTAAACAGAAAACTAAGAGGAAAAAGGAAAACCTAAACTATACTCCCTGACTATGTTCGTCGGCTCATGCCCATCGCCCAACCCAACTATCTTTACGGGCTATAAACGAAAGTGACTGCATTAAAAGAAAGAAAATTGTCAATCTACAAAAATGTGGAGACACACTCCGCGTGGAATTACTAGTCTCGCTGCCATCACTCGCTGGGAACTTTGAACTGCGTAGCTTTGTTTTTTTTTTTTTTTTTGCATTGAACTAGAGAGCTTTATTATTGAACTAGAAGTCGATTACAATCCGCCCGTAGGCTGCTAATAAGGAAACTAGGGCTCACATCGAGCCAGCTCTCCGTTCCATCTTGAGCACCAGCTCGCTGGGCACATAGATGAGCCGGTTGATTGATAGTCCATCCGACATGAATGACAGAGAAGGAAGCAAAACTGTGTATCATATCACCTAGTTCTGAAAGAATGGGCGAGGCAATAGAACGCGTATTGTCTCGCGATTGCCATAGGTTGACTAACTCGAGGCAGTCGACCTGCATGACCACATGTGAGTATCCGCGGAGATTTGCAAAGATCACTCCCTCCCGGAATGCTTTGAGCTCGGCAATGAAGGGGTCTGTCACGCCGGGCAATGGCTTGCTTCATGCTGCTAGAAACGCTAGGTGCGAGCGAGCAACACCACCTGCTCCACCTTTCGTAGCTTTGTTGGAGCCGTCAAGCTGGTCGTGGCCTACGTACCCTGCTGGAACGAAGAACCCGGAAACTGCACATGTATCCAAGTTGCAAGTAGTTGGCCGCCGCATGTATGGACGACCTAGTGGCCGGGTCAGGAATTGAAATGATGACGTCGTTTATATATTTTTGCACGTGGTTTTCGTGCGGTATCGGGTCTTGCTGTCAGCTCTGTACACAATGGGGTCATCTTGACAAAAGTAAAACGTCTAGTGCTTAAAGCTAAATTAGTGAAGGATTTTAGAAAAAAGCAATGGTGTCAACTGACACGAATGCTATAGAAGCGAAGAGTATGTTTCTCTTTGTGGATATAAACCGATCTTGTGCAGCTGGAGCATGTGGAAGTACACGAGCATATTATAACATTGATGATTGATCTGCCCTCGAAAATAAAAAAGATGCTGATCTGCCAGAAAACAGTTCAGTAGGTACTGTACTAATTAAGCGTGTACGTACGTACTCACATTGGACTTGAAAGTTGGCGAAAAAACCATTACTAGATAGATTATTTAGAGAGCTTTTAGATTAATGGTCACCTGATGCTGAGCTAGCTACCCCGCAAATAAAAGATTAGGAACTAGCTTTTTCTCAAAAAAAGAAGATTAGGAACAAGCTGAGACGTGAGAGCGAGAACACAGGCATATACTCAACTTATGATTAACAAACAAGCCAAGCCGTTGATCGGGGAAGAAAACAAGCACGCACGTAGGCGAAACTCCCGGCGGCCCATAGTCCTACACCAACGACCGCCGGTCCAACTCCAGCACATTTGGCCCCCCATGCATGCCCGAATTACACTCCCGTCCCCATCGTGGCAATACCGCCCTAGATTTTCCTTTGGCAAATACGTATTTGGTAATTGCTCGTGTTTTCTATCTCTAGAACAGATTAAGTGTGATATAATGTTTCTACAGGCACGTGCACCAAGGTGAAGAATTGTCCAGATCAAAAAAGTTACTGAGTCGAGGAGTACCTTTTACCACACACAGAAGAATTGATCAGATCATGAGTCTACGCCGTACGGCACTTGTGAGCTTCCAGGCAGCTGGCCGTCACCTTCAACGACGCGTATACACTGCATGCATACGGCTACTTCCGGCCAATTGAACGCCGCTTTGACTTGGCGGCTAATTCTCTCCGTCTAGTGGTTATCGCCGATCAAACGCGGCTGGGTTAATTAACACGCTGAACTGTTCGGGACAGCACATGCATTCCTACCCATCTCCGCCCGGCCACGATCGACCTATATATAAGCACCCCAATATTGCCCATTCCCGGCACACAACAACAGCGAGCTCCAAGCGATCTCACCAGAGCACAAAGATCACCTCATCACATCTTTCCAGTTCACCGGCCTTCGTCGCGATGAAGCCCGGCAGCGAGCCGGCCACCGGCGTCCCCGTCGGCGGCGCACCGGGCGCCCCGACCGCCTGGTCGTCCGGCCTCTTCGACTGCTTCGACGACTGCGGCCTCTGTAAGCGCACACCATCTTCCTCCTTGATCCATGTCATGATCGCCATGAAACATACTCATATCTGATACATGTATATGATTTGAATGCAGGTTGCCTGACTTGCTGCTGCCCGTGCATCACGTTCGGCAAGGTGGCGGAGATCGTGGACCGGGGCGCGACGTCGTGCGGGACGAGCGGCGCGCTCTACGTGCTGCTGGCGTCGCTTACGGGGTGCCACTGGATCTACTCCTGCACCTACCGCTCCAAGATGCGCGCCCAGTACGCGCTCCCGGACGCGCCCTGCTGTGACTGCTGCGTGCACTACTGCTGCGAGCCCTGCGCGCTCGTCCAGGAGTACAAGGAGCTCAAGGCCCGCGGCTACGACCCCGAGATCGGCTGGCACCTCAACGTTGAGCGCCGCAACGGCGGCGCCGGCGCCGGCGCCGGCGGCGTCAACCCGCCCGGCATGCAGGAGATGGGCCGCTGATCGAACACGGCTGCTTAATGCCTTCCCTACGTGTGAAGGGAGGGTCGATCAAGCAAGCGTTCTTCCGTGCATCGTGAATTGTCGCATAGACTTGTTAAGTTCATACTGTGGAGGGTTTATGTTGTATTGTGAGTTGATGATGCGATGGCAGAATTTGTACACGTTAATGTCGCTTTGCATTTTTTTTTTGAGGGGAATGTCGCTTTGCATTTGATCATTGTATTTGTATGGCTGGCCAGCCGGCCGGCCTCTCGTTCTGAATAAAAAGAATCGTGTTGTATTACTTTCAAAAAAACTTTCATATAGAAGAAATAGGAGAAAAAACCCACATGTACAGAAATGCACATGTTTGAAGTGGGCGTTTTTTTTTTAGAAAAGGAGGATGACCCCCCGGCCTCTGCATCTGGGAGATGCATGCGGCCACTTTATTGATTATTCTTAAGGACCTTACAAAGTATTACAACAATATGCCTGAATCCGTCATCTTGGCTACATATGAAGGGGTGCTAGCTGGGCCAAATACCCAGACCACTCACCTAAGCCTATCATCAAAAGCCAGAAGCCCCAGCCGAGCCACATACCGGGTCTAGGGCATAAACTGGTCTGACGCACTCACAAGTGTCGTCGCCGCCATCTTCCATAGGTCCGTCTTCAAAGCAGATATTGAGGCTTTTACCTCGTCAGGGCACTCTGCCATCGACGCCACCATGACGCCGGACAACTGCCTCCTCCTGCGCGAGTCCATCACCGCCCATCGGGCGCCGAGTATCCACTGCGCCATGCCGCCGAGATCCGCCGTCATCAATGTGTAGAATGAAGCACCGCCCACCAAAAAATCCACCCACTGGTCGCTCGTCCCGTGTACGCCTCCAAGAATGACGCCCCCAAGGAGGAAACGACACCAATGCGCCGCCGTCATCCGATCTACTGATCTAGGATTTCCCCCGGAGGTAGCGGATAAAGGTCTGGAGCTTCTCCAGGGCGATGCCTTCAAGAAGGTAATGACACAAAAGAGTGCCGGTCTTGGCATCAAGCCGAGAACGAGGTTTTCACTCGGATCTGCTCGAAAGACCTCCATCAAGCATCCTGTGCACGGGGTGCGCCGATCTGACCCGCCGCACATCGAGCAAGCCGCACCGGCCAGATCAGATCTGTCCGGAGGGAAACCACGCATTGCGACGACCCAACCCCCAGGCCCTCCATGCCGCCACCGCCGATCCGAGGTCAGATGGTCCGTCGCCGCAGACCCGGCCGCCGCTACCGAACGAAGCCAAGGCCGCTGCCTGACACAGGGCCGGCCACCGCACCCGCCACCATCGCCTCCCTAGGCCGAGGCCGCCGCCGCTGGTCAAGGAAGGCCCGCCACGCCACCAAGGCCAGATCGACCGTGCCACCACACGCCACAGGGCTCCGCACCGCCTGTCGTGGTTCTAAGTCTGACAGTAGAATGGGGGGTAGGTGTGGAGAGGCAAGATCCTAGCTATGGAGTAGTTGTATACGCAAGGGATTTACGAGTTCAAGCCCTTCTCGGAGGAAGTAATAGCCCTACGTCTTGGAGCCCGGAGGCGGTCGACTGGATTATATGTGTATGTGTTACAGGGTGCGAACCCTTCTACCTGTGGAGGGGGGTGGCTTATATAGAGTGCGTCAGGACCCTAGCCAGCCCACGTAGTAGAGGGTTTAAGGTGCGTTAAAGCTAGGCGTTACTGGTAACGCCTTACATAAAATATCATTAAGGTCATAAAGGCTATTTAACTACAGACCGTTTGGATACCGAGTGGCTCTTGGACTCCTGGTGGTCGAGTGGATCTTCGTAGTCGAGTGTCTTTGAATCTGTCGAGTGGATACCTACACGGTCGACTGGAAGGTTGCTTCTCTTGTGAGTCTCCTTGTGGAGGGTACCTTTGGGCAGGTTTATGACCCTACCCCAGGTACATGACTTCATCATTAGCCCCCGAATGGATCGAGGTTTGAGTGAGGAAGGAGTTGATAATCTTTCCGACCTGTTCTTCGTGTTGTGAGTGCGTCTCACTGTGGATCAACGACCTTTTAGTGATGGCATCAACTTCTCTTTCAGTCGCCTTGATCCATTCTCCACGTTTGTCGAAAGTGAACTTTGTGAACACGAGGATTTCCGAGCGACGGATCGGAGGAAATCTGTTGTCTGACGAGTTGTTCTACGGTTAGCGGATTTCGCGGGATCCGAATTTTGGGAAGCGCGCGAAGCGGAGAAAACCGCGGCACTCGGATGGGATAAGACGATGACGCCTCAATCTTCGTGCGCCTTTTTTCGCCACGTATCGATGCGGCGGCGCTGTTCGCGGGATTGCGACGAGATTGCTTGGGCCTACCGGTCAGCCACTCGGAAGCGGCCCCATATAAAGCACTGGTCAGGGTATTTTGAACAGTGCGACCTCGCATTTCCTTCTTCTCCGCCTCCAAACCTTCTCGCCGCGCTCTTCGTCATCCCAGCTGAAGCTCGGTACTTTTCTCGCCGGCGACCATGGTGAAGGACAAGACTGCCGCCTCGAACGGGTGAAGAAGGCGGCGAAAGGCCAAGGGAGAGCGCCAGATCGGGCGGTTCCTCTTCGCGGTCCAAGCTGCCGCAGGGCTGGGTCCAAGGAGACTGGATCCGGTCGACCATCACCGAGAAAGATCTCACCAATCTGGGCAACGAAGGACTGATCCCCCATGGGTCGGCGAGTCTTCCGGGCACGGAGTGGCAACCGCAGCCCGAAGAGGGTGAGTGCGTCCTCCTGGCCACCCATGTAAATAGGGGGTTTTCTCTGCCGCCAAATCGTTTTTTCCGGGGGTTTCTGAACTTTTTTGGAGCGCAACTCCGCCATTTCACTCCAAACTCCATTGTGTATCTTGCTGCTTTCGTTTCGCTCTGCGAGAATTTCTTGGGTTGTCGACCGCATTGGGGTCTCTTCAAGCACATATTCACTGTCGCTCTCAGACGGTGAAGAAAACGAGCCCGAATGACGAGAGGACCCAAGTAATCCAGATGTGTGGGGGACTCGGGGTCCAGATGAGGGGGAAGAGCGCCTTTCCAGCTATGACTCTTCCCGACTCGGTTAGAGGGTGGCAGTCGACCTGGTTTTACTGCCAAGACCAGCCGACGCCGGGGCAGTCGACTGGGCTCCCTCCTTTCTCCATGAGTCGAGTGAACAAGCCATCTTCCCTGAAGGTGTTACCAGAGGAGAAGGCCCAAGTAAAGTTGCTGATGGAGAGTGTAGTCCAGCTTATTCGCGATGGGGTGACCGGCATGGATCTCCGGAGGTTTTTCTCCGACGGCGTATTCAGCCACTTCAATACCGAGGTCATCCGATGTGGATGTACTCTGGTACGGATGATACCACTCGGGTCCATCCAGAGGAGGTCGATGACGCCACGCTGGAGAAGTGGATGACTGCCATCACAGGAAACAAAGACAACCCTCGTGGAGCTAGGAGGATTCCATCACTCGACCAGAGTTACCAACCAGACAAGGTATAACCACTTATCTCCGACTGTGATTCCGCTGCATTCATTCTGTTTTGATGCCAATTCGTCGACTGACTTTCACTTTGTTTTGTTGTCTTCTAGGTCACCGCTGAGATGTACTCGATGCCCAATGGGGCGCAGGAAACAGTCGAAGAAGAAGAAGGAAGTGGAGGTGAAAGTCCGGAGGAATGAGAGTCCAACGGCAAGGAGGATGAGGAGGATGATAGCTCTGATGACGAGGAGGAGGAGGAGGAAGAGGAGGAAGACGTCGATCCTCCTCGCTCGGAGGGAAGGTCCAAGCTGACGCATGACCCGGCGGCCGGGCGCGGTAAAGATGTTGTGCCCACCGGGCAGTCGACGAAGCGACCTAGGACAACTTCTCCCGCGCCGACTGAGAAACCGCCGAAGCAACCTCGAGCGACGTCGTCAAAGCCGGCGAAGGCCCTGCCCAAGATGCGAATGGCCATCCCCACCATCTCCGGGTAACCAACAAAACCTTGTATTTCCTCATTCAACATGAGTGAACTTTTGGTCGACTTGATGACTGATCAGCCGATTCTTGAAATCTACAGCGCCGCTACCTCCGAGACTTCCGCCAAGCACGAAGATCAGGAAATGGAGGATGCGGCCACCTCCAACCTTGGTAAGATCCCTGAGGTTTCGCTTTTAGTCGACTGGAGCTTTTAGTCAATTGGACTTCCATGTTTACTTTTGAATCTTTCTTGTAGTTCCGCCTCACGTCATTGATCTCCCTGATGATGACGAGGAAGCGCCATTGAGGAGGAGGAAGAACAAGAGAGTGCTCACGGCAAGGCTGCTCAAGTCGCGGCGATTCCTGAGATGCTGATTTCCGAGGGAGGCAACCCCACTCGGACTTCTGTGTCTTTCGCTGTACCGCTGACAAGTGCGCAAGCCACTTCGTCGACCGCTGATCCACCATCTCTCTTTGCTACCCACCACGTCCCGGAAGACCAAGTAAGTGCTGCTAAGGAGGCCATACGCTGAGCAGGGATCATGATGGAGCAGGTGAAAGCGGCTCGAGAGGCTAGTCAGCGGCCTATGATGCCGTTCAGCTCTCGAGCAATGTCCAAGTAATTCGATCGCCGCTTGCTTTGTTAGGATATACTATCTCAAACTGCTTTCTTACGGAGATTTCCATATCTGTACACCCACCGGGTGTGTGTGTCGTTGAACTTTTGTGGGGCACGCTGAGTGCACCCACCGGGTGTAGTCCCCGAGACTATGGTCGACTGCGTGCAGTCGGCTATAGTCTTTATGTTGTGATCTTCTTCACTCGACCTGGACGGACCAAGTCGAATGGAACTGTAAAACCGGTGGGGGCACGCTAAGTGCACCCACTGGGTGTAGTCCCCGAGACTATGGTCGACTGCGTGCAGTCGACTATAGTCTAAAGAACTGTTTTTTTACTGCGGCTGACCGCTGACAATTAGCCATGTTTTTAGAATCATAACCTTTTTGCCTCTTTTGGTCGATCGATCGAACCAAATTGGTAAACCAGTGGGGCACGCTGAGTGCACCCTCACAGGTGTAGTCCCAGAGACTACTGTCGAATGTTTTTATTCGACCGTAGTCTTAGAAATGCTACTATTTTTCCTTAGTCACTCGGAAGTGATCTGTCTTTGATGTCTTTCTTTGGTTGACTCTTTGTAGAAATCTTGCGAGCTTGTGGCTCTCTATACTGAGTTAGAGAAAAAGCAGATTCAGCTCAACCTCGATTTGAGGCTTGCTCAGGAGAATTTGCAGAAGGCAAAGGATGAAGCAAAAGATATGGCTGGTGAGAATTTTTGACGGCTGCCTCTGTTTTTCTGCTCATTCTCAACTCTGTTCTCATTGTTGCTTTGCAGATAAACTGGAAGAGACTTTGAAGAAGAAGGACCTTGACCTTGCAGAGAGCCTGTATATGCTTTGGAGAAAACAAAGCTCGCCAAGAGAAGCTTGCCTCACCAACAAACTCGAAGATGAAAATGCCAAGCTGAAAGCCTCTTGACGCTGCTAACAAGGAAGTCGGTCGGTCAAGAACGACAAGAATGTACTTGTCGACAAGGTTGGCCAATGGCGGGGAAGCGAAACGACTGGAGATTTATCTTGGAGGGTTCGCCAAGAAGCTGTTTCTCATGCTTGAAGGTAATCTCTTTTATCCGACTTGTCTTGCTCTCACCGCTCATCACATGATCTTTATTTTGAGTCTGAGTTGTGTTTTCAGAATTCTGCCAAAACTTTGAAGAAGAAACCAATGAGTGGAAACCAGCTTGGACCCCATCAACTCTCCCGTGAAGGACGGTTGCTATGAATGTGCTGACCGAGTCTCGTGTTGCTAGCGTGGTGGATTATCTTGCTTTCGACCGAAAGTTGCAGTGTCGCGGATCGACTCGACTCTCCGCCGTAATGCACTCTCCGAATGATCTTGAATCTCGATGACTCGACTGAATGAGATTCCAAGTCGAGTGCAAGAATGGAAAAAGTCATCTACCAGGTGTGGTGCTGATGTTGCTCTATCTCTGGTTCGTGTCCACTGCAAAGAAGCGCAAGAGGACAAGCTGGTGTCTCTCAAGGTTGCCAATACTAGGAAGCACGACTTCAGATCTTTCATGGTGACTTTCATCGCTGCTGCTACCCGTATTGCTGACGGAATCGACCTCGACCAGTTTGTTGCACCTTCCAGTCCTTCGCCGGAGGAGTAAAAAACTTCTATGTACCACTTTAAATTTGCCTCGGAATGCCGAGTGGTTTCAGAATCGATAAACTTTAACAGGCTTAACGCCTGGCGCCTTTGGATCCGTGAGGACATTTATCCGAACTTGATTTTTCCTTTAACATGCTTTGCTTGCCTTCGAGAGAACTTTATTCCTCATTCGGAAGATATTCCGTTGAAATTCCAATCGACTTGTGCTTCATCTATCCTTCGTAGAGGTGGAACACAGATCGCGACCGACCTTGTCGCCCTTACGGATTGGGACGAACCGCACGTTGTGCTTGTGGCGAAGCTCGAAGGAGGAGGTTGCGATCGACCTGCACCTCGTCAGTCCCTTATGGATTGGGATGAATTCCTTACTTAGGCGAGCACTGGCTGCAGCTAAGCCCCCGAGTGGGAGGTTTGCTCTCCACTCGGTAGGATTTTTATTACTTAGGCGAGCACTGGGCTGTAGCTAAGCCCCCGAGTGGGAGGTTTGCTCTCCACTCGGTAGGATTTTTATTACTTAGGCGAGTACTGGGCTGCAGCTAAGCCCCCGAGTGGGAGGTTTGTTCTCCACTCGGTAGGATTTTTTATCACTTAGGCGAGCACTAGGCTGCAGCTAAGCCCCCGAGTGGGAGGTTTGCTCTCCACTCGGCAGGATTTCTATTACTTAGGCGAGCACTGGGCTGCAGCTAAGCCCCCGAGTGGGAGGTTTGCTCTCCACTCGGTAGGGTTTTTATCACTTTGGATGTTTTAAGGCGAATCCTTGGGCTGTTATAAGTCCCCGAGTGGGAGGCTGGCTCACCACTCGGTAGGATTTGAATACTTAGGCGAGTACTTCGACTGCAGCTAAGCCTCCGAGTGGGAGGCTGGCTCGCCACTCGGTAGGATTTTGTATACTTAGGCGAGTACTTGGACTGCAGCTAAGCCTCCGAGTGGGAGGCTGGCTCGCCACTCGGTAGGATTTTTGTATACTTAGGCGAGTACTTGGACTGCAGCTAAGCCTCCGAGTGGGAGGCTGGCTCACCACTCGGTAGGATTTTGTATACTTAGGCGAGTACTTGGACTGCAGCTAAGCCTCCGAGTGGGAGGCTGGCTCGCCACTCGGTAGGATTTTGAATACTTAGGCGGCGGATTCAGCTAAGCCCCCGAGTGAGAGACCTGGCTCGCACTCGGAAAGGATTTTACAAGCTTAGGCGAATCGGATTCGCGACTAAGCCACCCAATCGGGGAAATTTCAACAAAAAGCAATAACAATCACCGGGAAAATTATAACATTCTTGTCTTGGATAAACAAACTTCAAAAGCACTTTTATTACATCTCAACCGAGTGAGTTTTAAGTGTAAAAGGGCGGAGCAGCTCCGCGTTCAAGCTCGAGGCTCGTCGATCTGGCGATCAACGTTGTAGAGATGATATGCTCCGTTGTGGAGGACTCTCGTGACGATAAAGGGACCTTCCCAAGTGGGAGCAAGCTTGTGTGGTTTCTGTTGATCCACTCCGAGGACCAAATCTCCCTCTTGGAAGGCTCGACTCTTCACATTTCTGGCATGGAATCGACGCAAGTCTTGCTGATAGATAGTCGAGCGGATCAAGGCCATCTCTCTCTCCTCTTCCAACAGGTCGACTGCATCTTGCCGGGCTTCTTCCGCTTCTTCTTCAGAGTATAGCTCGACTCGAGGCGCATTGTGAAGCAGGTCACTCGGCAGAACTGCTTCAGCTCCATAGACCAGGAAGAATGGAGTTCTCCCAGTCGACCGATTAGGAGTGGTCCTCAATCCCTAGAGAACTGATGGAAGTTCATCGACCCAAGCTCCTGCTGCGTGTTTGAGATCACGCATCAGCCGAGGTTTTAGCCCTTTGAGAATGAGGCTGTTTGCACGTTCTGCTTGTCCATTCGACTGAGGATGAGCCACTGAAGCATAGTCGACCCGCGTGCCCTGAGAGGCGCAGAAGGCTTTGAACTTGTCATTATCGAAGTTTGACCCATTGTCGGTGATGATGCTATGCGGAACTCCATATCTGAATATCAACTCTCTGATGAAACCGATAGCAGTGCATGCATCAAGGTTCTTGATGGGCTTGGCTTCGATCCACTTGGTGAACTTGTCATTGCTACTAGCAAATGGGTGAAACCGCTTCTGCCAGTTCTCAATGGTCCAATCATGTCCAATCCCCAAACAGCGAAGGGCCAAACGAGTGGAATGGTCTTCAAGGCTGAGGTTGGCTTGTGCGACATGTTGGAATAGAACTGACATCCTTCACACTTGTCGACTATTTCTTTTGCCATTTCATTTGCTTTCGCCAAGAAAATCCTGCTCGGTATGCTTTAGCCACAATGGTCCGAGAGGACACATGATGGCCACAGGTCCCCGAGTGGATATCCTCAAGAATTATCGACCTTCTTACGGCGTGATACACTTACGGCCGACTCGATCGCTTTCTACATACAATTGTCCCTTGATCACTGTAAAGGCCTTGGATCGACGGACGATCTGTCGAGCCTCTTCTTCATTCTCTGGGAGCTCTTTCCTTAAGATATATGTGATGTACGGCACTGTCCAGTCGGGAGTGATGACCACAACTTCCATAATCAAGTCGACCACGGCTGGGACCTCAACTTCACCGGATCATTGGCACTCTTTTGCTGCGGGGCTTCTTACGTGAAAGGATCCTCCTGCACCGATGGAACATGAATGTGTTCCAAAAATACATCACCGGGAATGGCTTCCCTCTTGGACCCTATCTTCGCCAAATCATCCGCAGCTTGATTTTTCAGTCGGGGTATATGATGAAGCTCTAACCCTCGAATTTCTTCTCCAGCTTTCTCACTGCATTACAATAACCTGTCGCCATTGGGCTTCGACATCCCACTCCTTCATCACTTGATTAACAACCAGATCCGAGTCGCCATAGACCATAAGGCGATGGACGCCGAGTGAAATGGCCATGCGCAACCCATACAGGAGTGCTTCATATTTTGGTTCGTTGTTGGAAGAATCAAAGTGAATCTAGAGAACATACTTGAGCCTATCTCCTCGGGGGGAAACCAATACAACCCATGCACCAGAACCGTTCAGCATCTTGGAACCATCGAAAAACATAGTCCAGTGTTCCGAGTGAACTTGGGTCGGAAGTTGCTGTTCAGTCCACTCGGCTAGGAAATCTGCTATTGCTTGGGACTTGATGGTTTTCTTTGCCTCGAATTTGATATCAAGGGGAAGGAGTTCAATCGCCCATTTTTCCACTCGACCAGTTGCATCTCTGTTATGAAGAATTTCCGACAAAGGGGCGTCGCTGACGACTATAATGGAATGATCAGAGAAATAATGAGCAACCTTCTTCGTGGTCATATAGATCCCATAAACAAGCTTCTGATAGTGAGGGTATCTTTGCTTTGACGGGATCAGATTTGAAAGATAATAAACTGGGCGTTGAACTTTGAAGGTTTTTCCTTCTTCTTCCCACTCGACCGTAAGTACGGTACTGACGACTTGTCCAGTGGCTGCAATGTAAAGCAGCAAAGGTTCCTTGCTGATTGGACCAGCAAGCACCGGCTGGGTGGAGAGTAGAGCTTTGAGCTCTGCAAACGCTGCATCAGCTTCTAGAGTCCACTCGAACTTGTCTGACTTCTTCATCAGTCGGTAAAGAGGCAATGCCTTTTCACCGAGGCGAGAGATGAATCGACTTAAAGCAGCCAAGCATCCAAAGAAGTTTCGGACATCGTGCACACGCAGTGGCGCTTCATTCGAGTATGGTGCCAACCTTTTCTAGGTTAGCATCGATTCCTCGCCGTAAACGAGAAAACCGAGTAACTTTCCACCAGGAACTCCAAATGTACACTTTGATGGATTAAGCTTGATATCATACCTCCCGAGATTGGCAAATGTTTCAGCAAGGTCACCAACAGGTCGGAACCCTTTCGTGACTTGACCACTATATCATCCATGTATGCTTCCACATTCCGACCGATTTGAGTGAGCAAACACTTACGAATCATCCTCATGAATGTGGCTCCGGCATTCTTGAGACCGAATGGCATGGTGACATAACAGAAGCACCCGAATGGAGTGAGGAACGTTGTTTTAATCTCATCGGGTCCATACAGACGGATCTGATGGTACCCGGAATAGGCGTCTAAAAAAGAGAACCTCTCGCATCCCGTAGTTGAGTCGACTATTTGGTCGATGCGAGGAAGAGGGAAATGATCTTTCGGGCAGGCCCGATTGATATGCTTGAAATCGATGCACATGTGCAACGACTTGTCCTTCTTGGGGACCATGACAACGTTGGCGAGCCACTCGGAGTGGTAGATCTCTCGGATGAACTCTGCTGCTAAGAACCGAGCCACCTCCTCGCTAATGGCCTTTCTCTTCTGGACGGCGGACCGCCGAAGATACTCTTTAACTGGTTTGAATTTTGGGTCGACTCGTAGGCGATGCTCAGCCAGCCCCCTGGGAACATCCGGCATGTCAGCAGGCTTCCATGCAAAGATGTCCCGGTTCTCACGGAGGAACTGGATGAGCGCTTCTTCCTATTTTGAGTCGAGTGTTGTTGAGATGTTGGTCGGAGTAGCATCGGGATCAGTCGGGTGAATGTGAACCTGTTTCGCCTCGCCGGTCGACCGAATGCTGACCAGTGGCGGGCTTCTTAGCTCGCAACAAATCACTCGGATCTGCAGTTTCGATACTCTTGTAGCTGTACCATCGCCAACTGAGCATCGGCAATCTTAGAGCCTTTCTGGAAGCACTCTTCCGCCTTCTTCCGATTGCCCGTGACAGTGATCACGCCCTTGGGACCAGGCATCTTCAGTTTAAGATACACGTAACATGGTCGGGCCATGAAACGTGCATAAGCTGGTCTCCCCAGAATAGCGTGATAAGCGCTTTGGAAATCCACGACCTCAAAGGTCAACTTTTCTTTCCAGAAATGCTTTGAATCACCAAAAACTACATCAAGAGCAATTTGGCCGAGTGACTCAGCCTTCTTTCCAGGAATGACTCCGTGGAAGCTCATGTTACTGGTAATCGAGTCCGGACATCGGAATGCCCATCCCTTTCAACGCCTCCGCGTATAATATGTTCAAACCACTACCACCATCCATCAGGACTTTGGTCAGCCGAGTGCCTTCGACAACTGGGTCGACCATCAATGCTTGCCTCCCAGGGGTGAGAATGTGCGTCGGGTGATCAGACTGGTCGAATGTGATGGCGGTCTGGGACCATTTCAGATAATTGGGAGTCGCCGGAGCAACCAAGTTTACTTCCCGATTGATAACCTTCAATCGACTTTTGCTTTCGACGTCAGCAAAAATCATCAGGGTGGAATTGACCTGGGGATATCCACCATCACTGTCATCTTCATCCTCAACTTTGTCATCTCCTTATCCTTATCCTTGGGTTGTTTCCTTGAACTGCTGAATCAAGAGCCGACATCGTCGAGTGGTATGTTTCGGGTAAATGAGTTTACCCTCTTCATCTTTCTTTGTATGAATGTGACATGGTAAATCCAACACGCCGCTCCCATCCTGGTCTTTCACCTTCTTAGGGTTCCAAGGACCCTTGGGTTTCCCTTGAACTTTCATGGGTCACCGCCAAGGCCTCTCCGGAGCCGCTGGCTCGCTTTTGCGCTTCGCTTCCGATTGGAATTTCCTTCACGGTCTCATTGGCGGCCGATTTATATTTACCACTCCGAGCCGATCCTCTTCTTCACCATTTGCATATTTGGTGGCAATCTCCATCATCCGACTCAGTGGTCATATCTCCGGTTCGACCAAATTTCAAACTCAATTCTGTTTCTTGACACCTTCCTTGAAGGCACAGATCGCTGGTGATCGGATACATTCTCGATCGTGGTGGTGCAAAGTGATCCACCTCTGGATATAATCTCTCAAAGTTTCACTCGACTTTTGCACGCACGATCGCAACTCTGTCAAACCTGCTGGTCGCTTGCAAGTTCCTTCAAATGTCACGACAAACACTCGGGCAAGATCTTCCCAAGTGTAAATCTGCTTTGGGTGCTAATCGATTCAACCACGCCTGGCTGAACCCTCCAACATAAGAGGTAAATGCTTCATGGCTACCTCATCGTTGCCACACCGATCTGAACCGCCACTCGGTAATCTTCAAGCCAAGTGTCAGGCTTGGATTCTCCGATGAACTTGTCGACTCAGCCGCCAACCTAAAGTTGGGAGGAATCATCGCGTCTCGATGGCTCTCTTTGAAACACTCTGGTCCCGAGACATGAACTCTACTACTGGAAGGAACATCTCTATCATGGCCGTCTCGGTGAGCTCTGTTCCTGTCGACCAAACCTTGAACGATAATAGATCTCGCATCAAAGCCTGGTTCCCTGGGGTCGACTGGAACTCTTCGCCAAAGACTGCTTTTGGCGTCGTAGCCCTGCTGCCGAGGAGCATATGATCCACCCCTTGGGGGAGGAGTGGGCACTCGACGTCGATCGTTGCGATCGAATCGGTGCTCATACTGCTCGCGGCCCTTGTATTGATCATCACGCCGGCCCCCACGTTCCTCACGCCTCGGGGGCGATCTTGGACTATGGGCCGACTGGAATGAATTCGCAGCGACGGATCGGCTGTGAACCCTGTTCCGCGACTGGGATACAACTGAGTTTTGATCTCCTGCCGCCCGGAGCAAATCCTTGATTTGCTGCAAACCTCTACCTGCCTCCGACTGGGAAGGCTGAATTGACTACGCTATACGGGCGGCAGCTGCTAAATTCTGAATCGGAGTTCGATATACCTGGGTTGGCGGTTGAAAGAGCTGGCGTCGATTGGATTCTGGAACCCTCGGTCGCGTACGCTCATCCAGTACTGGCTGAAGATTCTCCAGTCGAGTGCGCTCAGCCAGGTTGGCTGTTGCCGCATCCTCCAAGGCGCGAGCCTCGGGGTTTCTCCAACGATAGGAGTGTGAAGTGCATCCATGTTCCGACGACGAAGCTCCTCCCTCTGGAGCGAAGTGAGGGGCTCAGACAAGTACTCTTCGTGGGCTTGCACCGGATCGCCTCCACCGCCACCTTCGTTGGTGCGGGTGAATCCAGGGGACTGCGTGGTCCATCGACCATCAGAACCTCTGCCGCCGGGTCACTGCTATCGCATTCGGACGCAGTCTCTACGGAGCCAGTCGAACAGGCCGTAGAGAGATTCGTCGGGCTCGATCGCCGCGACTTGGGGGATGGCCGACTGGCGGGCCACCGCATGCCTCACCCACCGCTGAAGCCTCGACCGAGCGGAACGCTTGCGCCGGTGGGAGACTGGGAGTGAAGACAGCGCAGGAGCCGACCCATACTGGGTCGACGGTTGCCGCAGGAGGACGCCGCGGATACACGCGCGAAAGTGCGTCGCCCCGCGGATGGGGAGTGCGTCCACGTCGAGTGGAGCCTCTTGAAGCCAAGCGGAGTCGTCGGCGACGAACATGAGCGCACCGAGACGGATCTCGTGGCCGTCGACCAGAACTCCACCTGAAACCATGATGCCGGAGATCGAGAGAATCCCAACTTCTCCAACAATTCGCTAGAACACCTGCCCCACGGTGGGCGCCAAGCGTCGTGGTTCTAAGTCCGACAGAGAATGGGGGTAGGTGGAGAGGCAAGATCCTAGCTATGGAGTAGTTGTATACGCAAGGGATTTACGAGTTCAGGCCCGTCTCGGAGGAAGTAACAGCCCTACGTCTCGGAGCCCGGAGGCGGTCGACTGGATTATCTGCGTATGTGTTAGAGGGGTGCGAACCCTTCTACCTGTGGAGGGGGTGGCTTATATAGAGTGCGCCAGGACCCCAGCCAGCCCACGTAGTAGAGGGTTTAAGGTGCGTTAAAGCTAGGCGTTACTGGTAACGCCTTATGTAAAGTGTCATTAAGGTCATAAAGACTATTTAACTACAGACCGTTTGGATACCGAGTGGCTCTTGGACTCCTGGTGGTCGAGTGGATCTTCGTAGTCGAGTGTCTTTGAATCTGTCGAGTGGATACCTATACGGTCGACTGGAAGGTTGCTTCTCTTGTGAGTCTCCTTGTGGAGGGTACCTTTGGGCAGGTCTATGACCCTACCCTAGGTACATGACTTCATCATCGCCCCCATGGCGCAGGAGAGAGGAAAGGCCCCCGCCACCGCCGTCAGCCCCCGGGCTATAGGCCGGCGGCATCCTTCGATGGCGGCGGCGGAGGGAGGGATAGATGGACGGAGAGCCCCGACGGCTAGGGTTGGGATCCCGCCCGGGTCGCCCGAGCGGGGGCGACGCGGGGGGAGCGGGGGGAGCGGGGGCCTACTAATTTTGACCGATATAGCCCACGCCTACAGTGGGCACGACAACACCAAACGCCCTCTCTCTTTGCTATATCGTCAAAGGCTAGCATCGCCACCTCATAGTCCATCATCATGCAGTAACCCATGAAAATACGTCTGTTTCTCTCCTTCCAAATATTCCACAAAGCGTAGATAAGCCTCCCACTTCGACGCCTGCGTCCCTGCTTCGCCTCCTTTTCGATCAACTCATCCCACCAATCAGAGACATTTCCAGGGTCCTTTACTATTACTTCATACAACCGAAAGAAATAATTATTTCAATCGATTCCTATAGAGAGAACGAATGCGCAACCCCATGCCACACCGCTGGAGGAGAGTAAGAGAGTAGGCGATGCGGGTACAAGTGCGAGACATGATCACCGTTGACGGAGAAGGGGAAGGGTTTAGAGGGACGTCCAAGACGGCAACAACTCAACAGAGGAGGTGGCTCGTGTTGGGCGGGGCGACCAACCGACATGATAATGACTTCAGCCACGGGTGATGGTGGCAAGCGGTTCAACCAATGCTAGGGGAAGATAGACCGAGATGGAGGAAGAGGAAGGCGTAGGAGTGACAAAAGCTTGATGCGAGGAAAAAACAGTCGACTCATTCGAGTGACTCATAGGTGCTCCCTAGAAAACGGGATGAGCTTACTTTTATTATTCTTCAAGATAAAGCAGAGTTTTTCCCGAAAAAAAAAGATAAAGCAGAGTTTGTGGCCAAGCTACTGCCTTCTAATACGGTATTTCTTCCATGCCTATTTACATGACACACAATCATTCTGACGATCAAATGTGTTCAACGAAACGTGAGTTCGCATGTCACAAAAATTGTAGAGTACCATTCTTCACTTCGGTTTGAGATGAAATGTACTTCCCAACAGTGTAATTTATATGGCAAATAATTTAGTAAATATTATTAATGAAATTCATTGCCAATTTTTAGGCACCGTGTAAATAGAGCCGGAGTAATTCCTAACCTGGGTGTCCATCCATGATGGAAGAAAATCTTATACCACCCGGATCGTACAGGACCGATTGTGAGACCCTCTCTAGCGCGTGACACCTGAAAAACGAATCTCAAAGCACAAGTTTGTGTTAGAAGGGAGAGAGGGATTTGATGAAATTGTTCGTTGTATTGCTTGAGCCTCGTGGGCATATATATAGGAGTACAAAGACCAACTTGAAGTACAAGACAAGGCAGGACCAAATCCTAGTCTATCCTATACTTCCTAATAATCTTATACTCAACATCGCCCCGCAGTCACAACGATAGCGACGCAGACGGTGAGACTGGAGAAGAATCCGAAGGCAAGCCGACGAACACCCTCCACAGTCGTAACGGTCGACGCATCGCGAAAGTCGTGACTGGAGTGGAAACCGACGAGGTTGCTCAAGCAAGACGGTAGCCCTTTGTGCCGTTTGTCGATGTAGCCGAGAGCGTGGGTGGTGGATCCGTGGCTGAGGTAGCCGTGCGAAGAATGTCGTGGTCGATGTCGAGTCGGGGTAGCCGGTGTCGAGGAAGTCGCCGTGGAGCCGCGGGCGCAAGGAGGCGCCGAGTTAGTCGTGGGCGCAGTGGTGTCGAAGTAGTGGTGCGCCGGGAAGTAGATGCTGTTGACGACGCGTCGCGTCGGGGTTGCCAACCCCGGGAACACATCATAGATGAAGGCACGCGTCGGTGTTGCCAGCACCGGGCATGCGTAGACGGACGAAGACGAAGTTGACGAAGCGCCGCACCAGGTTTGCCAGGCCCGGGGACACGTCGTGGACGAAAGCACGCGGCAGTGTTGCCAGCACCGGGCATGCGTAGACTGGGACCTGCACGAGCTGTACGCCATGTCGAGGAAGTTTGAGAGGCCATCAGAGAAGGACTCGATGACGGTTGCGGCGCCAATCAGTGCGGGGCCAATGTCGCCCGCGGTTGTCGGAGTAGATGAAGCGGTCGGGGTAGATGACGGCGACGCTGGCGACGGGCTGGTATTGGACGAAGATGAAGGGGGTGGACGGGCGGCTGCGGCGGCTACAGAGGTAGCGGCGGCGGCGGCCAAAGAAGAGCGGCGGCGGCTGCGGCTAGGTTAAAAGTGCGGCGGCGGAGCTCGAAGTAGGCGAAGAACCCTGACAGCGTGATGAAGACCGGCGCGGACGGTGGAGTTCCCGCGCCAAGGGAGACGGCGCGGCGCATACCACGGGAGGTCGACGTGCGGTGACGGCGGAGTGGATCATGGCCGCGCGCTTACGGGTTCAAGTGGCGACGCAGCGACGACAAAGTAGTCGGGCGACGGCGGGAAGACCTCAGGGCGGCGGCGCGGACCGCGGGCCTCGACGCTGCGGCCCGAAGGGGCGACGCAACAGCGGTTCGCGAGTCGGTGCAACCGCGGGGACGGCCTCGAGGCGGGCGGCGGGATCACAGATCGCGCACTACGTCTGGCGGCGAAGAAGCGGGCGACGCACGAGTCGATGCAGCCGCGAGGAAAACCACGGGGCGGCGGCGCTGCGGCCCGATGGGGCGATGCAACGGCAGCCCGATGCTCGATCGGTGGAGAGGCGCGCGGTACTCAGGACGATCTTCACGTGACCTGCGGAGGCGCGCGTCACCAAAGGGCCAGGTTGGTCGCGCGGCGTAGATGAGGCGGATCGCGGCGGCAAGCGGGTGATCAAGCCGATCGCGCGCGAGGACGGGGACGCCGCCGATGGAGGCGTGGTGGCGGCGGAGTCTGGATGAGGCCGGCGACGACGGACGGCGTGGGGACGCCGCGATTGCACCCGGCCAAAGCAGCGGCGCGCCGGGCAGCGAGGCCCGAGCGACCAACGGAGCAGCGACGCCCGAGTTTGAGGCAGCCGACGAGCCTGACAGCCGAAAACGAGGCTGGCGAGGTAGACCGCCGAGCCGTCGTGTAGACGCGGCGGAGGCGGGTGACGTGGATCGATCGGCGGGCCGGTGCGCGAGTGACGGCTATGATTGGCCATCGTATGGCGTGAAGCTGCCGGGTCGGGGCGATGCAGGTTTCTCGGTCGGAGCAGAGCGGTGACGGCCGGGCGCAGGCGACGGCGGAACCGACAGACGGGCTGTGACGGGCCCGCCTCGTGGCGGCCGCCGGGTCGAGGAGAGGTCGGCTGGTCGCGCCGGGTCGGAGTAGAGGCGCTGGGTCGACGGGCGGCGGTGGGCGCAAAACCGATGAAGAATAGATCGGAAAACCAAAAATTAGACGCCGGTCAAAGCGACCGATGAAAGAGAGAAAAACCCGGATCAAAGGATCGGGAAAAAGACTCTCTAGGGCAGCCGGCCAACACGGCCGGCGAACGAACCCTAGGTACCGGCGGCGCGGCCCCCGACGGCGGTCATGAAGACCGACCGCCCTGGGGGCGGCGCGCGGGTGCGGAAGCGGCGAAGGCTAGGGTTTAGAACTCAGAAACTGATACCATATTAGAAGGGAGAGAGGGATTTGATGAAATTGTTCGTTGTATTGTTTAAGCCTCATAGGCATATATATATATAAGAGTATAAAGATCAACTTGGAATACAAGACAAGGCAGGACTAAATCCTAGTCTATCCTATACTTTCTAATAATCTTATACTCAACAGTTTGTTTGAGTATCCTCTGTACCCAAGTAGCAAATTGTGAATCCCCGTTTACCAAATCTCTAATCCCCTTTTCTTCGCCGCCCCTGCCGCTGTAGCGCTCGCTCGTTGTCGGCTCCGCCGCCAGCGCTCGCTCATCGTCGTCGTCAGCGCTCGCTCGTCGTCGTCGGCGCTGCCAACGCTCGCTTCGTCGTCGTCGTCAGCGCTCGCTTGTCGCCGCCGCCGCCGCCACAACTCTTCTGCTCGCTCTGTTGCGGAAGCACCGGAGCTCCATCCCCGCTGCTCTCCCCAACCATTTACGACCACACTTCTCGATGCCCCAAGCTCAAGTCAAGCACCAACAAATTACAGGAACGTGCAGATTGAGTCATCTACAGGTGCCCAGACGTAGCGAACTTAGTGAATTCGGCCGCAGCCAAAGAGTGCATGCAGCATGCATAGTGCGCTTGGAAGCGCCGTGGCTGGCGGGGACGTCGCCGTTTCCGACGGGAATGGAGGGCGCTGAGCTGGGGTGGTGTACCTGACGTTGAGCACGCCGGCGGCGATGTGGCGAGCAGCCATGGCGCATCACAACGGCGACTGTAGTTTGACTGTTTGAGGCCGCGAGATTAGAGAAGGATGTGCTTTAAGATTCGTATAGCCAGGTGTCACATGCGGGAGAGGGTCTCACGATGGGTCCTGTACGACCCGGTCGAGCCCACGGTCTTCCTGGCGTGGTTGGGCACATGCAACTGAGGGATTTCCGTCAGCTGACCCGGCGGCGGCGACACTGATTGATCAACGGGGAGGAGCTTGCTAATTAGTGCCCCGTCATCACAGCGCGATAATTGGTCAACGAGACATTTGCAGCCCTAAACAAGCAGGGTTCTACCAGCCTCTGGCAGGCAGGTCTGGCACGCAACAGGACGTTCAAGCGGATGGACGGGTCAGCTCGTGCTGGTTCTGGATGACGCCGTGCCTGCACGTCAGTAAAATGGTCATATGCGCTGCATGCGCGTGCGACTCTTCAAAGAAAACGGCCCGGGACTGCCCTTCAACTTCAATTTTCTACTACCTCCTCTGGTTTACTGGTCCTTACTGTATTCCGTATCAAATTTTTATCATAAATTTAACTAACCAAATGTTCATGCATGTCATAAAAAATTATATCATTGAAAACTATGTTGACTCGCAAAAAAAACTACTCCCTCCGTTCATTTTTGTAAGTCATTTCAGACAATTCAAAATGAATTGTTTTTTACATTATCTGAAATGTCTTCAAGGTCTTATAAAAATAAACAGAGGGAGTATGTTCAAATATGAATCCAACAATATAATTTTTGTTGACATGCATTAATATTTTTTAGTTATTTTTTTGATTAAAATTTGACACAAATTACAAAAAGGACCAATAAATCAGGAAAGAGGTAGTAGTTCAGTTCGCCCACTACGCTGCCATCAATCAATCAAATCCTAGTTTTTTTTTTCTTTTCACAGAGAAAGTATTTATATTGCCCAAGTGGCCTTTTTTTTTCCACAGTCAGCCAATACAAAAGGTGAAAGATGATCCGGCCAACACCCCAGCCGACATGTTGTGCGTTGTTGAGACCGATCGAGAGCAGCAGCTCGTGACTCTCTTGAGCACCTACCTCCTTACCGCCAGTATCTATTTGCTCAAATTTGTGATATCGAGGGACGACCCATTAGTGCCACCAGTAGTAATCTGAATCCTATTAGAGCATGGTTAATAGTATAGCCAGCGACTGGCTATAAGCCAGTGTCATGTCATCTACATCCTATTTTATAATCAATATGTACAATAGTAGATTAAAACAATGTACTACTTTTTTATTATGTGGCTCATCTTTCATTCTCATAAAATGCCTAGGAGCACGTGCTAGAGCTGGCTCTTCACGAAGAGCCCGCTTACCTTCTCTCTCCTCTTCTCTTTCCTCCAACTAAGCAGAAATATATTAATTTATTCTTTATAGCCCGCTGACTTAGCTCTATTGTACTTACTCTTAAGCGTCCGATGCGCCGTTTATGGGAAAATGGTAAATGACGCACACCCTCACTGTACAGGTTCCTAAGTGGACCGGTCCATGATGGTAGCGCCTTTTTAACACCAATTCCGTTTTCCTTCATGTTTTTCCCCTTGGGTTTTCCCACCGGTTTCATTCTTTTTTTTTGTTTTTTCTTGTTTCTTTATTTCTTATTTCATATTTTCATTATTTCTAAACATTTTTTAAATTTCATGATTTTTTTCACAATTCTTGAATTTCTTCAAGGCTATGAACTTTTATTATCTATGAAGTTTTTTTTACCAAATTCAAGATTTGTTTCCCAACTTGCAAACGTTTTCCAAATTATTTTACTTTCTTGTCCAAATGCATGAACGTTTTTCCAACTCATGACCTTTTTAAATTTCTGAACTTTTTCCAAATTCAAGAATTATTTTTGAAATCCATGTATTTTTCTCAACTTTTCAAATTCAAGTTTTTTTAAAAAATTGATGTTTTTTTGCAAAAAAAATCACATATGTAAACTTTTTAAAATTCCTATTTTTTAAGTCCAGAAACATTTTTTGAATTTCGTTAACGATCGACCAGCCAATGGACAGCCGGTCAACCATTGACTCAGCAAACGAAGCAAGGGAGCGACAAGCGATCGCCCGGGGCTCAGAGCGCTGAGTTTTTTTTAAGAAGAGAGTGCTGAGTAGGTGGTCCCATGTAGTAATGGCCGATTCTATTTGGCACGCGAGTCGCTAGCAAAGGTGCGAGCACACACCCCCAATTCTATTTTCGTTTTTTCTTTTTTTCATCATTATGTTTACTTTATTTCTGTTTTTAACATAGTTTTAAATTTTCTGAGTATATTTTAAAAATCATGAGCATTCTCTGAAATTCAAAAAGAAATCAAATTCATGAACTTCTTTTTATGTACTTGTGAACATTTCTCAGATTCGTAAACATTTCGCACAAATACCTGAACGTTTTATTCAAACATTTAGATTTTTGGTGAATATTTATTCTAAAATTTTGAAGATTTTTTCTTAACTAGTGAACAATTATTTTGCATCCGTGGACGCTTTTTTAAGTGATAAAACAATTTCGGTACAATTTTAATTTCCTTAATGTTGTTTTTCTGAACATTTTTTAGTAATGCATGAACATTTTCCAATTCATGAACATTTCTTGAATCAGCAAAACAAGTAAAAGATTAACTTTTTTGCAATTCGTGAGCATTTTTTTTGAACATTTAGAAAACTTCATGTATAGTTTTGAATCGATGAACATTTGCTCAAAATCATGAATATGTTTTGAATTCGTGAACATCTTTTTAGTTTCCTAATTACTTTTGAGTTCAACAAGATTTTGCAAACTCACAAACATTTTTCCGAATTGGAGTGCAATTTTGCAAACTCGTGAACATTACTCTGAAATTCCCTTTTTTGTTTTGAAATCGCAGCCGTTATTTGAAATTCAAAACTATTTATAAATCCTTAAGAATTTTATAGAAGCAGAAAAGAACACAGAAAGTTACAAAAGAAATGAAAAAAAATAAACAGAGGAGCCCAGCCTTGCGCTCTAGGTTTTACCGACCGACCCGCACGCGAAATAGGAGCTCCCGGTAGTAATTAGCAAGACTGCTTCAGAACCGTCAAGGCTACGCCCACGGACAAGGCGCAATGAGTCGGTCTAGTTTGGGGCTTCCCTGCGCGCCGGTGTCTATTTTGTTTGCTTCAATATTTCTTTTGTTTTTTCTGTTTGTGCTTTTTTTGTTTTATTTATATTTTATTTTATTTTATTTTATTTATTATTTATTTATTTTTCTTATCTTTTTTCATTCGGGTTTTTTTCTTTTTGTTTTTATTTTTTTCTGATTCGGTTTTTCTTTCTGTTTTTTTCCTTCTATGCCATAAATATTTTTCAGTATATTATAATGTTAATATTATGTATATATGGTGAAAATTTTAAAAAGTATTACCAACTTTTATTTAATATATTGTGGTTTTATTTTGCAACTCAAACTTTTTTTTATTGTAGGATGAATTTTTTTAAAATATAAGTTTCATATTGACTTTATTAATCTTTGGTGAGCATTTGTGTACATATGATGAACATTTTTTTCATACAAAAGGAACTATTTTTTAGTGTACAATGAACAATATTGTAATATACGTTGATTGTCTTTTAATTCTATGATCTGTTGTTAAAAAAACACACGCGAAGCATTTTTTTGTGAAAAAATGAAACGAAAGGGAAAAAACCCAAAGAAGTGATCATTGCACTAACTGATGCGGCAGAAACTGCATTTTGCCGCTGATTGTATTTTGGTATGATGGCAATGTTGTTAGTGAGACTAATGACGGTTACTAAGTTTATCTCAGGTCACTGGTCTCTAGGAATTATTATATTGAGATGGTTGACACACCACTTTAGAAAAGAAAAATGTGATGTTATCCTAAGACACCCGGGAATTCTATTTTACTTTTTTTGAGTCATAGGATAACCACACTATTAAGAGGAGGCGAGGCAACCATATACACTAGTCATCCTATATCTATCACATAAAATATATGGGGTAAAGGTCTTCCAATTGAGGTCTGAGCCACATACCCCATGCCCATGGGGTCCAGGAAAAACTGTTTGGACAGCCCTACGCACAGGCTTCCTGACCCCCTGCCCATGGGGTCAGCGCGTCGAACTCCCTAGATACCCAATGCACAGGAGTTCTCTGACCATGTGCCCATGGGGTCCCTGGTTTGGCTTCGGGTAAACCTATGCACACGGTGCCAACTGGTGGGCAATGATCACATTTGGAGAGGAGTATTTACAACCCCATCCTTCTTCCACCTCCAACCCTAGCCATTAATTTGAACTGCTTCCAACATTGCTACTACTTCAAAAGCTTGATTCCTCTCAATCCCTTCGCTCAAAGGAAGATTAGGGTGAGCCACTTAGTGGCGCTCTAGAGATTTGGCTTTGGCATATCTCCAACATATATTAGCACTCTTCAAGTGTGTGAACTTCGGGATACATCCGCGTCTCTCACTCTTGTGGTTTATCTTTTACTGTTCCCTTTACTTGCAGTGTATGCTTGTTGGCTTGATAATGAGCATGTTGCATTGCTTACCTTGGTTCTAGTTTGCTTGCATATAGGTTATTCTCACTGTATATTGCATTCTAATTAACTTATTTTACCGCATTACCCCTAAAATTTGGAGGTTAACATACAAAAAAATTCATCTCCTATTCACACCTCCTTCGGTTGAACTCCATCCTTTCGGCAACACAAAGAAGAGAAGTGCCAACCTTCTCCATTATATCTGTGAAACATATGGAGATGAAGAAATAAACAGTCATATCTTCACACATTGTATGAGAAGGTCGCCAACCTTTTCGTTGAGGATATAGGCCAACTCTTCCTAAGACATACATAGTGGGACATAATCTGTGCACGACATTAAAGAGACTTTGACATCAATTTTTATTGATAACTTATGATATATGTTATTTTATCCACTTACGTATAGAGGTAGTATTTGACATATCTTTGTGTTCCATGCATCACAATGTGGACACCAATATAAACTCTATATGGTATATCTTCATAGGGTTGCGAAGAATAAAATTTTATATTGTTTACAAAAGTACATCTTTTTTTGAACAGGAAAGGCATCGGACAGTGCCAAATTCATTCAGCTCAGATAGACAGTACTGAAGGAAATATGCCCTAGAGGCAATAATAAAGTTATTATTTATTTCCTTATATCATGATAAATGTTTATTATTCATGCTATAATTGTATTAACCGGAAACATAATACATGTGTGAATACATAGACAAACAGAGTGTCACTAGTATGCCTCTACTTGACTAGCTCGTTAATCAAAGATGGTTATGTTTCCTAACCATGGAGAAAGAGTTGTTATTTGATTAACGGGATCACATCATTAGGTGAATGATCTGATTGACTTGACCCATTTCGTTAGCTTAGCACTTGATCGTTTAGTATGTTGCTATTGCTTTCTTCATGACTTATACAAAGTTCCTGCAACTATGAGATTATGCAACTCCCGTTTAACGGAGGAACACGTTGTGTGCTACCAAACGTCACAACGTAACTGGGTGATTATAAAGGTACTCTACAGGTGTCTCCAAAAGTATATGTTGAGTTGGCAAAATTGAGATTAGGTTTTGTCACTCCGATTGTCGGAGAGGTATCTCTGGGCCTTCTCGGTAATACTCATCACCTAAGCCTTGCAAGCATTGTAACTAATGAGTTAGTTATGAAATGATGTATTACGGAACGAGTAAAGAGACTTGCGGTATCTTGAGATTAAAGTAGGTATTGGATACCGACGATCGAATCTCGGACAAGTAACATACCGGTGACAAAGGAAACAACGTATGTTGTTATGCGATTTGACCGATAAAGATCTTCGTAGAATATGTAGGAGCCAATATGAACATCCAGGTTCCGCTATTGGTTATTGACCAAGAATAGTTCTAGGTCATGTCTACATAGTTCTCGAACCCGTAGGGTCCGCACGCTAAGGTTTCGATGGCGGCTTATATTATGAGTTTATGAGTTTTGATGTACCGAAGGAGTTCGGAGTCCCGGATGAGATCGGGGACATGACGAGGAGTCTCGAAATGGTCGAGACGTAAAGATCGATATATTGGACGACTATATTCGGACATCGGAAAGGTTCCGAGTGATTCGGGTATTTTTCGGAGTACCGAAGAGTTACGGGAATACGTATTGGGCCTTATTGGGCCATACGGGAAAGAAGGAAAAGGGCCTCAAGGGTGGCCGCACCCCTCCCCTTGGACTGGTCCGAACTGGACTAGGGAAGGGGGGTGCCCCCTTCCTTCCTTCTCCTTTTCCCTTCCTCTTTTCCTATTCCATATGGGAGGTGGAATCCTACTAGGACTAGGGAGTCCTAGTAGGACTCCACACTTGCGCGCCTCCTAGGGCCGGCCTCCTCCTCCCTTGCTCCTTTATATACGGGGCAGGGGCACCCCATAGACACACAAGTTGATCATCGTGATCGCTTTCTTAGCCGTGCGATGCCCCTTCCACCATATTCCACCTCGGTCATATCGTCGCGGAGTTTAGGCGAAGCCTGCGTCGGTAGAACATCATCATCGTCACCACGCCGTCGTGCCGACGTGGAACTCATCCCGACACCCTGCTGGATCGGAGTCCGGGATCGTCATCAAGCTGAACGTGTGCAGAACACGGAGGTGCCGTACGTTCGGTACTTGGATCGGTCGGATCGTGAAGACGTACGACTACATCAACCGCGTTGTCATAACGCCTCCGCTTTCGGTCTACGAGGGTACGTGAACACACTCTCCCCTCTCGTTGCTATGCATCACCATGATCTTGCGTGTGCGTAGGAATTTTTTTGAAATTACTACGTTCCCCAAAAAGTACAATGTGAATTACAAAGTCCTTAAGATGTGCTTGAGAGATTTTTGAAACGAAAGGATAGGGGAAGTGCCTATGAGCTGAGTTACATCCAAAAACAAGCTCTACTGCTCTATTTAGAACCTAATGAGCCAAGTTATCTGCTATACCATTGAGCTTTCTGGATAGTGAAAATTGGATGAGTGCATCTCATTTGTGATGGATAAGTAGTCAACTAGTGAGCGCCTGATGGTCCAATATGGACCCGATTTGCATCAACTCTTCTAATAGCAGCTGCTTTGGCAAGAGGCAGACAGTCAATGAGGAAAGTGGGCTGCTCTAGCTGCAGGAGTTGAGCTATCTTTGCTATAAGAAGGATCCCAAGAGCTTCTGCCTGAAGTGGAGTATCAGTAATAGTTGTGGAGGCTTGGATTTGAATTTGGATACCTGTTTAACCATTTGAAATGTCTATGAATAAACCAATTCTAGTAGTTGTATCTCTTCGGTGTCTTCCTGGAACTTTTAAGCATCTAAATGCCGCATCCGAAAAAACTTTAGCACCTGAAATGAGCAGATCAAATACAATAGTACAACCCTGCAATAGCAAGGGATTAGTTTGTTGTGCAAAATGATTCTGCTCGTCCTCCTGCAATAAATCCTTTGGCTTGTCTAGAAGAGTTTGACAAGCATCAAGAGCTGCTGCCGCATGATGAGTCTGCAATGAAAATCCTTTCTTCCTGGCAAAGAGACAATCATTTCTAGACTTCCAAAGGCACCACAGAAAATTAAAAATATTTGGATGGTGGCATAAGGGTGATTCATACTTAGAAGTGCCTGAATTATATGGTGCATGGAATGGTTATTTTCAAGTAGTTGATCAACCCTAATATGCCGAGGGGCAAACCAAGATGCTCTAGCAAAGGTGCAGCTAAAAAATAGATGCATTTCATCCTCATGTTGGTTACACCTACAACAAGTCAAGTCAATGTGCTGAGAGAATCGACCAGATCTCATACATGTAGGAAGGGTCTTGCAGAGGAGCCTCCATGCGAAGGTTTGCACCCTTTGGAGCCATTTGTTTTTGCTTCCACACCTGCCGAAGAATATTTTTAACCAACAAAGAAACCTGCGTGGGCGAATTATTTCGCTAATTTTGTATTACCTGCAAACATAGCTTATAGGCACTTTTAGAGTTGCATTTGCCATTGGGTGTGAGGTCCCAACAAAAGAAATTAGGACTATCATCATTAATAATAGGAGTGTGAATAATGATGGAAGCTGTAGGCTCCTGAAAAAGAGTTTTAATCAAAGTTATGTTCCAAGATTTATCACATGGGTTCCAAAGATCTTTCACCTTAGCTGGATAATTAAAGTTGGATTGCTGGATGATAAGTTCGTTGTAAACATCTTGCCAAGCTAGGCACCCAAGGCATGCTCCAAAGGGATATTTGCCTTGGGTGATTTGATAGAAGGATTGGGCTTTAAGTATCGGGAGAATTATGAGAATGGAGGTCCAAAAGGCAGACTTTGGCAAATTAAAGCTAGCTATAAACTTCCTTGACAACGAGATCGATATGGGATGTGGAGGAGGCAATTCTCCAGGCAGCAGTAAGAATGAGACTCTGATTGATAGCTTGAAGGTTTATGATTCCGAAGCCTCCTTCCCGCTTAGATATGCAAATATCCTTTCAAGCTCTAAGAAAAAGGCTCTTCGATGAGCTACCTTTTCTTATTCCTGTCCACCAAAAGTTCCTAATCACAGTAGTTAGTTTAGCTATAAACTTCTTATTGAACAACAAGTTGGACATGTAATAAGCAAGGATAGCCAAAAAAATAGATCTAAGGAGTTCCAATCTGGTAGCATGTGAGAGCATACTGGCTTTGTAAGTAGGAATCTTAGACTTGAATCTATCGAGCACAAAGTTGTAGCTACAGTTCTATTCTTAGCGGAAAGAATGAGAGGGTGAACCAGGTGAGTGAAATCACTAGTCATATCCTGGGCATGGAAAATGGATTTGATAGTAAGAATAGTGGCAGGATGAACATTGGCATTGAAGGGGATAGCTGATTTATTCCTATTTGGGGTCAGACCTGAGATAACACAAAAGTGTTGAAGAATTTGTGCCATAGTAGACGCTTCCCATTGGCTTGTTCGCCCATAGACCAAGAGGTCATCTGCAAAGAGTAATGAATGAATAGCGGACAATTCGGTCCAAGAAGGATACCTTGCAGGTTGTTAGCCGCCATAGCATCATTGAGAGCCAGGGAAAGTTCATTAAATATAGCCAACACAAAAGGTAGGGAGATAAAGAACATCCCTGCCTAATACCCCTGCTGCTTCTGAATCTTTGAAAAGTTTGACTATTAATAATCACAACAAGCATAGACCAAAGTTATAAAATGACCATGCAACCCTTTACGAGCAAGTGCGGAAATAATAAAATTCTAGAAGACTTTGGCAAGATAAATCTGAAGCATAAAAGCCTGATGCTTCCACGCCTAAGAGCAAACAAATGAGTAATTTCCCGAGCAATAATGATGTTGTCACCAATCCTTCTACCCTCTATGAAAGCTTGTTGAGTTGGGTCAATATAATCCTGGACATGAGGTTTCGGCCTATTACCAAGGGTTTAACAATGATCTTGTAAATCACATTGCAAAGGCCAATCAGCCTATAATCCGTAGGTACTAACAAGCTTCTTAGGAATGAGAGCAATATTAGTATCACTTATGCGTGGTGGAAGAGTACTTGAGAGACAGAAGTTTCTCATTAGCGCGGTTACATCGTTTCTAATCTAGCCCCACATAGGAAGGTAGAACTCCACATTAAAGCCGTCTAGACCTGGGGAAGCATTGTGTTTCATGTTCCTAAGGATGTGCAAGATATCCTGCTTATCTAGAATGGAAGAAGTGAAATCTTGAGTTTGGGGAAGAGAATGAGTTTCCAAGAAAGGCCTTCCAGCATCAGTATTAGGAGAAGAAAATATATATCTAAAATAATTGACGGACGTGTTAGCAATCTGTTGGGGCTGGAAATGAGTTACTTCATTCTCATCTTTGATTGATAGAATAGTATTTCTTTTCCTCCTCTTAAGCACCGCTTGGTGAAAAATTTCAGTATATCGATCTCCACCTTTAGCTCAATTTTTCTTAGCTCTCTGCTTATAGTACTGATTAACTCTGGTGAGATTTTCCTCGTACCTGGTTGTTAGCATTCCCTCCAAAGCATGATCTGCTCATGTATGGGCTTGATTTGAATTTGATTGATTTGCTTGTCAATGTCATGGAGTTGTTTTTGAATTGTTTTTTTCTTGCACCATCTTTTGAGAGATCCTGCAAGAGCATTAGTACCAATAGAAAATGGTGCATTTTTTTTACATTCCAAGCTGCTTTCGCGTGAGCCTGAAAATTACTCTTCGTTAGCCACCAATTCTCAAACTTCAACGATTGTTTAGGCCGATTTAAACCGGACATCGAGAGATTAGAATAGGAGCATGATCACTCAAAATAATGGGCAAATTAAGCACTTTCGTGTTAGGGAAGACAACACACCAATCAGAATTAATAAGACAACGTTCCAAACATTGATAATAGGATTAATAGTATGTTGTTTATTGTGGCAAGTATAAGCAGGACCATTGTAACCGATGTCAAAGAGACCACAGTTCTTAACCAAGGCACGGAAAGCAGTCATAGGGTAATAGTTCACATTGGCATTACATGTAACTACATCATATAGGAACCATGTTTTGAGCCAGACTTGAACAGCGGTTGACAAAGCGACACCATGCCTATCTCTAGAATGTTAATCCTTGTTTTGTCCTTAGTAACAAACAAAATTTAATATGAAAGTGGTTTTACTAAACTTAAGTCGGTTGATATTTTCTTATATCGACATTCTAAATTGTCCAATGTATCCACATTAAGATTCGTGTAGGGGTGGTGACGGGGTTCAATGTGAGATTTGACGGCTAGCACCACAGACTTATGAAAATTTTCGACAACTCAGATAAAGAATGTGACCAACAATTTACTTGTTTGCATAGCAGGTGGAGTACATTGAGGACCGTAGCCAGAATTCCTTACTAAGGGCTCATTCGGTTTGCGGGATTTCCAAATCAACAGAAAACGAAAAGTAAATGATTCGGATGCCCTGCCCAGTCCAATCCTTTAGAGCATCTTCAACAGCCGCGCTAAACTAGCGCCGCGCTGCAAATTAGGCCGTTTTAGCGCTGCCAAGAACGCTGGCGGGTCGCTTCCAATGCGACGCGCATAAAAACGATGCGCGCGCTTATAACGAGTTGGGCGCAGCGGTCGGAAGCACTATCCTGCGGTGTATTTCGGGCGCCAGCCATCACAAGACGGCACACTCGGCGCTTCGCTCTCCCACTTCCTCTCCCACTTCCACCCCATCCGGCCGCGCCGCCACGCCGCGCCCCGGCGACTGCTCAGTGCTTCCCAAGCCTATCCTCAGCGCCGCGCCACCCCATCCCCTCCTAGTCCCGTCCGCCCTCGCGCCTCCGTCGTCCGAGGAACAGCGCCCGAGCGCTCGCTGCCAGCGCCAGCGCCCGCATAAGGTGTTCGACAAAACGCCTACAAGGTATGTATTGCTCAAACTTCATGAATTTGGTGCATGTTTTGAATTGTAGTTTTTATAGTATAGTATTGAACATTGTAGATGAGTTCGTCGTATGATTCTTCCGAAGAAGAATTTGATATGGAAGAGGAGGAGGATCTTGCAATGATCCAAGCTATGCAAATCAATAAAAAACCGAAGCACGGTGGTTCGGTTATGGGTCGGCAGAAAATTTGGAGGGATAGGATCGATGCCCAGAACAGATTGATCAGGCATTATTTTGCGGAATCCCACATACCCCGAGTCGTATTTTCGTCACCGGTTTAGGATGAGCACCGAGTTGTTCAGGCGCATTGCAGAGAAACTAGCGAGCCATGACCGCTTTTTTCAGCAAAGGAGTAATGCCGCTGGAGAGCTCGGGCATAGCACCTTTCAGAAGGTGACAGCCGCTTTGCGTATGTTGGCATACGGTATACCGGCTGATGTTGTTGATGATCACTTGGCTATGGGTGAGAGCTGTAACATCCCAAAATTCTAAATTTTGGAATGTTATAAACAAATAGATAGTTTTGATTGATTGTTTGATTGATTGACTGAAAGTGAGTGAATTCGAAACTTTTTGAAAGTTAAATGAGAGGGAATAAAAGGACTTTCCCAAACTTTCATTTTTCTTTTATGATCTTCGAATTCAAATTCTTTTCATCACAAAACCTCAAGAGAAGATGACATGACTTCTTCCATTTATTTAAATGACAAGGGTGTTGAAAATATTTGAATTTCATTTGGAAAATATTTTCCAATTCTGAAACTTTATGCAACTCAATGATTTTCACGAGCGAAGATAAAATGACTTCTTCAAAACATATGAAATATGAGTTGGGAGTTTCAAAGAATTAAATTCAAAGTTCCTTTGAATTATTTTCAATTGGAGTTATTTGAGTTTTATTCAAATTATTTTCCTCCAAAAATAAAATATATGGAAAATAGGGTAACATGATTCCCTACATCAGAAAAATGGAGAGAAATAAATTTGAATTCATTTTGATATTTTTAAAATGATTTTTGTTGGATTTTATTGGACCAGAAGCACTCTTTGCTTTATTTGAATTTGTGTGAATTTTATTTGACATTAGAATAATGTTCATGTTGTAGGAACTTTTTTTCTGAAAATTTTGATATATTATATGCCTATATAATAGATTTATTTATTTGGTTTTATTATTTTTATTTTGTCTGGAAATTGTTTAAAAAAAAACTTCGCCAACTGGGCCGGCCCAGCACCCAGCCAGGCCAAGGCCCAGCTCTGCGCCGCCTCCCTCCCGAGCGGCAGACCCGCCGCCACACGGCATCGTCGCCTCGGCATCCGTGCCGCCTCCGGACTCCGCGCCCGCCGCCTTTGCCCTGCCCCTCCTCCACGCAACCGCGCCTCCCCTCCTCCTATAAAAGGGCGCCGCCCTGGGCCCCCTCTCTCTCTCCTCGCCTCGCACCGCCTCGACCGCATCTCCCCGTCGCCGCCGTCGACGAGATCCGCCGCCGCCGCGTCCCGTTCCGCCCCCTCGCCGAGCGCCGACGCCGCCATCGTCTTCCCCTCGCCGCATCGCCCCTCCTCCAACTACCCCGCCGTTGCCGCCGACGCCCGGAGCCGTCGCCCCGTTCATCACCGAGCCGCCGCCGCCGTTCTTTTCCTCACCGCCGACGACCTGCCGCCGCGGTAACCGCCGTCGCCCCTCCTCACCGTCAGATCTGGATCCAACGATCCAGATCGTTCTATTTTTTTTCTTCCCCGAACCGTTTTGTTTCATTTAGAGAACGTTCGCCGGTTAGGTTTTCACAGCGAACGGTTTCCGTTCGTTAGGTTTTAGTAGTGAACGTTCGGTCGGTAGAGTTTTCCTTTTTATAAATAGATTTCTGCCAGGGACCTATTTGTAGTAGTTCTTTTATAGATTAGTCCCTGATTTTCAAACGGCTATAACTTTTTACTCGTTAGTCCAAATCCAACGAAACCAACGCCCACTTCTTCATTATGATCCCCTCTATCCAATAATCCAACTTAAACATGTTTTTGAAAGTTTAAAATTTGAATTAGATCAGATTTGAATTTGAACTTCGTTTGATCATAACTTGAGTTTCGTAACTCCGATTTAGTTGATTCTTTTTGCAAATCAAAGCTCTTGACTAAACTTTCTGATAAGGCAAAATTCACATAATTTTGGTACTGTTAGAAATTGTTTTATGTTGCAAGAGTTATTTGCTTTGTTTTGGTGTTTTCCGAATCGTTTCCTTCGTTCGGTCCGATGTTTTGATTGATTGCTTATGTGTGGTTACTATTGTTTGATTACGATAGATTGACCGGAGTGTGACGAGTAGAACTATCAAGAGTTTTGAGTGCGAATCATCTTCATCAACTTTGCAGGCAAGTAACACTTGATCATACTTTTTCTACTACCCAGTTTTACGCATTAGATCTATTCCTCAAACACTTGCATGATTAGGATCTAATTAACTTGGGGGATGGGAAGTAGATGAGGTAGTACCTATTACCTGTTTTACTTATGAAACATTTGGGAGTTACTTCTACGTTTGCTTATTTGCCATGCTATGCTAGTAGACGTGGATTGGGTGAGTGTATCCATGACAGATGTGAGATTGTTAAATTAATGGTTTATTTAAGGTGGCAACTTAAACACACATCTGGGTGGATTGAGGCACCTGGGGTATCCAATGATTGCCTGTTTTTTTTGGACCGCCACCCAGGCTCAAAGGGATCATAAGATTTTTCATGCTAGAAACTTCCGTGTGCAGCCACAAGCCATTATGGGCTCTGGCATAGTTGACTAAGTCGTGCGAACTCTTATAGTGGTGGACTAGCAGATGTAGGGGATGTAGGTGTACCGGTCCACCCATCGTAAGGTGCTAAGCGCCACGAAAGACTATGTCTCGGTCATCCGCTTTCTCAAACACCATGTAGTGCGAGAAACCAAACGGAGGCGATCGAGTCTTGCGGGGAAAAGTGCGCAAACCTCTGCAGAGTGTATAAACTAATCATGATTAGCCGTATCCCTGGTTATGGACATCTTGAGTATCTAGTTCTTGGATTATCCTGTTGATCTCATCACGTTACTTAATATAATTTGTTTGGGTTTTAATGAGTACTTTTAATTGGGATTGAGAATGCTGTCAACCATTCTCAATATTTAACAACCACCATGATAGTTAAATAAATTTATTCCTTTGCGTGAGGAAAAATTGGCTTTTTAAAACTGTAACCATAGAGCTTTCCACCAGCCATATATGCATGTAGTATAGCATATTCTTTCATTACTCTCTATGTGTTACATTGCCAGCATATTCCATGTGCTGACCCGTTTTCGGGCTGCAACTTTTCATGTTGCAGACTTTTCAGACGGCGAGTAAGTGATACGTTAGGGTTACGATTTCCTATACTCAACTTTGTCGTTGGTGTTGATGGAAATCCACAACCTTGTTGCTTCCGCTATGTTTTGGATTGAGGTAATAGTTTTTATGTTACTTTATACATGTGATTTACCTCTGTTATAAATCCTTGAATCTTGTGTGTCAAAGATACCGATCCGAGGATGACACGAAAGCACAGAGACTTGATCCATTCGGGTCGGTCGCTACAAGATGGTATCAGAGCACATGTTGTTGTGGGACGTGACCCTAGAAACTGACAAGCCCATAGGAAAGATTTTTCTCTACTACTTCATTTTCAAAAAGATCTTTTACCTCTCTTCTCTTCTGAGCTTATTCAAATATTCCCCTCTAGTGAGACCATACCCTTTTTCCCTTTTGACCACTTGAAGATTCGACTGATGAGACCACTCCAAGGAGACAAGATATCGGACAACTAAGACCATTTGGAATGAAGAGGATATTACCGTGTAAATGGAAACTACAACTGAAGACTCAAGACTAGGAGAATTTGAAGGCTCAAGAATTCCTAGATCCGGTGTATCGGAGAAAGACCGGAACATGGAGAGATAGCTCATGGAAATGACAAGAGCGAAACACAGCTATCCATGATGTTATTGCCCGCTTATGCTATTGTCACCGCGCGGAGTTAAGTATGCAGATGCATGGAAGGATTGGATGGTAGAAGGCTAATGGAGCACCTATGAGCAGGATGCAGTTTTAACATAGCTGGTGCATCACCAGGATCTGGAGTGTTACATTAAGAAGTTAAATGGACCTACAAGAAGCTATATTTTGACAAGGAAGTATTTCGTGAAGAAACTCATGACCCAGAAGCTGAAAGTAGCCAAGCTAGAGGAGCAAAACCTTGAGACATCAAAGATTTGTCAGGACTGAAGGACAGTAGGATCATGGTTCATGTCGAGGTTGATGAAAACCAGAAGTTTGGAATGCAACTCCAGAAATATTAAGGGACGTCGCGAGAGACTTCGCGTCAACAGAGAGGATTTGGCAAAAGAACTTGAGAAGGACAAGCATGATCAGAAGGAGCCATCAGAGACATGAACAAGACTTGAAGAGTTTGGCGACGTTGACCTTAGAAGACCAAACCCCTGTTATATACTTGCGTTAGATGCGACGATTGTGAGCTGTCATTTGCTTGATGTTTTCCGACAGCCACAATAAAATCTGCCTTTTCAAAACTTTTGTTTGTATTGTGTGCATCCCTCTCTATCTCTCTTATCCCACCCCAAACCCATGGACCCAATAGAGGATGAATGGAGAAGAGCTTATATTTTATGGACCGATGAGTCAATTGGAGATGGACCGATGGATTCAGAACATGGAGGATCATATGGAGAACAACCCTATAGTCAGAAAGGATATGGCCCAAAGATGCTCTTGATGCTTTGAAAGAGGTGCTGCTATTTGGTGGAGGATGTACCAAACCATCAATGGATTGCAAAGAGTAACCACTTGGGAAGAATTTAAGTTGACTTTGCCAAAGTCTCGGTTTGTGTCCCAGAGGTTGAGGCCTCATGGAATAGATATGAAGAAACCTTGTGCATACCAGCTTTGTGGAGAATTAGGACACAACCATAAAGAAAACAAGGACGAATACCCTCATAAGCAGAGGATTACCAAAGGAGTTAGCCGAGGATCTCAGGGAACTTCGGTAGGAGATTGTTCCAAAAGGTTTTGTTGCAGCAATGGAAGTTCAGTCTACATTGCTGGGAAAGATTCGTGAAGCTCAGAAGGATGACAAAGAGATTGCTGAGGTAAAAGAAAAAGATAAGAAAAGGAAAGGCCGAATGTTTTCGTAAGGATGAGCAGGACACCTTATGGTTTGAGGACAGTGTACATATACCCAATAATGCAGAGATCAGGAAGTTAATACTTCAGGAGGCTCATGACTCACCATACTCGATTCGTCCTGGAAACACCAAAGATGTATTTGGATTTGAAGGAGTGTTTCTGGTGGACTGGTATGAAGAAGGATATTGCGGAGCATGTAGTCGTAGGTGATGTATGCCAGAGAGAGTAAAAGCAGAGCATCAGAAGCCAGCAGGATTACTACAGCCTATGCCAATACCCGAATGGAAGTGGGATAAGCATGGCATGGATTTCATTACCGGATTTCCCAGAACCTGATCGGGATATGATTCTATCTGGGTAGTAGTTGATTCGCTTGACCAAAGTGGCTCACTTTATCCCAGTGAAACAACCTATACAAGTGAGAAGTTGGCCAAGATATATTTGACCAGGATCGTATGTTTGCATGGAGTTCCGAGGACCATCGTATCAGATAGAGCAACACAGTTTACCTCAAAGTTTTGGAATCAGCTGCACCAGACTTTGGGTACTAGGCTAGAGTTCAGTACATCCTTTCATCCGCAGACAGATGGACAAACTGAGAGAGTAAATCAGATTCTGGAGGACATGTTGAGAGCGTGTGCGCTGGATTATGGATCTAGTAGTGGTGATAATCTACCTTACGCGGAGTTCTCATTCAACAACAGCTACCAAGTCAGTTTGAAGATGGCCCATTTTGAAGCTTTGTATGGGAAAAGAAGCCAGACACCATTTGATGTGGGATGAAGTTGGAGACCGTCAGTTGTTTGGACCAAATGTGATCAAGGATTCAAAAAAGAATGTTAATTTGATTCGAGATAGAGTGAAGGTAGCTCAGTCCAGGCAGAATAGTTATGCATACTCAACAACGCAAGGAGGTAGTCTATGAATCAGAGATAGAGCATATCTTTGTGTGCCACATCTACGAGGAGTTAAACGATTTGGAGTTAAGGGAAAGTTAGCACCGAGATTTGTAGAACCATACCAAGTTTTGGAGCGTATGGGAGAAGTGGCTAACAAGTTGGAGTCACCCGAAGGACTGTCAGGAGTTCATGATGTGTTTCACGTTTTCCAGTTGAAGAAGTGCCATGCAGAGATGGCCAATATTTCCTTGTAAGGACGCTTGACCCTGGAAAGGATAATGATGTTCCACGAAGTGGAGTATGGACTTCATAAGTATAAGTTTTTTTTTCTTGGTATGTGGGATATTCCACGAGGATGAAGAGATGAATTACTATTAGATATAAAGGAGGTATGATGTTGGAAATATGGATCAAAGTAAATTCCATGATGAGTTTGAGTAATCATGTCCTAGTTTGGTGCAAATAGAAGGAAGGAAGACCATACTATTGGATGGATTTTAAGTATACTAGGAAGTTGGAAGTTGGAATAACGATCAGCTGCCCAGATGATGTGTTCAAGGATTTTAAGTGATGAGATGGGCCATAACCCACAGGCCCCAGGACCTGCCGAAAAGCAAGCACACTCTTGTTGAAGGAGAAATCCTAGAAGAAGAGAATATGCCTTTGTCAACCGACGATTCTATAGGAGTTTACGCAAAACCTGAGAGTTGTTAAGGAACGATAGATGTTTGTTTGTCTTGCAGAATCAATGGATTTTTTTCAAACTTGGTTCGTCGACAAGAGGAATTCTGCAATGCTTGTGAGGATGACCGAGTGTTAGAATGCGAGATTCGCTAAACCATGTACAAGGTAATGATTTGGGTGCGGGATGGATTGATCACCATACCGACTTACTCTTATTATTCGCTTTGCTATATGGGATGGTAAAATCTGAGTGACTTACCTATAGCAGAGAGGCAACGATATTAAACCCTGTTTAAACCTTAGAATGGTATAAGAATTTTTTTCCCTTGTACACGGCAGTTGTTGCCAATCGTAGGATATACGGTGAGGTTCAACCCAGACCCGTTTTCTGCAGGAGAAACCATAAATTGTTGACCACCACGAGATATCGATAGTTGTTTAGCATTGGCGCCAGACCCGTCAGCTATGAAGACCCAGTCTTGGAACAACCTTACCAAGAAGTAAAGGACAAAAGAATTGAGGAAAAGGTTATGCCACTACCGGAAGAGCCCAGAGATGGAATTTTCCTTACGATCTGAGAAGACCGACACTGTCAACGATAAGGATGGAGTATATGAGTTTTGATGGAACCGTAACCATGCTTCTAAGGGTGGTAGCACCCGAGACCCCGGAGATGATCGTTGGATTTTGAGAAGACCCCCAAACCCTAACCTATTTCTTGCTAGCCTCTCCGAATCTCGAGGACGAGATACATTTTAAGTGGTAGTTTGTAACATCCCAAAATTCTAAATTTTGGAATGTTATAAACAAATAGATAGTTTTGATTGATTGTTTGATTGATTGGTGAAAGTGAGTGAATTGAAACTTTTGAAAGTTAAATGAGAGGGAATAAAAGGACTTTCCCAAACTTTCATTTTTCTTTTATGATCTTCGAATTCAAATTCTTTTCATCACAAAACCACGGAGAGAAGATGACATGACTTCTTCCATTTATTTAAATGACAAGGGGTGTTGAAAATATTTGAATTTCATTTGGAAAATATTTTCCAATTCTGAAACTTTATGCAACTCAATGATTTTCACGGCGAAGATAAAATGACTTCTTCAAAACATATGAAATATGAGTTGGGAGTTTCAAAGAATTAAATTCAAAGTTCCTTTGAATTATTTTCAATTTGGAGTTATTTGAGTTTTATTCAAATTATTTTCCTCCAAAAATAAAATATATGGAAAATAGGGTAACATGATTCCCTACATCAGAAAAATGGAGAGAAATAAATTTGAATTCATTTTGATATTTTTAAAATGATTTTGTTGGAATTTTATTGGACCAGAAGCACTCTTTGCTTTATTTGAATTTGTGTGAATTTTATTTGACATTAGAATAATGTTCATGTTGTAGGAACTTTTTCTCAAAATTTTGATATATTATATTCATATATAATAGATTTATTTATTTGGATTTATAATTTTTATTTTGTCTCGAAATTGTTTAAAAAAACTCGCCAATCGGCCCGGCACCAGCCAGCCAAGGCCCAGCCCTGCGCCGCCTCCCTCCCGAGCGGCAGACCCGCCGCCACACGCCATCGTCGCCTCGGCGTCCGTGCCGCCTCCGGACTCCGCGCCCGCCGCCTTTGCCTTGCCCCCTCCTCCACGCAACCGCGCCTCCCCTCCTCCTATAAAAGGGCGCCGCCCTGGGCCCCCTCTCTCTCTCCTCGCCTCGCACCGCCTCGACCGCATCTCCCCGTCGCCGCCGTCGAGATCCGCCCGCCAGCGTCCCGTTCCGCCCCCTCGCGGCACGCCGCCACCGTCTTCCCCTCGTCGCGCCGCACCTCCCCAACTACTCCGCCGTCGCCGCCGACGCCCGGAGCCGTCGCCCCGTTCATCACCGAGCCGCCGCCGCCGTCTTTTTCCTCGCCGCCGACGACCTGCCGCCGCGGTAACCGCCGTCGCCCCTCCTCACCGTCAGATCTGGATCCAACGATCCAGATCGTTCTATTTTTTTCTTCCCCGAACTGTTTTGTTTCATTTAGAGAACGTTCGCCGGTTAGGTTTTCACAGCAAACGGTTTCCGTTCGTTAGGTTTTAGTAGTGAACGTTCGGTCGGTAGAGTTTTCCTTTTTGTAAATAGATTTCTGCCAGGGACCTATTTGTAGTAGTTCTTTTACAGATTAGTCCATGATTTTCAAACGGCTATAACTTTTTACTCGTTAGTCCAAATCCAACGAAACCAACGCCCACTTCTTCGTTATGATCCCCTCTATTCATTAATCCAACTTAAACATGTTTTTGAAAGTTTAAAATTTGAATTAGATCAGATTTGAATTTGAACTTCGTTTGATCATAACTTGAGTTTCGTAACTCCGATTTAGTTGATTCTTTTTGCAAATCAAAGCTCTTGACCTAAACTTTCTGATAAGGCAAAATTCACATAATTTTGGTACTGTTAGAAATTGTTTTATGTTGCAAGAGTTATTTGCTTTGTTTTGGTGTTTTCCGAATCGTTTCCTTCGTTCGGTCCGATGTTTTGATTGATTGCTTATGTGTGGTTACTATTGCTTGATTACGATAGATTGACCGGAGTGTGACGAGTAGAACTATCAAGAGTTTTGAGTGCGAATCATCTTCATCAACTTTGCAGGCAAGTAACACTTGATCATACTTTTTCTACTACCCAGTTTTATGCATTAGATCTATTCCTCAAACACTTGCATGATTAGGATCTAATTAACTTGTGGGATGGGAAGTAGATGAGGTAGTACCTATTACCTGTTTTACTTATGAAACCTTTGGGAGTTACTTCTACGTTTGCTTATTTGCCATGCTATGCTAGTAGACGTGGATTGGGTGAGTGTATCCATGACAGATGTGAGATTGTTAAATTAATGGTTTATTTTGGACCGCCACCCAGGCTCAAAGGGATCATAAGATTTTTCATGCTAGAAACTTCCGTATGCAGCCACAAGCCATTATGGGCTCTGGCATAGTTGACTAAGTCGTGCGAACTCTTATAGTGGTGGACTAGCAGATGTAGGGGATGTAGGTGTACCGGTCCACCCATCGTAAGGTGCTAGCGCTTCTGAAAGACTATGTCTCGGTCATCCGTTTCTCAAACACCATGTAGTGCGAGAAACCAAGCGGAGGCGATCGAGTCTTGTGGGGAAAAGTGCATAAACCTCTGCAGAGTGTATAAACTAATCATGATTAGCCGTGTCCCGGTTATGGACATCTTGAGTATCTAGTTCTTGGATTATCCTGTTGATCTCATCACGTTACTTAATATAATTTGTTTGGGTTTTAATGAGTACTTTTAATTGGGATTGAGAATGCTGTCAACCATTCTCAATATTTAACAACCACCATGATATTTAAATAAATTTATTCCTTTGCAGTAGGGAAAAATTGGCTTTTCGCAAAAACTGTAACCATAGAGCTTTCCACCAGCCATATATGCATGTAGTATAGCCTATTCTTTCATTACTCTCTATGTGTTACATTGCCAGCATATTCCATGTGCTGACCCGTTTTCGGGCTGCAACTTTTCATGTTGCAGACTTTTCAGACGACGAGTAAGTGATACGTTAGGGTTACGATTTCCTATACTCAACTTTGCTGTTGGTGTTGATGGGAATCCACAACCTTGTTGCTTCCGCTATGTTTTGGATTGAGGTAATAGTTTTTCCGTTACTTTATACATGTGATTTACCTCTGTTATAAATCCTTCGAGTACTGTGTGTGTCAGCATACCGATCCAGGGATGACACGAAAGCACAGAGACTTGATCCATTCGGGTCGGGTCGCTACAAGGGCCAAGCCATCATGTGTGTCAAGCGCTTTGCAGTGGGAATTGTGCAAGTGTTTGGCGAGGAGTATTTGAGATCTCCCAATGCTGAAGACGTCGCAAGGCTATTGGCGATGAACAAAGCTCGCGGCTTTCCTGGCATGCTTGGCTAAATAGATTGCATGCATTGGAGTTGGAAGAATTGTCCAAAGGCATGGCATGAGCAATTCCACGGCCAAAAAAAGGGTTTCACTATAATCCTTGAGGCGGTGGCCGATCAAGAGACTTGGATTTGGCATGCATTCTTTGGAATGCCTGGATCTTTGAATGACATTAATGTTGTCAACCGGTCACCACTGATAAATAAGATTGCAAACGGTGAGTTGCCACCGGTGCAGTTTGTAGCAAATGGCCGTACGTACAACTATGGCTATTATCTAGCGGATGGCATCTATCCAAAGTGGCAAACCTTCGTGAAGCCGTTGAAAAAGCCGGAAGATAAGAAAAATCTTGATTTCCACAATGCTCAAGCGGCGGCTAGAAAAGATGTGGAGAGAGCATTTGGGATTTTGCAATCCCAATTTGCTATTGTGAGAGGACCGGCTAGATTTTGGGATCAAAAAATGCTTTGGTACATCATGCACGCTTGTGTGATCATGCACAACATGATCATCGAGAATGAGCGTGGCCAAGATTTAGACTACTCACAGTATGAGCTCTTGGGACATCCCGTGCGAGTGCGATGGAGGGTTGAAAGGGTAGCCCGTTTTATTGCCTCCTATCATGCCATTCGGCGTCCCGCAACGCACAATGAACTTCAGAATGATCTGATTGAAGAGTGGTGGGCATGGCATGGACGACAAAGAGCATGATTTCTGCATTCGACATTGTATTGTTCATGAATTATTTGTTGTGTTTATTGCATTATTTGTTGTACTGAACGATAAAGTATTTGTTTAAGTTGTAATGATAACGAAATTGAACTATTTATTGTTGTTTTATTTTGTTTGTTTAATCATTTTTGCTCCTCTTTTTTGAAATGTATATGTGGTTTGTGCGTGCTGCGCGCGCTTTCTTGGAGCGGCCAGACGCTTCATTATAGCGCTCTTTGGAGCCATGGCGTCAAGACTAAACCAGCCGGTAGCGGCAAACAGGTTTTTTGTGCGCGGCGCGAAGCGCGGCTGTTGGAGATGCTCTTAGAACTTTCCATGGGGTCTCACCTAATGCCAAGAATTCTTAGGAATTACGCCTATATGAACACAATCATAAGAAATAGCGTACACCTAATGCCAGGAAATCATGTGAAACGACTGTCATAGTAGATAGCGGGAAAAACCATTGGTTCAAAATCACATTGGAATCCTTCAAAAAGAATCTATATATACACCGAATGAGCCCTAAAATCGTCACGATCGAGTTCGATCAATTGCATTGCATGGTGCCATGCACGTCCATGCCCTCCTTTGGTGCCCTGACGCGGTCAGAAACAAGTCGCAAGAACGCGTGCATGCGCATGCACCAATTGGCAACAAGATCGAGCACAACAGGACTCCCGAGACAGTCGCGCTTACTCCAGTAGTCGAGATCCGGCACTCCCGCTGCTCGACCACTGATCCCCCGCTGGTCATGGCCGCGCGCATGCACCGTCGGAAAAACCTCCCAGCCGCACCGACGACGAGCACCCAGAACCACTCCCTGGCAGCGCGAGCAACCCCACGGACACATAAATATCCGGGCGTTCCATCGCTCCAGCACACCACTACGCAAATCCCGACAGAAACCACAGATCGAGGTTCTCGATCCAATTTTCCAAGCTGAAGGAAATGGCCGCGCCGACCGTGCTGGCGCTCGCCCTCGCCGTCCTCCTCCTCCCGGCGGCGGCGGCGGGGCCGCCGCCGGGGCGCGCCCCGCCGGGCGCCAGCCCGCTCGTGACCACGTGCAATGAGGGGCCCTTCGCGGCGCACTGCGTCAAGGAGCTGGGCCCGCGCCTCCTCGACATCCAGACCGCGCTGGCGTCGGTCTCGCCGCGGGGCGCGCTCATCGCCGGCGCGCCGGGGACGGTGGACTTCTCGGCGCTCGTCGCCGTGGCCATGGAGGCGGCCACGGAGGCCGGCGCGGTGGCGACCACCATCTTCGAGGGCAAGCTCCCCGGGTTCAACACCTCCGTGCCAGACTTCAAGGTCTGCCTCAGCAACTGCAGCGTCACCATGAAATCCGCCATGAAGAAGATCCACGGCGCCACGGCCGCCTTGAAGGTCCACGCCCACCTAGTCGCCAAGGTGCTCGCCGACCGGGCCATCGGCGACGTGTCGGCCTGCACCATCAGCTGCAAGAACCTCACCGGCGACGTCAGGCTCATCCTCGAGGCCAGCCTCGTCGAGTTCCAGAAGATGATCAGGATCGCCGTCAACTTCCTCACCAAGATCGCGGCCAAGACTCCGCCCGGCCCTCTCCCTCCCCTCCCTCCCCCAGTGCGCCGGCCCTAGATCGCCGGCATGCCACGAGCAACTCGGCTCAGTAACAATGGATAAAGGCTCAATAACGTGGGATTCCTTTTGATCCTCAGTTTAGTTTTTCATAGTTTCTTTCGTGTTTTGTTTAGTTTTCCATAGTTTAGTTTCATGTTCTGTTTCCTTCTTTTGGTACAGATCCTCTTCAATTTGACTGTAGTCGTAAAATGTTGGGAATAAAATGGAATCTCATTAGTTGGTTTAAATTTAGTATCTGCTCACTGGTACCAGTGCAAATGTAGTACTGTACGTTCGCTAATTCTCGGAACAGTAAAAATGTAGCACTTCAATGCATCTGAAATCATGAATGTGCTCATCCGTGCGAAATGTACAAATTGATACTCCCTCCGATCCATATTACTTGTCGCTCAAACAGATGTATTTAATATATGAATCAAAGGGAGTACATAAATTTTGTGAGTCGTTTTTTCATACTATTTTGGCACAAATCATGTTAAATTGACAGTACTAACTTAGATGTTTCATGAGAGTCCAGCTCCGGCCCAAGGAAAGGAATAGAATGGATTGTTCTTTCTTGTCTACTCAATACTTGTTGTGGCACCCCTAAAAAAACTTGTTCTAGCTTCTGCAATCTTCGTAAATAAATAAAGCTATGACTCAAAACCAGAATCTGGTCCCTCTAGCTTTCGGTTCATGCCTTGACTTCCTTGTGATTCAATATGTGAAAGACACGATTATTGTGATGTCTGCTGCCCGCGTGTGAACAACAAGTTTTTTTTTTTGGTTTTTGCGGAAAGTGTGAGTAACAAGTGAGTCACCTAAAAAGTATTCGAATTGATTATCTTTTTCCACCTGGCTATAAGTCAACTCTCAAAAATGTTTCTTGTTGCACATCATTGTCTCTCCAGAAAGAGTTCAAGCCCAAAACCCTAATGCACACTTGCTTATGACAACCAGGAGGGAGTTGGCGCCCAATAAGTAGAGGGGTATCTCCATCTGCGATGAAGTGAGTATCTTAAAACAGACAATTCAATGGCCATTCGAGGTGGACATTATCATTCTAGCCTGATGCATGGAATATCTGAGGCTTCATAGAATGAAGAAGGACTGCCAACTGTTAATGGTTACAAACTAGTGGAATTGCGCAAAAAGAGTGGAATTGCACAAAATAATACAGTGCAACCAGTACAAAGCTTTAAAAAAACCAAAGATAAATAACAAAAATACAAAGTAATTAATTGAAACACCACCAAATAATGAATAGGACTTAAGAAAATCCATGAGCCTGCTTTCTACCAATTTCGATAAAACATGGAAATGATACACATTTCATCCTCCAACTATACAAGGGGTGCGGGTTTGTCTATCAACTTGAAAACTAGGCAAACTATTATTTTGACAAAATTAGACAAATCAAACCTTGGATTTTTCAAACAAACATATTTTGGTCCCTCCTAGATCGGATAAGTATTTGCATTGTTGTGGTGTGATTCCGAACCCGAGTTGGCACAGGGCACTCCATGGCACATACAGTTATTTGGACCATACAGTATTAATTAATTTTTTCACGAGAAATGTGGTATTAAAAGTTGTGGATCAATCTTGATTGGTGTTAAATCATGAGTGTACATGCAGCCACGCGAGGTCGATATCATGTCCGCTCATTCCCATGTGATATTAAAAGTTGTACGGCAAGCATGTATAGCGATTTATGCACACGGTGTCAGCGCGGTATGGTTTCAGTATTCCACAATCAATAAGTGAGCATGCCCACTACACAATAACTACACTGATCCCATGCTATTGATTAGAGGAGGGAATATCTTATTTATTTGCAGCATACATCCAGGAGCGACCAGCACCATCACATGCATCTTCTCCCCATTTCTTGTCCATTGCGTAGCTCCTCTCTCATGCTCATGCTTCTCTAGTTCTTGCTCTCTGTGCATGCCATTGCTAGCCAGAACAAATACATGAAGATGTAGAGTTTCTTTTTGGTTTTTTTTGGAGATAGGGCATTGTTGATGTACTGTCCATCTCTGATCTCTCTCTCTTCTTCTTCTTCTTCCTCTCCCTCACACTCTCCCCCCCCCCCCTCTCTCTCTCTCTCTCTCTCTCTCTCTCTCTCTCTCTCTCTCTCTCTCTCTTGTTCCTCCAGCGACACCCATGGCAATGAGGTTGCTCTACTCGTAGTAGTCACCATAAGTTGAGGTTCATGTGGATCCTCTGCATCCTCAAGTGTTGTTTTCCATGTTTCCCTTCTATGGCGATCCTCTTTATTATTATTTTTCAGATGGATTTATTTGAAACCCATTGTTGCTAATGAAATTTCAGCAACGGGTTGAGGAGCATTTATTATTTGGAACATGCTCCGAGAGAATTAGTCTCCAGCCAATCTGATGATAAGATTTAGCGCCGTTCAAATTAACTCCTGGGCACAGATATCACAAGTTCAGAACCAACTCCTGCTTGCAGAACAAATTCGGAACCAATATGATTTGTCCAACCCATCTGATGTTGGATACATCTTTTGCTAGCACTAGTTCTTCTTGCCCTAGAACAAGTCTCCAGCCAATCTGTGTTTAAAATGCCGGCCTCGCACTCGCACACCCCATTCCATTAACTAGTACAGGCTACATTTAATTCACTGCAAAGACCGACATGCCATCAAGTTACCCAGCACCAATTTAATTCAACACATCTGCGAATGTATGGGGTGCCAGAACTCAACTACAGTACCAGGCAATGTTGTACCATACGAATTTAAAGCGTCATTGCCTACCCACGGCTGTATAGTTACTGCCATCGTATTGCAAAAAGCTCTATATTAATTAGTAATTGTGATGCGCATGCCGACGCCCAGGATTACGACATCACATGCCACCATGTCCAAAAATTCACGTCCTTGAAATTAGGTACTAAACTAAATTTAGCCAACACGATGTGCTAACAATTGTCTTTTGCACATTGGTGGACCCCTGAAACCCATCACATCGTGGCAGTGGATTGTCATGAACAGTAACAAGAACAGTAACACAAACTTCTTAAATTGAATGGTTACTGGCCGTCTCTAACGGTGGCTACTCTCTCCCGCAAAAAAAAAAAAAGGTGGCTACTCTCGTCGTGGAATATATGCATGGCACGTCTACTACAGTCGCGGGCATGCATGATAGGCCGATTTTCTCTTCTTCTTCTTCAAACGCGCGCGGGCGTACTAACCGGAGCTCGCAATGACCCGGCCATGGCCGTACATGCATGCAGGAGAGCCACTGATGGTGCCTACAGATTCAAACAGTGCATGGACAGACGGACGCATCATTCTCCGCCCCAGACACAACCCCGATCCCGCGCCGCGCTCATGCATGGATTCACACGTATGGATCGTACGTGTCGCTACCGGCTTATAGTTACTGATCGACCCAGTTCGTGTCACTCTCGATCCATCTCTTCTCTTGGCAACGCTGCGGTGAACCATGGCCGCCGCTTCGCCTGCCACGCTCGTCTTCCTCCTATCCCTCATCTGCGCCCCCTCCCGGTTCCTCACCGGCGCCCTGCCTCCACCACCGCCGACGCCACCCACGCCTGTGATACCATACCCCACGACGCCGCCCAAGCCTGTGATGCCAGCCCCCACGACGCCGCCCAAGCCCGTGATGCCGGCCCCCACGACGCCGCCCAGGCCTGTGATGCCGGCCCCCACGACGCCGCCCAAGCCCGTGATGCCGGCCCCCACGACGCCGCCCAGGCCTGTGATGCCGGCCCCCACGACGCCGCCCAAGCCCGTGATGCCGGCCCCCACGACGCCGCCCAAGCCTGTGACTCCGGCCCCGTCGACGCCGCCCAAGCCCGTGACTCCACCTCCGGTGACGCCGCCGAAGTATGCGCCGGAGCCCGTGCTGCCACCTCCGGCGACGCCGACCAAGCCAGTGCTTCCGCCCCCCGTGACGGCGCCGAAGCCCGTGACGCCACCCATCGCGATGCCGCCAACGACCGCGCTGGCGCCCGCGCCGTGGGACGAACCTGGCTACGGGTCCAACCCGATTCCGGAGGAGATCAAGAGCGTGTGCAGGCGGACGCCGTTCCCGCAGCTGTGCGCGCGCGCGCTGGCCTTCGTGGTGGACCCGCAGAGGGTGAACGACACGCGGTGGCTGGCGGAGACGTCGCTGCGCATCGCCATCGAGGTCGGCACGGGGCTGGCCGCCTTCGGGTGGGTCAACCTGGGGGGCGCCCCGAGCGGCACCAGGCTGCGGATGTGCGTGCGCGACTGCACCGTGCGCGTGGACGCCGCGGTCAAGAACCTCACGGCGTCGCAGGTGGCGTTGAGGCGGGGTGAGCTCAGGGAGGCGGTGCAGACGCTGGGCGAGGCGGCCAAGGGGTGCGGCATGTGCTGGGGCAGCTGCGCCAGCTTCACCGGGGAGGTCATGCAGGTCATGGTCAAGCGTGCGAAAGACTTCCAGAAGCTCGTCATGGTCGCCAGCTCCGTTATCCTCATCATTATCAAGTGATTTTTTTCTCCATTAAATTTGCTAGCACTAGTTTAGTGAGATGAATAAAATGTATGGTAGATTCCTTTTCTGATGAGCAGATCAAAGCCAATAAAATTTCATCACGCTGATAGAATTGTCACGACTCACGACTAGGTGTTTTTTTCATCATCTATTCATCTTCAATCATAGCAGTATAAAGCACATTAAAAATAGGGACCGCCTGGAACTCAGCTAGCTAAGTTATAGTATGGTCTCAATCACCTGATGTAAGTTGATGTCATCAACTAGTTGTGTCAGCCTGTTTTCTGTTTCTGAGTTTGAGCGGAAGCCCGTTTGTTGTTTTCCCAGCCCGTTTTCTGTTATTTCCTTTGTAAAAGCCTAGAGGCCCAAGTGATTTGGCGCACACATTTGTCGGGCTTTTTTGCTCTCTTTTTCTGTGTTGATGGTGTTTTGCCTGGCACCTGAGCTCACATGCCCCCGGCAAAAAAAAAGGGATTGGTCGCTACGACTTGACTTTGAATACTTGCAGTTGCAACTTGACATTAAAAACTTGCAGATGCATCCAGACTTTGCATACTTGCAGTTGCGACCACATTTAAAAATTTGTAGTTGCGACCTCACTTGAAAACTTGCAATTGCAACCCGACTTTGAATACTTGCAGTTGTGATCCGACTTTGAATACTTACAATTGCAACCTGAATTTGAATATTTGCAGCTGCGGCCACATTTAAAAACATGCATTTACGTCCCCACTTGAAAACTTGCAGTTGCGACCACAGTTAAACACTTGCAGTTGCGAGCCGACTTTGAATACTTGCAGTTGCGACTCGACCATGAATACTTGGAGTTGCGACCCCACTTGAAAACTTGCAGTTGCGAGCCGACTTTGAATACTTGCAGTTGTGACCCGACCGTGAATACTTGCAGTTGCGACCCCACTTGAAAACTTGCAATTGCAAGCCAACTTTGAATACTTGCAGTTGCGACCCGACCGTGAATACTTGCAGTTGCGACCCCACTTGAAAACTTGCAGTTACGACCCTACTTAAAAACTTGCAGTTGCACATTTAAAAACTTGCAGTTACATCCCGACTTTGAATACTTGCAATTGCGACCCCATTTAAAAACTTGCAATTGCAACCACATTTAAAAACTTACAGTTGCGACCCGACTTGAGTAATGATGTCATTAGAATAAGAAGGAAAACAAAATTAGACATATAAAATATTAAATAAAAATGAAAAATAAAATGTAAAAAATAAATGAAATATGAAAATCAAAAAATATAAAAATATAGAAAATAAAAAGGAAGAGAAACACAAAAAGTGAAAGCCTAAATAGTCAATCCCCCACAAAAAAGCCTGAACAGTCAATCTTTAATCTATTGTAACGAAATAAATATTAAGCTGAAATAAATTAATACACTTAATTATGAAAAGGAAAGAGTGGAACAATTTTCTATTAAATAGTGAATAAGAAAAAAATTAAAACTAAAATAATAATAAAATAAAAATAGCAATTAATTCAGATGAAAACAATTAACAAGGCGTTAAAAACTGAAAAGGAAAGTCGTTAGAAAAGAGCTGACCATGGCACTACGGTCAACAAATGACAATAATATGATTCAAAAAAATAAAAAAATAAATGACAATAACATGCAAACAGCTAGCAACGATTCACATGGGCTCCCCCTGTACGACTCAAAAGAGGAATGCAAACAGCTAAAAACGATTCGAAGGCAGAGCGGTTAACCGTGATGCCGATAGATTAGCCAAGTTTTCAAACTCTTCAGATCAGGGAAGACATGTATGGTTGATGCAACCTCACGCCTGATTGTAATGCCACTTCATGTGGAGTTTGATCAATAAAGCTTGGTGATACCTTAAAAAAAACAAAAAACGATTCACATCCTTCGATCATCCTCTTTCTTTTTTTGGTTGGGTAAAAAAAAGACCACGTAGCCCAGCTCCGTAGACAAAAAACAAAAGACAGCACTCATGCACATGGGCTGGCCTCTGTACGAGACCGCAGCCGCGTCCTTCGGACGACACAACGCACAACGACGACCAGAAAAGTGGCTGAGACCATAAATAAAACTCAACTAGCGAAGTTCTAACAAAACCGTTAAAAATAATAAAAATTACATTGAGATACGTGGATCACCTAAAGACGACTACAACCACTGAAGCGAGCCTAAAAAGTGTCGCCGTCATCCCTCACCCGCCACCCCCCCCTCACTTGCACTACTAGGAAAATGCCTGTTAGTGGCGCACCAATTTTGCCAACTAATGACGCACTACTGGTACGCCACTAGCACCACGTCATTAATATTAAATATTAATGGCGCACCACTTCATTAGTATTTGATATACTAATGGCGCACCACGCAGTGCGCCATTAGTATAGCCCAACATGCGATATTAGTATGCCTCTCAGGGGGGCCATATTTACCCATGTGCTTTGGCATACTAATGGCGCATTTTGGGGTGATGCGCCACTAGTATCCTTTCTACAGTGCGCCATTAGAGTGCTGAGTGGTGCGCCATTAGTATGAATATTAGGGATTGTTTTTTTCCTTTTCTGATATTTGCACAGGTTACAAAATATATTATTGGACAGAATATAGACAGCACCACACAGCAACAACAGATTCATCGAATACAATAGAAGATTAGTCTCCGAATACAATTCATCATATTAGTCTCCGAATTCAAAAGACCGAACAAAGATAGAACATTACAAGTCTCGAGACCGCGAGTAGCGAGTTTGTCTTCACATTACAAGGCAATATCGATCATCTAAACTACCATCACATAGAAGAGAGTTGCGGTCATCACGATGAGCATCATCGCGATGAAACTGGTCTTCATCCGATTCCTCCAACGCTCCCTCCTCTCTCCCGCTAGATAGCGCGTATATCTAGATTTCGCCTCCGCCCTAGTGGTGTACCCTTTGTAACTGTTACCGCTGAAGCGGTGAACCTGTCTCCGACACTCCTCCCGATCGTCAGAGACTCCGGGAACCTTACCCTTGTACACGACATACGACGGCATCTCTATGCACTAGACAAACAACAGACAATACATAAGCAATATATAAGTATGCAACAAAAGGATCGGAAGAGAAAAGCAAGACATTAATAGCACGATTTATGGTCCTACTAATAAATAGCATCGATTACATCTAAGTTGAATGACTGTCCAAACCAAAGAGACATACAAGTTCATTAAAGTTTAATTACAACATGAGCTAATCGATGTTTCAGAACTACACATAGCATCACTACTTTCGACTCGACTCATGGGACCGGAGCGTGGATGAAACCGCCGTCTTTCGTGATGGTCATGAAGTCGCGGGCGTTGCCAGCCTGCATTTGTAGCGTTGTGTCTATCTCATTGTTGGACGGTTGATATCTGAGGTAGAACTGCCCCGAGGTACGAAGGACATCTTGATGGATGATTTCTGCAAACTCCGAATGGATGCGAAAGAATTCTTGTCTGATGTCCGCGTCCTGGATTGCCGCCAAGCTTGCGGCCCAATCTTTGAGATTATTTGGTAGCAGAAGGTGATTATGGTCTCGTACGATCGCCCGCATGTGATGGAGGGCGTAGTAGGCATCCTTCTGACTGCCAGGCGGCTGCTTAACGCAGGGGAACGTCGTATTGTGGGTGAACACGTGCCTGCCATACCTATGAACTGGCCTCTTGAAGGTGCCTCCAGATGTGGCGTAGCCGGGGAGAGCATCATCAAGAACTTTCTTGATATTTGTGTAGTCTATCTTGGAGTCACGGTCCGGGTTGAAATACGTGGCCATGGAATATTTCGGGCTTAAGTGAATGAGTGTGCAATGTGTGTCACTTCACAGAACGCGGAATGTTAGAAAAAAAAAGAACGATCGAAATCTAAGAAATCATATGTTACGGGGCGGTTAGGGGATGACTTACTCGGGAAAGTAAGGCATGAGGAAGTTATCCTTATCTGGGTTTGCCAGAATGACGCCTTCGAGGTGTGAACTCGCGACTTGCCGGTCCCAGCGCTGCCCAAGATCTTGGCACACATGTAGAAGGGGTCGACTATCCCGATGTCCGGGGTCTTGTCTCTAATGATCCGCATCTCCATACTCAGCGAAAACAGCCGAACGAAGGTGTAGTGCAGCGGATGAAGGTTAAACATAGCGAAGATGTCATCAAACTGCAGGACGATCGTACCCCCGATGGCGCTATCCACAAAGCCCTTTCCCTCTGGCACCTTGGCCACGAAAACCGGGTATGCCACATCATTCTGGGAGAGACACCGCTTCTCCAAAGAAAGAACATTATCATGCAGACTCCGCATAACACCGGTTGCAGCATTGAGCATATTTGTCGGTAGCATCGCCCTACCCGCCACATGCACCCACCTCTTAGTATGAATATTAGGGATTGTTTTTTTCCTTTTCTGATATTTGCACAGGTTACAAAATATATTATTGAACAGAATATAGACAGCACCACACAACAACAACAACAGATTCATCGAATACAATAGAAGATTAGTCTCCGAGTACAATTCATCATATTAGTCTCCGAATTCAAAAGACTGAACAAAGATAGATCATTACAAGTCTCGAGACCGCGAGTAGCGAGTTTGTCTTCACATTACAAGCCAATATCGATCATCTAAACTACCATCACATAGAAGAGAGCTGCGGTCATCACGATGAGCATCATCGCGATGAAACTGGTCTTCATCCGATTCCTCCAACGCTCCCTCCTCTCTCCCGCTAGATAGCGCGTATATCTAGATTTCGCCTCCGCCCTAGTGGTGTACCCTTTGTAACTGTTACCGCTGAAACGGTGAACCATCTCCGACACTCCTCCCGGTCGTCAGAGACTCCGGAACCTTACCCTTGTACACGACATACGACGGCATCTCTATGCACTAGACAAACAACAGACAATACATAAGCAATATATAAGTATGCAACAAAAGGATCGGAAGAGAAAAGCAAGACATTAATAGCACGATTTATGGTCCTACTTATAAATAGCATCGATTACATCTAAGTTGAATGACTGTCCAAACCAAAGAGACATACAAGTTCATTAAAGTTTAATTACAACATGAGCCAATCAATGTTTCAGAACTACACATAGCATCACTACTTTCGACTCGACTCAAGGGACTGGAGCGTGGATGAAGCCGCTGTCTCTCGTGATGGTCATGACATCACAGGCGTTGCCAGCCTGCATTTGTAGCGTTGTGTCTATATCATTGTTGGACGGTTGATATCTGAGGTAGAACTGCCCCGAGGTACGAAGGACATCCTGATGGATGATTTCTGCAAACTCGAATGGATGCGAAAGAATTCTTGTCCGATGTCCGCGTCTGGATTGCCGCCAAGCTTGCGCCCAATCTTTGAGATTATTTGGTAGCGAAGGTGATTATGGTCTCGCATAATCGCCCGCATGTGATGGAGGGCGTAGTAGGCATCCTTCGATTGCCAAAGCGGCTGCTTAACGCAGGGAACGTCGTATTGTGGGTGAACACGTGCCTGCCATACCTATGAACTGGCCTCTTGAAGGTGCCTCCAGATGTGGCGTAGCCGGGGAGAGCATCATCAAGAACTTTCTTGATATTTGTGTAGTCTATCTTGGAGTCACGGTCCGGGTCGAAATACGTGGCCATGGAATATTTCGGGCTTAAGAGGATGAGTGTGCAATGTGTGTCACTTCACAGAACGCGGAATGTTAGAAAAAAAAAGAACGATCGAAATCTAAGAAATCATATGTTACGGGGCGGTTAGGGGATGACTTATTCGGGAAAGTAAGGCATGAGGAAGTTATCCTTATCTGTGTTTGCCAGAATGACGCCTTCGAGGTGTGAACTCGCGACTTGCCGGTCCCAGCGCTGCCCAAGATCTTGGCACACATGTAGAAGGGGTCGACTATCCCGATGTCTGGAGTCTTGTCTCTAATGATCCGCATCTCCATACACAGCGAAAACAGCCGAACGAAGGTGTAGTGCAGCGGATGAAGGTTAAACATAGCGAAGATGTCATCAAACTGCAGGACGATCGTACCCCCGATGGCGCTATCCACAAAGCCCTTTCCCTCTGGCACCTTGGCCACGAAAACCGGGTATGCCACATCATTCGGGAGAGACACCGCTTCTCCAAAGAAAGAACATTATCATGCAGACTCAGATAACACCGGTTGCAGCATTGAGCATATTTGTCGGTAGCATCGCCCTACCCGCCACATGCACCCACCTCTTAGTATGAATATTAGGGATTGTTTTTTTCCTTTTCTGATATTTGCACAGGTTACAAAATATATTATTGGGCAGAATATAGACAGCACCACACAGCAACAACAGATTCATCGAATACAATAGAAGATTAGTCTCCGAATACAATTCATCATATTAGTCTCCAATTCAAAAGACCGAACAAAGATAGAACATTACAAGTCTCGAGACCATGAGTAGCGAGTTTGTCTTCACATTACAAGTCAATATCGATCATCTAAACTACCATCACATAGAAGAGAGCTGCGGTCATCACGATGAGCATCATCGCGATGAAACTGGTCTTCATCCGATTCCTCCAACGCTCCCTACTCTCTCCCGCTAGATAGCGCGTATATCTAGATTTCGCCTCCGCCCTAGTGGTGTACCCTTTGTAACTGTTACCGCTGAAACGGTGAACCTGTCTCCGACACTCCTCCAAGTCGTCGTAGACTCCGGGAACCTTACCCTTGTACATGACATACGACGGCATCTCTATGCACTAGACAAACAACAGACAATACATAAGCAATATATAAGTATGCAACAAAAGGATCGGAAGAGAAAAGCAAGACATTAATAGCACGATTTATGGTCCTACTAATAAATAGCATCGATTACATCTATGTTGAATGACTGTCCAAACCAAAGAGACATACAAGTTCATTAAAGTTTAATTACAACATGAGCTAATCGATGTTTCAGAACTACACATAGCATCACTACTTTCGACTCGACTCATGGGACCGGAGCGTGGATGAAACCGCCGTCTTTCGTGATGGTCATGAAGTCGCGGGCATTGCCAGCCTGCATTTGTAGTGTTGTGTCTATCTCATTGTTGGACGGTTGATATCTGAGGTAGAACTGCCCCGAGGTACGAAGGACATCTTGATGGATGATTTCTGCAAACTCCGAATGGATGCGAAAGAATTCTTGTCTGATGTCCGCGTCCTGGATTGCCGCCAAGCTTGCGGCCCAATCTTTGAGATTATTTGGTAGCAGAAGGTGATTATGGTCTCGCACGATCGCCCGCATGTGATGGAGGGCGTAGTAGGCATCCTTCCGACTGCCAGCGGCTGCTTAACGCAGGGGAACGTCAGACAGGGTGAACACGTGCTCGCCATACCTATGAACTGGCCTCTTGAAGGTGCCTCCAGATGTGGCGTAGCCGGGGAGAGCATCATCAAGAACTTTCTTGATATTTGTGTAGTCTATCTTGGAGTCACGGTCCGGGTCGAAATACATGGCCATGGAATATTTTGGGCTTAAGAGGATGAGTGTGCAATGTGTGTCACTTCACAGAACGCGGAATGTTAGAAAAAAAAAGAACGATCGAAATCTAAGAAATCATATGTTACGGGGCGGTTAGGGGATGACTTACTCGGGAAAGTAAGGCATGAGGAAGTTATCCTTATCTGTGTTTGCCAGAATGACGCCTTCGAGGTGTGAACTCGCGACTTGCCGGTCCCAGCGCTGCCCAAGATCTTGGCACACATGTAGAAGGGGTCGACTATCCCGATGTCTGGGGTCTTGTCTCTAATGATCCGCATCTCCATACTCAGCGAAAACAGCCGAACGAAGGTGTAGTGCAGCGGATGAAGTTTAAACATAGCGAAGATGTCATCAAACTGCAGGACGATCGTACCCCTGATGGCGCTATCCACAAAGTCCTTTCCCTCTGGCACCTTGGCCACCAAAACCGGGTATGCCACATCATTCTGGGAGAGACACCGCTTCTCCAAAGAAAGAACATTATCATGCAGACTCCGCATAACACCGGTTGCAGCATTGAGCATATTTGTCGGTAGCATCGCCCTACCCGCCACATGCACCCACCTCTTAGTATGAATATTAGGGATTGTTTTTTTCCTTTTCTGATATTTGCACAGGTTACAAAATATATTATTGGACAGAATATAGACATCACCACACAGCAGCAACAGATTCATCGAATACAATAGAAGATTAGTCTCCGAATACAATTCATCATATTAGTCTCCGAACTCAAAAGACCGAACAAAGATAGAACATTACAAGTCTCGAGACCGCGAGTAGCGAGTTTGTCTTCACATTACAAGTCAATATCGATCATCTAAACTACCATCACATAGAAGAGAGAGCTGCGGTCATCACGATGAGCATCATCGCGATGAAACTGGTCTTCATCCGATTCCTCCAACGCTCCCTCCTCTCTCCCGCTAGATAGCGCGTATATCTAGATTTCGCCTCCGCCCTAGTGGTGTACCCTTTGTAACTGTTACCGCTGAAACGGTGAACCTGTCTCCGACACTCCTCCCAGTCGTCGTAGACTCCGGGAACCTTACCCTTGTACACGACATACGACGGCATCTCTATGCACTAGACAAACAACAGACAATACATAAGCAATATATAAGTATGCAACAAAAGGATCGGAAGAGAAAAGCAAGACATTAATAGCACGATTTATGGTCCTACTAATAAATAGCATCGATTACATCTAAGTTGAATGACTGTCCAAACCAAAGAGACATACAAGTTCATTAAAGTTTAATTACAACATGAGCTAATCGATGTTTGAGAACTACACATAGCATCACTACTTTCGACTCGACTCATGGGACCGGAGCGTGGATGAAACCGCCGTCTTTCGTGATGGTCATGAAGTCGCGGGCGTTGCCAGCCTGCATTTGTAGCGTTGTGTCTATCTCATTGTTGGACGGTTGATATCTGAGGTAGAACTGCCCCGAGGTACGAAGGACATCTTGATGGATGATTTCCGCAAACTCCGACTGGATGCGAAAGAATTCTTGTCTGATGTCCGCGTCCTGGATTGCCGACAAGCTTGCGGCCCAATCTTTGAGATTATTTGGTAGCGAAGGTGATTATGGTCTCGTACAATCGCCCGCATGTGATGGAGGGCGTAGTAGGCATCCTTCTGACTGCCAGGCGGCTGCTTAACGCAGGGGAACGTCGTATTGTGGGTGAACACGTGCCTGCCATACCTATGAACTGGCCTCTTGAAGGTGCCTCCAGATGTGGCGTAGCCGGGGAGAGCATCATCAAGAACTTTCTTGATATTTGTGTAGTCTATCTTGGAGTCACGGTCCGGGTCGAAATACGTGGCCATGGAATATTTCGGGCTTAAGTGGATGAGTGTGCAATGTGTGTCACTTCACGTAACGCGAATGTTAGAAAAAAAGAACGATCGAAATCTAAGAAATCATATGTTACGGGCGGTTAGGGGATGACTTACTCGGAAAGTAAGGCATGAGGAAGTTATCCTTATCCGGGTTTGCCGAATGACGCCGAGGTGTGAACTTCGCGACTTGCCGGTCCCAGCGCTGCCCAAGATCTTGGCACACATGTAGAAGGGGTCGACTATCCCGATGTCTGGGGTCTTGTCTCTAATGATCCACATCTCCATACTCAGCGAAAACAGCCGAACGAAGGTGTAGTGCAGCGGATGAAGGTTAAACATAGCGAAGATGTCATCAAACTGCAGGACGATCGTACCCCCGATGGCGCTATCCACAAAGCCCTTTCCCTCTGGCACCTTGGCCACGAAAACCGGGTATGCCACATCATTCTGGGAGAGACACCGCTTCTCCAAAGAAAGAACATTATCATGCAGACTCCGCATAACACCGGTTGCAGCATTGAGCATATTTGTCGGTAGCATCGCCCTACCCGCCACATGCACCCACCTCGAGATATCCTTAGGTGAAGGTGGCCCGTCCTGAGCACAGATCGTACTCGGTGCCGGATGGCTCGCACCGGCGCCCTTGTTACTCTTTCTTTTCCGTCCCTTCTTCTTCTGCTGTAATGGGACCGAGTTCTGCTCATAGACCGCCTTCTTGAGTGTGTTGGGGCTGATAATATTTCGCACCTCGGCTATTTGAGGCTCGATGAAGTCGGCAGCTGGAGGCGTCTCCTGAGAACTGAAGGCCAGACGACGCCTGTTGCAATTGGGTTTCTCTGCGGTACCAGCTAGATCGCGGTCGTCTTTTGCAGGGTTGGGTTCTTGAGAAGGAGGCCCCATGAATTCTTCATCGTACCCTGATAACCCACAAGTATAGGGGATCGCAACAGTTTTCGAGGGTAGAGTATTCAACCTAAATTTATTGATTCGACACAAGGGGAGCCAAAGAATATTCTCAAGTATTAGCAGCTGAGTTGTCAATTCAACCACACCTGGAAACTTAGTATCTGCAGCAAAGTGTTTAATAGCACAGTAATATGATAGTTGTGGTAAGGGTAACAAAAGTAAAGACAGCAAAAGTAAATATTTTTGGTATTTTGTAGTGATTGTAACAGTAGCAACGGAAAAGTAAATAAGCGAAGACCAGTATATAGAAAGCTCGTAGGCACCGGATTAGCGATGGATAATTATGCCGGATGCGGTTCGTCATGTAACAGTCATAACATAGGGTGACATGTAACTAGCTCCAATTCATCAATGTAATGTAGGCATGTATTCGAATATAGTCATACGTGCTTATGGAAAATAACTTGCATGACATCTTTTGTCCTACCCTCCGTGGCAGCGGGTCCTATCGGAAACTAAGGGATATTAAGGCCTCCTTTTGATAGAGAACCGGAACAAAGCATTAGCACATAGTGAATACATGAACTCCTCAAACTATGGTCATCACCGGATGGTCCCGATTATTGTCACTTCGGGGTTGCGGATCATAACACATAGTAGGTGACTATAGACTTGCAAGATAGGATCTAGAACTCACATATATTCATGAAAACATAATAGGTTCAGATCTGAATTCATGGCACTCGGGCCCTAGTGACAAGCATTAAGCATAGCAAAGTCATAGCAACATCAATCTCGTAACATAGTGGATACTAGGGATCAAACCCTAACAAAACTAACTCGATTACATGATAAATCTCATCCAACCCATCACCGTCCAGCAAGCCTACGATGGAATTACTCACGCACGGCGGTGAGCATCATGAAATTGGTGATGGAGGATGGTTGCTGATGACGACGACGATGAATCCCCCTCTCCGGAGCCCCGAACGGACTCCAGATCAGCCCTTCCGAGAGAGATTAGGGCTTGACGCGGCTCCGTATCGTAAAACGCGATGATTTCTTCTCTCTGATTTTTTTCTCCCCGAAAGCCAATATATGGAGTTGGAGTTGGCGTCGGAGGGTCTCCAGGTGGCCCACGAGGTAGGGGGGCGCCAGAGGGGGGGCGCGCTTCACCCTCGTGGACATGTAGGCCCCTGGTCTTCATCTTTGGCGAGGATTTTTTATTATTTATTATAAGATATTCCGTGGAGTTTCAGGTCATTCCGAGAACTTTTGTTTTCTGCACATAAAACAGCATCATGGCAATTCTGCTGAAAACAGCGTCAGTCCAGGTTAGTTCTATTCAAATCATACAAGTTAGAGTCCAAATCAAGGGCAAAAGTGTTTGGAAAAGTAGATACGACGGAGACGTATCAACTCCCCCAAGCTTAAACCCTTGCTTGTCCTCAAGCAATTCAGTTGACAAACTGAAAGAGAAAAAGAAAAACTTTTACAAACTCTGTTTGGTATTGTTGTTGTACCTATGTCAGGCCAGCATTCAGGTTTTCAGCAAGGATTATAACTAACCACATTTGCAATAATTCTCAGGTCTCATATTTACTCATATCAATAACATAATCAGCTAGCAAGCCATAATAATAAATCTCAGATGACAACACTTTCTCAAAATAATCATAATATGATATAACAAGATGGTATCTCGCTAGCCCTTTCTGAGACCGCAAAACATAAATGCAGAGCACCTTCAAAGATCAAGGACTGACTAGACATTGTAATTCATGGTAAAAGAGATCCAATCATAGTCATACCCGATATAAATTAACAGTAATGAATGCAAATGACAGCTGTGCTATCTAGCTAGTGCTTTTAGTAAGAAGGTGATGACTCAACATAAAAGTAAATAGATAGGCCCTTCGCAGAGGGAAGCAGGGATTTGTAGAGGTGCCAGAGCTCGGTTTTGAAATAGATATAAATTATATTTTGAGCGGCATACTTTCATTGCCAACATAACAACTAAGAGATGAAGATATCTTCCATGCTAAAAAAATTATAGGCGGTTCCCAAACAGAATGGTAAAGTTTATACTCCCCCTCCTCCACAAGCATCAATCCATGGCTTGCTCGAAACTCCAACATTCAACGGGTCCCAGGGGGATTTTTGTTTGCAATTATTTTGATTTAGTTTGCATAAAGCATGGGACTGGGCATCCCGGTGACCAGCCATTTTCTCGTGAGTGAGGAGCGGAGTCCACTCCTCTTGAGAATAACCCGCCTAACACGGAAGATAAGGGCAGCCCTAGTTGATATATGAGCTATTCGAGCATGCAAAACAGAATATTTATTTGAAGGTTTAGAGTTTGGCACATACAAATTTACTTGGAACGGCAGGTAGATACCGCATATAGGAAGGTATGGTGGACTCATATGGAATAACTTTGGGGTTTAAGGGATTGGATGCACAAGTAGTATTCCCGCTTAGTACAAGTGAAGGCTAGCAAAAGACTGGGAAGCGACCAACTAGAGAGCGACAACAGTCATGAACATGCATTAAAATTAATAAACATTGAATACAAGCATGAGTAGGATATAATCCACCATGAACATAAATATCGTGAAGGCTATGTTGATTTGTTTCAACTACATGCGTGAACATGTGCCAAGTCAAGTCACTTAAATCATTCAAAGGATGATACCACCCCATCATACCACATCACAACCATTTTAATAACATGTTGGCACGCAAGGTAAATCATTATAACTCATAGCTAATCAAGCATGGCACGAGCAACTATGATCTCTAATTGTCATTGCAAACATGTTTATTCATAATAAGCTGAATCAAGAACGATGAACTCATCATAATTACAAAAAAAAGAGAGGTCGAGTACAATCAGTCCAGCATATATCATCATAATTGCCTTTCACTTGCACGACCGAACGATGTGAATAATAATAAGAGTGCACGTGCATTGGACTAAGCTGGAATCTGCGAGCATTCAATAAACAGGAGAAGACAAGGCAATATGGGATCTTGGTTAAATCAACAATGATGCATGTAAGAGCCACTTCAACAATTTAATCATGGTCTTCTCCTACTGACCCCCAAAGAAGAGAAAAGAAATAAAAACTATTTACACAGAAAGCTCCCAACAAGCAAAAGAAGAACGGGAAATATTTTTGGGTTTTCTTTTTAATTACTACAGCAAAGAAATAAACTACTACTAATTTTTTTTAGTTTTTCTTAAGGTTTATTAAACACACAAGAAGAAAGCAGGAAAAAGAAAATAAACTAGCATGGATATTACAGTGAAAGAGTATGAGCACCGACATTTAGCAATGAGTGTGCGTGAACATAAATGTAATGTCGGTGAGAAATACGTACTCCCCCAAGCTTAGGCTTTTGGCCTAAATTGGTCTATTGCCAGGGATAGCCTGGCGGATACCCGTAGGTGTAGCCGGGTCAGATCTTGCGATGCAGCGGCTATCGCCTCCTGAGCTTCAGCGTGGCATCGAGCCGCCTCCGCTCTTCTCTCGTACTCATCTGCCTCCTCTCTGGTAATAATATATCTTCCTTTTGTCTGAGAATCAAATAAGGCAGGAGCAGGAAGAGTAATATGGACAACATGCCGCTTGTTAAAGATTAGTCGATACTGGAGAGGTGGTTCAGTCCTCTCAACAAACTGGTAGGAAACCATGGAATCAAAATCTAAATAAGTAGGGGGTAACTCCATATCACCCTCACGAATGTCTATCTGAAGAAAATTAGCTAAGCGGGTTGCATAAATTCCTCCAAAGAAATCTCCGTTATGTCTATTATGATGCAACCTACGAGCTACAATGGCTCCCATATGATAAGATTGGTCTCCTAACACAGCACTTCTGAGAATGCTGAGATCAGGAGCACACATGTGACATGCTTCATCCTTAGCATTTATGCATCTACCTATGAAGAGAGAAAAATAATGTATAGCAGGAAAGTGAATGCTCCCTATAGTGGCTTGTGTTATATCTCTAGATTCCCCCACAGTTATTCTAGCAAGAAAGTCTCTATATTCAGATTTAGGGGGATCCCTGACACTACCCCAAGATGGAAGTTTGCAAGCAAAAGTGAAATCCTCTAAGTCCATGGTATAAGATTTGTCATAAAGGTCAAACATGACTAAAGGAGAATTACGCGAAGATGAAAACTCAAACCTCCTTACAAATGAACTTGTGAGATCATGATACTGGGGGCATTTGTCAGCTTCAAAGTCCTCAAGACCGGCATTACACAAATATGCGCTAAATTCTTCTTTGATTCCCGCTTGATCCATAAAAATTTCCGAAGGCCATTCACAGGGCCTCACAAGAGCGTCTCTTGGTGGTTCCTCGTCAGCATCACGCATTGCAAGCACAGGACCTTGCTTCCTTGAAGAACCACCTTGGAACATCTTCCTAAACATATTGTTTCCTCTGAAAAAATTCTGAAATTTTTAGTAACTTCAAACAAAAGTGAACTAACTTCAATAAAATTGATAGCAACTACTCCTACAAGTGCCTAGAGCCTATATCAAGCATTAGAACTACTTGGAACCATATAAATTTGACATGAAAGCTCAAGAACATGGTCGCCTATGCAGCACAAATTTGCAAAGAATAAAGCACTAGAACAAAAACTAATTGGACCAATGGAGTAGTCACATACCAAGGAACAATCTCCCCAAGCAGTTTTGCGAGAGGTGCTTTGAGCAAGGAGATCGAGAATCACAGCAAAAGTGGCTGGAACTCGTGCTTGAGTTGGTTTTTCGGGTTTGTGTGAGGCAGAGGAAGAAGATGGGTGCAGGGATAAGTGGAGGAGGGCCACTGTGGACCCACGAGGCAGGGGGCGCGCCCAGGGGTAGGGTGCGCCCTCCACCCTCGTGGCCAGGTGGCAGCTCCCCCCGTGGTAATTTTTGCACTAAAAATCCTCAAATATTCCCGAAAAAATCATATTAAATTGACATGGCATTCTGAGGACTTTTATTTTCGAGATATTTTTATATTGCACGGATAAATCAGGAACAGACTTAAAAGTACTATTTTAATTTATTTCTACTAAATAAAAGAAAAAATAAAGAGGGTACACAAGGTTGTGCTTCTAGTTTCATCCATCTCATGCTCATAAAAAAGAATCCACTAACAAGGTTGATCAAGTCTTGTTAACAAACTCATTCCGAATAACATGGAATCAGAGAAATTTCGAATAACACTAGGTTACCTCAACAGGGATATGGACATCCCCAATTATAAGTATATCATATTTCTTCTTGATAGTAGGGAGAGGAAATTCAAAACCTCCAAATATAATCGATGGAATTTTTCCAATAGAGTTGATACTATAAACTTGAGGTTGTTTCCTCGGAAAGTGTACCGTGTGGTCATTACCATTAACATGAAAAGTGACATTGCCTTTGTTGCAATCAATAACAGCCCCTGCAGTATTAAGGAAAGGTCTTCCAAGAATAATAGACATACTATCATCCTCAGGAATATCAAGAATAACAAAGTTCATTAAAATAGTAACGTTTGCAACCACAACAGGCACATCCTCACAAACACCGACATGTATAGCAGTTGATTTATCAGCCATTTGCAAAGATATTTCAGTAGGTGTCAACTTATTCAAGTCAAGTCTACGATATAAAGAGAGAGGCATAACACTAACACCAGCTCCAAGATCACATAAAGCAGTTTTAACATAATTTCTCTTAATGGAGCATGGTATAGTAGGTACTCCTGGATCTCCAAGTTTCTTTGGTATTCCACCCTTAAAAGTATAATTAGCAAGCATGGTGGAAATTTCAGCTTCTGGTATCTTCATAAGGATTTGTTTTGAGCACATCAGTCGATCGCATACACAAAAAGATGGGTCTAATCATTTCAGCAAAGCGCTCAAAATCCTCATCATCCTTTTTCTTGGATGGTTTCGGAGGAAAAGGCATGGGTTTCTGAACCCATGGTTCTCTTTCTTTACCATGTTTCCTAGCAACGAAGTCTCTTTTATCAGAAGTTGATTCTTTGATTGTGGGTTATCAAGATCAACAGCAGGTTCAACTTCTACGTCATTATCATTACTAGGTTGAGTATCATCATTAACATTTTCACTAGGTTCATGTTCATTACCAGATTGTGTTTCAAAGATCGGACATAGAGATATCATTTGGATTCTCAGGTGGTTCAGCAATAGGTTCACTAGAAGTTTGCAAAGTCCTATCATTTTTCTTTTTCTTCCTTCTAGAAGAACTAGGTATATCAATACTATTTCTCTGAGAATCTTCTTGATTCTCTTAGGGTGGCCTTCAGGATACCAAGGTTCCTGAGTCATTCTACCAGTTCTAGTAGCCACTCTAACAGCATAATCATTTTTCTTACTATTCATTTCGTCAAGCACTTCTTTCTGAGCTTTAATTACTTGTTCTACTTGAGTGGTAACCATAGAAGCATGTTTGCTAACAAGTTTAAGTTCACCTCTAATATTAGCCATATACTCACCCAAGCGTTTAATCATATAGGTATTTTGTTTCAATTGTCTACCAAAATAAGCATTAAAGTCATCTTGCTTAAACATAAAGTTATCAAACTCATCCAAGCAATCGACTAGCAATTTTAGTAGGAGGGACTTCAGCTTTATCATATCTATAGAGAGAATTTACCTTTACTACCTGTGTCGGGATATCGGGATTAGGAGGTTCTTCAGTGAATAAAGAATTGAGATCATATACTTCTTCAACAGGCGGTAAATTAAGACCGTGTATTTCTTCAATAGGAGGTAAATTCTTAACATCTTCAGCTTTAATACCTTTTTCTTTCATACATTTCTTTGCCTCTTGCATATCTTCAGGACTGAGAAATAGAACACCTTTCTTCTTCGGAGTTGGTTTAGGAATAGGCTCAGTAATTGGCTCTGAAACTGGCTCAGGAGGTGCCCAATTATTTTCATTTGTCAACATATTATTCAATAGAATTTCAGCTTCATCCAGTGTTCTTTCCCTGAAAAGAGAACCAGCACAACTATCCAGGTAATCTCTGGAAGCATCGGTTAGTCCATTATAAAAGATATCAAGTATTTCAGGTTTCTTAAGAGGATGATCAGGCAAAGCATTAAGTAACTTGAGAAGCCTCCCCCAAGCTTGTGGGAGACTCTCTTCTTTAATTTGCACGAAGTTGTATATTTCCCTCAAAGCAGCTTGTTTCTTATGAGTAGGGAAATATTTAGCAGAGAAGTAATAAATCATATCCTGGGGACTGCGCACACAACCAGGATCAAGAGAATTAAACCATATCTTAGCATCACCCTTTAATGAGAACGGAAATATTTTGAGTATATAAAAGTAGCGCGATCTCTCATCATTAGTAAACAAGGCAGCTATATCATTTAACTTAGTAAGATGTGCCACAACAGTTTCAGATTCATAGCCATAAAAAGGATCAGATTCGACCAAAGTAATTATATCTGGATCAACAGAAAAATCATAATCCTTATCGGGAACACAAATAGGTGAAGTAGGAAAAGCAGGGTCAGGTTTCATTCTGTCTCTAAGAGATTCTTTGTTCCATTTAACTAGCAGCCTCTTAAGTTCATATCTATCTTTACAAGAAAAAATAGATGCAGAAGATTCCTTATAAAAAACATAACCCTCAAGAATAATAGGCATATTTTCATCATCACTCTCATCATCGTATTCAGATTCAATAATTTCTCTTTCTCTAGACCTAGAAATTTGCTCATCTAGAGATTCACCAAGGGGCACAGTAGTATCAAGCATAGAAGTAGTTCCATCATAAGTATCATGCATAGCAGAAGTGGCATCATCAATAACATGCGACATATCGGAACGAATAGCAGAAGCAGGTTTAGGTGTCGCTAGCTTACTCATAATGAGAAGGTGAATCAAGTGCAGAGCTAGATGGCAGTTCCTTACCTCCCCTCGTAGTTGAGGAATAAATTTTTGTCTTAGCGTCTTTGAAGTTCTTCATAGTGTCCAGCAGATATAAATCCCAAGTGACTCAAAGAATAGAGCTATGCTCCCCGGTAACGGCGCCAGAAAAAGGTCTTGATAACCCACAAGTATAGGGGATCGCAACCATTTTCGAGGGTAGAGTATTCAACCCAAATTTATTGATTCGACACAAGGGGAGCCAAAGAATATTCTCAGGTATTAGCAGCTGAGTTGTCAATTCAACCACACCTGGAAACTTAGTATCTGCAGCAAAGTGTTTAGTAGCAAAGTAATATGATAGTGGTGGTAATGGTAACAAAAGTAAAGACAGCAAAAGTAAATATTTTTGGTATTTTGTAGTGATTGTAACAGTAGCAACGGAAAAGTAAATAAGCGAAGACCAGTATATGGAAAGCTCGTAGGCACCGGATTAGCGATGGATAATTATGCCGGATGCGGTTCGTCATGTGACAATCATAGCATAGGGTGACACAGAACTAGCTCCAATTCATCAATGTAATGTAGGCATGTATTGCGAATATAGTCATACGTGCTTATGGAAAAGAACTTGCATGACATCTTTTGTCCTACCCTCCCGTGGCAGCGGGGTCCTATTGGAAACTAAGGGATATTAAGGCCTCCTTTTAATAGAGAATCGGAACAAAGCATTAGCACATAGTGAATACATGAACTCCTCAAACTATGGTCATCACCGGGAGTGGTCCCGATTATTGTCACTTCGGGGTTGTCGGATCATAACACATAGTAGGTGACTATAGACTTGCAAGATAGGATCCAGAACTCACATATATTCATGAAAACATAATAGGTTCAGATCTGAATTCATGGCACTCTGGCCCTAGTGGCAAGCATTAAGCATAGCAAAGTCATAGCAACATCAATCTCAGAACATAGTGGATACTAGGGATCAAACCCTAACAAAACTAACTCGATTACATGATAAATCTCATCCAACCCATCACCGTCCAGCAAGCCTACGATGGAATTACTCACGCACGGCTGTGAGCATCATGAAATTGGTGATGGAGGATGGTTGATGATGACGACGGTGATGAATCCCCCTCTCCGGAGCCCCGAACGGACTCCAGATCAGCCCTCCCGAGAAAGATTAGGGCTTGGTGGCGGCTCCGTATCGTAAAACGTGATGATTTCTTCTCTCTGACTTTTTTCTCCCCGAAAGCCAATATATGGAGTTGGAGTTGGCGTCGGAGGGTCTCCATGGGGCCCATGAGGTAGGGGGGCGTGCCCAGGAGGGGGGCGCGCCCCCACCCTCGTGGACAGGGTGTGGGCCCCCTGGTCTTCATCTTTGGCGAGGATTTTTTATTATTTATTTTAAGATATTCCGTGGAGTTTCAGGTCATTCCGAGAACTTTTGTTTTCTGCACATAAAACAACATCATGGCAATTCTGCTGAAAACAACGTCAGTCCGGGTTAGTTCCATTCAAATCATACAAGTTAGAGTCCAAAACAAGGGCAAAAGTGTTTGGAAAAGTAGATACGACGGAGACGTATCATACCCATGTTCGGCAAAGTACTTATCAACGTTGGTAAATGTACCGTCGTCGTTGTCGTCGTCGTCCGGATCCTGTGCCATATGCATGTTCGGATCTTGTGCCATAGGGATGTCCGGCATGTCCGGTAGCGTTGCGGCGGTCTTGCCATGGCTTGGCGCCGGCACGACTGGCGGTGTTGTCTGTGGGGTGGTGTCCCCCGCCCCCAAACGAATCTGGCTCTTCGGACAAAGCAGGGGCCAGCTTACGTAGGCGCTGAGGGTTATCACATCATCTTTGTCGGCCCCGGCGGGTCGAATCGGAGGTAACAACTCGTCGCAGCCTGGCAGCACCCGAACTAGTTGAACCCTATACACGGTGGGTGGCATCGGATTACCGTGGAACACGGGGTTGCCCGGTTGAACGATTCTGCCCTTGGCGACATCGACCAACTCGTCGTTCACGAAGTGCAGGAGAGTGCACGGAACGTCGGCGGCACCCTGCGAAAACATGTAGGGCGTCAGGGATGCCCGGTCAAAGGCAAGGAGATGAAGTCCTCGGACGAGAGGCTTAATTAGTTACCGTGATGGCGTCGAGCTCAGCTAATGTCGAGGCACCGCCAACGGCGGGCGTGCAATTGATGGAGGGGCCGCTTGCTGGTGAGGTGCCGGTCGGCGTACACCCGGGTGCATTAAGCTCCAATGCCCGTGCCGGCGCCGGAGACATGAATACCGCCTCTGCCGGAGACACCAATGGCGCCACCTGCGCGTTGTGCAAGTTGCTGGCCATGAAGCTGGGAACCGGGGGCGGCCCCTGTTGGCCGCCCACAATCCATGCCGTCAGCCCCTGAATCAAGGTAGGCACCATGGCGGTGAGCTTCATTCCTAGTTGTTGTTGCACTTGCTGTTGGACAATCTCCGGAATCCGCGCCACTTGTGCCTTGAGTTCTTGAACCTCGTGCGACTGGCTTTCCGAGCTGGTCTTTCTCTCCTTTCGCCCACCAGCGTTATAGTATGACGACCATTTTGTGGACAAGCCTTTGCCGGCCACACGACCAGCTGACGACGGCTTACTGAGCTTATCCTTGTTTTTCATTACGTTCAACGCCCTATTTAGAGTGCTGTCCCAAGGGGTGCTCTGAGCCGACCCCGCGCTACTGCTTTCAGTCTCCTGCGGAAGGAATGTGAACCATTTAAAAATTTGGCTTCATTAATTAGAATGCAACCATATGGAGCTAATTACGCGGGGGTGTATTCCTATGAGAACAAGCTCAAGCGCCCTGGTCTTCGGATCCGTGGTAAGCTCCTTTTTTACCGGGTCCTCCTTGTACCGGGCCCTGACAAAGTTCCTGGTCTGCTTGTCACGGTATTTCTCGAAGCGGGGTGATAGGCCCTGCTCGGCACGCTCCCCGTCCTCCTTGTCCCATATAGGCTCCGCCACTCTGTAACCGCCGGGACCGAGTTTGTGTTCCCCCAAGTTCAACTCTTCATTAATTAGAATGCAACCATATGGAGCTAATTACGCGGGGGTGTATTCCTTAACAGAACAAGCTCAAGCGCCCTGGTCTTCGGATCCGTGGTAAGCTCCTTTTTTACCGGGTCCTCCTTGTACCGGGCCCTGACAAAGTTCCTGGTCTGCTTGTCACGGTGTTTCTCGAAGCGGGGTGATAGGCCCTCTTGAACTCCTTGTAGTCATCTTCGCTGATCGAAGGATTTTTCGCCTTGATCTTCTCATAAATATCACCTTTGTCAATCATTCTCTTCACCGTGCTTCTCCAAGTTGACAGGGCCGTGCTCATCCTCGTGAGGGCGGCACTGTTCACTTTATTCCCTGAGAGGCGTGTGTTTGCAAAGTTAGCGGGGAACTTGTATCGTTCGTGCATCTTCGTGAAGAGGAGGTTGCGCAAATTCCCTCGGTCCTTATGCCTTAGGTTCTCGGTGTTGATCGAGACGGTGCTCCGGAGAATGCACCCGAGCTGAACCGAGTACCCCTTGACTAATTCTTTGGGCGCCGTTGGATGCCCCTCGGAGGACACTTCAGTAAATTCCTCCTTGACGGTGCCGAGCACGTTCGGGCGCCGGTCCTTCCGTTGCCTCTTCGGTTGGCTGCCATCTGTGCGTGCGCCACCATCATCAGTGGTGGCATCCTCGGCGGCACCATCAGTGGTGTCATCCCCGATGCCCCTAGGGGTTGTGTAGTCAGGATCGGTGTCTTCCACGGCGTCCTCGTAGCGGTGAGGTTCTTCCTCCATCTCCTGGGACAGCTCCCAGAATTGCTTGCCGCCCGAACCGCCGGCCTCATCTTTGTGGGCCATGTTTCGCTCTAAATAGGAAAAAAGTTTGGTCAAAAAGTTGGTCATTGTCAAGGAACAAGATCATGGTCTCATCATTTAGGGTTTGTCGACACCGAGGCATCCTAAAAGCTAAGATTTTATCATTTAGGGTTTGTCGACGCCGAGGCACCCTAAAAGCCTAAGCTTTCATCATTTAGGTTCTTATCGACACCGAGGCACCCTAAAAGCCAAGGTTTTATAATTTAGGGTTTGTCGATGCTGAGGCACCCTAAAAGCTAAGCTGGGAAGGAGAATTCTAAGTTGGGCCTAATCACTTGGCCTATTGCCACCTATGGTTTAATGCAGCAAGAATAAAGGGGCAGTTGATCCTACCTAATTAAGTACTAAGACCCCGGCCCATGCATTATTCACAAGTACCCCATATGTCCTATTTTTAGCAAAGTCATGCTAAAATTCATGGAAAATTTCAGCATGACCTTTGCTGAAAATAGGACATATGGAGTAATTCCAATTTGCCGGAACGGAAGTTAATCGACATTCCAGCAAACTCAAGGGCCTCTCGGGTACCTGCAAAATCATCACGACACGATGGTCGGAGACAAAACCCGCAAACTAGCAAAGTTCTTGGCGTGTTTACAGAAATTGTTTTACGTAAAAGATGATCATCATCTTTACAAGTCTTTCTCAATGTGATCACAAGTAATTCAGAGGCATCACAAGTAATTCAGAGCATCACAAGGCATTAGTAGTTCAAGACATGAACAAGTTTTACAAAGCACATCAATATGTAATCAGATTTCATTGTGGAGTGATATACAAGATGTTACAAAGAAAGAAACAACTTAATCCATGCCTCAGCTTATCAACAGTCATTACTTGTCAAATACAGAAGAAGGAACAATTTATTTGTGACATAGTTACAAATGATGACAGAATAAAGCAACACCCTGCATTAGCCTAAAAACAAGTGAAGTTTCACCCATATAAGAACAAGTGAATTCTAGTCACATTGACACTCCTGGTTTTCTACAAACACCAAGTACTAGGGCACACAAAAGTTCTGAAATTTGTGTGCCTAACTGAATCAGTAACCGAATAAACTGAATTTTCAAAACTGCAAGAAGCCATTTAAAAAAATTCTCTCATCTCATATGAGGAGTGTTAATCCTAAGACTAATAGTTTGTTGTGTAGTACAGCTACACTTGTATATATGTAGGCAAACTCACACACTAGTTAACCTGGACAAGGGTTTCCGTAGGGAACATCTATGTTTATTCTGTAGGCAAGTATATGTTGTTCATCTTACTATGTTTGTAGGCAAGCTTAAGTACTGTAATCTGGATTGTTGCTTGGTCCTTTTTGTAGAAGGCCAATTTCTATCAGGTTAGTTTGTCCTTTTTTTGTGTTTCCACATGGGGGGAATGTGATCAGTTTGTGTCCATTACAACACAAACACTGTAATTCATTTGCTCACAGAAAAATTTAATAATAAAAATCAAATTACAATAGGGGTCCCAGGTTTGACCCCATGATACATGCTATCCTTGGATTATTCCTCTTCTGAACAAACCATCATGCATCATTTTCTAACCAAGCATAGCTCAGGAAAACCACTTGCTTTGACCAGAACTAGCTGATTACCCCAAATCTCATGGTAAAATTAGCAAGGTAGAGCATTTCTCTTAGATATAAGCAATACTAGAGGCACCTATCTTACCTCTACAGATATTTTGCCATGTTTTGTTAGGATCCCATTAGCACTCGAAGCAAGAATCGCGCACTAACTACATTGCTTCTGCCACATGGACTGTATAGCAAATTTCGGTAGTTGAAGATACTTATAAATACCCAATTACACACAAATGCTCATAGCACTTGATACCGTGCAATCGTTATCAGTTATATATATACAAACAATGCTGAGAGAACTTGATTGTGTGTGTAAGGTGCCACTGCCCACCCTAGATAGGTTAGAGCAGCAATGGTTGTAAGTTGTAACTAAAGAGGGAGTATGTTTCATGTTAATTTATTGTACCCCTCACCTCTAGGCATAAATAACATTCAGAGAATATACATGTGCTTGTTACATACTTACAACCACATTCAGACCATAGCAAGAATGACACACTCAACTTCATTGCTTCAACCACATGGACAACAGAGCAAATGTTGGAAGTTGACAATATACTCATAAATACACAACTATACACAATAGGTCCCAGGTGTAGCACTGCTCAATTCAATTTCCACTGCACATATCTACTTCAATTTCTACTAAAATTCACCTTTTCAGCAGCAGATGCGGGGCAGAGAAGTCAGACGACAAGGAGGAGGAGCAGCAAGGGGGAGAGGGAGGAGATGGGCGGACTACCTGGCCTCCTGCTCGACGACGATGGTGTGGATGAGGCGCGGGTTGGGGTTGGTCTCCTGCTCGATGACGCGGGAGATGAGGGCTCGCTGCTGTCCGGCAGCGTCCTCCACGGCCTCCTCACGCTGGCCGTCGGCCTCCGCCTCTCCTCCTCCTCCTCGTCCTCCTCCTGGTCCTCCTCCTCCGCCTGGGCGCGGGCGGCGCGGGGAGCTGCAGTGGGGGGCACGGGGCGGCGGCTGGGAGCTACAGTGGTGGGGGGGCGCGTGGGCAGCGGGGGTGGAGTCCGGGCGGGGTCGGGGCGGCGGCGTCGTGGGTCGGGGCAGCGGGTGGATCTGGCGAGGGAGAGGGACGAAGGGATCTGGCGAGGGAGAGGGAGGAATTAGCTAGGGGGGAGATTACTAATGGCGCACCCCGCAGCGGTGCGCCATTAGTATGTTTTTTTAGATAGCAATGGCGCACCCCCGAGCGGTGCACCATTAGTAATCTTTTTTTAGATAGCAATGGCGCACCCTCGAGCGATGCGCCATTATTAATCTTTTTCTTAGATAGCAATGGCGCACCAGCCAGAGGTGCGCCATAAGTAATTTTTTTTTTGCATCTAATAATTTTTTAGAAAATGAATATGAATATGAAATAGTAATAATTTTTTATAAAAACAGTAATAATTTTTTAAAAAATATCATCAAATTTGTTATTTGAAAATATTTATGAATATGAAAAAATATCATCAAAATATCACCAAATTTGTTATTTGAAAATATAATCATTTTTTTTTGAATTTTAGTTGCATTCATTTGTGACGGTGGAGCGGGAGGGTGCAGGGGTCGCCGGTGGTGGAGCGGGGAGGATGCGGGGCCGTCGGGGGGTGGAGCGGGGAGGTGCGGTGGGTGGTCGGCGGCGGTGGAGCGGGAGGTGCGGGGTCGTCGTGGCGGTGGAGCGGGGGAGGGTGCGGTGGGTCGTCGGCGGCGGCCGGTGGAGTGGGGGAGAGGGTGCTCGGCGGTGAGGGACCGGATGTGGCGAGGTGGGATAGCGATCGAGATGGAGGGGGATCGAGATCGAGTGTCCTCATGAATATTCAATATTTTTTCATACTGAATATGAAAAAATATCATCAAATTTAAAAAAATATTCATGAATTCAAAAAGTGCCCATGAAATTTGAAAATATTCATGAGTTCAAAAAGTGCCCATGAAAATACAATCGAGAAATGAAGGCTACAATTAAATACAATCGATCTTAGCTAGCTATCTGTTCACAATTATCTTGCCCTTATCTATCTATTATCTATTATATTATCTATCTATTATCTATCTATCTATCTATCTATCTTCTATCTATCTATCTATCTATCTATCTATCTTCTATCTATTATATTATTAAGACGATAGAAAAGGAACGGCGAAGATTAAACAGTATAAAGCATAGATATTTTTAACGGTGGAGATTTCATTAAATCTGTAGTCTAGCATACATGCGTCACGTAGGCCACAAAAAAGTTTGCATCAGCCACGACTTCTTTTTTTTTGAACTTTGCATCAGCCACGACTTGATATTAGGCTGGACTCATAGTTGTTTTAGACATGCAAGTCTCTCACGTATGTTTCTACAATGGAAAAGTGCAATCAGGGTCTACGTATAGGAGAAGGACACGTGCAAGTTTGCAATGCCACCGTCAATGTGTAAAATCTAAAGATAAGGGATGTGCAGTTTTTCTTTTCTTGAGGGGATAAGGGACGTGCACTTTTTTTTGATGGGAGGGAGGTCCACTTGATTCTGATTGGAGTTCTAAGACCAGAAAAGAACAAACAGAGCTAGGTAGGCCAACCGGCCCGAATTTTTTTTGTTTGAAGAGTATTAGCCCAGCTTTTTTTTCTGTGACGAATATCAGTCCAGTTTCATCACACTTCCATCGGATTTAAAAGCCTGTGGAGATTGAAAGCTAAAAAAAGGGATTGCATATCAATTATTTGGGGGAGAGAAGCGACCAACAAAGCAAGGGTATAACCAGAGAAGCCTATGAGAAGAAGTGAGCTTGATAAGAAAAGAGAATACACCAAATAACAACTAATTTATTATACTACTTCCTCCGTCCCAAAATAAGTGTCTCAACTTTATACTAAGTTTAGTACAAAGTTGTACTAGAGTTATGGCACTTATTTTTGGGACGGAGGGAGTATTATTAAAGCAAAAGATAAACTAGCCATCATGTACTTTCACACACACACACACACACACACACACACACACACACACACACACACACACACACACACACACACACACACACACACACACACACACACACACACACACACACACACACACACACACACACACACACACACACACACATATATATATATATATATATATATATATATATATATATATATATATATCTATAAGGCTAAAATTATCTAAACCGTTGATTACATATTTGAACAGTTAATATTTGAAAATCTATATGCATCATGTATATGTGTTTCAGGCAAACCATCGGTCGTCCGTGTAGGAGTCCGTTTTAGAATCGAAGTAGTATATATGCATTTTCTTTATCAATATGCATGCAGGTTTAAATACAAAAGTAATATATATACACATGTTTTAACATGTAATTAATGTCTATCACTATTTACTAATGTTATATGAAGATAGTGCATGCATTTATATCAACGTCCAATAATGAAAGATTGAACATTAGTTATCTCTCTGTTGTACTCTCTTACGTAGTCCAAATCCAAAATCACTAATGGACCCAGGCCTATATAAAGTTCATTTTTTTAGTTACAAATGGATCCAGTGATTTATAAAGTCCTTTAAAAAATAGAATGGTACAACTTAAAATTAAATATCTGAATTATTCTTTTATAAGTACATACAAATGTTTACTGCATTCCTTTACAAATACATGCAGAAATTTATTAATCTGTGTACGACAAAAGAAACCATACATATTTGAATCTATAACAGATTTACTATTTAATACTACAGATTCACATGTTAGTCCTTTTATTATAGGCTACAAATGAAAATATTGAACGATGAATTTGTACATATATGTAGAGAACATCTACCTATACACATCATGTTGTTTAGAAAATAGTCTGAAACTCACTAAAAATGTCGTCAAACATATAAGTGTAATTATGTTTCCCCTTTTGAAAATTCTTGGCTACATGGAGCCGTATGTAAATAAGCGCACAAGGGTTTGCAACTCTATACATGATTTCCCTCATTCTACGTTGATGGTTTCACCGACGAGAGAATCCAAAAGGCCAGACAAGCTTTCCTATATTGACATGTCTTAGCAAATAGTTTTGTGGAAAGGTGAAAAGTGAGCATTAACAACATAAACATTTAATGTGCTCTATGTGGGATATGAATGATCACTTCCTAGCGAGGCAATTCTAAACAAAATTACTAGCTAGGCCACTCGCATATCTGATTAGAAAATTGTGTATATTACGACTAAGTTTGTATGCCGATGAATAAAAGAAAACCAATTACTTGATCGACAATGGTAGTTTGTTAACTCCTTCTGTTTTATCTTATATACAAGCTTTTAGTTATTTACTGAGATTTGTGTAGTGTGATGGTGGAACTCCAGTTTGGCATAAAATTTTTCAATTCAATTCATAGTATGTCATTTGGTAAAGATAAAAACGTTATAGACTGATCATAATGGAAATTCATCAAATACACCTTGACTGCTTCTATACCTAGATTACTTTGAAATTGTGAATGTAAGCAAATGTACGAGAGAACATAAAAGTACAAAGTTAAATGATTTTTTTTCGATAAAAAGCCGAACTTAAGAATAGTCCTAAGAAGATAAATGGTAGAGGGATAAGAGGTTGGGTGCAACCTTTAGAAAAAAAATCAATAACATATATAAAGAATTGCATTGAACTAGATCGACAAACAATCAACATACAAAACTATAAAAAAGATAAGCTAGCATGGAAAGAATTATCAAAAAAATACCACACCAGTACAGTATGGTGAGAAATCTAAAAAAGACATTAACAATGGAAAAAATTGACCTGACTGATTAGGATGAATACATGGCAAAAAAATTAGCCACCAATCTAAAAAGTATCAATTGGTTTACATGGTGAATGTGCATGGGTGAATGCTAGCTGTCTTTTCTTATTTCTCCTTAGCACAAATCTAATATGCTTTAATACAAATATTTCACCATAACTGCAACAAGTTTTCACTAAAGATACAATAGCCTACATGTTTAATAGTTCATCGAAAAAAAGTTAAGATGCAATAATACCAAATATAACCAACTAGCCGCGCGAATGTGCGGGTGGCCCTGCTAGTTTTTCGTAAATGGATTTCTTCTCTTGAACGGACGTCCTTTAGGTAGGGTGGTCCTGCTTCTTCTTGTGGTGTATGCTGATACTTCATCGTCGTCGTCATGTTCCATCTTCGGTCGCCGCATTACTTGTCAAGTCTTGCTCATTGGCGACTCCATCCATTCCGATGATCTTCCTTTTGCCTCTCCTCACGACAACACGACTGGGCTTTTATGGTCGGTAATGAAGAAGCATTGGTCCACTTGGGAAGCCAGTACCCATGGCTCATTTTTCATGGTGACGCTTATACCGGGTCTTGGATTTGGCTTCGGGTATAACCATGGTGGTGAAATACCGGTCTTCTTTTATGATGCTCTTGGCCCATCTGACACGGAACATCGGGACCTTCTCTCTAGGGTAGCTCAGCTCCCAGATCTCCTCGATCCTTCCGTAGTATCTGTCCTTGTCGTTACCAGTGTAGGATTCCATGTTACCCCGGAGTTCTGATAACCATCGCTCTTCATGTCCTTGTCCTCGGTGTAGAATGTGTAGCCGTTGATATCGTACGCCTCATACGTCATCAGGTTGTGCTTGGCGCCCTGTGACAAGGCGAATATGAGTTGTTCTTTCGCAGAAGAATCCTCATGTAAAGGGTATGACAGAAGCTTCTGCTTGAACCAACGCGTGAAACATGAGTTGTGCTCTTTGATTATATCTCCGTCCGTCCTCTGTTGGCCTTGGTCATTTTACGTCTTCTCAATAAAGGTTTTGTGCTCTACCACCCAAGGGTCGACCACGTCTATGTGTTGTAGCGCGACTAGGTTTTCTCTTTCAAAGTCGGCGAGTCGACTCTCGAAGTCGACATGCATTTCGCGGCGACCCTCACGGTGACCCCATCCAGCGAGCCTGCTGAGGTGCCTGTTGACGGGCAGAACAACAGGGTTCTTGATGCCTAGATAATTCGTGCAGTAGGAGATGCACTCTTCGGTCAGAAAGCACCTGGCTATGCTTCCCTCTGGACGTGACATGTTGCAAACGTATCCTTTGATGACACAATTCATCCTTTCGAATGGCATCATGTTGTGCAGGAATGTCGGCCCGGGTTGGATGATATCCTCCACGATATGGACCAGCAGATGCACCATAACGTCGAAGAATGCGGGCGGGAAGTACATCTCAAGCTCGCATAGTATCACCATGATCTCTTCCTGTAGGCTTCTGAGTTGCCTCACGCCAACCGACTTCCGAGAGATGACGTCTAAAAAGTTGCATAGGCCAAATAGCATTTCATGGACGTGCGCGTCCATGATCCCACGGATTGCAATCGGCAAGATTCTGCGTCATCGTAACGTGATACCGTGGAGACTTCATCCCGCTGAACTTCGCTTCACTGGGTCTAGGTATCAGCTTATCTTCCCCACGTAACCGTAAGGAAGTTTTACTCCTACGAGGCAGGTGAAAAACTGATCGATCTCCTCCTGACTTAGAGTGAAGCACGCGGGAGGGTAGTCATTTCCGGTCTTCTTGGCCTTTTTGCCTTTGCGTCGTCTTTACGTGTCCTGCTTCGCCTCATCATCATCATCATCATCATCATCATCATTAGCGTGAAGCTCCTCCCTGATGCCCATAGATTTCAAGTCTGCCCTTGCTTTTGGCCCATCTTTGGTCCTCTCTGGCATGTTGAGCAGGGTACCAAGTAGACTCTCGCACACGTTCTTCGTGATATGCATGACATCAAGGCTGTGAGGCACACGGTGGATCTTCCAGTACGGCAAGTCCCAGAAAACAGAGCTCGTTTTCCATCCTTCAGCAGCGGCTCTGGTGCCTTTCGCTTCTTTCTCGGCTCTAGCGCCTTTTGCTTCTTTCCCGGCAGTGGGCAATCTTTCCAATTTTTCAACAGCTCGTCTATTTCCTCGCCGCTCCTCATACGCGGGCGTCTTCGGGGTTCGGTTTCACCATCGAACAGATCCTTGCGTTTCCTCCACGGGTCATCGCTATGAAGCCACCTTCGATGTCCCATGAACACGGTTTTCAAGACCCGGATCTCTATCTAGTCGGGCGATACGCCAGTCATCCATGCACCGACGCATCCGGAAAATCCGTGGACCACCTGCCCCGCGAGATATCCAGAATCGAGATAGTCGTGCACCGTCCGTGAGCAAAGGCGACTCTCATAGGGAAATATTCTTTCTGCGGCATCCCACGTATTGGCTGGGCGTTTCCACAGGCGTGTCTAGCTCCTCTTTCAGCAGCCCCAGACATGATTGATGTCGTTCCTGGTTGTTTCGCCCTTCAATTAGCATACTCATGTGAATGTACTTCCTCTTCATGCACAACCGTGGGGGAAGGTTGTACATCCACACAAACACATGCCAGGTGCTATGTGTACTTCTCACGGCTGCCAAACGGATTGACTCCATCGGTGCTCGTGCTCAAAGACGATGTTCCTTGGATCCTTCCCAAATTCGGGTGTTCAAGTTCAACGCTTGCCACCGGCTCCCATCCTTAGGGTGACTCTGGCATCTTGTCTTTTCTATTTATCTACGGATCATTTGCGTCATCTTCGCTTCTTCTCCTCCCTATCCGCATGCCAACGCAGGAGCTTTGCTACCTTAGGGTCCGCGAAATACCGCTGCAGACGAGGAGTGATCGGAAAGTACCACACCACTTTTCGAGGAGCTTTCTTCCTCTTATTGTATCGAGTGACGCCGCACACCGGGCATATGGTAGACTCCGCGTGCTCGTCCCGTTAATGATGCAATTGTTCATGCACACATGGTATTTCACGTGCGGTAAATCCAGAGGACACACGATTTTCTTCGCCTCCTCGAAACTGGTCGGGCACTTGTTCCCCTTGGGAAGAAGTTCGTGCCGTAATGACATGTTATCGTCGAAGCATGCGCCGGTCATTTTGTGTTTTACCTTCATCTCGAGCCATGAGCGTTACTTTCAAAGCGGGTATCCTCGGCCTGCATCCTTCATACAATGGAGTAACCGCGCCTATCTCCAGTTGATCCAGCTTGGCTTTCTCTCGGGCGGCAGCTCTTGCGTTATCCGTCTGCTTGAGAAGCAGCTCTTGAATATGAGGGTCCTGCACCCAGCCCATCGATGGTCAATCATCATCTGCTCCGGCATCTTCATCTTCATGATCATGCCCTTCGTCTGCTCCGGCATCTTCCTCATCATCATGTCCTCCATGTTCTACATGATGAATGTGTACAGCATCACCGTCGTGATCATGTCCTGGAGATTCTTCGTCTTCTCGCATGCCCGAGCCGTGGTGGTTGTCTTGCTAAAAAATAAAAAAAAATACTAATGGTGCACCAGGGCACAGTGCGCCATCGCTAGTTTAAACTAGTAATGGCGCACTATGCCCTGGTGCGCCATTAGTAGTTTTGCAAAACAAAAATAAAAAAATATAGTAGTGGCGCACTGTGTGTCTGGTGCGCCATTACTAGTCAAAACTAGTAATGGCGCACTGTGCCCTAGTGCGCCATTAGTATTTTTGGAAAAAAAATTTGTTACTAGTGGAGCACCATGTGTCTAGTGCGCCACTGCTATATAGTAGTGGCGCACCACATGTCTGGTGCGCCATTAGTGGCCATATCATCTATAGCCTTTTCCTAGTAGTGTTGAGCCGAGCAAAACTTTTCATATTAAACAGTCGGAAAGTCGTCGTGGTAAGATCCCATAGGACCAGCGCATCAGAACAACATTGTCGATGAAGAGACGCATAGATCGAAAGGATCCAGCGTGAAGATACACAAACGTGGACGAATAAAAACCAGATCCTAATAGATCCAACAATGACAGCCGCCGACCGAGTCCCGCGAGATCCGCCGGAGACACCCCTCCGCATGGCCTCCGACGTTGTTAGATTCACCATCGGAACAGGGGCTATGCAAGAACAACCCTATTCCATCTTTAGGGAGCCGCCACTGTCTCGCTTTTCTAGGCAGGACACAAATCATAACAAAACTCAAAGAAATGTGTAAAATGGAGTCCTCCCACCAACAAGGGCCGGGATCCACCACGCCTCCACGGCCCTAGAGCCACCGGAGTCGAGCGGATCGCCTATCGCCTAAAACCAACGAATCTCTAGTAGGAGGTCCCAAGCTGATGATCTGAGCAATATGATAACAGGAAGAATAGGGACACGGTATTTACTCAGGTTCGGGCCCTCTGGAAGAGGTAAACCCTACGTCCTCCTCTTATTATACCTCGAGATCGTATGAACGAGTTCTAAGCTCTAAGACCTTGAAAGCATGGTCTCTAGAGACTAGACCCCTCGGCTTACATAGGCACCGAGAGTATCTAAGGTTTACACATGGTCGGTTACAATCTACGGATAAGCATGTCAATCATTCAAATATGCCTTGAAGTGTACGCCAATTTTTGGGAGAACTCCATCTTGATCACGCCAAGGGCCAGGGCAGGGAACGCCCATTCTTCAGTTATTGGTGGGTCCTCGGCCCGACCGAGGAATGGTGGGCTGACGTGGTGTGCACCCTCTAGTTCAGGCACCGTCAGTAGCCCTTGAACTAGTTTTCAAGCTGAGGACATCCAACGTCTTCCTTGGAACAGCTTCATTAATTTAAGTCTTCGGCTTCGTATACGAGTTCCACGTCGGCTCTTGATTCCGAGGATATGATTGGCTCTGTGGTCTTCTTAGCCTTCCCCTAAATTGTAGCCATGCATCATATATGACAATTTGCTTCAAGTGGCAGGGGCATATTTTATCAAGGCCCCTTTTTGGCATAACTTTTTTTCGATTGAACCGAAGTCTCCTTTATCTTAGTTGTCAAGGTTTGTAATGAGAGGCAGGACGACTGAGTCAACCCTTGACTATTTTTTTGGACGAAAATCGAAGCATCACCACTGGTGGCAGGGCCGGGCCATCTCGCCAATAGCCATTATTAGGTGTAACGTGGCCCAAGGCGGCAAAATTTCGTGTTTTGACCCTTTTGACAAACAAAATCAGGATCTGACCCTGGTTTGAAATTTTTTCAGGATTTGACCCTTTTTCCTACCGCCAGGGCACCTGGCAGTAGGGAACTTATCCACGTCAGCACGCGGAAAAGGCCGTCGTCCTCCTCCGTCGCACCCTACCCCCAGGGCACCTGGCGGTAGCATGTCTAACCCTACCGCCAGAGCCCCTAGCGGTAGGGTCCGGGCAGTTATTTCCACCGAAACCCCCGCGCCCCTGCCCATCTCCCCACCCCTCCCCCCTCCCCCGTCGGCAGTTATTCTTTTTCTCCCCCAAGTCGCCCCTCTCTCCCTCTCTCATATCCTCCACTCCCCCCTCGGATCTTCACCGTTTGTTGATCGTTTTTGCGGATCAAGATGGCCCCGAAGAGAGAAACGTAAGCTCCTCCAATCCCTCCAATTAGTTTTTGCAAACTTGCTTCCGATTCAACGCATTATTTGCTTGAAATCCCTCATATTTTTGAACTTAGATTGGATTTTTTCACATAAGATTGATTGTAGTTGTAGTTCTTAGTTCTTTAGTAACTAGTGGTATTGGATATGAACTCTAATCAATAGTTCATATGTTAGTGTGAAGATGAACCCTAGTTCATAAATTTTTTTGTTAAAAAAATTATGATGTAATGTTGATATGAGGATGAACCCTAGTTTGATGATGCATGTTGATATGATGATATGATCTAGTGTGAAGATGAACCTAGTTTGATGATGCATGTAGATATGATGATATGAACATGTTGTTTGGAAAAATTTATTTAAAAATATGATGATATGATGTATGTTGAAGGATTTGTTTTTGATATGATGCATGTTGATATGATTTGAACCATCATGTGTAGTAGATGTTGTTGGAGGAATATGATTAAAATTTTATTTTGATATGATGCATGTTGATATGATTTGAGTTCATTTTTTGTTTATGTATGCTTTATGCTTATGGTGCTTTTGTTTATGAAATTTTATTAAGGCGGCCACCTCTTGCGGAAAACATCAGCCCACGGTACTCCATGCTGGACTAGGCATTCGACAAGGGTCGTCGTGCCCGGTTCATAGAGAACGGACAGGTAAGTGATATGAATGAAATTTTGATCAAAGTTTTCGGATTGATGAAAATAATTTCCTAACTTTTGATGTTCACTTTTTGACAGATGCTCCAGCCACTGCGCATGAGGGGTCATGGGGTTCATGGGCATATGGACTACGACGATAGCTACACGCCATTCTTCAAGAAAGCCCGTCTGTTGGGTTTCGTGTTGCAGTTCAAGCGTCAGCCGCCGACGCTTGCCCATGCAGCTCTCACAGCTCTGATTGACCGGTGGTGACCGAAGACCCATTCTTTCCATCTGCCATGCGGGGAGATGACTGTGACCCTCGAGGACTGGGAGATGATTACTACCATGCCGATCGAGGGTCATGCACTCACCGGTCGAGTGGAGAGGACCAACTGGCAGCAGAGGGTTACCACCCTCATCGGCGACTGCCCCACTTCCAAGAGTAACCGTACATCTGGTGCACCGTTGATCTGGCTCTCGGAGCACCGGAAGACATTCCCCCAAGGCGCAGATGAGGCGACTGTGGAGTTGTACGCGAGGGCCTATCCGTGGTATATTCTCTCGGAGGCCGTGTTTCCAGACAGCTCCGGGAACTCTGCCAACTGGGTGTATCTGTTCTTCCTAGCGGACTGGGATGCGGGGTACAGCTGGGGACCGCATCTCTCGCCTACCTATATCGTTCGGTAAGAGAGGATCTAATTGTCTACCTACCTACGAAAGTGTGTGCATGACATTTTGTTATATCTGATCCTCATTTGATGTTTTGCAGCTTGACGATGCAACGCAGAGGATGGGAGACAAGTCCAATATGGATCGCTTTGTCTGGGCCTTCTCCATTTGGGTGTGGCAGCGGCTGCCGATGGGGCGTCTGGAGAAGTTGCGAAGACGCCCATGGGAAGACTATAGCGAAGACGACGACGAGACTCGAAACCCCACCGTAGCTTACGAGTGGGACGTTGTCAAACGCTACACGTGCCTAAACAAGACTTCGTACAAGACCTACACCAACGAGTTGGACGCTTTGACGACACTTAGGGAGTATATGAACTCGCTCAAAACCTTTCTCTTTGATTCCACTTTTGACCGAGAGTGGGAACTTACCAATGTATATGTAATAGGTAAACTGGTGGCTGTATCGACAAGACCAGAATGGGACTTTGATCTGAACGTGATGTGCGATGTGCACCGTGGTCTCTGGCGGTGCATCGTGCCCATGATCTGTGTGTACGCCGTCGAGTGGCACTTGCCACACCGCATGGCCACGCAGTTTGGGATTTATCAGCATACCCCACCGGGCCAGCCCACCGATACCGGCGGCCACGCGCTCCACCTGTGAGCGCTTTGCTCTCTGTGCCCATGATTTCATTACGCTTATCATGTTTCTTGTTTCTTATGATGATCTCATTGCGCTTATTATGATTCTTGTTGCTTATGCCTTGCAGGATGAGCCAGCAGAAGAATCAGCCGATCACAGACTGGGGAGAGGAGCAGAAGACTCATGTGACGGAGTGGAACCGATGGAGGTACCGTAAAGACGTGGAGAGGAAAGTGACTGACTGGGATGCTTACTGATACGTCCATTTTGCATCATGCTTTTATATCTATATTTATTGCATTATGGGCTGTTATTACACGTTATGTCACAATACTTATGCCTATTCTCTCTTATTTTACAAGGTTTACATAAGGAGGGAGAATGTCGGCAGCTGGAATTCTGGCTGAAAAGGAGCAAATATTAGAGACCTATTCGCACAACTCCAAAAGTCCTGAAACTCCACGAAAGTCATATTGGGAAATAATAAAAATATCCAGCGGAAGAAGTTCACGGAGGGGGCCCACCTGTCCACGAGGGTGGGGCGCGCCTACCCCTGTGGCGCGCCTACCTCGTGGGCCCCCTGGCTCTCCGATGGCCATCTTCTGCTATATGAGGTCTTTCACGAGGAAAAATCATAAGCAACCTTTCGGGACGAAACTCCGCCGCCAGGAGGCGGAACCTTGGCGGAACCAATCTAGGGCTCCGGCAAAGCTGTTCTGCCGGGGATACTTCCCTCCGGGAGGGGGAATCATCGCCACCGTCATCACCAATGCTCCTCTCATTGGGAGAGGGCAATCTCCATCAACATCTTCACCAGCACCATCTCCTCTCAAAACCCTAGTTCATCTCTTGTATCCAATTCTTGTCTCCAAGTCCGGGATTGGTACTAGTAGGTTGCTAGTAGTGTTGATTACTCCTTGTAGTTGATGCTAGTTGGTTTATTTGGTGGCAGATCATATGTTCAGATCCTATATGCATATTAATACCCCTCTGATTATGAACATGAATATGCTGTGTGCGTAGTGACGTTTGTTCCCGAGGACATGGGAGAAGTCTTGCTATTAGTAGTCATGTGAATTTGGTATTCGTTCGATATTTTCATGAGATGTATGTTGTCTAGCCTCTAGTGGTGTTATGTGAACGTCGACTACATAACACTTCACCATTATTTGGGCCTAGAGGAAGGCATTGGGAGGTAATAAGTAGATGATGGGTTGCTAGAGTGACGTAAGCTTAAACCCTAGTTTATGCGTTGCTTCGTAAGGGGCTGTTTTGGATCCATATGTTTCATGCTATGGTTAGGTTTACCTTAATACTTTTGTTGTAGTTGTGTATGCTTGCAATAGAGGTTAATCATAAGTGGGATGCTTGTTCAAGTAAAACAGCACCCAAGCACCGGTCCACCCACATATCAAATTATCAAAGTACCGAACGCGAATCATATGAACGTGATGAAAACTAGCTCGACGATATTCCCATGTGTCCTCGGGAGCGCTTTTCCTATTATAAGAGTTTGTCCAGGCTTATCCTTTGCTACAAAAAGGATTGGGCCACCTTGCTGCACTTTATTTACTTTTGTCACTTGTTGCTACTTACAAATTATCTTATCACGAAACTATCTGTTACCACTTATTTCAGTACTTGCAGAGAATACCTTGCTGAAAACCACTTATCATTTCCTTCTGCTCCTCGTTGGGTTCGACACTCTTACTTATCAAAAGGACTACGATAGATCCCCTATACTTCAGGGTCATCAAGACTCTTTTCCGGGCGCTGCTGTTGGGCTGTGAAGCGTCTTTGGTAGGTGGAATTTGGTAAGGAAAAATTTATATAGTGTGCTGAAATTTACTGTCACTTGTTATTATGGAAATTAATCCTCTGAGGGGCTTGTTCGGGGTATCTTCACCCCGACCAGTAGAGCAAAGAGTTGCTCCTCAACCTACTGAACCTACTAAACATGAAAATATTCCCTTTGAAGTTCCTTCGAGTATGATGGAAAAACTACTAGCTAATACTTTTACAGGAGATGGAACAAAGCATCCTGATGAACATTTACTCTATGTGGATGAAGTTTGTGGATTATTTGAGCTTGTAGGTATACCCGATGATTTTGTTAAGAAGAAGGTCTTCCCTTTATCTTTGAAGGGAGATGCATCGACATGGTATAGGCTATGTGATGACACGAGATCATGCAACTATAAACGAGTGAAATTGGAATTTCATCAGAAGTATTACCCTATGGATCTTGTTCATCGTGATCGCAATTATATATATAATTTCTGGCCTCGCGAAGGAGAAAGCATCGCTCAAGCTTGGGGGAGGCTTAAATCAATGTTATATTCATGCCCCAATCATGAGCTCTCAAGAGAAATAATTCTTCAAAATCTTTATGCTCGGCTTTCTGAAAACAATCGCACCATGCTCGATACTTCTTGTGCTGGCTCTTTTATGATGAAGACTATTGAATTCAGATGGAATTTATTGGATAGAATTAAACGCAACTCTGAAGATTGGGATCTCGAGGAACGTAAGGAGTCAGGTATGAGCTATTTTTTTTTAAATAATACACTTTTTTTATGAGTTTTCAGAAATATTACACTGGATACAAAAATTTCAAAACTAATACACCATCGGCCCGCTGCTGGCCGACTGGGCCTAGTCAGCCCGCAGCAGGCCGACTGGGCCTAATTTGCCAGCAGCAGGCCGATTAGTAGCCTTTCGGCCTAGGGGTGACCGACAGGCCGCTCGGCCGCTGGCAGGGGGTCAATCGGCTTGCCTTAAGCCGATAGGTGCATGGCCCATACAATCGTACGTGGGTTCGAGTACTGCGCTGGTGCATGTGCACGCCGCTGCCGTATGGTTTCTACTAGATAGCTAGCTAGCTGGCAATAATGATTAATCAACTAGCTAGCATCAAGATTGATACATCAGGCTTCGGTAGCTAGCCTGTTACGTACGTGCGTGTTGTCTTCTGGAATTGGAAGGATCGATTAAGCATGGCTTGTGTATTCGCACGTCTTGTCGGAAAGCAATCCACAGGTCGTAGTACTTAGCCAGTGTACGTACGCATTCGGTCGACCGACGAAAAGTAGTCGCGAGGAGTGATCGGGGCCTAGTCAACAAAAACATCAGGCCACGCACGGGTAGCCACGCCAGCACTCGCCCTGATCCCGTCGCCGCATGCACCATACGTCGTGCCGCATCTAGGTCCGGGCGACGAACTCACAGATCGGGCTTATGCGTACTGCCGCCGTCACTGCGGGTACACATGGGCGTGGGGCTGAACCATACGGCAGCGGCGTGCACATGCGCCAGCGCAGTACTCAAACCCACATACGATTGCATGGGCCCTGCAGCTATCGGCTTACGGCAAGCCGATTGACCCCCCTGCCCAGTGGCCGAGAGGCCTATCGGCCACCCCTACGCCAAAAGGCTACTAATCGGCTCGTTGTTGGCTGATTAGGCCCAGTCGGCCTGATGTGGGCTGACTAGGGCCACTCGGCCAGCAGAGGGCCGACGGTGTATTATTTTTGAAAATTTTGTATTCAGCATAATATTTCTGATAATTCATTAAAAAAGTGTATTATTTAAAAAAATAGCCAGGTGTGACACCTAAGTTTGATTGTGTTAAGTCTTTTATGGCGACCGATGTTTTCCGTAAGTTTAGCACTAAATATGGACTTGACTCTGAGATAGTAGCTTCTTTCTGTGAATCTTTTGCTACTTATGTTGATCTCCCCAAAGAGAAGTGGTTTAAATATCATCCTCCCATAGAAGTAAAAAGTAGCTGCACCTATTGAAGTTGAAGAAAAGATTGTCACTTATAATGATCCTGTTGTTCCTACTTCTTATGTTGAGAAACCACCTTTCCCTGTTAGAATAAAGGATCATGCTAAAGCTTCAACTGTTGTTCATAAAAGCAATATTAGAACTTATACACCTCCTGAGCAAGTTAAAGTAGAACCTAATATTGCTATTGTCAAAGATCTCTTGTCTGATAATATTGATGGGCATGTTATTCATTTCTGCGGTGAAACCTCTAGAATTGCGACACCTTGTGCTAAAGATAAACATAGACCTGTGGTAGGCGTGCCTGTTATTTCTATTAAAATAGGAGATCCTTGTTATCATGGCTTATGTGATATGGGTGCTAGTGCTAGTGTTATACCGCATACTTTATATGAAGAAATTAAGCATGAAATTGCACCTGCTGAGTTAGAAGGAATTGATGTCACAATTAAACTTGCCAATAGAGATACTATATCAGCAATGGGAATTGTTAGAGATGTTGAAGTCTTGTGTGGGAAAACTAAATATCCTGCCGATTTTCTTATTCTTGGTTCCACACAAGATAGCTTTTGTCCCATTATATTTGGTAGACCCTTCTTGAACACTGCCAATGCTAAGATAGACTGCGAAAAGAATGTTGTTACTATCGCCTTGGATGACATGACTCATGAGTTTAATTTCTCTAAATTTAGTAGACAACACCATGAAGAAGAATTGCCTAGTAAGGATGATATTATTGGTCTTGATTCAATTGCCGTACCTCCTAATGATCCTTTAGAACAATATTTGCTACACCATGAAAATGATATGTTTATGAATGAAAGAAGGGAAATAGATGAAGTATTCTTTAATCAGGAACCCGTTCTGAAACACAATTTACCTGTTGAAATCCTAGGGGATCCTCCTCCACCCAAGGGTGATCCCGTGTTTGAGCTTAAACCGCTGCACGATAATCTTAAATATGCTTATCTTGATGAAAAGAAAATATATCCTGTTATTATCAGTGCTAACCTTTCAGAGCATGAATAAGAGAGATTATTGAAAACTCTGAAGAAGCACCGTGCTGCTATTGGATATACTCTTGATGATCTTAAGGGCATTAGTCCCACTCTATGTCAACATAAAATAAATTTGGAAGAAGATGCCAAACCAGTTCGCGATCATCAACGAAGGCTTAATCCTAAGATGAAAGAAGTGGTAAGGAAGGAAATACTAAAGCTTCTGGAGGTAGGTATAATGTATCCCGTTGTTGATAGTCAATGGGTAAGTCCTGTCCATTGTGTCCCTAAGAAGGGAGGTGTTACTATTGTTCCTAATGATAAAGATGAATTGATTCCGCAAAGAATTATTACAGGTTATAGGATGGTAATTGATTTCCGTAAATTAAATAAGGCCACTAAGAAAGATCATTACCCCTTACCTTGTATTGATGAAATGCTAGAAAGACTTTGCAAACATACACATTATTGCTTTCTAGATGGTTATTCTTGTTTCTCTCAAATACCTGTGTCGGCTAAGGATCAATCAAAGACCACTTTTACTTGCCCTTTTGGTACTTTTGCTTATAGACGTATGCCTTTTGGTTTATGCAATGCACCTGCTACCTGTCAAAGATGCATGATGGCTATATTCTCTGACTTTTGTGAAAAGATTTGTGAGGTTTTCATGGACGACTTTTCCGTCTATGGATCCTCTTTTGATGATTGCTTGAGCAATCTTGATCAAGGTTTGCAGAGATGTGAAGAAACTAATCTTGTCTTGAATTGGGAAAAGTGCCACTTTATGGTTAATGAAGGCATTGTCTTGGGGCATAAAGTTTCTGAAAGAGGTATTGAATTTGATAAAGCCAAGGTTGATTCTATTGAAAAGATGCCATGTCCCAAGGACATTAAAGACATACGAAGTTTCCTTGGCCGCGCCGGATTTTATAGGAGGTTCATTAAGGACTTCTCAAAAATTTCTCGGCCTCTGACTAATTTATTACAAAAAGATATACCATTTGTCTTTGATGATGATTGTGTAGAAGCATTTGAAATACTTAAGAAAGCATTGATCTCTGCACCTATTGTTCAGCCACCTGATTGGAATTTACCCTTTGAAATTATGTGTGATGCTAGTGATTATCTTTGTAGAGGTGCTGTTCTAGGGCAAAGTGTTGATAAGAAATTAAATGTTATCCATTATGCTAGTAAGACTCTAGACAATGCTCAAAGAAATTATGCTACTACTGAAAAGGAATTCTTAGCAGTTGTATTTCTTGTGATAAGTTCAAACCTTATATTGTTGATCATAAGTAACTATTCACACTGATCATGCTGCTACTAAATACCTGATGGATAAGAAAGATGCTAAACCTAGACTTATTAGATGGGTTCTCTTGCTACATGAATTTGATTTGCATATTGTTGATAGAAAGGGAGCTGAGAACCCGCTGCGCATAACTTGTCTAGGTTAGAAAATGTTCTTGATGACCCACTACCTATTGATGATAGCTTTCCGATGAGCAATTAAATGTCGTAAGTACTTCTCGTAGTACTCCGTGGTATGCTGATTATGCCAACTACATTGTTGCTAAATTTATACCACCTAGTTTCACATACCAACAAAAGAAAAAGTTTTTCTATGATTTGAGACATTACTTTTGGGATGACCCACATCTTTATAAAGGAGTAGATGGTGTTATTAGACGTTGTGTACCTGAGCATGAACAGGAACAGATCCTACGCAAGTGTCACTCCGAGGCATACGGAGGGCACCACGCTGGAGATAGAACTGCACATATGCTTATTGGGCTATTAAAGAGCTCAATTATGATTTCAAACTTGCCGGAGAGAAGAGGTTATTTGATATTAGCTCACTTGATGAATGGAGAACCCAAGCTTATGAAAATGCCAAGTTGTTTAAAGAGAAAGTCAAAAGATGGCATGACAAAAGGATACAAAAGCGTGAGTTTAATGTAGGTGATTATGTATTGCTATACAACTCTCGTTTAAGATTTTTTGTAGGAAAACTTCTCTCTAAATGCGAAGGCCCTTACGTTATTGAGGAGGTCTATCGTTCCGGTGCCATAAAAATCAACAATTTCGAAGGCACAAATCTGAAGGTGGTAAACGGTCAAAGAATCAAACACTATATCTCAGGTAATCCTATAAATGTTGAAACCAATGTTATTGAAACCGTAACCCCGGAGGAATACATAAGGGACACTTTCTGGAACGTTTCAGACTCCGAAAAGGAATAGGTATGTGGTACGGTAAGTAAACCGACTCCAAAACAATTTTTAAGGCAATATTTCTCCGTTTTGGAATATTTAGAAAAATAGAAAAATAAGTAGCAGTCCAGGAAGGATACGAGGGCCCCACGAGGTGGAGGGCGCGCCTACCCCTTCGGGCGTGCCCCCTACCTCGTGGGCACCTCGTGTGCCTTCCGGACTCCGTTTTCTTGCACGATACGTTTTTTGGTCGGTAAAAATTCATTATATATTCTCCCGAAGGTTTTGACCCCTGTATCACGCAATTATCCTCTGTTCTTGTTTCGAGCTATTTTTCTGACAGATCTAGATTATCAATGACATCCCCAAGGGCCTCCAAGGACAAGTTCTTCGAGAAGGTCATGAACCCTTACCTCGCGGAGGTGCTGCGACACCCTCAAACCATTGAGATGCGTGATGGGTTGCTGCACATCCGTGATGTTGAGGGACCCAAGGGGACCGGAAGCATGGAGACGAGGCTCGAAGCAATGGAGCAACAAGTTTTCAAGTGCCAGAGGATGGTGGAACGTGGACTCAACTCCAACCACATGATGATCGCAGAATTTACCAACAAACACAAGCTGGATGCCGACAACATCGGGGAAACCATCTTCAAGCTTCACGACAAGATCGAACACCTTCAAGCCCAAATCTATGACCTGCAAAACCAAAACTGTGAGTATGAATATAGATTCAAAAGGATGAGTTTGGCTGCAGATTTGAGGATTCCGGAGACTCGATCATCCTTCTATGATGGTGATCCTATGCCCTGGAAGATGGACGACAAGCCCGCATCATCAACATCACCACCATCTTCTTCACCAGCAAAGGAGACATAATCACATGGGTATGGGCACTCCCCTTGGCAACGACCAAGCTTGGGGGAGGTGCCCCGGTATCGTATCACAATCACATCTCCTATCTTTACCGTTTTTCTTAGTTCGATCCTATTAGTAGTATCTTGATCTAGCAGAATAAAGTTTATGGCATGATCTAGTTTTGAGTTTTGCTTTATGATCTCTCTATGTAATCGAGTCCATGAGTAATATTATAAATATTAGTGTTGAGTCAAGGGCTTGATTGTTTTGCCATGATCTTGAGTGAATAAAAGAAAAGAAGAAAAAGAATAAAAAGAAACAAAGAGTCCATATTGATCTTATTGAGCGTAATGACTTCACATAGAAGAGTATGATGATTAAAAGTTGTTGGGAGTTGGCAAACATAGCTTTGGTCATCGTTGCAATTAATAGGAAGTAATAAGGAAAGAGAGGTTTCACATATAAATATACTATTATTGACATCTTTTATGATTGGGAGCACTCATTAAAATATGACATGCTAAAGAGTTGACGTTGGACAAGGAAGACAACGTAATGTGTTATGTTCTCTTATATCTGAGATAAAGTATATTGTCATGGATCTCCCAACATGTTGAGCTTGCCTTTCCCCCTCGTGCTAGCCAAATTCTCAGCACCAAGTAGAGATACTACGTACTTGTGCTTCCAAAAACCCTTAAACCAGTTTTGCCATGAGAGTCCACCATATCTACCTATGGATTGAGTAAGATCCTTCAAGTAAGTTGTCATCGGTGCAAAGCAATAAAAATTGCTCTCTAAATATGTATGATTGATTGGTGTGGGAGAAATAAGCTTTATACGATCTTGTGATGTGGAAGAAATAAAAGCAACAGACTACATAATAAAGGTTCATATCACAAGTGGTAATATAAAGTGACGTTCGTTCGCATTAAGATTTTGTGCATCCAACCATAAAAGCGCATGGCAACCTCTGCTTCCCTCTGCGAAGGGCCTATATTTTATTATTATCTTCTGCCTTATGCAAGAGTCATGGTGATCTTCACCTTTCCTTTGTACATTTTATCCATTGGCAAGCACAGTGTGTTGGAAAGATCCTGATTTATATATCTAATTGGATGTAGGGGTCATGAGTTATTATTGTTGACATTACCATTGAGGTAAAAGGTTGGCAGGCGAAACTATAAGCCCCTATCTTTCTCTATGTTCGATTAAAACTCCGTAACCACAAGTATCGCGTGAGTGTTAGCAATTATGAAAGACTAAATGATAGTTGAGTATGTGGACTTGCTATTAAGCTCTCACATAGACTCTTTCTGATGTTATGATAAATTGCATTGCTTCAATGACTGAGATTATAGTTTGTTGGTTTCCAATAAAGTTTATGATTCATACTCTGCATTGTGAGTGGATTATTACTTGAACATAAGCAATCATATGACATTACCTATATATGTTGCTGTTATGAGAATAATCATGATGCTTTCATGTCCGCATTTTATTTTTTATCGATGCCTCTACCTCTAAACGTGGGGACATATTTATCGTTATCGGCTTTCGCTTGAGGACAAGCAAGGTCTAAGCTTGGGGGAGTTGATACGTCCATTTTGCATATCGATATTTATTGCATTATGGGCTGTTATTACATGTTATGTCACAATACTTATGCCTATTCTCTATTATCTTACAAGGTTTACATAAGGAGGGAGAATATCTGCAGCTGGAATTCTGGGCTGGAAAAGGAGCAAATATTAGAGACCTATTCTGCACAACTCCAAAAGTCCTGAAACTCCACGAAAGTCATTTTGGGAAATAATAAAAAATATCCAGCGGAAGAAGTTCACCAGAGGGGGGCCCACCTATCCACGAGGGTGGGGGGCGCGCCCTACCCCCCAGGGCGCACCCCCCTACCTCGTGGGCCCCATGTTGGCTCTCCGACGGCCATCTTCTGCTATATAAGGTCTTTCGTCAAGGAAAAAATCATAAGCAACTTTTCGGGACGAAACTCCGCCGCCAGGAGGCGGAACCTTGGCGGAACCAATCTAGGGCTCCGGCAGAGCTGTTCTGCCGGGGACACTTCCCTCCGGGAGGGGGAAATCATCGCCACCGTCATCACCAACGCTCCTCTCATTGGGAGAGGGCAATCTCCATCAACATCTTCACCAACACCATCTCCTCTCAAAACCCTAGTTCATCTCTTGTATCCAATTCTTGTCTCCAAGTCCGGGATTGGTACTAGTAGGTTGCTAGTAGTGTTGATTACTCCCTGTAGTTGATGCTAGTTGGTTTATTTGGTGGAAGATCATATGTTCAGATCCTATATGCATATTAATACCCCTCTGATTATGAACATGAATATGCTTTGTGAGTAGTTACGTGTGTTCCTGAGGACATGGGAGAAGTCTTGCTATCAGTAGTCATGTGAATTTTGTATTCGTTCGATATTTTGATGAGATGTATCTTGTCCAGCCTCTAGTGGTGTTATGTGAACGTCGACTACATAACACTTCACCATTATTTGGGCCTAGAGGAGGGCATTGGGAAGTAATAAGTAGATGATGGGTTGCTAGAGTGACAGAAACTTAAACCCTAGTTTATGCATTGCTTCGTAAGGGGCTGATTTGGATCCATATGTTTCATGCTATGGTTAGGTTTACCGTAATACTTTTATTGTAGTTGCGGATGCTTGCAATAGAGGTTAATCATAAGTGGGATGCTTGTTCAAGTAAGAACAGCACCCAAGCACCGGTCCACCCACATATCAAATTATCAAAGTACCGAACGCGAATCATATGAACGTGATGAAAACTAGCTCGACGATATTCCCATGTGTCCTCGGGAGCGCTTTTCCTATTATAAGAGTTTGTACAAGCTTATCCTTTGCTACAAAAAGGATTGGGCCACCTTGCTGCACCTTATTTACTTTTGTCACTTGTTGCTCATTACAAATTATTTTATCACAAAACTATCTGTTACCACTTATTTCAGTACTTGCAGAGAATACCTTGCTGAAAACCGCTTATCATTTCCTTCTGCTCCTCGTTGGGTTCGACACTCTTACTTATTGAAAGGACTACGATAGATCCCCTATACTTGTGGGTCATCACTTATCTGGGCCCACACATGAGGTGGTACGATGATGGCCAGAAGCACCGTCTTCGTCTCAGGCCTCGGTGGACGGCAGAAGACACCGCGGAGCTGGAGAGGGATGACCCCAAGGAAGAGGCCTACCAAACCGGCATCAAAGACATGCACATTGGATTTACGGAGTTTGCACCCCTCATCAACAGAGTGGTAAGTTTGAACCGACGGTTGTATTTGAATTATTTTATTCGTCATCGTGACTGACTTGTGTCGTTGCAGTCTGGTGAGCTGAACAGATGCATCTTTGAAGCCTCAGATGCACTAGGTGATCTCCCCGGGAGCATACAATCTGATAACAAAGTGAGGGGGACGATGAAGGTACAATTTCAGCCTCCTCGGAATAGATGCATCTTGTTCACTTGCAATCAGACGATCTGATACTTATTATGCCCTCGTTTCATTGTGAGTGCAGAAGTTCGTGAAGAATTGTCGCAAGCTGGCAGGGCTGCTTGGTTGTGCTGGAGGTGGGCAGTTGAAGCTTATCAGCCTGTAGCCACACAGGGTCTCATCGGCTCATCGAGCCATGCTCCCTCGTCGTCTAGGTAGGTTGGGGAGGAGGAGGAGGAGGAGGAGGAGGAGGAGGAGGAGGAGGAGGAGGAGGAGGAGGCCACACATGAAGAAGGGGAGGAGGAGGAGGATGAGAGCAACGGGGAGGAGGAGTACGATGAAGATTATGGACCTCCACCAACTCAAACATCTCAAGCATCTCAGCTGCCGAAGAGGAATCCGAAGAAGAAGGATTTGCTGAGTCCGGACCCTTTCCAGAGACCGGTTCCTCGACGGCCCAAGAAGAAGACCGAATAGACTCGTTCAAAGAGTAACGAGGACCGTACCTCCAAGTGGGGAAGGAGCAACTGATTATGCTCTTCGATACTTGGCTCTTTTAGTTTGGTTGAACTTGTCTAGTGGTTGTGAAACTACGTGGAACTATGTGTTTGCTATTTGTGGATCTATGTGTTTGCTACTATGTGGAACCCCATTTACTAATTAGTTGAAGTTCGTTTGAAATGTTATATGCACTTCAATTTATCTAATGTGGATCTATGCGATGCCCAAGTTTAATTGTTTAAAATCTGTGATATTGCTATCATATTTGTGAAACTTGATGTGATATTGCTGAAGGAAATATGCCCTAGAGGCAATAATAAAGTTATTATTTATTTCCTCATATCATGATAAATGTTTATTATTCATGCTAGAATTGTATTACCCGGAAACATAATACATGTGTGAATATATAGACAAACATAATGTCACTAGTGTGCCTCTACTTGACTAGCTCATTAATCAAAGATGGTTATGTTTCCTAACCATAGACATGTGTTGTCATTTGATTAACGGGATCACATCATTAGGAGAATGATGTGATTGACTTGACCCATTCCGTTAGCCTAGCACTTGATCGTTTAGTATGTTGCTATTGCTTTCTTCATGACTTATACAAAGTTCCTACAACTATGAGATTATGCAACTCCCGTTTACCGGAGGAACACTTTGTGTGCTACCAAATGTCACAACGTAACTGGGTGATTATAAAGGAGCTCTACAAGTGTCTCCGAAGGTACATGTTGAGTTGGCGTATTTCGAGATTAGGATTTGTCACTCTGATAGTCGGAGAGGTATCTCTGGGTCCTCTCGGTAATGCACATCACTATAAGCCTTGCAAGCAATGTAGCTAATGAGTTAGTTACGGAATGATGCATTACGTAACGAGTAAAGAGACTTGTCGGTAACGAGATTGAACTAGGTACTGGATACCGACGATCAAATCTCGGGCAAGTAACATACCGATGACAAAGGGAACAATGTATGTTGTTATGCGGTTTTGACCGATAAAGATCTTCGTAGAATATGTAGGAGCCAATATGAGCATCCAGGTTCCGCTATTGGTTATTGACCGGAAACAGTTCTAGGTCATGTCTACATAGTTCTCGAACCCGTAGGGTCCGCACGCTTAACAGTTTTATTATGAGTTTATAAGTTTTGATGTACCGAAGGTTGTTGAGTCCCGGATGTGATCACGGACATGACGAGGAGTCTCGAAATGGTCGAGACATAAAGATTGATATATTGGACGACTATATTCGGACACCGGAAGTGTTCCGGTGATTTTGGAGAAATCGGAGTGCCGGAGGGGTTACGGAACCCCGGGAAGTATTGGGCCTTAGTGGGCCTGAGAGGAGAGAGGGCAGCAGCCCAGGAGGTGGCGCGCCCCCTCCCATGGGGAGTCCGAATTGGACTAGGGAAGGGGGGCGCGGCCCCTCTTTCCCTCTCCCTCTCCCTCTCTTTCCTTCCCCCTTCCTCCTTCCTAGTTGGACTAGGAAAGGGGAGTCCTACTCCCACTAGGAGGAGGATTCCCCCTCCTTGGCACGCCCCCTAGGGCCGGCCGGCCTCCCCCCTTGCTCCTTTATATACGGGGGCAGGGCGGCACCTCTAGACACACAAGTTGATCTTCGTGATCGTTCCTTAGCCGTGTGCGGTGCCCCCCTCCACCATATTCCACCTCGGTCATATCGTTGCGGTGCTTAGGCGAAGCCATGCGTCGGTAGAACATCATCATCATCACCACGCCGTCGTGCTGACGGAACTCATCCCCGACACCCTGCTGGATCGGAGTCCGGGGATCGTCATCGAGCTGAACGTGTGCTGAACTCGGAGGTGCCGTACGTTTGGTACTTGGATCGGTCGGATCATGAAGACGTACGACTACATCAACCGCGTTGTGCTAACGCTTCCGCTTTCGGTCTACGAGGGTACATGGACAACACTCTCCCCTCTCGTTGCTATGCATCACCATGATCTTGCGTGTGCGTAGGAATTTTTTTGAAATTACTACATTCCCCAACAGTGGCATCCGAGCCTGGTTTTATGCGTAGATGTTATATGCACGAGTAGAACACAAGTGAGTTGTGGACGATACAAGTCATGCTGCTTACCAGCATGTCATACTTTGGTTCGGCGGTATTGTTGGATGAAGTGGCTCGGACCGACATTACGCGTACGCTTACGTGAGACTGGTTCTACCGACGTGCTTTGCACACGTGTGGCTGGCGGTGTCTGCTTTCTCCAACTTTAGTTGAACTGAAAAGTGGCTACGCCCGGTCCTTGCGAAGGTTAAAACAGCACTAACTTGACGAACTATCGTTGTGGTTTTGATGCGTAGGTAAGAACGGTTCTTGCTCAGCCCGTAGCAGCCACGTAAAACTTGCAACAACAAAGTAGAGGACGTCTAACTTGTTTTTGCAGGGCATGTTGTGATGTGATATGGTCAAGACGTGATGCTATATTTTATTGTATGAGATGATCATGTTTTGTAACCGGGTTATCGGCAATCGGCAGGAGCCATATGGTTGTCACTTTATTGTATGAAATGCAAACGCCCTGTAATGCTTTACTTTATCACTAAGCGGTAGCAATAGTCGTAGAAGCATAATATTGGCGAGACGACAACGATGCTATGATGGAGATCAAGGTGTCGCGCCGGTGACGATGGTGATCACGACGATGCTTCGGAGATGGAGATCACAAGCACAAGATGATGATGGCCATATCATATCACTTATATTGATTGCATGTGATGTTTATCCTTTATGCATCTTATCTTGCTTTGATTGACGGTAGCATTTTAAGATGATCTCTCACTAATTATCAAGAAGTGTTCTCCCTGAGTATGCACCGTTGCGAAAGTTCTTCGTGCTGAGACACCACGTGATGATCCGGTGTGATAGGCTCTACGTTCAAATACAACGGGTGCAAAACAAGTGCACACGCGGAATACTCAGGTTAAACTTGATGGGCCTAGCATATCCAGATATGGCCTCGGAACACGGAGACCGAAAGGTCGAACGTGAATCATATAGTAGATATGATCAACATAGTGATGTTCACCATTGAAACTACTCCATCTCACGTGATGATCGGACATGGTTTAGTTGATTTGGATCACGTGATCACTTAGATGACTAGAGAGATGTCTGTCTAAGTGGGAGTTCTTAAGTAATATGATTAAATTGAACTTAAATTTATCATGAACTTAGTACCTGATAGTATTTTGATTGTCTATGTTTGTTGTAGATAGATGGCTCATGATGTCGTTCTGTTGAATTTTAATGCGTTCCTTGAGAAAGCTAAGTTGAAAGATGATGGTAGCAATTACACGGACTGGGTCCGTAACCTGAGGATTATCCTCATTGCTGCACAGAAGAATTACGTCCTGGAAGCACCGTTGGGTGCCAGGCCTGCTGTTGATGCAACTGACGACGTTAAGAACGTCTGGCAGAGCAAAGCTGATGACTACTCAGTAGTTCAGTGTGCCATGCTTTACGGTTTGGAACCGGGCCTTCAAAGACGTTTTGAACGTCATGGAGCATATGAGATGTTCCAGGAGTTGGAGTTAATATTTCAAGCAAATGCCCGGATTGAGAGATATGAAGTCTCCAATAAGTTCTATAGCTGTAAGATGGAGGAGAATAGTTTTGTCAGTGAACATATACTCAAAATGTCTGGGTATAATAATCACTTGATTCAACTGGGAGTTAATCTTCCCGATGATAGTGTCATTGACATAATTCTTCAATCACTGCCACCAAGCTACAAGAGCTTCGTGATGAACTATAATATGCAAGGGATGGACAAGACTATTCCCGAGCTCTTCGCAATGCTAAAAGCTGCGGAAGTAGAAATCAAGAAGGAGCATCAAGTGTTGATGGTTAACAAGACCACCAGTTTCAAGAAAAGGGGCAAAGGAAAGAAGAAGGGGAACTTCAAAAAGAACAGCAAGCAAGTTGCTGCTCAATAGAAGAAACCCAAGTCTGGACCTAAGCCTGAGACTGAGTGCTTCTACTGCAAGCAGACTGGACACTAGAAGCGGAACTGCACTAGTATTTGGCGGATAAGAAGGATGGCAAAGTGAACAAAGGTATATGTGATATACATGTTATTGATGTGTACCTTACTAATGCTCGCAGTAGCACCTGAGTATTTGATACTGGTTCTGTTGCTAATATTTGCAACTCAAAAGAGGGACTACGAATTAAGCGAAGATTGGCTAAGGACGAGGTGACGATGCACGTGGGAAATGGTTCCAAAGTCGATGTGATCGCGGTCGGCACGCTACCTCTACATCTACCATCGGGATTAGTTTTAGACCTAAATAATTGTTATTTGGTGCCAGCGTTGAGCATGAACATTATATCTAGATCTTGTTTGATGTGAGACGTTTATTCAATTAAATCGAGAGAATAATGGTTGTTCTATTTATATGAGTAATATCTTTTATGGTCGTGCACCCTTGAAGAGTGGTCTATTTTATTGAATCTCGATAGTAGTGATACATATATTCACAATGTTGAAGCCAAAAGATGCAGAGTTGATAATGATAGTGCAACTTATTTGTGGTAATCATTGTTTAGGTCATATCGGTGTAAAACGCATGAAGAAACTCCATCTTGATGGACTTTTGGAAGGACTTGATTATGAATCACTTGGTACTTGCGAACCGTGCCTCATGGGCAAGATGACTAAAACGCCGTTCTCCGGAACTATGGAGAGAGCAACAGTTTTGTTGGAAATCATACATACAGATGTATGTGGTCCGATGAATGTTGAGGCTCGTGGCGGATATCGTTATTTTCTCACCTTCACTGATGATTTAAGCAGATATGGGTATATCTACTTGATGAAACACAAGTCTGAAACATTTGAAAAGTTCAAAGAACTTCAGAGTGAAGTGGAAAATCATCGTAACAAGAAAATAAAATTTCTACGATCTGATCGTGGAGGAGAATATTTGAGTTATGAGTTTGGTTTACATTTGAAACAATGCAGAATAGTTTCGCAACTAACGCCACCCGGAACAACACAACGAAATGGTGTGTCCGAACGTCGTAATCGTACTTTACTAGATATGGTGAGATCTATGATGTCTCTTACTGATTTACCGCATTCGTTTTGGGGTTATGCTTTAGAGACGGCCGCATTCACGTTAAATAGGGCACCATCAAAATCCGTTGAGACGACGCCTTATGAACTATGGTTTGGCAAGAAACCAAAGTTGTAGTTTCTTAAAGTTTGGGGCTGCGATGCTTATGTGAAGAAACTTCAACCAGATAAGCTCGAACCCAAATCGAGAAATGTGTCTTCATAGGATACCCAAAAGAGACTATTGGGTACACCTTCTATCACAGATCCGAGGGCAAGATTTTTGTTGCTAAATTCGGATCCTTTCTAGAGAAGGAGTTTCTCTCGAAAGAAGTGAGTGGGAGGAAAGTAGAACTTGATGAGGTAATCGTACCTGCTCCCATATTAGAAAGTAGTTCATCACAAGAACCGGTTCTGTGACAACTACACCAATCAGTGAGGAAGCTAATGATATCGATCATGAAACTTCAGATCAAGTTACTCGAACTTCAGAGGGTCTACCAGAGTAAGATCCGCACTGCAGTGGTATGGTAATCCTATTCAGGAAGTCATGTTACTTGACCATGGCGAACCCGCGAACTATGAGGAAGCGATGATGAGCCCAGATTCCGCAAAATGGCTTGAGGCCATGAAATCTGAGATGGGATCCATGTATGAAAACAAAGTATGGACTTTGGTTGACTTTCCCGATGATCGGCAAGCCATAGAAAATAAATGGATCTTCAAGAAGAAGACTGACGCTGATGGTAATGTAACTGTCTACAAAGCTCGACTTGTTGCAAAAGGTTTTTGACAAGTTCAAGGGGTTGACTACAATGATACTTTCTCACCCGTAGTGATGCTTAAGTCTGTCCAAATCATGTTAGCAATTGCCGCATTTTATGATTATGAGATTTGGCAAATGGGTGTCAAAACTGCATTCCTGAATGGATTTCTGGAAGAAGAGTTGTATATGATGCAACCAGAAGGTTTTGTCGATCCAAAAGGTGCTAACAAAGTGTGCAAGCTCCAGCGATCCATTTATGGACTGGTGCAAGCCTCTCGGAGTTGGAATAAACGCTTTGATAGTGTGATCAAAGCATATGGTTTTATACAGACTTTTTGAGAAGCCTGTATTTACAAGAAAGTGAGTGGGAGCTCTGTAGCATTTCTGATATTATATATACATGACATATTGTTGATTGGAAATGATATAGAATTTCTGGATGGCATAAAGGGATATTTGAATAAAAGTTTTTGAATGAAAGACCTCGGTGAAGCTGCTTACATATTGGGCATCAAGATCTATAGAGATAGATCAAGACACTTAATTGGACTTTCACAAAGCACATACCTTGATAAAGTTTTGAAAAAGTTCAAAATGGATCAGGCAAAGAAAGGGTTCTTGCCTGTATTACAAGGTGTGAAATTGAGTCAGACTCAATGCCCGACCACAGCAGAAGATAGAGAGAAAATGAAAGATGTTCCCTATGCTTCAGCCATAGGCTCTATCATGTATGCAATGCTGTGTACTAGACCTGACGTATGCTTAGCAATAAGCTTGGCAGGTAGGTACCAAAGTAATCCAGGAGTGGAACACTGGACAGCGGTGAAGAACATCCTGAAATACCTGAAAAGGACTAAGGATATGTTTCTCGTTTATGGAGGTGACAAAGATCTAGTCGTAAATGGTTACGTCGATGCAAGCTTTGACACTGGTCCGGACGATTCTAAATCGCAAACCGGATACGTGTTTTTATTAAACGGTGGAGCTGTAAGTTGGTGCAGTTCTAAACAAAGCGTATGGCGGGATCTACATGCGAAGCGGAGTACATAGCTGCTTCGGAAGTAGCAAATGAAGGAGTCTGGATGAAAGAGTTCATTTCCGATCTAGGTGTCATACCTAGAGCATCGGGACCAATGAAGATCTTCTGTGACAATACTGGTGCAATTGCCTTGGCAAAGGAATCCAGATTGCACAAGAGGACCAAGCACATCAAGAGACGCTTCAATTCAATCCGGGACCAAGTCCGGTGGGAGACATAGAGATTTGCAAGATACATACGGATCTGAATGTTGCAGACCCGTTGACTAAGCCTCTTCCACGAGCAAAACATGATCAGCACCAAGACTCCATGGGTGTTAGAATCATTACTACGTAATCTAGATTATTGACTCTAGTGCAAGTGGGAGACTAAAGGAAATATGCCCTAGAGGCAATAATAAAGTTATTATTTATTTCCTCATATCATGATAAATGTTTATTATTCATGCTAGAATTGTATTACCCGGAAACATAATACATGTGTGAATATATAGACAAACATAATGTCACTAGTGTGCCTCTACTTGACTAGCTCATTAATCAAAGATGGTTATGTTTATTAACCATAGACATGTGTTGTCATTTGATTAACGGGATCACATCATTAGGAGAATGATGTGATTGACTTGACCCATTCCGTTAGCCTAGAACTTGATCGTTTAGTATGTTGCTATTGCTTTCTTCATGACTTATACAAAGTTCCTACAACTATGAGATTATGCAACTCCCGTTTACCGGAGGAACACTTTGTGTGCTACCAAACGTCACAATGCAACTGGGTGATTATAAAGGAGCTCTACAGGTGTCTCTGAAGGTACATGTTGAGTTGGCGTATTTCGAGATTAGGATTTGTCACTCTGATTGTCGGAGAGGTATCTCTGGGCCCTCTCGATAATGCACATCACTATAAGCCTTACAAGCAATGTAGCTAATGAGTTAGTTATGGAATGATGCATTACGTAACGAGTAAAGAGACTTGCCGGCAACGAGATGGAACTAGGTATTGGATACCGACGATCAAATCTCGGGCAAGTAACATACCGATGACAAAGGGAACAACGAATGTTGTTATGCGGTTTTGACCGATAAATATCTTTGTAGAATATGTAGGAGCCAATATGACACTAGTGCAGAACCGGGCAATAGCACTGGTTCGTAAGGCCCTTTAGTGCCGGTTCCATAACCGGCACTAAAGTGTGGGCACTAAAGCCCCCCCCCCTTTAGTACCGGTTCAGCACGAACCGGTGCTAAAGGGAAACCACGTATACGAGCCAGCTCGAGGGCTCGAGCCCTTTAGTACCGGTTGGTAAGACCAACCGGTACTATAAGGTTTGGGGGGTTTTTAGTTTTATGATATTTTTTCATTTAATTTTGTGTTTCCATTTTAATTCTTTTTTGTTTGCTGGTATTTTACGATACTACACATTGTACACGTTATGCATATATATATATATATATATATATATATATAAATAGAATTTCTAGTAGAACCAATCATGCATATATATATATATATCATCGGTGTCTCACAAACCATCATATTAATTAATTCACACATACACACATGTATAGCTATATACAATTTCTCCTACATATGCATGTTGCCTTGAGCCAAAGTGACATTAGCCTAATTGGTGCCTTCGGAGCACGATGACAATTGGAAGTGGTTTTCATGGGGCGGTAGCGGGTAATAGTATTCTCCCTTCGGATTTATGACCTGGTCGAGCAAAAATCCCGCTATTTCCTCTTGAAGTGCTTCTACGCGCTCCGTTTCTAGGAGCTTCTCCCACACCTCTATGAACTGTTAAGAAGGAGATCAATATGCATGTCTATTAGTTGTGTGACTAGATATCGATAATGGTGTAAAAATTGTGAATAGTGTTTTGACAAGCGTACCCATTCCTGTCTTTGAGATCTGCTCCTTTCGGACGCCATCATGCAAATGTTCTCGCAAACGCAGAATGCACATGATCAGTCCCCTGCACCTGCTTGAGGCCTTTACGAGAATGGAATTTGATCAGATAATAATTAATCAAGCATGATAATTAAAGAGATGGCAGCTAGCTAGCTAGCTAGTACTACTTAATTACTTACAGGTGAAACCATTTAAGCTTTTCTTCCATTCTCCTTGGGTCACGCTGATGAACCTTGCCCAAGCCCTGCCCGCCGACAAAGAAAATGAATAAAGGGGTTATTAAATAGTTCATATCATGAAAAATGACGAACTAAATAGGCCGAGATATATAGTTAATAATGATTGAAATTACCTGTTGACTATCCCAAACAACATGTTATAGTCAGTTTTTTCTTTGAGTAGTGAGTCCAGTATTTCAACTTTTCCGGCGTCAACTTTAATGATACACAAGACCTAGTGAAATCTGCATGCACACACGTTTGCATGTCTTAATTAAGCGGGCATATGTGAGCAAAAACATGTAGCTAGCTAGTAGGCAAAAACAGAGAATTTGTAGTACAAGACAGTGTGACTCACTGGAAATTGTAAGGAAGTAGTATATCTTCATTGTATTTGAGGCGCTTCAAGAACTCTAGCATGTTGTCCTCACGGCCTTTTGATGACGTGGATTTATTTTCCATGTGTATTCATTAACGGTGTTTGGGTCAATGAACCCAATGCCAAAGCGCCCACCTTTTCTCATTTCATACTTCTTCATCCCGCATATAATACCACGTAAAAGAATATAGTGAGGATAATTACAGGTAATGATTGATCAAAAGGATCACTACAGCTAGCTTGAGACTTAAATTACGAAAGAAATCACTTACAGACAATAGCAATCGACGATAGATTTGTCGAGTGCGTCTTGATTGTATAACTGAAACATTTCGGAATACTCAACGGACACAGCTTTCTCATGGAAGTAATGCTCCTCCTTGAAATTCACCATGAGGAACAATCGATCGGAAATCTTGGTAATGTTCATGTACCATTGATGCAATTCATACATTCTCGTTGGGAGGTTCTTGACCTTGTCCTGCTCGACCAAAGGTTGGCCGGACATATTTCCGTTTTATTTCATCCTCTCTAAGCACGTGCATGGGCTCGATCTCGAGGAGTTGTCCAACAGTGATTTTGAGAACTTCAGCCTGCATTATATGGTCCTCCGTTATTACCACATTGCCCACCTCAGAACGTAAACTATTTGCCCACAATAATATTGGGCTACAGATCGTCACGTGTTGTTGGCACAACAAGCGAGGGGATCGATTGCGCTGCCTGTTCTCCCACCGGGAATGGTTTTCCCGCATTTTTGACGGCCGCTTCTTGTTTGCTCGATCCCGAGCTCGCCTCCCCACGTAGACGTGCTCGATTTAACTTCCCGATGTGGCGCTCATAGTCTATGTCAACAGGCTTGGGAGCTGGTGGTTGAGCCATACGAATGAAGTGGTCAATCGTTTCCTCGTGCACTTTCTCCCTTGGCGGCGGTGGCGGTTTCGGTGCAAAATGGGCTTCCACCTCGGACTTCGATATGGCTGCGATTTCCTCCTCGGACCTGTCATAAGACCTCTGCGGAAGAGGCGTGAGGCTTGGACCATATTTATATCGCTTGCCTCCTTTGTACTTCCTGTACTACCTCGACTCGTACCGCTACGCACCATAGCTGCGGGGTGTCTCTTCTGCGATTGCTGAGGCGGCGGAGACGCCGGCTGACGGGGCTGAGTTGGACGAGGAGGAGTGGCTGCCTGAAGCTGTGCCGGACTTGGAGGAGGAGTGGCCTGAGGTTGTGCCGGACTTGGAGGAGGAGTGGACGTCTGACGCTGTGGCGGACTTGGAGGAGGAGGAGTGGCCTGACACTTTGCCGGACTTGGAGGAGGAGTGGCCTGACACTTTGCGGACTTGGTGGAGTTGCAGTGAGGCGGAGACTGCTGACTCGGTGGCGGACTTGACGAGGAGTCGGATGACGCAGTGTCGGTGGCCTTGAAAGATGATGCAATCCTTTTTCCATAGGATGATACGATGGTTGGCGTCTCCGAGAAAGCGCTCGTCGTCACCTCCAGGAATGTCAAGCTCTAGCCCCGAATAGGGTCCACCACCTCGTCAACCATGACACGAGCATAGCCCTCTGGAATCGGGATGCAATGGTAGGTTGCTTTGGGGGTAACTGGAAAAGCAACACCGTCCGCCACCTTCATGGATATGTTCTTCATTTTTATGTGTAGCTCGCAGCTAGTGTTCTCCGTGATGTCATCCACGGGGTATCTACCCAAAGATTGCGTCGTCCGGGCGGAACCCACGCTGCTTCTCGGCATGGATGGGCGATGCTATCCAATGCTGGATCATTTGCTAGCTGCTGCAGCCGAGACCCCTTTGCTTGGTAAGTGAGTCGATCTGCTCGCCGCCGCTGGAATTTGACTACCAATTCCGCTTGACTTGCTTCTAGGCCTTGAAGGCGTTCATAGTCCCGCTTCCTCCGCTCCTCCTCCATCTTCCTCTTCTTCTCCTCCGCAATCTTCTTTCTCGCTTGCAGGTTACGTAGTCGGTGTTCCATCTGAAAACCCCTCATACCACGGAATAGCGCCCTTGCCTCGTGTTCTTCCCGGGTGTTCAGGATTTCCCGTGGCACGCGTAAGCTCGTCGTTCTCTCTGTTGGGCTGGAACACCCTGATCGTGCCTCTTCTATTGCAACAAGTATCGCATCGTCGGCTTGCCTTCAGACTTGCCCTCGTCGAAACATTGCCTGTCTTCGGTCCAACTCCCCCCATGCGCATAGAACCAAGTCCTCGACTGGGGGCCAGCTCTTAGTAACCGGAGTGGCACCTACATCCTCCATCTCTTTCTCAGACTTATCCCACTTAGGCATTGCCACCAAGATAGCCACCTGGCTGACTTACGGAACTTATCCTTTTTTCGGCATTTTTCTTGTTTATTCTCGACCGTTCCTTAGCTAATTCCGAATCCTTGAATTTCACAAAATCGTCCCAATGAGCACGTTGGTTCTCTAGTGTTCCCTCGAATACTGGAGTCTTCCTTCCTCCCTTGACGTACTTGTCCCATTCACGATTCTTGTGGTTCTTGAATGCAACCGCCATCTTCCTAAGAGCAGCGTCCTTGACTTTCTGCCCTTCTGCTTCTGTGAAATGATCTGGTAGGGTGAAATGTTCCATGAGAGTATCCCAAAGCATATCTTTTTGATTCTTGTCGACAAAAGTAACATCTGGACGTGGAGCAGCGTCCTCTTTGCCTTTTTGTCCTTTGTCTTTGGCTGGCTCTCTCCATTCTTGAAGGGAGATCGGGAGTTGGTCCTTCACAAGAACTCCGCACTGACGAACGAACTTGTCCGCAATCTTCTTAGGCACTAATGGTTCGCCATTAGGTCTGACTGCCTCGATATTGTACTTTACGCCCTCCTTCAACTTTTTGTTCGGGCCTCGTTTCGTCCTTTTGCCAGAATATTTGCTCGATCCGGATGGCTGAAAGAACAAAGATCGATTCGTTAATATATCTTCAAGTCATTTAAAACATGTGATGATCAGCAGATACCTGCTTATATAAATATATATACCTCGCCGGTCTTTGTTGTTTCAGGATCAACATGTTCTTCGTCATCGTCATAATCGTAGTTCATGACTTCATCAATTCAGTCGTCGCGATCGAATATCATATCACCCTCTCCGGTGTTGTTTATAAATTCGGAGCCGTCATAATCTTCTTCATTCTGATCATCATCTGGCCCGCGTATCATATCGAAAATGGTCTGTTATCCCTCTCTGTCGGTATTATGCGCCATAGCTTTTATTTAACTAATTCAAAAGAAATATAAAACAATTTAGTATTCAAATTACATCGTCTCGAATAATAGATATAATCTCGAATACTTTGTCTAGAATAATAGATATAATCTCGAATACATCGTCTCGAATAATATATAATATTGAATAGTACATCACTGGCTAGCTAATTAAAGATCGAATACTACAGAAGAATCTAGGACACTCATGGTTCTGCGGGCGCGGGCGGTGGACACCCAAAGAGAAGGAACCCTCACAGGATCATAGCTGAAGTGAGATCCTCAAGATCTTGCCGGTATTGGAGAACTTGCCGCCTCTAACGCAACCATGTAGCGATGGACGTGTTTCGCCCTCCTCCTCGACACGGGCGACGCATTCTCCTCCGTGGGGCCGGTCCCTCCGCACCAAAATCGCCCACGCGAACGCCACCAAACGAGATCGGTCGACGACGGGACCCGGGGCCGGTTCCTCATCAAGCGGCGCGCGCCTCCGTGCAGCACCTCCAGTGCCAGCCAGGCGGAGCCAGTCCGGACATGGGTCGGCTGGACGTCGTCGCGGACGGGTCGACGGCGAGGATGCGGGCCGGGCATCGTCGAGAACAAATACTAGCTATATGCCCGCAAAAAGTAATACTTTTTTAATGATTGGATTTTGATGACTAAAATTTCTAACATTTCTACTATTTCAAAAATCTATATACTATTTCATACTAATTAAGCATCTAACACTAAAAACAGAAAACACAACTTCTATACATCCATTAAAAAACTGAAAAACAACATTATATAAAAAAATTCCATACTTATTAAACACTAATTATATCCATCTAACATGCATTCATACATATATAATAGTGAAAAAATAATAATCTAAATAATCTAAACTAATTAAACATACAAAATACGTATATACTAATATATATACATGCATTAATTCATACATATGTGTGTGTGTGTGTGTTCATCATGCTTGTGTGTGTGTGTGTGTATGGGCTCGGGGAGGAGCGGCGCCCATGGTGGCCGCCGGGGGCGAGGGAGAGGGGTTAGAGGGGGAGAGATCACAGCGGGGCGACGGCGACGGCGAGGCGGCGGCGAGGCGACGGCCGGGGCGTGATGGGTCAAGGGACGGCGCGACGGGACGGGCCTGGGCGGCGACGGGACGGGGCGACGGGACGGGCGGACGGAGACGAGGGCGGCGACGGGGATTTAGGGCGGGCGACTACGGAGACGACGGAAACAGAGGAAGAAACAGAGGGGGAATGAAATTTTCGAAGTGTTGTATATATAGAAGGCACCTTTAGTGTTGGAGCCACCAACCGGTACTAAAGGCCTGTTTTGGCCAGCCCAAGCGGCGGGAAGCGACCCCCTTTAGTACCGGGTGGTGGCACAAACCGGTACTAAAGGCCCCCCCTTTAGTACCGGTTTGTGCCACGACCTGGTACTAAAGGCCTCGCGCTGCCACCCCAAAGTTTAGTCCCACCTCGCCAGCCGAAGGGCAGCCGCACTGGTTTATAAACCCAGCCATGGCTACCACTTCAACTCCTCTCAGTATAGCAGGTGCCTGTGGCCTAAACTCCATGGCAGCTGCCCTATGAGTCTGATGGGCCTTTAAGGCTGTTATTACACACCTGTGGCCTATCAGCCCACAGGCAGCCTCAATTTTTTATAGTTTTTTCTTTTCGCTTTATTTTCTTCTATTTATTTTTATGTAGTTTTTTATAGTTTTTCTTTTCTGTTATATTTATTTTCTTCTATTTATTTGTGAGTAGTTTTTCATCAAGTTTGCCAAAATTCAACATGTTCAGAGTTCATTTTGTAGTGATTTTCAATTTCACGGTCATTTTGTAAACGATTGAAAAATAGCAAATATATTTTTTTCTTTTCTCGCTTTATTTTTTCTTCTATTTATTTCTGAGTAGTTTTTCTTTTCTGCTATATTTATTTTCTTCTATTTATTTTGAGTAGTTTTTTTATATAGTTTTTTCTTTTCAGCTATAGTTTTTCTTTCTTTTCTCGCTATTTTTTCTTTTACGCAAAACTTGATGGTCAAAGTCCGGAGTTATAACTTAAAAAAAGAAATGTCGACGTGCAATTAGTTTTTGCCATAACGGAAGAAGTCCGGAGTTGTAATAAGTTATTAAAAATAAAAAGAGGTGCAATGCTCGTTAATTTGCTTCAAGCCTTTGGAATAGTGTAAAGCGCACTGCGCATAGCTCCGTGCAGTCTACCATATTCTGAAGGCTTGAAGCTACAACGTGAGCATTGATCCTCTTCTTCATCGTCTCTGCACTCAGGGCTTATAAACCGCTCCTAGTCCCTCTCACTTCGTGAGGTGGGACTAAAAAACAGCTTACGTCTGGTTCATCCATGAACCGGTACTAAAGGTGCTCGTGGGGCCCTAGCCTTACCTGACACAACCTCATTAGTACCGGTTCTGGTACGAACTGGCACTAAATGGTGCTGGTGGGGCCATAGCCTGACCGGAGGCTGACACAGCCTCTTTAGGTACAAAAAATTACAAACTTTTTGTTAGTGCCCGTAGTTTTCAAATTTGAATAGTTTAAATTTTGAATTATTTGAAATTAGTGTGAATTTGTTTGCACATAAAATTTCTTCGCTTCAAATGCCAAAACACATAATTACCCTAACTATTACAGAGATTCCCCTCTCGGTGCGAAACACGTAAGAAAGTGATGATAGCTAGTGAAGCCGATCACATCCTGCATCTTTGGGTGTGAAACTTTTTCTTCGCGTGTGTCCCTTTGGCGCCAGTAGCCATGGAAAATCTTCATCATTTGATCGGATGCTCGGGTCAATATTCACTGTGAATGGAGAAATTTCATCAAACTTTTCATAATCTTCCGACTTTGTCTGCCTCTTGTCATCCACTCCCACGATGTTTCTCTTCCCGTAAAGAACTATGTGCCGCTTTGGCTCATCGTACGATGCATTCGCTTCCTTATCTTTTCTTTTTCTTGGCTTGGTAGACATGTCCTTCACATAGAAAACCTGTGCCACATCATTGGCTAGGACGAATGGTTTGTCTCATACGCAAGATTGTTGAGATCCACTGTTGTCATTCCATACTGCGGGTCTTCCGTTACCCCGCCTCGTGTCATATTGACCCATTTGCACCGAAACAAAGGGACCTTTAAACCACGTCGATAGTCAAGTTCCCATATGTCCTGTATATATCAATAATATGTTTCCTTTCCCGTCTTGGTTTCTGCATCAAAGCGGACACCACTGTTTTGGTTGGTGCTCTTCTTATCTTGGGCGATCGTGTAAAATGTATTACCATTTATCTCGTACCCTTTGAAAGTCATTATATTCGAAGATGGTAACCGGGACAGCAAGTACAGGTCATCTTCAATAGAGGTGTCATGCATGGTATGTATGCGCAACCAGGTGGCGAAACTCCTGGTTTGTTCACGTGTAATCCAGTCCATCGACCGCTCCGGGTGTTTGGAGCGTAGCAAATTCTTGTGTTCATCCATATACGGAGCCACCAAGGCGGAATTCTGTAGAACTCGTAGTGTGCTTTAGTGAGAGAATGTCCGTCCATACATATTATTTGTTCCCTCCTAGCGTGCCTTTTCCATCCAGCCTGCCCTTATGCCGCGATTCAGAACACCAATCGGCTTAAGGTTAGGAATAAAGTCAATACAAAACTCAATGACCTCCTCATTTTGATGGCCCTTGGAGATGCTTCCTTCCGCCTAGCACGGTTATGAACATATTTCTTTAAGACTCCATGAACCTCTCAAAGGGGAACATATTGTGTAGAAATACAGGACCCAAAACGTTAATCTCTTCACATAGGTGAACTAGGACGTGCGTCATGATGTTGAAGAAGGATGGTGGGAACACCAACTCAAATCGAGAAGACATTGCACCAAATCATTCTCAGAACCTTGGTATGATTTCTGGATCGATTACCTTCGAGAGATTGCATTGAGAAATGCACATAGCTTCACAATGGCTAATCGAACGTTTTCGGTAGAAGCCCCTCAATGCAACCGGAAGCGGTTGCGTCATAATCACGTGGCGATCATGAGACTTTAGGTTACGGAACTTTTTCTCCGCCATGTTTATTATTCCCTTTATATTCAACGAGAAGCCGACGGTACCTTAATATCGAGCGTGCATTCAAAGAAGATTTCCTTCTCTTCTTTGGTAAGAGCGTAGCTTGCATGACCTCGATGTATGCCGTCTTCTCCGTGCATACGTTGCTGGTCCTCCTGCCTCGTGTGTATCTTTTGCCTTCCGATACACGCCCAAGAAGCCAAGCAGGGTCACGCAAAGATTCTTCGTCACGTGCATCACGTCGACATGGAGCGGACCTCTAGGTCTTTCCAATATGGCAGGTCCCAAAATATAGATTTCTTCTTCCACATGGGTGCGGCGTCCGTCGGCGTCCTTTGGAACAGGTTGTCCGCCAGGACCTTTCCAAATATCACCTTCAAATCCTTGACAATATCATGTACATCAGCACCAAGACGGTGGCGAGGCTTCGTCCGGTGATCCGCCTCACCTTTGAAATGCTTGCCTTTCTTTCTTACGGGATGCTGCCGGAAGAAATCGACGATGTCCTGTACACATTCTTCTTACAACTATTCAAATATATATCTGTCGGTATCATCCAAACAGTGCGTGCATCCGCGGTATCCCTTGTTTGTCCGTCACGAAAGGTTACTGAGAGCAGGTCAATCATTGATGGTCACGAACAGCAACGCCTTTAGGTCAAATTCTTCCCCCATGTGCTCATCCCATGCACGTACATCTGTTCCATTCCATAGTTGTAAGAGTTCTTCAACTAATGGCTTTAGGTACACATCAATGTCGTTGTCGGGTTGCTTAGGGCCTTGGATGAGCACTGGCATCATAATGAACTTCCGCTTCATGCACAACCAAGGAGGAAGGTTATACAAACATAGAATCACAGGCCAGGTGCTATGGTTGCTGCTCTGCTCCCCAAAAGGATTAATGCCATCTGCGCTTAGACCAAACCATACGCTCCTTGCGTCATCTCGCAAACTCCTTCCCGTACTTTCTTTCGATTTTTCTCCACCGTGACCCGTCACCGGTACTCTCAACTTTCCGTCTTTCTTACGGTCTTCTTCGTGCCATCGTGACGCTTTGGCATGCTCTTTGTTTTGGAACAAGCGTTTCAACCGTGGTATTATAGGAGAATACCACATCACCTTGGCAGGAATCTTCTTCTGGGCGCCGCTTCGACATCACCATGCTCATCGCGGCTGATCTTATAGCGCAATGCATCACATACCGGCAAGCGTTAAAATCCTCATACTCACCGCGTAGAGGATGCAATCATTAGGGCATGCATGTATCTTCTCGCACCTCTAACCCTAGAGGGCAGACAGCCTTCTTTGCTTCAGACGCATCTCGGGCAATTCGTTGTCCTTTGGAAGCATATCCTTTATCATTACCAGCAACTTTCCAAATCCCTTGTCGATACACCATTCTTCGCCTTCCATTGCAGCAATTCCATTGTGGTGCCCAGCTTTTTCTTGTCACCTATGCAATTCGGGTACAACAAGTTTTTGTGATCCTCTAACATGCGCTGCAACTTCTTCTTCTCCAAATCACTTGCACAATTTCTCTTTGCATCGGCAATGGCCCGACCTAGATCATCAACGGGCTCATCTGATGCCTCTTCTTCAGCTTCTTCCCCCATTGCCGGCCCAGCTTCTTCCCGCATTACCGGCTCAGCTTCTTCCCCCATTGTTGTATCATCGTATTCAGGGAACCCATGGCCAGGATAGCTGTCGTCGTGCTCTTCTTCTTCATTGTCTTCCATCATAACCCCTCTTTCTCCGTGCTTGGTCCAAACATTATAGTGGGGCATGAAACTGGACTCAAACAGGTGGACGTGAATGGTTCTTGACGTAGAGTAATTGCGACCATTCTTACAGCCAGCACATGGACAAGGCATAAAACCATCAGCCCGCTTTGTTTGCCTCACCGCAAGCAGAAAAGTATGCACGCCCTCAACGAATCGGGAGAGCATCGGTCATCGTACATCCATTGCCGGCTCATCTTCATTACACAACATCGAATAGACCAAATTAAGACAAGTTCATACATAAAGTTCATACAACACTTAAATGCAACAAACAAATAACTCTCTAGCTAAAGCATTTAAATGCAACAACAAATGCGATCAAGATCGCAACTAAGGTAACAATTGATCCAACAGCATAATGATACCAAGCCTCACTATCGATGGCATATTTTCTAATCTTTCTAATCTTCAAGCACATTTTCTCCATCTTGATCTTGTGATCATCGACGACATCGACAACATGCAACTCCAATTCCATCTTCTCCCCTCAATTCTTTTCAATTTTTCTTTCAAGTACTCGTTTTCTCTTTCAACTAAATTTAACCTCTCGACAATAGGGACGGTTGGAATTTCCGGTTCACATACCTCCTAGATAAAAATATCTATGTCAACTTGATGGGCATAATTTGTCATAAACACGAAATGCAACAAATAGTTTTAAAAGAGAATATACCACATCCGAATCATAACAAGGACGAGGGCCGACGGGGACGGATATCAAAACCATGGCACTATGTATAACAAACAACGTATGGGTAAGATAATTATTATACGAGTAACTATATATCCAAATCACACAAACATCAATTTTTTGTATAAAATTTCATGAACAAGAGGCTCACCACAAGGTGGTGCAGCTGACAGAGACGATCTTGAGGCGATCGACGGTGGTTACTGGCAGAGATTTAGAAGGCACTAAGTAAACCACACCTACATATGCAAACTAAGTGTTATTTTGACCTCAAATTGCATATAAATCAAATACTACCACATATAATTCCTTCCAAATTACTAAAACCCACAATTAATCACTATATAAACCAATGCAAGAGCTAATCTAGCAATGAGAGATGAAAGGACAAAGTTGCTAACCTTGGTGATCATTTGAATGGATGAGGGCCTGCAAATCTTGACAAATTTGGGGCAAATTTTGTGATGAACTCGAGAGGAAGAAGGGAAGAACAGAGGAGAGGGAGAGGGGAAAGGGGGAAGAACACAGTGCGGGTGGACGAAGGATTTATATAGGACGACATTTAGTACCAGTTCGTGCCACGAACCGGTACTAAAGGTGCTAGAAGGGCCCCATTCTGACAACATCCTGCCACCACTCTCATTAGTACCGGTTCGTGGCACGAACTGGTGCTAAAGGTTTGCCACGAACCGGTACTAAAGAGCTCCTCCCGGCTAGCCGTTGGAACCGACACTAATGGCCACATTAGTGCCGGTTCTGTTACAAACCAGGACTAATGTGTCTCACATTTGACCCTTTTTCTACTAGTTTGAGCATCCAGGTTCCGCTATTGGTTATTGATCTGAAACAGTTCTAGGTCATGTCTACATAGTTCTCGAACCCGTAGGGTCCACACGCTTAATGTTACGATGACAGTTTTATTATGAGTTTATAAGTTTTGATGTACCGAAGGTTGTTCGGAGTCCCGGATGTGATCACGGACATGACGAGGAGTCTCAAAATGGTTGAGACATAAAGATTGATATATTGGACGACTATATTCGGACACTGGAAGTGTTCCGGGTGATTTGGGAGAAAACCGGAGTGCCGGAGGGGTTACCGGAACCCCCCGGGGAAGTATTGGGCCTTAGTGGGCCTGAGAGGATAGAGAGGGCAGCAGCCCAGGAGGTGGCGGGCCCCCTCCCATGGGGAGTCCAAATTGGACTAGGGGAGGGGGGCGCGGCCCCTCTTTCCCTCTCCCTCTCCCTCTCTTTCCTTCCCCCTTCCTCCTTCCTAGTTGGACTAGGAAAGGGGAGTCCTACTCCCACTAGGAGGAGGACTTCCCCCTCCTTGGCGCGCCCCCTAGGGCCGGCCGGCCTCCCCCCTTGCTCCTTTATATACGAGGGTAGGGGGGCACCTCTAGACACACAAATTGATCATCGTGATCGTTCCTTAGCCGTGTGCGGTGCCCCCCTCCACCATATTCCACCTCGGTCATATCGTTGCGGTGCTTAGGCGAAGCCCTGCGTTGGTGGAACATCATCATCGTCACCACGCCGTCGTCTTGTGGAACTCATCCCCGACACCCTGCTGGATCGGAGTCCGGGGATCGGCATCGAGCTGAACGTGTGCTGAACTCGGAGGTGCCGTATGTTCGGTACTTGGATCGGTCGGATCGTGAAGACGTACGACTACATCAACCGTGTTGTCATAACTCTTCCGCTTAAGGTCTACGAGGGTACGTGGACAACACTCTCCCCACTCGTTGCTATACATCACCATGATCTTGCGTGTGCGTAGGAATTTTTTTAAATTACTACGTTCCCCAACAATTGCTGTCATATTGAATTTGAAAACAAGCAACCAAATGAACTCGAAACAACAAAATAGAGGACCCTACCGCCAGGGTGCCTGGCGGTAGGGTCAGACAGCCTACCGCCAGCCCCCATGGCGGTAGGGTGAACCTATCGCCATGGCCCTTGCATATTTTGTTACAGAAGCTTTTACGGTAAAAGACAGGACCCTATCGCCAGAGGCCCTCGCGGTACGGTCAGATAGCCTACCGCCATGGGGCCTGGCAGTAGGGCGAACCTACCGCCAGGGCCCTTGCATCTTTCGTTACAGAATTTTTATACGGCAAAACCCACGCACACCTTACCGCCAGGGGCTCTGGCGGTAGGGTTAGACAGCCTACTGATACGTCTCCAACGTATCTATAATTTTTGATTGCTCCATGCTATATTATCTACTGTTTTGGACAATATTGGGCTTTATTATCCACTTTTATATTATTTTTGGGACTAACCTATTAATCGGAGGCCCAGCCCAGAATTGCTATTTTTTGCCTATTTCAGAGTTTCGCAGAAAAAGAATATCAAACGGAGTCCAAACGGAATAAACCTTCGGGAACGTGATTTTTGGAACGAACAAGATCCAGGAGACTTGGACCCTACGTAAGAGAAGCTTCCAGGAGGCCATGAGGTAGGGGGCGCGCTCTCCACCCTTGTGGACCCCACGTTGCTCCACCGATGTACTTCTTCCTCCTATATATACCTACGTACCCCCAAACGATCAGATACGGAGCCAAAAACCTAATTCCACCGCCGCAACCTTCTATACCCACGAGATCCCATCTTGGGGCCTGTTCCGGAGCTCCGCCGGAGGGGGCATCCATCATGGAGGGCTTCTACATCAACACCATAGCCTCTCCGATGAAGTGTGAGTAGTTTACCTCAGACCTTCGGGTCCATAGTTATTAGCTAGATGGCTTCTTCTCTCTTTTGGATCTCAATACAATGTTCTCCCCTCTCTCGTGGAGATCTATTCGATGTAATCTTCTTTTTGCGGTGTGTTTGTTGACACCGATGAATTGTGGGTTTATGATCAAGATTATCTATGAACAATATTTGAATCTTCTCTGAATTCTTTTATGTATGATTGGTTATCTTTGAAAGTCTCTTCGAATTATCAGTTTGGTTTGGCCTACTAGATTGATCTTTCTTGCAATGGGAGAAGTTCTTAGCTTTGGGTTCAATCTTGCGGTGTCCTTTCCCAGTGACAGTAGGGGCAGCAAGGCACGTATTGTATTGTTGCCATCGAGGATAACAAGATGGGGTTTTTATCATATTGGATGAATTTATCCCTCTACATCATGTCATCTTGCTTAAGGCGTTACTCTGTTTTCATGAACTTAATACTCTAGATGCATGCTGGATAGCGGTCGATGAGTGGAGTAATAGTAGTAGATGCAGGCAGGAGTCGGTCTACTTGTCTTGGACGTGATGCCTATATACATGATCATACCTAGATATTCTCATAACTATGCTCAATTCTGTCAATTGCTCAACAGTAATTCGTTCACCCACCGTAAAATACTTATGCTCTTCAGAGAAGCCACTAGTGAAACCTCTGGCCCCCGGGTCTATCTTCATCATATTATTCTTCCAACACTTTATTATTGCCTTTGCTTTTTTACTTTGCTTTTATTTTACTTTGCCTCTTTATCATAAAAATACCAAAAATATTATCCTATCATATCTATGAGATCTCCCTCTCGTAAGTGACCGTGAAGGGATTGACAACCCCTTATCGCGTTGGTTGCGAGGATTTATTTGTATTGTGCAGGTGCGAGGGACTCGCGCGTAGCCTCCTACTGGATTGATACCTTGGTTCTCAAAAACTGAGGGAAATACTTACGCTACTTTGCTGCATCACCCTTTCCTCTTCAAGGGAAAACCAACGCATTGCTCAAGAGGTAGCAAGGAGGATTTATGCGCCGTTGCCGGGGAGGTCTACGCAAAAGTCAACATACCAAGTACCCATCGCAATCCCTTATCTCCCGCATTACATTATTTGCCATTTGCCTCTCATTTTCCTCTCCCCCACTTCACCCTTGCCGTTTTATTCGCTCTCTCTTTTTCGTTCGCCTCTTTTCCGTTGCTTGTCGCTATGGCTAGTCCTCTATCTTCTCTGTTGTCTCCCAAGAATGAAGTTCTAAATTTTAAGCAAAGGGAGGGAGAAAATCTAAAAGATGCTTGGTATAGAATTTGCAATGCTCAAAATAGATCTACCAGGAAGCAATCTACCTTCGTTCTCCTCCGCAATTTTTATGTAGGTAATAATCCTTGGTATAGATATATCCTTGATACTATTACCGGAGGGAATTTCTTGGGTAGCCATACTTTTGATTCTTATAATGCTATGATAGATTTGTTTGGCTCACCCCCTCTTTTGGTTAATGGAACTATGATAAATTTGGAGCATTTAATGCAAAGGCTTGAGATTATTGAAAATAAGGTTGCCACCGTAGAGTTAATCAAAAATTTGGATAAAAAGATCCACAACCGAATCTCTCAATATGGATCTAAAGTAGGAGTCACTTTGAAAAATATTAAAGAGAAGGAACCCATAGTTAATGAGAAAATAAATCAGGATTCAACTAGGATCGATAAACTAGAAGATATCATTACCAACTTGTGAACCGCTTTTTCTTCCATAAAGAATTCTCCAAGTCCTCCTACTAAAATTGCCAAGCTTATGTATGTTCCTAAAAATAAGGGTGAATCCTCTAGTAAGGAAACTGCGGATCTCAAATCTATAAGTATTCGTCCTAATCGTGTTGCTATCATTAAGGAACCATTTGCTACAAATGAGTTTTTCGATCTTGTGCCTAAAAGTTTGATAATTACTAAAAAGAAAGAAATTTCTAAGGATGATAGATGTATTATTGAATAATTGCCTACCAAAGATGGCAATACCTAGATCTATCCTTGCTTTTATGCCTAGCTAGGGGCGTTAAACGGTAGCGCTTGTTGGGAGACAACCCAATTTTATTTTTAGTTTTTTGTTTTTCTTCTGTTTAGGAATAAATATTTGATCTAGCCTCTGGTTAGATGTGTTTTTAGGTTTTAATTAGTGTTTGTGCCAAGTTAAACCTCTAGGATCTTCTTGGATGATAGTTATTTGATCTTGCTGTAATTTCCAGAATCTTTCTGTTCACGAAAACAATTGTTAAAAATCACCAGAACTTTAAAATACTGATTCAAATTTCTGCTGATAAATAAACAGATTTCCTAGGTCGTCCTATTTTGGCTGAATTTTTGGAGTTCCAGAAGTTTGCGTTGAGTTCTGATTACTACAGGTATTCTGCTTTTGACAGATTCTGTCTTTCGTGTGTGTTGTTTGCTTATTTTGATGAATCTATGGCTAGTAAAATAGTTTATAAACCATAGAGAAGTTGGAATACAGTAGGTTTAACACCAATATAAATAAATAATGAGTTCATTACAGTACCTTGAAGTGGTCTTTTGTTTTCTTTCGCTAATGGAGCTCACAAGATTTCTGTTGAGTTTTGTGTTGTGAAGTTTTCAAGTTTTGGGTGAAAGATTTCGATGGATTATGGAATAAGGAGTGACAAGAGCCTAATCTTGGGGATGCCCATGGCACCCCCAAGATAATCTAAGGACACCAAAAAGCCAAAGCTTGGGGATGACCCGGAAGGCATCCCCTCTTTCGTCTACTTCCATCGGTAACTTTACTTGGAGCTATATTTTTATTCACCACATGATATGTGTTTTGCTTTGAGCGTCTTGTATGATTTGAGTCTTTGCTTTTTAGTTTAACACAATCATACTTGCTGTACACACCTTTTGAGAGAGCCATACATGATTTGGAAATTATTAGAATACTCTTTGTGCTTCACTTATATATTTTGAGTTACATAGTTTTGCTCTAGTACTTCACTTATATCTTTTAGAGCACGGTGGTGGATTTGTTTTATAGAAACTATTGATCTCTAATGCTTCACTTAGATTATTTTGAGAGTCTTAAATAGCATGGTAATTTTCTTAAATAATCCTAATATGCTAGGTATTCAAGATTAGTAAAACTTTCTTATGAGTGTGTTGAATACTAAGAGAAGTTTGATGCTTGATGATTGTTTTGAGATATGGAGGTAATAATATCAAAGTCGTGCTAGTTGAGTAGTTGTGAATTCGAGAAATGCTTGTGTTGAAGTTTGCAAGTACCGCAGCATGCACGTATGGTAAACGTTATGTAACAAATTTGAAACATGCACATCCGTGACATTTTGGGCCGAACGAAAAAAAATTGTCATACATATGACACTTTTATGACGATAATTGTGACAAAACCCGGTATCATCATAGATGCGGTGGGCTCCTACTTCTATGACAAAAAATCATGACAGAAAATGGGCTTTTCGTCCTGGGCGGGCCGGAGACGCAGCTGCATGACATTCTTTGGGCCGTCCATGACGGGAAAAACCGTGGTAGAAGCGAGGGGAGGAAAATTTCGGGAGTTGCGGTTACGGTGGGAGGTCGAGGGTCGAAGCGATGCGCTGCTTTCTCGCAGTACGCGTGCGTGTGTGCGAGGCGTTGGCTCTAACTGAACCCGAGCGATTGCACTGCTGGCTATGCGTTACTGAACTCGAGGGATCGATCGATGGCTGTTAACTGAACCCGATGGAGCGATTCCTTCGCTACTGCTGCTAACTGAAGCCGATCGATTGGATGAATAGTGAGTGTTGCACGCGGGGTTGGATGAGCAAAGGAGCGGTGGCGTTGCCTCTAGATGAACATGACCTGTGGTGTGGAGGGCTGGATGAGCAGAGACGGTGGAGGGGTGGCCGTGGAGGGTGGTTGAACAGGAACCCGTGGTGTGGAGGGCTAGATGAACGATGAGACGGTGGAGGGGTGGTTGAGCGTGGCGGTGGAGTAGCGGCGGTGGAGGCTGGATGAACAGGAGCCCGTGGAGGCTGGAGGAGGTCGACGGTAGCCCGTGGAGGCTGGAGGAGGTCGACGATGGAGATGAACAGTATCCCGTGGAGTCCCGTTTTGCGGTACGCCACACCCCTCCTGATGAACAGGACCCCATTTCGACCGTAGCACTCCAACACAAGTCTGTTTCGTCTGTTTTGCGGTACGCCACAACCCTCCCGATCAACAGGACCCCCGTTTCGACCATACGAGGTCCGTTTCCTCCTTTTTGTCGTACGCCACACCCCTCCCGATCAACAGGACCCCCGTTTTGACCGTAGGAGGTCCGTTTCCTCCGTTTGGCAGTACGCCACACCCCTCCCGATCAACAGGACCCCGTTCCGAACGTAGGAGGTCCGTTTCCTCCGTTGTGCGGTACGCCAGGCCTCGTTTCCATCGCCTGTTCCGTCCAAGCCCTCCCGATGAACACGACCACGCATTCCGTTCCGACCCAGCCGGTTGGCTCCCCATGAACACGACGACGACGCTGTTTCTCCGTTCTGACCCAGCCATGTATGTATGCGCGAGTAGGCGTTCGATACCCTGCCCGTATGTACGTACGTGGCCGTATTTTCTTTCTTGCACCCTCGCCGATGTACGTACGTGTACATGCTACGTGCGCGACTCTACATCGACACGTCCGCGCCTCTACTACGACACGTGCGTCCCTCTACAACGACCAGTATGTACGTACACGTTCGTGACCAGAATGACAACGCTACGTACGCTTCGACCATGTGGGTCCCGATTGTCAGGCACTTCCTTGCCTGCGAAGATGTAGCTGGTGGGTCCCGGCGATCGGGGCAAATCATTTTTTGCGGATGCACGTCCTTGCGTGCGAAGATGTAGCTGGTGGGTCCCAGCAGTCAGGGGGGCGAATCGTTCTTTTTTTTGCCCGGACGCACTTCGTTGCGTGCGAAGGTGTCGCTGGTGGGTCCCAACGGTCAGGGGGGTGAATCGTTTTGTTTTTTTGCCTGGACGCACTTCCTTGCGTGCGAAGATGTAGCTGGTGGGTCCCGGCAGTCAGGGGGAATCGTTTTTTTCACGAAATACAGTGGCCCGTCCGGTGGGTCCCAGCTGTCAGGTGGAGGAATCATTATTTTCCGCGTAATAAGGAGGCACTTCCTTGCTGCGGCCGTGGACCCAGCTGTCAGCCTCTCCACGTACAGTCCACGTCCGATGGAAGTCGTTCCTTGACCACGTTGACCACGCCGCACCGAGAGCAAAAAAATCAGGGTGGTGGACGACGGCGAGGCCTAGGAAGGGGACGACGGGGAGCCGGGGAAGACGCGGCAGTGGAAGCCCGCGCGGAGAGGAGTACGAGGGTTCACTGGTTCAGCTGCGGTGTGAGGCTGTCATCGCCGCAGGGCCTGGCCAGCGGTGGGAATAGTAGGGGGCGGTGAGGCCTCCGCGGCAGCACAGCCGGCCACGGGAGGCAGGAGCAGGAGGCACGACCGGCGCTGCTTTGGGCGGCTGGAGCAAGAAGACCAGAGGTTGAAGAAGCACTACGGACGTTGGATGGACATTGTACGGTCACTGGAGCTAGAATCGTTCATATTGACTAAAGTTGACAAAGGCCCCCATCCCACCAACTTAGTAGGCCCATTAAGTCAGCCTCCCACCATGGTGGGTCCCAGCTAGCAAGAGGAGTATTCCTTTTTTGTGCGTAATAAGGAGGCACTTCGGTGGGTCCGAGATGACAATGGGGAACGTTTTTCGCGAAATCGCTGGCTGGCCCGTCGGTGGGTCCCAGCAGTGGGGAAACGCTTTTTCATTTAAATAAGGTGGCCTGCACGGTGGGTCCCTCTTTGTCGGTGGAGGAATAATTATCTTGCAGCGTAATAAGGAGGCACTTCCTTGTGGCCGCTGGACCCAAATGTCGGCCTCTCCACGTCTGATTTCTTGATGGAAGTCGGTCGTTGACGACGTTGACCACACCACGCCGAGAGCACCAGGGCGGTGGTCTGGACCACGGCGAGGCCTAGGAAGGGAACGACGCGGAGCCCGGGAAGACGCAGCAGTGGTAGCCCGCGCGGAGAGGAGTACGAGGGTTCATGGTTCGGTTGCGGCGTGAGGCTGCCGTCACCGCAGAATAACAGGGGGTGTGGGTGAGTAGAGGGATACCCTGGGCCAGCAGTGGGAGTAGTAGGGGGCGGTGAGGCCTCAACGGCATCACAGCCGGCCACAAGAGGCAGGAGCACGCAGCACGACCGGCGCTGCTTTGGGCGGCTGGAGCAAGAAGACCAGAGGTTGAAGAAGCACTATGGCCGTTGGATGGACATCGTACGTTCATTGGAGCTAGAATCATTCATATTGACTAAGTTGACAAAGCCCTCCGTCCCCGTCAACTTAGTTGGCCCACAAGTCATCCTCCCACTATGGTGGGTCCCATCTAGCAGGGTGGGTATTCATTTTTTTTGTGCATAATAAGGAGGCACTTCCTTGCGTGCGAAGATATAGCTGGTGGGTCCGACATGTCAGTGGGGGGAACGTTTTTTTTCGCGAAATAGAGAGGCCCTTCCGGTGGGTCCCAGCTGTCAGGTGGAGGAATCATTATTTTGCGCGTACAGTCCACGGCCGATGGATGTCGTTCGTTGACCACGTTGACCAGGCCACGCCGAGAGCACCATGGCGGTGGACGACGGCGAGGCCTAGGAAGGGAACGACACGGAGCCGGGGAAGACTCGGCAATGGTTCCCCATGCGGTGGGGAGTACGAGGGTTTACTGGTCCGGCTGCCGTCGCCGGAAAATAACAGGAGGTGTGGGTGAGTAGAGGAATGGCCTGGCAGATGTCTACTACACAACCTTCTTCTTGTACACGTTGTTGGGCCTGCAAGTGCACATGTTTGTAGGACAGTAGCAAATTTCCCTCAAGTGGATGACCTAAGGTTTATAAATCCGTAGGAGGCGTACGATGAAGATGGTCTCTCTCAAATAACCCTGCAACCAAATAACAAAGAGTGTCTTGTGTCCCCAACACACCCAATACAATGGTAAATTGTATAGGTGCACTAGTTCGGCAAAGATATGGTGATACAAGTGCAATATGGATAGTAGATAAAGGTATTTGTAATCTGAAATAATAAAAACAGCAAAGTAACAAGTGGTAAAAGTGAGCGTAAACGGTATTGCAATGATAGGAAACAAGGCCTAGGGTTCATACTTTCACTAGTGCAAGTTCTCTCAACAATAATAACATAGATAGATCATATAACAATCCCTCAACATGCAACAAAGAGTCACTCCAAATCCACTAATAGCGGAGAACGAACGTAGAGATTATGGTAGGGTACGAAACCACCTCAAAGTTATTCTTTCGGATCGATCTATTAAAGAGTTCGTACTAGAATAACACCTTAAGACACAAATCAACCAAAACCCTAATGTCACCTAGATACTCCATTGTCACCTCAAGTATCCGTGGTCATGATTATACGATATGCATCACACAATCTTAGATTCATCCAACCAACATAAAAGTACTTCAAAAAGTGCCCCAAAGCTTCTACCGGAGAGTCAAGAACGTGTGCCAACCCCTATGCATAGGTTCATGGGTGGAACCCACAAGTTGGTCACCAAAACATACATCAAGTGGCACATGATATCAAATTGTCACCACAGATAAGCACGGCAAGACATACATCAAGTGTTCTCAAAGTAAAGACTCAATCCGATAAGATAACTTCAAGAGGGAAACTCAATTCATCACAAGAGAGTAGAGGGGGAGAAACATCATAAGATCCAACTAAAATAGCAAAGCTCGGGATACATCAAGATCTTGCCATAGAGGGAACACGAGAGAGAACACGAGAGAGAGAGAGAGATCAAACACATAGCCTGGTACATACCCTCAGCCCCGAGGGTGAACTACTCCCTCCTCGTCATGGATAGCGCCGGGATGATGAAGATGACCACCGGTGAGGGTTCCCCCCTCCGGCAGGGTGCTTAACAGGGTCCCGATTGGTTTTGGTCGCTCTGAGAGGCTTGCGGCGGAACTCCCGATCTATCTTCTGTTCTGGAAGTTTTAGGGACCGTAGGTATGTATGGGTGAAAGGAGTACGTCGGTGGACCGAAGAGGGGGCCACGAGGCAGGGGGCGCGCCCCCACCCTCGTGAGCACCTCCCTTCTTTCCTGATGTGCACTCCAAGTCCATCGGGTGGCTTTCCTTCCAAAAATAACTTCTCGAGTTGATTTCGTTCCGTTTTGACTCCGTTTGATATTCCTTTTCCTCGAAATACTGAAATAGGCATAAAACAAAGAAATCGGGCTGGGCCTCCGGTTAATAGGTTAGTCCCAAAAGTAATATAAAAGTGGAAAATAAAGCCCAATATTGCCTAAAACAATAGATTATATAGCATGGAGCAATCAAAAATTATAGATACGTTGGAGACGTATCACTGGCCAGCAATGAAGTAGGGTGGGGCGGTGTGGCTGTCGGCGGCAAAGACAACCGCCATGGAGGCGGAAGGCAGTCCCACCAGAGCTGGTTTGGGCGGCCGAGCAAGAAGATCGAGATATTGAGGAAGCAAGACGGCCGTTGGATTAACATCCAATGGTCCTTTGCTACTAGAATCGCTTGTGGACTAAATTTGAATCATTTGTGGACTAAGTTGACAAAGCCAAAGTACACGCCAACCTAGTAGACCCACAAGTCAGCCTCCAAATCTGTCCCAAACAAAGATACACCCGAAATTTCTAGACAGATTCAAATTAATTTTAAATATAAATATACCTTAATTTTAATTCAATGAAATTTTACCCGCACAAAAATAATGAAATTTAAAATATCAAAATCCGAAAGAAAACAGTATTTGTGATCTAATTGCCTGTTGTCGTATTTTTTTCATTTTACTGACCCATTTATTATTACTTATAGCCCATTTCTTATTACTTATAGCCCATTTATTATTACTTATAGCCCATTTCTTATTACTTATAGCCCATTTCTTATTACTTATAGCCCATTTTCTGGGCAAAATGCATCCCTCCTCGTCTTGAAAGATTTCCGGCCAAAGCGTATGAGAAAAGCAAGTAGGCCAATGTTGGTTATTCGCAAAAACAAAATAGCTGGCTAGCCATTTTTGTAAAGGAAAAACAAACTGGGCTGGTCATGTGCTACACATATGAAATAAAAGCTGGCTAGACGGGCCACGGGTCCCGCACAACCCAGCTTGATACTCTTCTCCGTCCCAAAAAAACAAAATTATCATACACTTGCTAGGTCCCTCTTGTCATCCTCACCATGTACAAATCATCTCCTTATTCCTCTCGGTTGTTGACCATGTTGACAACACCGGAGGCAGCCTTGTGGCGAGCGAACCAAGGCGGAGGACGATGGTGAGGCCTCTGACGGAACGAACAGGAGCCGGGGAAGATCACAACCAGCCGTGGGAGGCGGGAGCAGGCAGTCCCGCCGACGCTGGTTTGGCTTTGGCGGCTCGAGGAAGAAGATACTGAAGAAACATGACAGAAGTTGAATGTCAATCGAACGGTCAAGGTTGGCACAATCGTTTTTTGACTAAGCAGACACCAAGTAGCATACTTTTTTATATATAGGAAGAAAACTGCGAGGAAAATGTGTTCGTCTGCCGTCCTCCTCACAGGGAACGTTCGCCACATAAGTGACTACCACCCTTGGTTTTCAACCGAGAGGTCTTGGGTTCGAGTCCGAGGAACTCTCAATTTTGTCCTCCTTCCTTCCTCGCAAAACAAGGGAAAGAAATCAAAGACTTGGGAAGGCGTACAGAACAAGCTAGTGTACCAGTAAAGAGACGTTGCCTAGTTTTAGAAAAAGGAAAGACGTGCTCCTGTAGCTGGTTCGAATCCAAACCTAGACTATGACTATATATGGTGCTATGCTACTCTGCAAGTAATGAAACTGACATATCCAACATTCGCTTCTCCTCTTCTCTACTTACTCGCTTAGCATCGGAAGCTCGACCAAGCAACCATGTCCGCCGGTTGCTCGTCCACCGCTTCTTCAAAGAGTAACAACCAGATATGCGCCAAGTCGCCACCCGTACCATCGCATGTGGGTCTCATCACACCCCCGCTGGCACGCGCACCGCAACCGATAGCTCGTCGCAACCCGCTGTCGTTGGTGTGGTGCCACTGCTGCAAATCACGCAGAGTCATCCATCGCATCTCAACCACAATCCGCAACCCTGGCTGAGTCTTCTACAAATTCCCGAATCATGGGGTAATAATATGTTTAAGTGTTGTTCTGCTGCTTTCAGTTGCTGATTTTTTTAATAGTTTGGTTGATGATCTTCCAATTTGATTCTTGTAGAAAAGGGAAGATTCGTGTGATTTGTATCGGGAAGTTCTTGATGTGGGGAATGTAACTATGCTGATTATTTGGTTAGCCGAGGAATCCCAATACCAAAGAGGTTGGGCTGTTGCACAAGTAATCAAGGAACGACAGAAGAGGAAGATGCAGAGCAGAAGGTTAAAGATGCAGTTCCTCTGATCATGGCCAAGCAACAGCTGCTGAACGGCCTTGACAGCAATGAGGAGATGAAAGATCTTGTGAAGATAATGGGCAAAATCGATGTGCTCTGTAGGATGATTGTCTCTTTATTTGCAGTGTATGTAGCACTCGTGATGTATTCAGTGGCTACGACATGAGCACTTTGCTGAAACTAGTAATGAATGAAACCTATGTAGCAGGCTGGGCGTAGTGTTGTGAACATCTAATGATTTCTTTGTGAACATCTAATGATTTCTATTAACGGAAATCAGGGGGTATCCCCTTTTGCTCATATAAATAAATAAATAGCAGAGGCCCTGTCGGGCCAGCTTTGTTCTCATTCGAAGACGTCGAGCAAATTGCAGTCCAACAGCAAACTATGTCATCAAGTTCAAGTTTCACAGGCAAATATGAGTACAACTAAACAACAATGTCATCATGTTTTAGTTGTCATACAATCACCAAACACAAATCAGCATACATAACAAGTGATGTTCTCATAGCAAAATACTAAACAACATGTTCATCAGGTTTCAGCTTGTCATAGCAAACACAATTTCACATAGTAGATAAAAAACGCCTTCTCGATGTGCAAATACGACAAAAGCAATGTAATCATCATCCATGGCAGCAGCGCCAACATCTTCGCCATGTGTATCACCTGAATCGTAATTCCCACGGTGTCATCTTCTTCTTCGCCCTCAACGCCCTCGAACGTTGGCTTCTTCTTGATCAACTCTTGTATGTCCACAAAGACGATGCATAATCTTTTTCGCCAAGGTCATTGACGTGATGGTTCTCAAAGGTATTAGGAACATTTGTGTTATCTTGTACATCAGGAGCAGTGTAAGCATCATCTTGTTGTGCAACTTCATTAAACGAATTCCTCTTCTCAAACCTTTGCAATACTCTCCAGTCATCGCTACGTGCAAATGTGTCTTCCAAGAAAAATATCTGTGTTGCTTGATTTGCCAAAATAAAAGGCTCGTTGGTGCAGTACGCCGCCTTGACATTGATGGATTTGAAATAATCATCAGCCTGGGTTTTGCAATCCTCGAAAACAGGTTATACCAACGACAAAGACAATGTAACCACACACCGATGATCCTCAAAATCGAGATATATCGCAATCGAACAATGTCTGTTATGTTAGCATACATTTCAGTTGTCTCTTTGTCATACGTATCCGTGCTCATGATGGCACTATTTTGTGTCTTCCTGCCTTCATCTCGTGCAAGGGTGTTGTAGCGCACATCGCCAACAACGCAAGATTCATAATGTCTTACCCGAGTATCAGGACACATTGCTAGTGAGTAAAGGGCATCATCAACTGCCTGCCCATCCTCCCGCATCTTCTTAACCTATGGTTAGAAAATAGACAAGCTGATCATCTTATGTAGTCAATATATTAAAAAACCGACAAAGCACTTCAAAAGCTTACATGGTTCTTGAACCATTTCGCAAATCCTTCCATAACCAGCTTTGTCAATTTTCTTGGATTTTGCGGCAAGAATTCCTCTTTGTAGATGCTGCACAACATAGTGATCGCACAAACATCTAAATATATAAGAATGTGCTGCAAGTTTAGTAGATTACGATGTATAAGCTGCAAGATCGCACTTAATTTTTTATGGGTAATGCACTTACTTGATATAAGGTAGTATCTCAGATGCTTATTCAACACATACCAAACCATTTTATCCAAATCTTTAGGTTTGTCCTCTTATCGACTCTTCCTCAGAATTCAGAACAGAATAATCGAAAACATTGAGCCCGGGATTGTCTTCACCCACCTCTTTGCTAAGTCGATCAAATTTGTTTCAATGTATTTTGAGCAGAATGTCAACACTTCTGTAGCAATGTAGGCCTTTACAATGGAACCCTCGGGTCTAGCTCTGTTCCTAACATAGCCCTTGAAAGTGCCTAGCCGCATTTCAATAGGGTACATCTAGCCATACTGTACTGGACCTCTAAGTAGTGCCTCATCAGGTAGATGAACAGCCAAATGCACCATCACATCAAAGAAGGTTGGAGGATATATCTTCTCAAGGTCACATAGGATAGTTGGTATCTTGTCTCTAAGACGCCCAAAGCATCTATCCCGATATTTCTACCGCAGAGTTCCTCAAGAATTGTCCCAACTCGCAATCGCTTTGTATAAGTCGTGGCAGCCCAATCCTCTAAGGATAATAGGTAAAACCCTTTTAAGTAGGACATGGCAGTCATGAGTTTTCAACCCTTGTACCTTGTTTCCATCTCAGACCGACTCTCCTTTCGTGGTTGGAAGCAAATCCATGTGGGAATCTCACACGTGATGTGACCTCGCAGAATTCTTTTCTTTTTACCTTGTCCAAGACGCATTACAGCTGGTGCCATATCCCCGGTTTACCTTCATCTTGCACCTACAAATCCTTTCTCGATACCTGTGTGTCAAATCAATCCTAGATTTTAAGGTATCTTTCGTCTTGCCTTCAATGTTAAGAAGTGTGTCGATAATGCTGTCACATATATTTTTCTCGATGTGCATCACATCAAGATTATGCCGCAGATCCAAATCTTTCCAATACTCCAAGTCCCACAAAGTGGACCTGCGGGTAAACAATAATCTCTCTTCTGTGCTGACACGCTTCCTTTTCCCGCTACCATTACCAGGATGGTTTCTTGGTGTAATATGCCTGACCTTCTCTAATTCCACTTGCAACTCATCGGCGGTGAGCCTCTTTGGCGCATCACGGTTTTCATGCTTTGCATTGAACACATGTCTTCAGTATTTTCTAGGATGCGGCTTGTCCTTGGCAAGGAAACGGCGGTGTCCAATGTAACAGATCTTGCTAAGTATTGCGTATGATAGCGGATTCCTGTAACAGCGAACACATGCATTGTAACCATGTGTCGTTCACCCTGATATAGTGCCCAAAGCCGGATAATCATGGATGCACCAAATTACAACAGCACGCAGAAAGAAATCAGCTCGTGGGCTGCTATATAGGTCTCGAGTGAGAACACCCTTCCATAGCTTTTGAAGTTCCTCCACAAGAGGCTCCATGAACAAATCTAAATCCTTTCCAGAACTTTTTGGACCTGGGATGAGCAAGGCCATCATGTATTTTGATTCTTTGGTGCAGACATTTGGAGGCATGTTGTAAGGGATAACAAGCACTGGCCACATGCTATATGTGGCGCTCTGGTGGCCAAATGGGTTAAATCCATCTGAAGCTAAGCCAAGTCTCATGTTTCTCGGGTCAAAGACAAACTCTTTGTGTTTATCATTGAAGCTTTTCCACTCACTACCCTGAGATGGATGGCTCATTACATTCTGATCTCTGTACTCCTGGTTCCTAGAATGCCACAGTACATGCCCTCTTGTTTCAGCATCATGAAACAACCTCTGCAATCTTGGTGTAATTGGAAAATGTCTCAGAACATTATGAGGAACCCTCTTCACAGCATCCCCATCTTTCCATCTTGATGATTTGCATTTCGGGCATCCACTTCAGTTGCATAATCCTTCCGGAACAGAACACAATTATTCTTACAAACATGGATCATATCAAAGCCAATTCCATCGCATCGAAGGAAATTCTTCATTTTATCAGAGGTGTGTGGCAGCTCAGACGATCTCGGGAAAGATTTATGAAAGCAGCCAACATCGCATCGTATGATTTGTTGGTCATCCGCTCAGATGTCTTCACCTAAAGAAAGGTGACCATAGCTGAGAATATCGACAGCTTATTTCACGGGTGATAGCAACGTTGCATTGTTCCAACATGCGGGCCCACCGCTTTTTCTTCTCGCAGTGAAAGTTCACGGAATGCACGAGCATTTCGTAGCATTGTTTCAATGTTGGTCAAACTCATCGCTCCGCCACAACCACCTCCTCCTCCTCTTCCACCGAGCATCAAAGTGATCAAGATGGTGATCTGCTGCTTCCACGTAGTCAATAACATTGACGTTCACAGCTTCACCATGATGAACCCACCTAGTATATGTGACCGACATCCCATAAAAGTGTAGATGATTTTGCACAGTTGACTAGGGTCTTGTAACTGAATTCATAAAAATGTTACTGTAACATCCCAAATTTTCAATTTGGAATGTTATACATTAGATCATCAATGCATATCAATTTGGTTTTCGATCCTAGAAATTCTACGCAACTCAAGGACCCACGGAGAGAGTTGGGGATTTCGTTATTTTCATATTTGAGTTTTCTCAAATTTTGAGAATAGGATCATTTGATTTTAATTATTTTATCATCAATTATTTCTATTACATAAATATGAGAGAAGGAATAAAATGACTTTCCCAAAATAAAGAAATATTGAGGATTTAATAATAAAATCAAATGAGATTTTATTTTGGAGTTTTTCGCCATTTTATTTGAATTTAGGAAAATGTGCGTTTTTCAAAATTGCATTTAGGCCCCAAATAAATGTTCATATTGTCCGGCTTGATTTTAGAAGTCGGGGAAAATTTATTTCGGGATTTTTGGAGTCCGTTTAGTAATTCTTTTATTTGTTTTTCTGCGCATTATTATTTTAAAAAAATGCGAACCAACTTCGGGCCGTACCCGAGCGGGACTCCGCCCGGGGGAAGCCTTTAAATAGCCACCGCCTGAGCCGCCCAGCCCACCAGCGCCCCAGCCCGGCTCGAGCCCCGCGCCGCGCCCACACCCTAACCCTAGCCTACCCACGCCGCCGCCGCCGCCGCCGCCCGAGGTTCCTCGTTTTCCGCGCTGCCGGTTTTTCTCGAAAAACCGTTCGGTTTTTCCGTCGGTTTTTCACCGGTTTTTTTAGTTTCCGGTTTTTTTATTAGATCGGTTTTTTTCCGGTTCGGTTAAATAGCGAGCGCTCATTGCTTGTTCGCTTTTAACGAACGTGTTCGTTGCTTAGATTCAGCTTAACGAACGTTCGTTCGTTAAGCTGTTCGTTGTTTTTCTTTTTCTCGGATTTATCCGCGATTATTTCTGATCGTGATTTCTGATCCGATTTTCGTTTTAGTATAACTTTTCGCTCGTTTATCGGAATCAGGCGATTCAAGCGCCTGGAGTTTCGTTTCGAAACCCTCTATCTGTTTAACCAACTTAAACAAGTTTTTGCTTCTGTAAAATTTGACTTAGATCCAGATTAGTAAGACGAAGTTGTTTCCTTTCGCCGTTTGACTTTCGTTGCTTTGTTTGATTTGATTCTTTTTGCAAAAACCGGAGTTCTTAAGTTGAACTTTCTGGTTAGATCTTTTATTTGAGATTTACCTGTGCATTAGATGAGTACTTATTGTATGCTTGTTTGTTTGTCTGTCTCTAATACCCGGAGTGCGCCACCTGTTACTTCGAGTCTCTAGGTTTCGCGGATCATCAGCAAGGCAAGTAACACTTTGATCATACTTTTTCTACTACCTAGTTTTATTGCATTAGATCAATCCTCAAACATTGCATGATTAGGATCTAATTAAATTGTGGGATGGGAAGTAGCTGAGGTAGTACCTATTACCTGTTTTACTATCAAACCTTTGGGAGTTACTTCTACGTTTGCTTATATTGCCATGATATGCTAGTAGACGTGGATTGGGTGAGTGTATTCATGACAGATGTGAGATTGTTAACTAAGGGATTATCTAAGGTGGCAACTTAAACACACATCTGGGTGGATTGAGGTACCTGGGTATTCCAGGATTGCCTTTTGTTTTTTCTTTATGGACCGCCACCCAGGCCCAAAGGGACCATGAGATTATTCATACTAGAAACTTCCGTGTGCAGCCACAAGCCATTATGGGCTCTAGCATACTTGATTAAGTCGTGCGAACTCTTACAGGGTAGACTAGCAGATGTAGGGGAAAGTAGGTGTACCGGTCTATCCATAGTAAGGTGCTAGCGCTTCTTAAAGACTATGTCTCAGTCATCCGTTTCTCAAACATCATGTAGTGCGAGAAATCCAGTGGAGGCGATCAATTCTTGTGGGGAAAAGTGCGCAAACCTCTGCAGAGTGTATAAACTAATCATGGTTAGCCGTGTCCCCGGTTATGGACGTTTTGAGTATCTAGTACTTGGATTATCGAGTGAATCTCATCAAGTTACTTTAAATTAATATTGTTGGGTTTTAATGATGTTTATTTTAATTGGGATTGAGGATGCTGTCAACCATTCTCAATGTTTAACAACCACCATGATAGTTAAATAAAATAAATTCCTTTGCAGTAGGGAAAAAGCGGCTTTACGCAAAAATCGTAACCATAGAGCTTTCCACCAGCCATATATGCATGTAGTATAGGCTTATTCTTTCATTTACTCACTATGTGTTACATTGCCAAAGATATTCCATGTCTTGACCCATTTTCGGCTGCAACGCTTCATGTTGCAGATTTTTCGCATTTACGAGTAAGGTGCTTTTAGGTCGTGGTTCTATACTCGGTGATGCCGTTGGAGTTGATGGACTCACTTATCTTCCAAGTCTTCCGTTGTTATCATTATTAGATGGCCTTAAGCCATATTTATATTAATAAGTTCTCTTTTGAGACACTCGATGTAATAAGTGTGTGATTGCTACTCTGCTATAAATCCTTCAAGCATCGTGTGTGGTGTCAGACATCGATCCAGGGATGACACCAGAGCACAGAGATCAGACTGTTTGAGGTCTGGTCGCTACAAAGATGGTATCAGAGCACACGCTGACTGTAGGACACAGCCACTAAGCTAAAGCCCTAGATCACTACTCTTTCTCCTCATTTCTGACTCCTCATCTTTTCTATTCTTTTAGGATGGCGGATGCAAGGAACAAGTTCACACAACCGGATGAAGATACACCCTTTGGGTATCACTTGAAGGAAGTCACTAGATATCTGAACATAGGAGTACCAAGCTTCACCGGGAACTACAACGCCATTTTACCCGAAGAAGAGCGCTGGATGATTCAAGTTCAAATTCCAGGAAGGACGTTTGCACCAATCACGGAGCCCATAGAGTTTTCCTTTGATGCACCAACTTGGATTCTAGGAAAGAGTATGGCAGCCCACATCGCCATGGGACGTATTGGAGAAGTTTACCACAACTATCTGAAGAATACTATCTACCAGATTTGTGGGCGCCGAGATGAGCAATGGGAGATGATCAGCACCAGGAGAGGCAGATCAATCGCAGCTTATATCCAGGAATTAAACCAGCACATCTGACGCCAGGAGAACCAGATGTGCGCAGGCATGGAGGATCTACAGAAGGCTATGACCAAGATCAAGGAGCTAGAAGAAGAACTCAAGGCTACACGTGAAGACTATATGGAGGAGATGGTCGCTCTAGTGAGACAGAACGGCAACCTTAAGGAGAAGATTGAAGTATTCATGGGAGGTTCAGCACCCAAAAGAGAAGATGACGAATCCACTTGCCCGGATAACTATATCATCATCAACGACACCGACTCGGTTCCCGACGATACTGATGATGACTATGTTGATGAAGCTGGAGCAGATATCATGGAATCTTCATCGGAGCAGTTTTTCTAGTTGACCGCCATAACAGTAGTAGAATTTTTCCCCCATTAAAGATTAGTTTTAGTCCAAGCACTTTTGTAACGATAGATAGATCGTTTGTATGCTCTTGCTTGATTGAATGAAGTGATTTTGTGTGCATTTGTCTCATTGTGCATTTGGGTAGTGTTTTCTCTTAGACCTCATTCTATTCTTAACTCTCGTCTTTTCTACAAACCCTCAGATGCCTCTGAGACGTGACAATGGATTTGCTTTCCCACCAGAGCTCACTCAGTTGATCCAGCAGCAGAATGCGTTGATGCAGTTGCTAGTCCAGAACCAGAACAACAACAACAACCCACCACCACCACCTGTTGATCATTTAACCCGTTTTCTTAGGCTGAATCTGCCGGTGTTTTCCAGGAGCACCGAGACAATAGTGGCAGATGATTGGCTCCGTAAGATAGGGAGGGAGTTGACCACTACATGATGTACAGAGGGGGAAAAGGTGAAATTTGCTGCACATCAGCTTGAAGGACCCGCAGCAGCATGGTGGGAGAATTTTACAGCCACTTATCCTGTAGACACTGTCATATGGGATCGGCCAAAGAAGCTTTCGTACTGCCCATGTATCGCCAGGAGCTATGGCCATGAAGAAGCGTGAGTTTCGCAACTTGTGCCAAGGAGGACGGTCAGTTGGCCACAAGATGTGGATGACTTTAGTAAGCTAGCACGTTATGCCCTGGATGACGCTATACGGATGCAGCTAAACAGGAGAAGTTTCTGGAAGGACTGAATGACGAGCTGAGTATGTAGTTGATGGTAGCGAGCTTCAATAACTACCAGGAGTTGGTAGATCGTGCTCCTATGATTGAGGGGAAGCAGCAGTAGATTGAAAACCGCAAGAGGAAGTATGGACAGGGGAAGTACAATTCTGGAGCTCAGCAGAAGCCCCGTTTTACCCCTAAACTGGGAGTTCATTTTCAGCATACCCATGGAGGAGGTAGTTCACACAACCATAATGGCCCCAAGAATGTTAATGGGAATGGAGGAAGCAACGGCCAGAACCGTACCACCCCATCACCCCCAGCCAAGAGAGATCTGAGTCAAGTCACCTGCTTTAAGTGTCAAAAGACCGGACATTATGCCAATGAATGTCCTGAAGGCCAGAATGGTAATGGAAGCTCTGGGAAAAAGCCGAACCCTTTCAACAGGGGACAGGTGAACCACGTTAGCGTGGAGGAGGTTGAAGCCCAGCCTGATGCAGTAATAGGTAAGTTTTTGGTGAAGTCATTTACTACACTCGTTCTTTTTGATACTGGTGCATCACATTCATACATATCAAGGGGGTTTGTGGATAAGTATAGTCTACCCACTAGGATTCTTAAAACACCTATGCTAGTAAGCTCACCAGGAGCGGAGTATATGGCCAGTCAAGGATGTTTTCAAGTGCCATTAAGTATAGGAAGGCATATTTTCCCAATGGATTTAATTATTCTGGAATCCCAAGGATTGGATGTACTTATTGGTATGGATTGGTTGTCGATGTATGGAGGAAACATCGATTGCGCCAGTAAGACAATTTTGCTTACGACACCAGAAGGAAGAAGGATCAAGTATGTATCCCGGCATGTGCCAAATAGGATGCAAGTAAATTCCTTATCAGGAGTTGTGCAGGAGGAAGTACCAGTGGCAAAGGATTTCCCTAACGTATTTCCAGAAGAGTTGCCAGGCATGCCACCGGATCGAGATATTGAGTTCTTAATTGAGCTTTTGCCAGGCACAGGGCCAATATCGAAGAGACCATACAGGATGCCCGCAAAGGATTTGGAGGAGATTAAGAAGCAGATTAAGGAGTTACTGGATAAAGGTTACATTCGCCCAAGTTCTTCGCCTTGGGGATCACCTGTACTTCTAGTGGAAAAGAAAGATGGATTGTTAAGAATGGTTGTTGATTATCGTGGATTGAACGAAGTTACGATCAAGAACAAGTACCCACTACAGATGATCAATGATCTGTTTGATCGGTTGCAAGGAGCTAAAGTGGTTTCCAAGATTGATTTGCGATCAGGATACCATCAGTTGAAGATTCGGGAGCAGGATATACCTAAGACAGCATTCACCACAAGATATGGGCAGTATGAGTATACCGTTATGTTTTTTGGTCTGACTAACGCACGTGCATATTTTATGAACATGATGAACAAGGTGTTTATGGAGTTTTTGGATAAGTTCGTCGTGGTGTTCATTGATGATATTCTGGTATACTCGAAGAATGAAGAGGAACATAGGGAACATTTGCGGTTGGTACTGGAAAGGCTCAGAGAACATCAGTTATATGCCAAGTTCAGCAAATGTGAGTTTTGGTTGAAGGAAGTAGGGTTCCTCGGACACGTTATGTTGGAAATATGCCCTAGAGGCAATAATAAAGTGGTTATTATTATATTTCCTTGTTCATGACAATCGTTTATTATCCATGCTATAATTGTATTGATAGGAAATTCAGATACATGTGTGGATACATAGACAACACCATGTCCCTAGTAAGACTCTAGTTGACTAGCTCGTTGATCAACAGATGGTTACGGTTTCCTGACCATGGACATTGGATGTCGTTGATAACGGGATCACATCATTTGGAGAATGATGTGATGGACAAGACCCAAGCCTAAGCCTAGAACAAAGATCGTGTAGTTCGTATGCTAAAGCTTTTCTAATGTCAAGTATCTTTTCCTTAGACCATGAGATTGTGCAACTCCCGGATACCGTAGGAATGCTTTGGGTGTACCAAACGTCATAACGAATCGGGTGGCTATAAAGGTGCACTACAGGTATCTCTGAAAGTGTCTGTTGGGTTGGCACGAATCGAGACTGGGATTTGTCACTCGTAAACGGAGATGTATCTTCGGCCCACTCGGTAGGACATCATCATAATGTGCACAATGTGACCAAGGGGTTGATCACGGGATGATGTGTTACGGAACGAGTAAAGAGACTTGCCGGTAAAGAGATTGAACAAGGTATCGGTATACCGACGATCGAATCTCGGGCAAGTACAATACCGTTAGACAAAGGGAATTGTATACGGGATCGATTGAGTCCTTGACATCGTGGTTCATCTAATAAGATCATCATGGAACATGTGGGAGCCAACATGGGTATCCATATCCCGCTGTTGGTTATTGACCGGAGAACGTCTCGGTCATGTCTGCATGGTTCTCGAACCCGTAGGGTCTACACACTTAAGGTTCGATGACGCTAGGGTTATAGGGAATAGATATACGTGGTTACCGAATGTTGTTCGGAGTCCCGGATGAGATCCCGGACGTCACGAGGAGTTCCGGAATGGTCCGGAGGTAAAGATTTATATATGGGAAGTCCTATTTTGGCCACAGGAAAATGTTCGGGATTTTTCGGTATTGTACCGGGAAGGTTCTAGAAGGTTCCGGAGTGGGGCCCACCTGCATAGGGGGACCCACATGAACGTGGGTAGTGGGGGCAAGGCCCCACACCCCTGGTCAAGGCGCACCAAGATCCCCCCTTAGAAGGAATAAGATCATATCCTGAAGGGATAAGATCAAGATCCCTAAAAAGGGGGGATAACAATCGGTGGGGAAAGGAAAGGATGCGATTTCTTTCCTCCCACCTTTGCCAACGCCCCAATGGACTTGGAGGGCAAGAAATAATCCCCCTCGACCCCTATATATAGTGGGGAGGCGCATGGGAGCTGCACCCTTGCCCCTGACGCAACCCTCCCCCTCTCCCAAGTCCTCCTCCTCTCTGCTGGTGCTTGGCGAAGCCTGCAGGATTGCCACGCTCCTCCATCACCACCACACCGTCGTGCTACTGCTGGATGGAGTCTTCCCCAACCTCTCCCTCTCTCCTTGCTGGATCAAGGCATGGGAGACGTCACCGGGCTGTACGTGTGTTGAACGCGGAGGTGCCGTCCGTTTGGCACTAGGATCTCCGGTGATTTGGGTCACGACGAGTACGACTCCTTCAACCCCGTTCTCTTTAACGCTTCCGCTTAGTGATCTACAAGGGTATGTAGATGCACTCTCCTTCCCCTCGTTGTTGGTTTCTCCATAGATAGATCTTGGTGACACGTAGGAAAATTTTGAATTTCTGCTCCGTTCCCCAACAGTGGCATCATGAGCCAGGTTTATTGCGTAGATTCTTTGCACGAGTAGAACACAAAGTAGTTGTGGGCATTGATTTTGCTAAATATGCTTACCGTTACTAGTCCAATCTTGTTTCGACGGTATTGTGGGATGAAGCGGCCCGGACCGACCTTACACGTACACTTACGTGAGACAGGTTCCACCGACTGACATGCACTTGGTGCATAAGGTGGCTAGCGGGTGCCGCCTCTCCCACTTTAGTCGGAACGGATTCGATGAAGAGGGTCCTTATGAAGGGTAAATAGCAATTGGCATATCACGTTGTGGTTTTGCGAGGTAAGAAACGTTCTTGCTAGAAACCCATAGCAGCCACGTAAAACATGCAAACAACAATTAGAGGACGTCTAACTTGTTTTTGCATGGTATGCTATGTGATGTGATATGGCCAAGAAGAATATGATGAAAGATATGTGATGTATGAGATTGATCATGTTCTTGTAATAGGAATCACGACTTGCATGTCGATGAGTATCATAACCGGCTGGAGCCATAGGAGTTGTCTTAATTTATTGTATGACATGTGTGTCATTGAACAAACGCCATGTAATTACTTTACTTTATTGCTAACCGGTAGCCATAGTAGTAGAAGTAATAAGTTGGCGAGACAACTCCATGGAGACACGATGATGGAGATCATGATGATGGAGATCATGGTGTCATGCCAAAGGACGATGATGATCATGGAGCCTCAAGATGGAGATCAAAAGGAGCAAAATGATATTGGCCATATCATGTCACTATTTGATTGCATGTGATGTTTATCATGTTTATACATCTTATTTGCTTAGAACGACGGTAGTAAATAAGATGATCCCTCATTAAAATTTCAAGAAAGTGTTCCCCTAACTGCACCGCTATGCGAAAGTTCGTTGCTTCAAGCACCACGTGATGATCGGGTGTGATAGATTCTTACATTCACATACAACAGGTGTAAGCCAGATTTACACACGCCAAACACTTAGCTTGACTTGACGAGCCTAGCATGTACGCACATGGCCTCGGAACACAAGAGACCGAAAGGTCGAGCATGAGTCGTATGGTAGATACGATCAACATGAAGATGTTCATCGATGATGACTAGTCCGTCTCACGTGTTGATCGGACACGGCCTAGTTGACTCGGATCATGTAATCACTTAGATGACTAGAGGGATGTCTATTCGAGTGGGAGTTCATAAGATGAACTTAATTATCCTGAACATAGTCAAAAGATGTTTGCAAATTATGTCATAAGCTCGCGCTTTAGTTCCACTGTTTAGATATGTTCCTAGAGAAAATATAGTTGAAAGTTGACAGTAGCGATTATGCGGACAGAAAAAAGCTTATGTCCTTAACGCACCGCTCAGTGTGTTGAACCCCAAACGTCGTTTGTGGATGTTGCGAACATCGGACATACACGTTATGATAACTACGTGATAGTTCAGTTAAACGGTTTAGAGTTGAGGCACCAAAGACGTTTTTCAAAACGTCATGAACATCTGAGATGTTTTGAGGGCTGAAATTGGGATTTCAGGCTCGTGCCCACGCCAAGAGGTATAAGACCTCCGACAATTTTCTTAGCCTGCAAACTAAGGGAGAAAAGCTCAATCGTTGAGCTTGTGCTCAGATTGTCTGAGTGCAACAATCACTTGAATCGAGTGGGAGTTGATCTTCCAGAGATAGTGATGTTTCTCAAGTCATTGCCACCAAGCTGCTAGAGCTTCGTGATGAACTATAACAAATCAGGGATAAATATGACGATCCTTGAGATATTCGCGATGTTTGACACCGCGAAAGTTGGAATCAAGAAGGAGCATCAATTGTTGATGGTTGGTGAAACCACTAGTTTCAAGAAGGGCAAGGGCAAGAAGGGATACTTCATGAAACAGCAAATCAGTTGCTGCTCTAATGAAGAAACCCAAGGTTGAACCCAAACCCGAGACTAAGTGCTTCAGAATAAGGGGAACAGCCATCGGAGCTGAATTACCCTAGATACTTGGTAGATGAGAAGGCTGGCAAGGTCGATAGAAGTATATTGGATATTCATTAAGTTATTGTGTACTTTACTAGTACTCCTAGTAGCACCAGATGTATTAGATACCGGTTCGGTTGCTAAGTGTTAGTAACTCGAAATAAAAGGCTACGGAATAAACGGAGACTAGCTAAAGGTGAGCTGACGATATGTGTTGGAAGTGTTTCCAAGTTTGATGTGATCAAACATCGCATGCTCCCTCTACCATCAAGATTAGTATTAAACCAGAATAATTGTCATTTGGTGTTTATGCTATGCATAGACATGATTGGATTATGTCTATCGCAATACGGTTATTCATTTAAGGAGAATAATGGTTACTCTATTTATTTGAATAATACCTTCAATGGTCTTGCACCTAAAGGAATGGTTTATTGAATCTCGATCATAGTAATACACATTTTCATGCCAAAAGATATAAGATAGTAATGATGGTACCACTTACTTGTGGCACTGCCATGTAAGTCATATTGGTATAAAACGCATGAAGAAGCTCCATGTTGATGGATGTTTGGACTCACTCGTTTTTTAGAAGTTTGAGGCATGTGAACCATGTCTATTGGTGTATACGCATGAAGAAACTCCATGCAGATGGATCGTTTGGACTCACTTGATTTTGAATCACTTGAGATGTGCAAATCATACGACATGGGCAAAATGACTGAAAAGCCTCGGTTTCAGTAAGATGGAACAAGATAGCAACTTGTTGGAAGTAACACATTTTGATGTGTGTAGTCCAATGAGTGCTGAGGCATGCAGTGAATATCGCTATGTTCTTACATCGCGGATGATTTGAGTAGATACTGAGTGTATTTACTTGATGAAACACAAGTCTGAATTATTGAATGGTTCAAGTAATTTCAGAGTGAAGTTGTGACAAGAGGATAAAATGTCTATGATATGATCATAGAGATGAGTATCTGAGTTACGAGCTTTGGCACGCAATTAAGACATTGTGGAAATTGTTTCACAATAAATACCGCTCGAACACCATAGTGTGATGGTGTGTCCAAACATCATAGTTGCACCCTATTGGATATGATGCGTACCATGATGTCTCTTGTCGAATTACCACTATCGTTCATGGGTTAGGCATTAGAGACAACCACACTCACTTTAATAGGGCACCACGTAATTCCGTTGAGACGACACCGTTTGAACTATGGTTTGGAGAAACCTAAGTTGTCGTTTCTTAAAAGTTGGGGCTGCGACGCTTATGTGAAAAAGTTTCAGGTTGATAAGCTCGAACCCAAAGCGGATAAAATGTTTCTTCATAGGACACCCAAAACAGTTGGGTATACCTCCAGCCCCGGCCCAAAGCAAAAAGGATTGTTTCTAGAATTAGGTCCTTTCCCGTAAAAGTTTCTCTCGAAAGAATTGAGTGGGAGGATGGTGGAGACTTGATGAGGTTATTGAACCGTCACTTCAACAAGTGTGTAGCAGGCATGTGAAGTTGTTCTGTGGCGCCTACACCAATTGAAGTAGAAGCTATGATAGTGATCATGAAGTTTTGGATCAAGTCACTACCGTACTTTGTAGGGTGACAAGGATGCGTACTACTCGAGTGGTACAAGAATCCTGTCTTGAAGGTCATGTTGCTAGACAACAATGAACCTACGAGCAATGAAGAAGCGATGGTGGGCCCAGATTCCGATGAATGGCTCAAGGCCATAACATCCGAGAGAGGATCCATGACTTTGGAAGAAATACTTGATGGTCATAAGGACGTTGGGTAAATATGGATTTTAAAAGGAAGGCAGACAATGATGGTAAGTATCACCATTAAGAAAGCTCGACTTGTCGTTAAAGATGCTTTCCGACAAGTTCAAGGAGTTGACTACGGTGAGGCTTTCTCACTCGTAGCGATGCTAAGAGTCTGTTGGAATTGGATTAGCAATTACCGCATGATTGATGAAATCTTGCAGATAGGATGTCAAAACATTGTTTCCTCGACGTTATACTTGAGGAAAGGTTGTATGTGATACAACCAGAAGGTTTTGTCAATCCTGAAAGATGCTAACAAGTATTCAAAGCTCCTGCAATCCTTCTAAGGACTGGAGTAAGCATCTCGGAGTTGGAATGTACGCTTTGATGAGATGATCAAAGATTTTGGGTTTATACAAAGTTTGTGAGAAACTTGTATTTCCAGAGAAGTGAGTGGGAGCACTATAGAATTTCTGATAAGTATATGTGAATGACATATTGTTGATCGGAAATGATGTAGAATTTCTGGAAAGCATATAGGGTTATTTGAAAAGTGTTTTTCAATAGAAATCCTGAATTAAGCTGCTTGAACATTGAGCATCAAGATCTATGAGGATAGATAAAAACGCTAAATGGTACTTTCAAATGAGCACATACCTTAACATGATCTTGAAGGTGTTCAAGATGGATCAGTCAAAGAAGGAATTCTTGCCTGAGTTGTAAGGTATGAAGTTAAGAGTTAAAGCTCGACCATGGCAGAAGAGAGAAAGGATTTAAGGCCGCCCCTATGCTTCGTATATAGGCTCTATAGTATGCTATGTTGTGTACCGTGACTGAAGTGTGCCTTGCCATGAGTCCGGCAAGGGGTACAAGAGTGATCCAGAATGGATCATTGGACAATGTCAAAATTGTCCTTGAAGTAAATAAGGACATGTTTCTCGATTATGGAGGTGATAAAGAGTTCGGCGTAAAGGGTTATGTCGATGCAAGCTTTAACACCTATCCGAAAGTGACTCGAGTAGCAAACCGGATACGTATAGTGGAGCAACCATTTGGAATAGCTCCAAGTGGAGCGTGGAAGCAACATTTACAATATGACATAGAGATTTATGAAGTACATACGGATCTGAATGTTGCAGACCCGTTGACTAAAACCTCTCTCACAAGCAAAACATGATCAAACCCCGTAACTCATTGAGTCTTAATCACATGATGATGTGAACTAGTTTAGTGACACTAGTAAACTCTTGGATGTTGGTCACATGGAGATGTGACCTATGAGTGTTGATCACATAGCGATGTGAACTAGATTAATGACTCTAGTGCAAGTGGGAGATTGTTGGAAATATGCCCTAGAGGCAAAAATAAATTGATTATGATTATATTTCCTTGTTCATGATAATCGTTTATTATCCATGCTATAATTGTATTGATAGGAAACTCAGATACATGTGTGGATACATAGACAACACCATGTCCCTAGTAAGCCTCTAGTTGACTAGCTCGTTGATCAATGATGGTTACGGTTTCTCGACCATGGACATTGGATGTCGTTGATAACGGGATCACATCATTTGGAGAATGATGTGATGGACAAGACCCAATCCTAAGCCTAGCACAAAGATCGTGTAGTCCGTATGCTAAAGCTTTTCTAATGTCAAGTATATTTTCCTTAGACCATGAGATTGTGCAATTCCCGGATACCGTAGGAATGCTTTGGGTGTACCAAACGTCACAACGAATCGGGTGGCTATAAAGGTGCACTACAGGTATCTCCGAAAGTGTCATTGGGTTGGTACGAATCGAGATCGGATTTGTCACTCGTAAACGGAGAGGTATCTCTCGGGCCCACTCGGTAGGACATCATCATAATGTGCACAATGTGACCAAGGGGTTGATCACGGGATGATGTGTTACGGAACGAGTAAAGAGACTTGCCGGTAACGAGATTGAACAAGGTATCGGTATACCGACGATTGAATCTCGCAAGTACAATACCGTTAGACAAAGGGAATTGTATACGGATCGATTGAGTCCTTGACATCGTGGGTTCATCTGATGAGATCATCGTGGAACATGTGGGAGCCAACATGGGTATCCAGATCCCGCTATTGGTTATTGACCGGAGAACGCCTCGGTCATGTTCAAGATGGTTCCCGAACCCGTAGGGTCTACACACTAAAGGTCTGGCGACGCTAGGGTTATAGGGAATAGATATACGTGGTTACCGAATGTTGTTCGGAGTCTCGGATAAGATCCCGGACGTCACGAGGAGTTCCGGAATGGTCCGGAGGTAAAGATTTATATATGGGAAGTCCTATTTGGGCCACCGGAAAATATTCGTGATTTTTCGGTATTGTACCGGGAAGGTTCTAGAAGGTTCCGGAGTGGGGCCCACCTGCATAGGGGGACCCACATGAACGTGGGTAGTGGGGGCAAGGCCCCACAACCCCTGGTCAAGGCGCACCAAGATCCCCCCTTAGAAGGAATAAGATCATATCCCGAAGGGATAAGATCAAGATCCCTAAGAAGGGGGGATAACAATCGGTGGGGAAAGGAAAGGATGGGATTTCTTTCCTCCCACCTTTGCCAACGCCCCAATGGACTTGGAGGGCAAGAAATAATCCCCCTCCACCCCTATATATAGTGGGGAGGCGCATGGGAGCTGCACCCTTGCCCTCGGGCGCAGCCCTCCCTCTCCCAAGTCCTCCTCCTCTCCCGGTGCTTGGCGAAGCCCTCGCAGGATTGCCACGATCCTCCATCACCACCACACCGTCGTGCTGCTGCTGGATGGAGTCTTCCCCAACCTCTCCCTCTCTCCTTGCTGGATCAAGGCATGGGAGACGCCATCGGGCTGTACGTGTGTTGAACGCGAGGTGCCGTCCGCTCGCACTAGGATCTCCGGTGATTTGGATCACGACGAGTACGACTCCTTCAACCCCGTTCTCTTGAACGCTTCCGCTTAGCGATCAACAAGGGTATGTAGATGCACTCTCCTTCCCCTCGTTGCTGGTTTCTCCATAGATAGATCTTGGTGACTGTTGGGGAACGTTGCAGAAAATTAAAAAATTTCCTACAGTTTCACCAAGATCCATCTATGAGTTCATCTAAGCAACGAGTCAAGGGAGAGAGTTTGCATCTACATACCACTTGTAGATCGAAAAGTGAAGCTGCTCAAGGATGGTGATGATGGAGTCAGATCGCCGTGATTCGGATCACCGATGACCAAGTGCTGAACGGACAGCACCTCCGCTGCTCAACACACGTGACGCAGACGGACGACGCCTCCTCCGCCTTGATCCAGCAAGGGGAAGGAGAGGTTGAGGAAGATGGCTCCAAAGCAGCAAAGACGACGGGCGTGATGATGGTGGAGTGACAAGCCTCCCAAGCAGGCTTCGCCAAGCGCACGTGAGGAGGAGAGGTGTTGGGGAGGGAGGGCTGCGCCTGGCTTGGGTGCGGCTGCCCTCCCTCACCCCTCTATTTATAGGGGAAGGGGGAGAATGCCCCTCTAGATGGCATCTAGAGGGGCGGCGGCCAAGGGAGGGGTGGCTTGCCCCCAAGGGGGGGCGCCTAGGGTTCCCCCCAAACCCTAGGCGCATGGGCCCAAGGGAGGGGGCGCACCCAGCCCACCAGGGGCTGGCTGCTATCCCCACGCAGCCCATGTGGCCCCCGGGAGGGGTGGCCCCTCCCGGTGGACCTCCGGAACCCTTCCGGTGGCCCCGGTACAATACCGGTACGCCCCCGAAACTTTCCGGTGTCCGTTTGACAACTTCCCATATATAAATCTTTACCTCCGGACCCTTACGAACTCCTCGTGACGTCCGGGATCTCATCCGGACTCAACAACATTCGGTAATCACATACAAGTCTTCCTAATAACCCTAGCGCCACCGAACCTTATGTGTAGACCCTACGGGTTCGGGAGACATGCCGACATGACCGAGACGGCTCTCGTGTCAATAACCAATAGCGGGATCTGGATACCCATGTTGGCTCTACATGCTCCTCGATGATGTCATCGGATGAACCACGATGTCGAGGATTCAAGTAACCTCAGATACTATTCCCTTTGTCAATCGGTATGTTACATGCCCGAGACTCGATCGTTGGTATCCCAATACCTCGCTCAGTCTCGTTATCGCAAGTCACTTTACTGCATCAGAATGCATGATCCCGTGACCAAAAACTTGGTCACTTTGAGCTCATTATGATGATGCATTACCGAAAGTGGGCCCAGAGATACCTCTCCGTCATACACGGAGTGACAAATCCCGCCTCGATCCGTGTCAACCCAATGCATACACTTTCGGAGATACCTGAAGTGCACCTTTATAGTCACCCAGTTACGCCAGGACGCTTTGGTACACCCAAAGCACTCCCACGGTATCCGGAGTTACACGATCTCATGGTCTAAGGAAGAGATACTTGACATTGAAAAAGCTCTAGCAAAACGAACTACACGATCTTGTGCTATGCTTAGGATTGGGTCTTGTCCATCACGTCATTCTCCTAATGATGTGATCCCGCTTGTCAATGACATCTCGATGTCCATAGTCGAAACCATGACTATCTGCTGACCAACGAGCTAGTCAACTAGAGGCTTACTAGGACGTATTGTGGTCTATGTATTCACACATGTATTACGATTTCCGGATAATACAATTATAGCATGAATAAAAGACAATTATCATAAACCATGAAATATAATAATAATGCTTTTATTATTGCCTCTAGGGCATATTTCCAACAGTCTCCCACTTGCACTAGAGTCAATAATCTAGTTACATTGTGATGAATCGAACACCCATAGAGTTCTGGTGTTGATCATGTTTTGCCCATGAAGAGGTTTAGTCAACGGATCTCATGACATTCAGATCCGTATGCACTTTGCAAATTTCTATGTCTCCATCTTGAACATTTTCACGGATGGAGTTGAAGCGACGCTTGATGTGCCGTGTCTTCTTGTGAAACCTGGGCTCCTTGGCAAGTGCAATAGCTCCAGTGTTATCACAGAGGAGTTTGATCGGCCCCGACGCATTGGGTATGACTCCTAGGTCGATGATGAACTCCTTCACCCAAATTGCTTCATGCGCTGCCTCCGAGGCTGCCATGTACTCCGCTTCACATGTAGATCCCGCCACGACGCTTCCGCTTGGTAGCTGCACCAGCCATCGCTTCCACCATTCAACATATACACGTATCCGGTTTGTGACTTAGAGTCATCCAGATCAGTGTCGAAGCTAGCATCGACGTAACCCTTTATGACGAGCTCTTCGTCACCTCCATAGATGAGAAACATGTCCTTTGTCCTTTTTAGGTACTTCAGGATATTCTTGACCGCTGTCCAGTGTTCCTTGCCGGGATTACTTTGGTACCTTCCTACCAAACTTACGGCAAGGTTTACATCAGGTCCGTACACAAAGATGGCATACATAATAGATCCTATGGTCGAGGCATAGGGGATGACGCCATCTCTTCTTTATCTTTTGCCGTGGTCGGGCATTGAGTCGAGCTCAATCTCACACCTTGCAAAGACATGTGCAAGAACCCTTTCTTGGACTGATCCATTTTGAACTTCTTCAAAATCTTATCAAGGTATGTGCTTTGTGAAAGACCTATGAGGCGCCTCGATCTATCTCTATAGATCTTGATGCCTAATATATAAGCAGCTTCTCCAAGGTCCTTCATTGAAAAACACTTATTCAAGTAGGCCTTAATGTTGTCCAAGAATTCTATATCATTTCCCATCAAAAGTATGTCATCTACATATAATATGAGAAATGCTACAGAGCTCCCACTCACTTTCTTGTAAACGCAGGCTTCTCCATAAGTCTGCATAAACCCAAACGCTTTGATCATCTCATCAAAGCGAATCTTCCAACTCCGAGATGCTTGCACCAGCCCATAAATGGATCGCTGGAGCTTGCTTACTTTGTTAGCATTCTTAGGATCGACAAAACCTTCCGGCTGCATCATATACAGCTCTTCCTTAAGATGCCCGTTAAGGAACGCTGTTTTGACGTCCATCTGCCATATCTCATAATCATAGTATGCGGCAATTGCTAACATGATTCGGACGGACTTAAGCTTCGCCACGGAGAGAAAGTCTCATCGTAGTCAATCCCTTGAACTTGCCGATAACCCTTAGCGACAAGTCGAGCTTTATAGATGGTGACATTACCATTCGCGTCCGCCTTCTTCTTAAAGATCCATTTGTTTTCTATCGTCACGATCATCGGGCAAGTCACCAAAGTCCATACTTTGTTTTCATACATGGATTCTATCTCGATTTCATGGCTTCTAGCCATTTGTTGGAATCTGGGCCCGCCATCGCTTCTTCATAGTTCAAAGGTTCACCGTTGTTCAACAACATTATTTCCGTGATGTGGTTGCTGCATTCACTGCGGAACGTGTCCTAGTGGACCTTCAAGTTCAAGAGCAACTTGATCCAAGTACCTTGATCATCATCATTAATTTCCTCTCCAATTGGTGTAGGCACCACAGAACATTTTCCCGAGCTGCACTACTTTCCGGTTCAAGAGGTAGTACTTCATCGAAGTTCTACTTTCCTCCCACTTACTCCTTTCGAGAGAAACTCTTTTCCGTAAAAGGATCCGTTCTTGGCAACAAAGATCTTGCCCTCGGATCTAAGGTAGAAGGTATACCCAATGGTTTCCTTTAGGGTATCCTATGAAGACGCATTTTTCCGACTTGGGTTCGAGCTTTTCAAAGTTGAAGTTTCTTGACATAAGCATCGCATCCCCAAACTTTTAGAAACGATAGCTTAGGTTTCTTCCCAAACCATAATTCATACGGTGTCGCCTCAACGGATTTAGACGGTGCCCTATTTAAAGTGAATGTAGCTGTCTCTAGAGCGTATCCCCAAAATGATAGCGGTAAATCGGTAAGAGACATCATAGATCGCACCATATCCAATAGAGTGCGATTACGACGCTCGGACACACACCGTTACGCTGAGGTGTTCCAGCGGCGTGAGTTGTGAAACGATTCCACATTTTCTTAAGTGTGTACCAAATTCGTGACTTAAATATTCTCCTCCACGATCTGATCGCATTTAACTTTATTTTTCGGTCACGTTGATTCTCTACCTCATTCTGAAATTCCTTGAACTTTTCAAAGGTCTCAGACTTGTGTTTCATCAAGTAGACATACCCATATCTACTCAAGTCATCCGTGAGAGTGAGAACATAACGATATCCTCCATGAGCCTCAACACTCATTGGACCGCACACATCGGTATGTATGATTTCCAATAAGTTGGTTGCTCGCCCATTGTTCCGGAGAACGGAGTCTTGGTCATCTTTCCCATAAGGCATGGTTCGCATGTGTCAAATGATTCATAATCTAGAGACTCCAAAAGTCCATCAAGATGGAGCTTCTTCATGCGCTTGACACCAATGTGACCAAGGCGGCAAAGTGCCACAAGTATGTGGGACTATCGTTATCAACTTTACATCTTTTGGTATTCACGCTTATGAATATGTGTAACATTACGCCGAGATTCATTAAGAACAAACCATTGACCATCGGAGCATGACCATAAAACATGTCTCTCATATAAATAGAACAACCATTATTCTCGGATTTAAATGAGTAGCCATCTCGCATTAAACGAGATCCAGATACAATGTTCATGCTCAAACTTGGCACCAAATAACAATTATTAAGGTTCAAAACTAATCCCGTAGGGTAAATGTAGAGGTAGCGTGTCGACGGCGATCACATCGACTCGGAACCATTCCCGACGCGCATCGTCACCTCGCCCTTCGCCAGCCTCCGCTTATTCCGCAGCTCCTCATTGTGAGTTACAAATATGAGCAACGGCACCGTATCAAATACCTGTGAGTTACTAAGTAATCGGTAAGGTACACATCAGTTACATGTATATCAAATATACCTTTGGTGTTGCTGGCCTTCTTATCCGCTAAGTATTTGGGGCAGTTCCGCTCAAAGGACCCTTCCCTTGCAATAAAAGCACTCGGCCTCGTGCTTGGGTCCATTCTTTGACTTCTTCCCAGAATCGGCTTATCGGGCGCCGCAACATCCTTGCCGCCCTTCTTGAAGTTCTTCTTGCCCTTGCCCTTCTTGAACTTAGTGGTCTTATTGACCATCTACACTTGATGTTCTTTCTTGATCTCAACCTCTCACGACTTCAAAGATTGAAAATACTTCAGGAATGGTCTTCACCATCCCCGCATATTGTAGTTCATCACAAAGCTCTTGTAGCTTGGTGGGAGCGATCAAGGATTCTCACAATGACCGCCTCATCGTGGAGGTTAATATTCAGCTGGGTCATACGGTTGTGCAACCTGCACATCTTGAGTATGTGCTCACCGATGTAACTATTTTCGTCCATCTTACAACTATAGAACTTGTCGGAGATGTCATATCTCTCGACCCGGGCGTGATCTTGGAAAACTAGTTTCAGCTCCTCGAACATCTCATATGCTCCGTGATGCTCAAAACGCTTTTGGAGCCCCGGTTATAAGCTGTAAAGCATGCCGTGACCGAACGAGGGAGTAATCATCAAGACGAGATTGCCAAGCATTCATAATGTCTTGGTTCTCGGGATGGGTGCGCCACCTAGCGGTCCTTCTAGGACATATTGTTTCCTGGCAGCTATGAGGATGATCTCGTGTTCCGGACCCAAATTCCGTATAGTTGCTGCCATCATCTTTCAGCTTGGTTTTCTCTAGGAACGCGTTGAAGTTCAAGTTGACATGAGCGCTGGCCATTTGATCTACAAGACATATTATGCAAAAGTTTTAGACTAAGTTCATGATAATTAAGTTCATCTAATCAAATTATTTCAATGAACTCCCACTCAGATTAGACATCCCTCCGGTCATCTAAGTGTTACACGATCCGAGTCGACTAGGCCGTGGTCCGATCATCACGTGAGACGGACTAGTCATCGCCGGTGAACATTCTCATGTTGATCGTATCTTCCATACGACTCGTGTTCGACCTTTCGGTCTCCGTGTTCCGAGGCCATGTCTGTACATTCTAGGCTCGCCAAGTTAACCCTAAGTGTTTTGCGTGTAAATCTGTCTTACACCCGCTGTATGTGAACGTAAGAATCCATCACACCCGATCATCACGTGGTGCTTAGAAGCCATTTAACTTTAGCAACGGTGCACGCTTAGGGGAGAACACTTCTTGAAATTGTTGTAAGGGATCATCTTATTTACTACCGTCATTCTAAGTAAACAAGATGTATAAACATAATAAACATCACATGCAATTATATAGTAGTGACATGATATGGCCAATATCATATAGCTCCTTTGATCTCCATCTTCGGGGCTCCATGATCATCTTGTCACCGCATGACACCATGATCTCCATCATCATGATCTCCATCATCGTGTCTCCATAAAGTTGCTCGCCAACTATTACTTCTACTACTATAGCTAACGGTTTAGCAATAAAGTAAAGTAATTACATGGCGTTGAATCAATGACACGCAGGTCATACAATAATTAAGACAACTCCTATGGCTCCTGCCGTTGTCATACTCATCGACATGCAAGTCGTGATTCCTATTACAAGAACATGATCTCATACATCACAATATGTCATTCATCATTCATCACAACTTACGCCGACATTACATCACATGACAATTGCTGCAAAAACAAGTTAGACGCCCTCTAATTGTTGTTGCATCTTTTACGTGGCTGCAATTGGGTTCTAGCAAGAACGCTTTTTACCTACGAATAACCACAACGTGATTTTGTCAACTTCTATTTACCCTTCATAAGGACCCTTTTCATCGAATCCGCTCCAACTAAAGTGGGAGAGATGACACCCGCCAGCCACCTTATGCAACTAGTGCATGTTAGTCGGTGGAACCGGTCTCACGTAAGCGTATGTGTAAGGTTGGTCCGGCCGCTTCATCCCACAATACCGCTGAAGGAAGATAAGACTAGTAGCGGCAAGCAAGTTGACAAGATCTACGCCCACAACAAAATTGTGTTCTACTCATGCAATAGAGAACTACGCATAGACCTAGCTCATGATGCCACTGTTGGGGAACGTTGCAGAAAATTAAAATTTTTCCTACGGTTTCACCAAGATCCATCTATGAGTTCATCTAAGCAACGAGTCAAGGGAGAGAGTTTGCATCTACATACCACTTGTAGATCGAATGCGGAAGCGATCAAGGGGATGGTGATGATGGAGTCAGACTCGCCGTGATTCGGATCACAGATGACCAAGTGCTGAACGGACAACACCTCCGCTGCTCAACACCAGACGGGTACGGACGACGTCTCCTCCGCCTTGATCCAGCAAGGGGAAGGAGAGGTTGAGGAAGATGGCTCCAGCAGCAGCACGACGGCGTGATGATGGTGGAGTGACAGTTCTCCGGCAGGGCTTCGCCAAGCGCACGCGGAGGAGGAGAGGTGTTGGGGAGGGGATGGGCTGCGCCTTGGCTTGGGTGCGGCTCCCCTCACCCCTCTATTTATAGGGGGAAGGGGCAAGGGGGGCCGGCCCCTCTAGATGGCATCTAGAGGGGGGTGGCGGCCAAGGGAGGTGGCTTGCCCTGCAAGGGGGCGCCCCCCCTCTAGGGTTCCCCCCCAAACCCTAGGCGCATGGGCCCAGGGGGGGCGCACCCAGCCCACCAGGGGCTGGCTGCTAACCCCACGCAGCCCATGTGGCCCCCCGGGAGGGGTGGCCCCTCCCGGTGGACCTCCGGAACCCTTCCGGTGGCCCCAGATAATACCGCAGTATGCCCTCAAACTTTCCGGTGTCCGCTTTGACAACTTCCCATATATAAATCTTTACCTCGGGACCCTTCCGAACTCCTCATGACGTCCCGGATCTTATCCGGACTCAACAACATTCGCAATCACATACAAGTCTTCCTAATAACCCTAGCGCCACCGAACCTTATGTGTAGACCCTACGGGTTCGGGAGACATGCCGACATGACCGAGACGGCTCTCGGTCAATAACCAACAATGGATCTGGATACCCATGTTGGCTCCCATATGCTCCTCGATGATGTCATCGGATGAACCACGATGTCGAGGATTCAAGTAACCCCGTATACTATTCCCTTTGTCAATCGGTACGTTACATGCCCGAGACTCGATCGTTGGTATCCCAATACCTCGCTCAGTCTCAAGTATCGCAAGTCACTTTACTGCATCAGTAATGCATGATCCCGTGACCAAACACTTGGTCACTTTGAGCTCATTATGATGATGCATTACCGAGTGGGCCCAGAGATACCTCTCCGTCATACGGAGTGACAAATCCCAGCCTCGATCCGTGTCAACCCAATGACACTTTCGGAGATACCTGTAGTGCACCTTTATAGTCACCCGATTACGCCAGGACGCTTTGGTACACCCAAAGCACTCCTACGGTATCCGGAGTTACACGATCTCATGGTCTAAGGAAGAGATACTTGACATTGAAAAAGCTCTAGCAAAACGAACTACACGATCTTGTGCTATGCTTAGGATTGGGTCTTGTCCATCACGTCATTCTCCTAATGATGTGATCCCGTTATCAATGACATCGGATGTCCATAGTCAGGAAACCATGACTATCTGTTGACCAACGAGCTAGTCAACTAGAGGCTTACTAGGGACGTATTGTGGTCTATGTATTCACACATGTATTACGATTTCCGGATAATACAATTATAGCATGAATAAAAGACAATTATCATAAACCATGAAATATAATAATAATGCTTTTATTATTGCCTCTAGGGCATATTTCCAACAGTGACACGTAGGAAAATTTTGAATTTCTGCTACGTTCCCCAACACATTATATCCGGAGAAGGAATAGCGGTTGACCCCACAAAGGTTATCACTGTGACCAATTAGGAAGCACCAACAACAGTTGGAGAGATCCGGAGTTTCCTTTTACTCGCAGGATACTACCGGAGATTTATTGAGAACTTCTCAAAGATTGCAAAGCTTATGACGGAGTTGCTGAAGAAGGATACCAAGTTTATATGGACTGAGGAGTGTGAGGCTAGTTTCCAGGAGTTGAAGAAACGTTTGGTTACCTCACCAGTGTTGATTTTGCTGCACTGACTAAAGATTACGAGGTGTATTGCGACGCTTCACGCCGAGGACTTGGAGCAAAGGTGCTCATGCAGGAGGGAAGAGTTGTTTCAGATGCTTCACGGCAATCAAACCTCACAAATTGAATTATGCCACGCATGATTTGGAGTTAGCACCGTAGTGCATGCATTGAAAACATGGACACATTTCCTCATTGGAAATCATTGTGAGGTGTACACGGATCACAAGAGTTTGAAGTACATTTTCACGTTGTATGAGTTAAACCTCGCATAAAGGAGATGGTTGGAGCTCATCAAGGATTATGATATGATATTGCATTACCATCCCGGTAAGGCTAATGTAGTAGCTGACGCATTGAGCCGTAAGAGCCATGTCAATACACTAATGACGGGAGAAATACCAAAGGAGTTAGCCGAGGATCTTCGTGAGCTATGTTTGGAAATAGTTCCGAGAGGCTATGTAGCAGCATTGGAGATTCAGTCAACCTTGATGGATAGAATCAGAGAAGCTCAGAAGACTGACAAAGAGATTGCCTCTATAAAGGAGAAAATGAGCGAAGGAAAAGCTAAGGGATTTCATGAGGATGAGCAAGACACCCTATGGTTTGAAGACCGGGTTTATGTGCCCAATGACCCGGAGATCAGGAAGTTGATTTTGCAAGAGGCACATGATTCACCATATTCGATTCACCCAGGAAATACCAAAATGTATTTGGATTTGAAGGATACTTTCTGGTGGACCGGAATGAAGAAAGATGTTGTAGAATATGTAGCAGTTTGTGACGTATGTCAGAGAGTAAAGGCAGAGCATCAGAAGCCAGCAGGATTGTTACAGCCATTGCCGATACCCGAATGGAAGTGGGATAAACTAGGCATGGATTTTATCACGGGATTACCCAGGACTCGTTCAGGCTATGACTCGATTTGGGTTATAGTTGATCGGTTGACGAAGGTAGCTCATTTCATCCCGGTAAAGACCACTTACACTAGTGCTAAGTTGGCAAAGATATACATGACCAGGATTGTATGTTTACATGGAGTTCCGAGGAGTATCATATCTGATAGAGGAACCCAATTCACCTCAAAGTTACGGAATCAGTTGCATGAAACTTTGGGTACTGTGCTAGAGTTTAGCATGCCTTTCCATCCGCAGTATGCATTTTACGCACCGAGAGAGTCAATCAAATTTTGGAGGATATGCTGCGAGCTTGTGCACTAGATTATGGATCTAGTTGGGACGACAATTTGCCATATGCGGAATTCTCTTACAACAACAGTTATCAATCCAGTTGGAAAATGGCCCCTTTCGAAGCCTTGTACGGAAGGAGGTGCAGGACCCCGTTGTTGTGGGATGAAGTTGGAGACCGCCAGTTGTTTGGACCGGATTTAATTAAGGAGTCTGAACAGAAAGTGAAGTTGATTCGCGATAGGCTCAAGGTAGCCCAGTCCAGGCAGAAGAGTTATGCAGATTCAAAACACAAGGAGACAGTTTACGAAGTCGGAGACCAAGTTTATCTTCGAGTATCTCCACTACGAGGAATTAAGCGTTTTGGAGTTAAGGGAAAGTTAGCACCACGTTTTGTAGGACCATATCGTGTTTTGGAACGTATGGGAGAAGTGGCCTACAAGTTGGAATTGCCCGAAGGATTGTCAGGAGCTCATGATGTATTCCACGTTTCCCAGTTAAAGATGTGCCATGCGAAGATGGCTGATATACCACTAAGAGATACAGCGCCATTGGAAACGATTCAGTTGAATAACGATTTGACCTATGAGGAGAAACCAGTTAAGATTCTCGAGTTTGCCAGCCGAGTTACCCGCAGCAAGGTTATCAAGTTTTGCAAAGTTCAGTGGAGCCACCACACCGAGGATGAAGCCACCTGGGAGCGAGAGGAAGATTTGTTAAAGGACCACCCTCACCTATTTTCTAGCCAACCCGAATCTCGAGGGCGAGATTCATCTTAAGGGGGGTAGCTTTGTAACATCCCAAATTTTCAATTTGGAATGTTATACATTAGATCATCAATGTATATCATATTTTATTTGCTTTGGGTTTTGATCCTAGAAGTTCTACGCAACTCAAGGACCCACGGAGAGAGTTGGGGATTTCGTTATTTTCATATTTGAGTTTTCTCAAATTTTGAGAATAGGATTATTTGATTTTAATTATTTTATCATCAGTTATTTCTATTACAAAAATATGAGAGAGGGAATAAAATGACTTTCCCAAAATAAAGAAATATTTAGGATTCAATAATAAAATCAAATAAGATTTTATTTTGGAGTTTTTCGCCATTTTATTTGAATTTAGGAAAATGTGCGTTTCTCAAAATTGCATTTAGGCCCCAAATAAATGTTCATCTTGTCCGGCTTGATTTTATAAGTCGGGGAAAATTTTATTTTGGGATTTTTGGAGTCCGTTTAGTATTTCTTTTATTTGTTTTTCTGCGCATTATTATTTAAAAACGCTTAACCGACTTTCGCCGCAATGGACTCACCGGGGCAGCCTTTTTAAATAGCCACACCGAGCCGCCAAAATTTCACTCAAAGACCCCAGCTCGAGCGCCGCTCCGCGCCCAAACCCTAACCCTAGTCGACCCGCGCCGCCGCCGCCGCCAGATGCCGGAGCCGCCGCCCGCCGCCCGAGGTGCCTCGTTTTCACACGATTTTTCCGTCGGTTTTTCGCCGGTTTTTTTAGTTTCTGATTTTTTATTATTTCACTAGATCGTTTTTTCGGTTCGGTTAAATAACGAGTGTTTGCTCGTTCGTTTGTTTTAATGAACGTGTTCGTCGTTTAGATCCAGTTAACGAACGTTCGTTCGTTAAGCTGTTCGTCGTTTTTCTTTTTCTCGGATTTATCCGCGATTATTTCTGATCGCGATTTCTGATCCGATTTTCGCTTTAGTATAACGTTTCGCTCGTTTATCAGAATCAGGCGATTCAAGCGCCTGGAGTTTCATTTCGAAACCCTCTATCCGTTTAACCAACTTAAACAAGTTTTTGCTTCTGTAAAATTTGACTTAGATCCAGATTAGTAAGACAAAGTTGTTTTCTTTCGCCGTTTGACTTTCGTTGCTTCGTTTGATTTGATTCTTTTTGCAAAAACCGGAGTTCTTAAGTTGAACTTTCTGGTTAGATCTTTTATTTGAGATTTACCTGTGCATTAGATGAGTACTTATTGTATGCTTGTTTGTTTGTCTGCGATAGAATACCCGGAGTGTGCCGTCTGTTACTTCGAGTCTCTAGGTTTCGCGGATCATCAGCAAGGCAAGTAACACTTTGATCATACTTTTTCTACTACTCAGTTTTATTGCATTAGATCAATCCTCAAACATTGCATGATTAGGATCTAATTAAATTGTGGGATGGGAAGTAGTTGAGGTAGTACCTATTACCTGCTTTTACTATCAAACCTTTGGGAGTTACTTCTACGTTTGCTTATATTGCCATGCTATGCTAGTAGACGTGGATTGGGTGAGTGTATTCATGACAGATGTGAGATTGTTAACTAAGGGATTATCTAAGGTGGCAACTTAAACACACATCTGGGCGGATTGAGGTACTGGGTATTCCAGATTGCTCGTTGTTTTTCTTTATGGACCGCCACCCAGGCCCAAAGGGATCATGAGATTATTCATACTAGAAACTTCCGTGTGCAGCCACAAGCCATTATGGGCTCGACATAGTTGATTAAGTCGTATGAACTCTTACAGGTGGTAGACTAGCAGATGTAGGGGAAAGTAGGTGTACCGGTCTATCCATAGTAAGGTGCTAGCGCTCGAAAGACTATGTCTCGGTCATCCGCTTTCTCAAACATCATGTAGTGCGAGAAATCCAACGGAGGCGATCGAGTCTTGTGGGGAAAAGTGCGCAAACCTCTGCAGAGTGTATAAACTAATCATGGTTAGCCGTGTCCCCGGTTATGGACGTTTTGAGTATCTAGTACTTGGACTATCGAGTGAATCTCATCATGTTACTTTAAATTAATATTGTTGGGTTTTAATGATGTTTATTTTAATTGGGATTGAGGATGCTGTCAACCATTCTCAATGTTTAACAACCACCATGATAGTTAAATAAAATAAATTCCTTTGCAGTAGGGAAAAACTGGCTTTACGCAAAAACTGTAACCATAGAGCTTTCCACCAGCCATATATGCATGTAGTATAGGCTTATTCTTTCATTTACTCTCTATGTGTTACATTGCCAGCATATTCCATGTGCTGACCCGTTTTCGGACTGCAACGTTTCATGTTGCAGATTTTTCAGACGACGAGTAAGGTGCTTTTAGGTCGTGGACTCACTTATCTTCCAAGTCTTCCATTGTTATCGTTATTAGATGGCCTTAAGCCATATTTATATTAACTAGCAAATATGCCCGTGCGTTGCAACGGGAGGAGAAAATCACATGTCCTAGTCCAGTAGACATGCCTCAAGACCTCCCTTCCTCAGAGCCACGTTCTCTATTTTAACACGGTGGCCCATTGTATCCCCACTTGCCGGCTTCATTGTTTCAAGTTGAAACAAAAGGCCCACTTGCCTGCTTCATTGTGTCAAGTTGAAACAAAAGGTGCTTGAAACAAAAGGTGTCCCAAAGTAGGTGTTTACCTTTTTTGCAAAGCTTAGTATCGAGAATGCAATACGTGCTTGTCCTGCTTGTTTCTTCTTTGTTGCATCTTTGCAAATGTAACATTTGATGCGTATGCATTGTTGCCTTGCGATGGATGTTATCCGTTGTCGGGCCTTCTCTTCTCAAGTGTCAATTCCGCATCAAAAAACTTGGCCTTCTGGTTTTCGAGAATTTCATACTTCTGTGACCCCATATTATCCATAGACTGATAGCAAAATCCTCAATCGATCATGCCCTTCAAGTCGCACGTTGCTTTCTACCACATCGTTTTAAACGAAGGCCACTTGTGCATTGTTTTTCCTCTCTCTATTGATCTAAAGTTCAAATTTTGGGTCCTCACATAGTACCTGTCTCCTTCACATTGGAATTGACGTATAATTCAAATATAGAATATGATAGTTGCAGGCACACCTCGTTCATATGTATGTGCACGCCACGGTTCCAGCATTTCGCTATGGCGGCAGACGGCGGGAAGGAGCGTTGGTGTTGGCAGACAGGAACCCTAGGCGTGATTTATTTCCTCGCAAGAGAAGGGAGGCAAGAGAAAATTCATGCAGTAGGAGTGACAGGAGGGGGAGCGAGCTATGAGTCGAAGTGATTAAATATGCTGGATAACTAAACATCATGCAAAAAAAGGTAAGAAAAACCAAAAACAAAAGAAATAAGAGTTGTCCCATGGGTGTTGAGTACACGGCAAAGAAAGGTAGGAGATGGCCAACATGCCAACATGCAAGCGCACCCTTTTTTTTAAGAAAACATGCAAGTGCACTCAAGAGAAGATGGATCGATCATAGTGCCTGTGTCGACAAAATTTGTTGGATTTTCATGTTTTGAAAACGAAGATGTGTTTTATATTGTTATAAACTTTTTTTTGCGGGGCATCCTTGGTTAACCTTGGTCATCCTAGCCCACTTACAATGAAGCTGAACGTGCATGTTCTCGTGGGATTCCTCCCATCGTTGTCATCCTTCCTTTCACATTTCCTTTAGCCATATCATGAACGTTTTTTTTAAGAAACTCCTGAGCATGTCCAATCCCTGTCACGTGAATCCATCCCCCACACAATTCCTTTTAATTATTATTTTTTGTGAACTTTCCTTTTTATAATTGTTGATCCTTCCTTTAATACACCCCACCAATTTCTTTTAACTGTTGACCCTTCCTTTATAATACACACCACCAACACGTCCAATCCTTGCCATGTAAATGTCCTTGAAATCCATCATTCCTTCCTAAGAAGGCCACCCAATTCCTTTTAATTGTTATTCCGCAAAAAAAAATTCTTTTAATTATTCATGTTTCCTTTAATATACCCCCACCAAGACAGCCTACATAATTTCTTTTAATTGCCAAAATGCATTCTTCCTTTAATGCCTCCAAGAGGACCCGCAATTCCTTTGCACCTGTTCTCAGCTTGCCGATATTTCATGTAACTTACAAAGTATATAAATTGATAGAAATCCAATCACTTTAAATTCTCACACAACCATTTTTTTAGTGCTCAATGGGTGGCCCATGAACACCCCGTTCTTTCCGAAAAAAGGCCCATAAAAACAAATCTTTTTTATCACTTGATGATGGACGGACGAAAAAAAATTGAGAAAATCCCAACAAAACAAACTATCCTTTATCAATTGAATAGGCGGACGAAAAAATAATTTGATTGAGGACTGGTGCGCACGTGGAGGCCCAACCGGGCTAGACGAATTGAGCAGAAATAGAGAGGATGGCCGAGAGCTCCTATTTGCCGCGCGCAGGCGGCAAATGGTCGAGCCTTCGCTGAAGGAAGAGCGCATGGGCCGGCCCATTAGGAGGAAACGAGCTCACAAGTAAAAAAAGAAACAAAAAATCATCGAACTCAGGACCTCCCTATCTAGAGCTAGCGTTGCTAACCGACGGAATCAGTGATCTCTTATGATAATTCGAGGCGCGAAAGTTGAAGTACCATACGCTGTTGAATCTTTTTTTAAAAGTACACATAAAATATTTTTAATATTCATTGACATTTTGCGATACCCGTTGAACATTTTATTGAAATAAGTTGAGTATTTGAAATAATATACGATGAACATTTTTGAAAAAAATATGAATATACACGCTGAACAATTTTCGGACATGTACTGAACATTTGTGAAAATACGTCAAACAATTTATGAATACACATTGAACATTGTGTAATATACACTGAACAAAATTGAGAAACATAGTGAACATTTGTATACTCATTGAAAAACCAAAACCAAAATAGAAAAATTGCAAAATATATTTACTAAACATTTTTATATCAATTGAACACTTTAAATAATAATTGATGAACATTTTTGAAACAATATGAATATATGTGTTGAACAATTTTTGAATACGCATTCAACATTTAGTAAAAAAACGTTGAACAATTTCATAATACACGATGAACATTTTCATAATACACGATGAACATGTTTATACGCAAAGGTGAATAATTTTCATAATATACAACGAACATTTTTCTTAGTACAGTGAAATTTCTTGTAATACACGGTGAACATTTTATATAATATGCAAATTAAAAGAAGAAAACAGAAAAAGAAACAGAACAGAAAATAAAAAAATAATGTAAAAGAAAATGAAACAGAAAAGGAACCAAAACAGAAAAATAAAAAAACCCAAAACTAAACAACAGAAAGCCGGATAAAACAGTGAAAAATTGGAAGCAAAAAACCGCAGAAGAAAATGAAAAAAACCGTGCAGAAGCAGCGAAGGAAACTGACAGCGAACAGCGAAGGAAAACAGCACAGGAAAGCGTACGTGGGCCGGCCCAAGTGGGGACTCGCTTCAGACAAGGTGCAGCTCCTGGACGCTCTCGAGCGTCATATAGGATCCACCAGGATGGCCTACTTCTATTTGGACATTGAACAAAGGTAGCGCAGTTGGCCTGGTCATACGGTACGTACCCATGAGGTCGGGAGTTCGACACCACCACGGCATTAATTTTTCCTTTTCCTCAAAATGGCTGCCTCAAAAAGGCTGTGCACATGGGCCTCTGGCCCAAGCGATGAAATTTTAGATGGAAGCCCTTTTTATTTTCTAGCGGTCGAACGCCCCAAAATTTAGTACGACCTTGAATAGAAAGAAAATTCAAAAAGGCTGTGCACATGGGCCTCTGGCCCAAGCGATGAAATTTTAGATGGAAGCCCTTTTTATTTTCTAGCGGTCGAACGCCCCAAAATTTAGTACGACCTTGAATAGAAAGAAAATTCTAATATGTTTCTGCAGTGAACGGATGAAAATTTTAGAGAAACGCACCTTGCTTTATTAGTAGGTATAGATAACTTCTCTTTTGAGACACTCGATATAATAAGTGTGTGATTGCTACTCTGCTATAAATCCTTCAAGTATTGTGTGGTGTCAGCATTACTGATCCAGGGATGACACCTGAGCACAGAGATCAGACTGTTTGAGGTCTGGTCGCTACAGCTACACGGGCAGAGCACATCTGATTTCGGACCACCGTACTCAGCTCTGATAAAGTTCATGAAGTTTTCAACCCCCTCGACATATGCAGCGGAGAATCTTCAAGCAGAAGTTATCCAAGTCATGTCCATCTGTTGGACATACAAATTAGTTTTTCTACTAGATATTACAGGAAAAACATATATGTTTTTTTATGAAGTCCAGAAAAAAAATACCTAGGTCGATGTCTAAAGCTATGCAAGATATTTGGACGAGCTAAATTCAGCAAACAAATTTGAGTGCTAAATTATGGCAGGTTGTTTCAGCAGTCAATGAGGCCGAGCACACAACCATCAAACTATCGAAGGCCATCACAGCAACAAAGATCGAGTATAAAACGGTGTAGAGCTATTTCACCTAACAGATTGGCTACTAGATCAAGGCAATCTACGTTACAATAAATATATGGCAGGATATTTTAGCAACTAATCGGCCTTGGCATGCCATCTCAGCTAAGCAGATTGAGTGCAAAACAGGGCAAGGAAGCTTCTTAAGCAGAGCATATTGACAGTAAACTACTTCGGCAAATAGTGAGATTAACAGCGTCTATCAGCTAACATTCAGCGCTACACCGACATGAACGGGGCCTCAGTATAGAATGCGCGGACCGTGGAAGAAGCTGACCGCCGTGCGTCTCCACACAAACGTCGCCAGCGGTGGCGGCGCTGACCGCCGTGCGCCTCCACAAGAACATAGCCAGTGGTGGCGGCATGGCTAGAGGACGGCAGTCTACGAGAGCGTACTGTGGGAGCGAGAGGATCGTCGTGCGTCCCCTCGACGAACCGCGGCGCCGACGTATCGGCGCGGCGGGGAGGGGCGGCTTTGGCGGAGCGAACGGAGTGGAGGGGGGACGGGGGTTTGGGGAATATTTGGCCGAAGGGTGGTTGAATCGAATTTGGGGGAATTTTTTGTGTGGGGGCGGGCGGGAGGATTTTGGCGGTGGGCGGGGGGAGTTTGGCGCATGGTCGGTTTCTCCAAGTGCAGTCCCACGTGTCAGTGAAGAGGCAAGCCGAAGCGCGTTCCGTTTGCGTGAGCCATGTGCAGGACCGAACGTGTGTGGGGTGCAATGCGACCGCGACAGGAGTGCTGTGAGTGTACCGCCTTTTTTTCCTTTTAAACAAGGTGCTTCGCCCCCTCAAAAAAAATGTTGCTTCGCGCGATCCGTCGATACTACTACTAGTAATCCGGTAATCCCGACTAAAACGGCGCGGTCAGGTCTTTTCCCGCGCGATATGCTGGGAGGTTGGCTTAGTTGGATTTTTTAGATTTCTCTCGGTTCAATAAAAAGCAGAGTTGGTGATGATGGTGTGTCTGTCATCCTGCAATATAGGCCGTCCGATCTATATCTAACGGATAGGAAGGAAACTATGACAATTTACCCGCACTCCTCTCCACATTTGCAGATAAGGCTTTCCCTCGTTCATCATTTTCTCCCACAAGATCTTGATCTTCCGTAACGCATACGGGCATCTTGCTAGTACTCCTACAATATGTATATTATTGTGAAAGTTCATATACACCGGCCGAGATTAATGCAAACACGGCAGATTTTCATTACATTTCGAACTTCTATAGGACAGAAAAATAAAAGAAACCCGACCCTAAACCTATTATACGGAGGCGACCGACGTCCATGTACGGGGGCGGGTTCAAGACCCGTGAAGTGAAGGTGCGGTCTCCGGCGAGGAAGAGTAGAACACGGGATACGGACCGGCCAGTTGGCACACCATGCCCTGCCGCCTCCCATGCCCTACTCATCCTCGGAGGAGTCCCCGACCTCGGCGGTGCCGGACGTTGGACGGCGGCAAGTAGGACGCGTGGCTGACGGTTCTCCCGTCGTCTGCCGCCAGCGTGGCCACCGCTTGTGCGGTCGCGTCCGTGTCCGGCTAAGCCGCTATTGAGTCGCGAGAGGCGACTTGAGCAAGGGCGGCGACCTCGAGCTTCATCCCCAAAGACAAGCTCTCCCGCAGAGTGTTCGCACTTGCGGTCATGGCGGATTTGGTGCCAGGTAGGAGGACGATGCGCTATGGTGTGCAGGTTAGCTGGGCGTTGCCGCTTTAAGTAGCGCATTCCGGTGAGGCCAAGCGTGCGGGTGTGTCAATAAGTCGCCGGAGTTGGTTCCTCGGGCACCGAGCCTCTTAACGACGACATACGAACAGACGGCATGAATGCAGGCAATGGGCGCCACCGGGAACGCACTGCGCGACACCGTGAGGGACGAGGGCTTTGGTGTGCGGGGTAGTCACCGCGGTCGTGGCAACATTGGAGATGCCCTTTGCTCAAATGCGATCCCCGCATGTCATTGAAAAAGCAAGACGACCCAGCATGGTCTCAGGTCCAGAGGATGCAGTTGGCCGCGCTACACCACTTCGCGGACGCATCGCGGCGCCCCGTGCATCCTCGACGAGCCGGGTGTTGGGGTGTGTTTGGATTGTGGCCAAAGTGCACCTTACCAAAATTTTGGTCATGACCCAAAGATTGGTCTTTGTTTGGATGGTTGCCATTTCTTTGGCATGCCAATGAACTCTAGCCAACTCTAGTTCATTTTTCTTGCCAATGTCGGCCAAATAATGGGCAACCAATACCTCAACCAAAATTTTGGCTACTCAATGCTTTGATGGGGCAACCTTGGTCACAAACCAAACATACCGTTGGTCGTGCCACAGCACTAACGCCACCCTTGGCACACTGAAACCAACCGTGTCTATCGACGATATGAGCGTGTCGCTCACCGCGGTCGTCGTGTCCAGAGGCAAGGCCGAGCTGCATACCGTTGTTGGCCCCAACGACCCACATGAACGGTTGTCGGTGGCGAGGAGGTCGTGGGCCAGCTCCTCCATTGGACTAGTCTACGCTATGTCGGTTTCCCTGTTTTCCCGGCCATATTCGAGCATCAGTGCTCCGCGTTGCGCATTAGGCCTTTCACTATGTAGGCCAAGCGAGACAACCTATTAGTTATTTGAGCCGTTCAAGTGTAATCATGTGGCGTTTGCTTATTTCTCATACCTCTCCAACCCTCTTCTCCATCGATCATGTCGCCCTCCAATCGAGTCCATCCTCCCGCATGCCTCATTTGAACATTCCGCCGAGTATCATACGTATGTAACCACCCTAGGCCTCTTTCAATAGATCTCCGGACCCCGAGATGAAATCAAGAGGGAACGAGTGGGGGCACGTGATACCTAAGGCAGATTCAAAATTTTGAACCGGTGATCATAGCATCCGCAAATCATATATAAAGGGTATTCAATGTTCGTTTCGTTTTTGAACGCACAATATACTCCGTCCTATCCTTTCTACTTTACATACTATGATAGGAGTATAAGTTTTATGTGTAGTCAAAGTATCTCTACTATGATAAAAAAAGGTATCAACATTCAACGTCGCCCAACCAATATTGTTAGATTCGTACGTACTCCTAGATTTGTACTCGAGATGGTTTCCAATTTGACTATTGACAAGATTAATAGTACTCCTTTCACATAGGTGAGTAAGTCATCTTAGGCTGTGCACCGTGACCAAGGAGGAGGGGAAAATGAGAGACATTAATGTTTATTTGCTAATTAATAGTATTGCATGCAATGAACTAACCACTGCATGTCATGTTTGATAGTCTCGGGTCATTAAAAGCATGCACACCCTCATCTCTTGTTGGTTCATATGTCAAGAAACAAGAAACGACGTAGAAGTTAATGCACCGTGCCTACGTCTTTTGGGATTATTTGGTTTTCATAAGATGACTTACACACCTAGACGGAGGGAGTACATGAGATGTATAATGTGAAAATTATATCATTGGAAACTCCTTTTACATACGAAATTGACCATATGCTTTGTGTAAGTTGCATGTCATATATTATTACTCTAACATTTGGTCGAAGTTAGCCTCGAAAAACACATTAGACCCTGTATGCTTTGTGTAAGTTGCATGTCATATATTATTACTCTAACTTTTGTGTAAGTTGCATGTCATATATTATTACTCTAACATTTGGTCAAAGTAGTATAGTGGAAGTGGATCCTCTGACGTAGGTATCCCTTCCTTACCCTCCCTTTCGGTCACTTACTGGCGGACCCCATGCTTGCTAGGCCCCGCATGCTAGTTACTCAATGGGTTCGGCCACGTCAGGGGATCCTCATCCGTAGTATCCTCCCTCTGTTTTTATTTACTCCGCATAAAAGCGGAGGAGTGGTGGTATAATAAATGACGCAGGCGGGGAGGGAGGCACGTCGGTTTGCTCTCAACTACGGTCCCACAAGCGAGCGAAAACACAAGACGAAGCGCGTTCCATTCGGTGAGCGACGTGGAGGGTCCAGCGTGCTGGGCTGCAACACGAATGCGACAAGAGCGATGTACAGTCAAAACCGATTGACCAGTCGTCACCGGAACCACTATTCACACGGAACCTTTCGCTGCTCGCCCACGCCAGCCATCGCCCTAAAACCACACCAAATCTCCAGCCCATTGCCCCACCTTTCGATCCCCTAGCCCGCATCAAGCTTCCCCTAGTTCGCGGAAAGCCATGGTGCGCCCGCCAAGATCACTTACTACAAGATGTCGACGCGAGCGCGCGCAAAAAAATCGCGGGCGGCGGTCGGCGCCACGCACTTCGCTCCCAAGCTCGCTTTGCGGCGGGCCAATCCCCGAGTTCTCTGGAGCCAAGCTACGAGGAGGAGGAATCCGATCCACTGTTCACTGCGGAGGTCGCGGAGCAGAAGGCCCCCGATGGGTATGAGACGATGGACGTCGACTTCGTGCCGGCGTCCGAGTCCCCCATGGTGCAGGCGGACCAGCGGTTCAACATGGCGATACTAAAGGAGGACCGGGAGGCAGAGGCTCAACTCGACGCGGAGCGCTACCGAGCAGCTACGAGCGAGGCTCTCCTGCAGGCGGAGCCGGATGTCGTGGATGTGAACCGGGGCGGAGGCTCAACTTGAGGCGGAGCGCGGATGCCGCTGCCATCGAGGCCCTCCTGCAGGTGGAACCGGACGTCCTGGACATGAACCGGGCGGCAGAGGCTCGACTCGACGCAGAGCGCGCGGATGCCGCTCTCATCGACGCCCTCCTGCAGGCGGAACCGGAAGTCCTGGACTTGAACCGGGCCGCGGAGGCTCGACTCGACGCAGAGCGCGCGGAGGCTCGACTCGACGCGGAGCGCGCGGATGCCGCTGCCATCGAGGCCCTCCTGCAGGCGGAATCGGATGTCCTCGACTTGAACCGGGCTGTGCTTTCGTCCGTGCAGAGCGCCCGCACGCTCTGCTTGAACGAGTAGCTGGAGGCCGAGGACAACCACGGTGCGGAGACACACGTCGGCAGCGACGGCTGGTTTGCGCCGGCAGCCAAAGACGACGAGGCCGTCTGTTTTCGTGAGCAGTGATAGTTTTTCTTTATGTTGTTGTTTTTATGGATCTTTTGCTGTGTAAAAACATACTATTTGTTATGCAAGTCACCTGACTTGGGTCAGTCTGCCATTTCAGGCGGTTGGATGAATATCCTACGTCTCCTAACCCTTCTTTCCTTCTTCCTCTCCTCTTCTTCTTCCCCAACGGACCACCGCACGGGCCGTACGTATACTCCCCAACATGCGGTTGGATAAACATACTCTATGAACGAAAATCATGTGTCAGTGATAGGATGGCTGAGTTTGGTTTGTTCACATGCGACAAAGACGATGTGTCGAGGGTGCGTTCCCCTGGTTGGGTTTGCGGCGTGCAGGAGCTACTGTGTGAGGGTGCGGTGCAACCGCAGCATGCAGGAGCGACAGTGTGAGGGTGCGGTGCGACCGCGACAACCGTGCGCAACTGTACCTCCTTCTCATTTTGAAAACTTTAGGCAAGCTTGGCAAAAAGTGTGGCGAAGTTTGGCAATGCAAGGCCTAGACCCAAACAGGATAGAAATGCGTGCATTACTAGGAGTACTAGTGTTAAAAAAGAAAGGCTGGGTTTTCCTTCTTGGGATTTATTCGATACAAATCCTCTTTTCACGTGTCAATTAATGAGTATTTTTTTCGAAAGACCTAAGAGCTAACCATCTCACTCCTCATCGCTTGATTAATGCAGCGCCATGCAAACAAACCTTCTCACTTCCGCATGCATGCAGGGGATATTAATGTCCTTGGTTGCTAATCCCATCAATTTTGCCTCGATTAGTGTTAGTGGCCCTTTGCAAATTGTAATTTTTATATACTGGCCTTGTGTACAAAATAATGGAGGTAGTAACTATATTTGAATTCCTTGCCCATTGCGGTGGCGTCGACGACTTTTTTTTTGTGGTTTTGCGAAGTTCGTTCGACGGAGAACGCCATTGAGGGAGACCACGGTAAGTCGTTCGCAAGTGCCGCCTGCAAGCTGAGACAACCACCTTATTTGCATCCAGGAAGTCCTTTACTAGTACTACTACTAGGAGTACTAGTGCGGTGACATGTTTCTCGAAGAAGACGATGGAGAAGCGGAGTCACCGATGAGTGAAATGATAGTTACTTCGTCCGTGCTTTGTGATTTGACGTCTCACTACTTTGTGATTTGTGATAGAAGGGACAGGAGAGTAGACTCTGTGCTCTATACTGTACTACATGCGTCCAAGCATGGGAGAAAGAGGAGAGACGTTGCATTTTTATATTCCTTCAATCAATCAATCAGGGAGCTTTGATTCCATCTTTTTGGCTTTGGCAACACCGTCCACAATGGTTCCCACGATGCCAAAAGCGATTTTCACATTTGGTACACATTGTGGATGCCCTTAACCGTACCACTTGGTTTTGCTCCTGTGTGCTATCTATACAAATCTCAATTATATTGATCTAAAAAATTATAGAATCAAAGATTAGTAAAAAGGAGGTAATTTTGCCGTGCGCATGGCGGGGGAGGTTTCTTTTTTTTGGAGGACGTTGTCCTGGCAGTTTGCTAACATGCGGTCCCACGTGTCAGTGCTTTACCAAGCTGATCCGCGTCCCACATGAGGCAGAACAACGGCAGAAGCAACACGTGGTTAAGTTGAAGAAGATGAGGGAGAAGCGGATTCAAAGAACGGTGAAACGATGGTTGCTTTGTACCTCCAACTTATTTTTTTAGCATTATTACTGCGTCCCTCCAACTTAACTGCGGGAAAGGTGCATCTTTGTGATTTGACGCCTCATTGCTCATTACTACGTCGGCGCCATGACTGGGGTGGTTCACCCCGGCTGCTCTGCACTGTATTCCGGTATGGCACGTGGACCAGGTAGCTTGATGTCCCACATGTCAGCGAACGGGACTAGAAGATTTATAAAAGCGAGCGCTCCACTCTTACGACGGAGGAGTAGATTTACGACGCCCAAAGTTGAACTGTCACTTGTACTGTATAGTACTATAGTTTTGCTGTTTCGCACGATCCATCGATACATACCCGATTAAACAGGAAAGGGCGGGAATTTTCCCGCGCGGTAGATGATACTGGCCATACATTTCAAAGGCTATTTTAATGTATGCAAACTGAATAATTATAAGTAACAATATGATATCTAGTAAAACTAAAAACACATATGATTTATTGTGTTAGGATGTAGTACTAGTGCTGTATTGCATAGTTGTTAGATTTAACATGCGAGAACGTGTAGAGATGTAGTTTTGGAGGGCCTACAGAGAGAAAAGAGTAATACGGTCACCGAACTTCGGAATAAGCTGATTACAGTCACTATATACGTTTTGCGGTGATTATCCGGTCACTTGGTCACAGTTCAACATCGGATTGCACTCTGTTGACCGGCCAAATAGTCTGCGTGGCGCCATGTTGACTAGTTAAATTGACCACGTTCCTTGTGGGTCCCACCTGTCAGTTCGCATAGGGAAAAGGTCAGATAAACACAAATTTACGCAGGCGACAAGGCTCCAACCCGCGCGCTGGAATCACCTGGTTGTGTATGTGTCTGCTGTACCTGATGTGTGCGCATGCACGTGTAGCTTGAGCACTTGAGCGTGAGAGTGTGTGTTGGTCGTGTGGTGTACTGGTGTGTGCATGAATGCGTGCGTGTGTGCGTGTGAGTGTTGCATGCGTGCCTGGCTGCGTGTGTACGTGTTAGTGTTGCGTGCGTGCGTGGGTGCATGTGTTTGTGTGAGTGTTGCGTGGATGGAGTTCGTGTGCATGCGTGCGTGTGTGTATAATCACCACACCAACTCCTGTGTGTTAAAACAGACGGCTCAGCATACCAATACAAGGCCACCTTGTCCGCTGTGCCCACGGTCATGACTTCGAACCACCGTCAAAATATTTTTTTGTCGTTTGTTTTCATTCTTACAAGCAAGATGCCCATGCATTGCACGTAACATCAAGATGCACTTGTATGACTTGTTTATCTTGTGAGAGAAAAGGATGAACGAGGGAAGGCCTTATTTGCAAATGTGGAGAGGTGTGTGGGTACCTTTTTGCAAAATTGCCATAGTTTCTTTCCTATCTGTCAGATATAAATCGGACGGCCTGTCTTGCAGGATGGCAGGCACACCATCATCACCAACTCTGTTTTTTATAAGAGTGTATTTTATGTATTTTTATAATAGTGTAGATGAAGAGTAGATACAAGTCGACAGGTGGGAACGATGTTGGTGAGATAATGCGATGCAACACTAGAGGTGCCACGTGGAGCGTTTAACTGGTCAACTAGTCATGTCATGAGCAAATACAAAGTTGTACGGTGAGCCCGTGTCTGTATAATAACCACTAAACGTAAACGGTGACCGTAATGAGTGGATTATCAAGTCCAATGTATGTATCGTGCTTCGCTTCAAATACAATGATCATCATTGCATATATCGCGAGAGAAAGATGAAACACGCGTGAATTTTCTGGGGCTTACTTTTAGAGGACACGGAGATAGTTTTGTGTGCATACGTGAAAGGGGCGACAGGGGGTATGCGATGGAGAGAGAGATGCTCTTCGTTTCTCTTTATTATGACTAACTTTGTATATAGTATAAAAATATACAAATTCATAGTGCAGAATAAAAATCATTGTGGGCACCATGCAATGCAAATTAGCGTTCGTACTCCTCCATATAACTTTGTAAGGTTGTATATATGTAGAAACTCTAAAATAATTTTTTGGCCACACTTTATTCAAAAGGAATGTTGTATGCGAAATAAACGTGAAGAGAGGGCTTTTTAGATCAATGGGGTACGTGATGTAACATGTGTGAATGTGTAGTTGATGCATTTGGCGGGGCCTAGAGAGGTATGTGTGTGTATTACGATTCGAGAGAGGCATGGATAGAGGGGCCGACGGGGCGTGGGAGAGATAGCACGAGAAACGAGAGTGGTCTAGAGAGAGAGAAATATGACGTCACGACAAGAGATTCCATTCCCTTGAGTGTGTATATGCAAGGGGGGAGGGAATAGAGGCACCAGGAGAAATTTTCTGTGTGTGTGGTGGTTGTGTTGGTATGTGTGGGTGTGAGAAGATAATGAGACGTGGGGGCAGAGGGTGTGTCATCGCGTGAGGTCCGGCGGTTCGAGGTGAGGCCCTTCGTTCGGTTCCGTCCTGCGCCACATTGGTCGGCCCATGACACATTTAGGAAGACCCATGGATGACTAGTCGTACAAAACAAAGATAGCAGAATTGTGAAGGACTCTGTGTCCACTGACAAAGCCGGCTAGGATTTGTAACCCTAGGTTCTTGGACTAAGGTAACCCCTTTATCTCTGATATTACTATTCATCCAACCTAACTTTAAGGGCATCCTACAAAATGCTCTGCTAGAATCATACTCGTCGATTAGGAAGAGAGGTGTGAGATAATGCGTGAGAGACAGGCGTAAAGATAATGTGCGTACATGAGACACGTAGGCAGGTCCATGTATATAGAAAGGGTCGATGAGGATTGTGCGTGTGTATGTTTGCGAGAGGAAGAGTGCATGTATACCGCATGAGACACATAGGCAGGTCCATATAAATTGTATCCAAATATCAGGATGGGATCATGATATTTGCAATTCGCGTAAGGAGCGGTCATTGATCCATCAGACATCTAGATTCTATCGAATTTGAGCATGTCTATATTATTATTCGACACAATTGATCCACATAGTTAGTATTTTGAACTCCAGACAATGCATCGCTTTAGCAATCGAATATAAACGTGGGTATAGTTCATGTTGTGTGTGTAAAGCACATTATACATACGAAAGTTACACAACGGACATTTATAAATTGCTACCTATGAACTAGCATACATTTGAATTCAACCTAAGGTGGTTTAAAAAAATCGAATTCAACATGAAGTCCATTCAATTATTTGAATTTGATATCATGGCATTTGTAAACCATACCTAAACTATGGGGGTACCAATCTTTGCTCTGATTTTGTACATAATAGCATATGTAGTCGTGTACAAAATAGATTCAAATTTAGCTCCTCCATTCCAAAATAATCGTAGTTATAGGATTTTAAAGTGTCAAAATTTCAAAAGGAAGCGGATAATTTAATGAGGTTTTCAAACATACAAGGTCAAATATAACGTTGTCTATTTAGGTCAATCCTCATAGTTCAAAAGTACTCTAAACGTGAATGCTTGTGTTTCAAAATTTCGAACGAAGCGCCAAAAGAGCCTCTACTCGCCCGAAACCGTGTGAGACCAATGTTTGGTAGTACAAGGAAATTACTTTTCTAATAACTCCGACCTGTGAAACCTACCGGCCCGACGTCCAAAGGTCTAAACCGGGGTAGGTTTGTAGCTTCATCTAGACGCCACGCAACCGCCTCCGAAAAACATTCATACACAATGGCCGCCTAACAACACATGCGCGCGGCCGAAATCGCTCCCGCCCACTATTTGGGACACCTGGGAGTACCATCCTACCCCCGACCCGCAGTAGGTCCGAAATTTAAGAGGGGGGCAAAGTTTGTACTTTCCCCAAATTTCAAACAAGCGCCCCCATCTTTTGTTCAAAAAAGCCAAAACGAAAGGCCCCCTGCATCAAACATGGTTCCCCCCCACCCGTATGATTCCCCATTCGTACTCCGTGGGCGCCAAAACTACCTCTCCACCAGCCGCGAAACCCCGGTGTCCTCCGTCCGCCACCCCATCCCACCCATCAACCGTCGCGCTCCTCCATCACGCCGAAGCCGATACCCCGACGTCGTCGTCCACCGCAACCTCAACCGCAACGCCCTCCACGGCTAGTAGTTGAATACGAGGCCGAGCCGTCCGTACCCGAGCCAGTTCAACCACGCTGTCCTGCGCCTCACCGCTGCCGCTCCAACATCGCCACGCTCCACCGCACCAGGGTTGTTCCTGCTACGCCGTCCTTCGCCGCCTCGGATCTGTTTCCCCTCCGCCGACATACGGCCACGGCAACACAGTCAACAATTTGGCCATGGGTTCGTCCAAGCCTGCACCCTCCAGAACATTGGTTTCCCCGATAAAAAGAAGAAGATCGCCGCGACATGTGGAGGTGACCACACCGCAAGAAGAAGGTACTCCTCTTCCCTTATTCGTGCAAATCTTACGTCTCTGCTTGCACGGTATTCATCCCACAGAAGACACTAGTTGACCGCTTCTTCTTGATACTAGATGTTCCTAGTAACTTGAGATGCACAAGGTTTCTCCTCATATACTATTTCACCTTAGCTAGAGGTCCGTCGCCCCCCTGAATTTCAATTTCTGGCCAGTTGATTCCTAATTTATAGAAGCATTCCCCGGCGTAATAGGCGCTAGTACGGCTATTACGCCGGGGAAGCAGCACCTTGGTGTTTATCTTAGGGGCGTCTGCGGCCTAGAGCTACTGGCGCCCGATCTGGAGGTCGGCCGGGATTAAAGGGATGGCTTGGGGGCGATGCCAAGCACGGCGGTGGTGTGAGGTCGATGGGAGGGCGGGGCGGCAGAGGCATGGGTCTGGGTCGGTGGTCGCTGGCGGTTCGAGAAAGATCGTCAACAGTGACTGGCGGGAGGTAGACGAAGCCCATCTGCCCGTTCCTTATAGATCGGACGGTTCATTAAAAAAATTGACTGACCTATTTATTTTCAATGATCGTTATCTTAGATATGACCACATGTGGTGGTGTCTTTGGAGGAGTACTTGCATTTCCTGTGCTCATATATTACAAAATCATACGGAGTAGAATCTAATTTTGTTTGCCATGCAATGTTGTAGAGCTATCATATGTCTCCTGTCATTTATTTTTCAGCCACACGCTATCTCGCTACTTTTACGATTGCACTAGTTCTGCACACACTTCATCCATACTCTCACTATTGTGTTTTTATGCAAGGGTATTTCAGAGTCTGCCGAAAGGGAAGCAAAAAAGAAAAGAGACAAGTCGTGCCAGCTTTCTACGCGATTAGGCGCGGCACGTTAAAGTGCTTTAAAGGGTGCAGTGTTAGCAGATGGAGATGGTAAACGTAGCTCTGGAGTTGATGATCTCGCTCGCAATGAACCACCATCCCAGGTGCTTGCTTTAACTTCGCGGTGTCATATGTGGTTGCATGTTCCATATGGTGTCTAGCTTGTATTCGAAAGGCCGAAGTCGGTCTTTATTAAGATAAGGATTTTTACATGAACCACCATCCCGTGAGCACGGAAGACAAATAGCTAGTCAGGGCACCGGCCGAGCGGTGACAAGCCCAAGAAAGACAGGCATCACCTCGAAGCCAACTAAAAAGCCGCGATGGTGGCGAAGCAGCCCGCCTCCCACCGTGCTCTCGGGTCCTAGATGATCATGTTCACCACTCCACCGGATGTCTAGCTTGTATTGCTTCCAATTTGGTTAAATTGCATCTGCTTAGCTTACACATTATACCTTTGAATATGACATACCTTTCGGTTTTTGGTACATACTAGTACATCTGTGTATTAACAATGTTCTTACATCAAACTAATGTTCTTGTGTATCCCTCATCAATCACTTATGACGAGGCAGGCAGGCAAGGGGACTACTCCTCATTTAAAGAATGCAGCGTCGCCTCCCGACATGATTCTCAAGAAATGAAATGCTAGATGAAGATAGTGAACGTAGCTCAGTAGTTGATTACAGCATTTCCCTACACTAGCATCGCAGTGCTTGCTCTAACTTCGCAGCGTGATATGTCGTTGCATGTTGCATATGGTGTCTAGATTGTAATTCTTCCAATCTGGTTAAACTGCATGTGCTAATCTTCTTAGCTTATACACCTGTAAATGTGACATTATACCTGTTAATGTGACATGCCTTCCTGTATTTAGTACATAGTACATCTATCTATTAACCATGTCCTTACATAAAACTATTTTTTTTGTATCCCGCATCAATCAATATGACGAGACACCTTTAGTATATGCAGTGCGATATTAGTTGCATCTTTCATATGATTTATAGCATGCGCTGCTTCTAATTTGTTGAAATTCCATTATGATGGGACGCTTTTAACTTGGCAGAGTCATATTGGTTGCATCTTTCATGTGGTGTCTATCTTGCATTGCTTCTTATTTGCTGGAATGGTTTCTGCTTAGTTTACACAAACAGTTGTGAACATGTCATGCCGCCTGTTTTCGTACATATTCCATCCTGGTATCATGTGTTTGCCTTACATCAAAGTAGTGATTGTCAAGATCATGCATGAATGAGTTACGAAGAGAGAATTTTATTGCTTTTTCTTGTCGGTTTTACTTGACAATTCAAAATCAATAAAGCTGAAGGAAGTTAGCAAGGCAGCGGATAAAGGTGCTCCTTCCAAACGGAGGGCCTCTACAGTTTCTACTCCTCCACACCCCCAAGATGATTTCCAAGACAACACATGCATACACACTCAACAAAGCTGTGTTTATGATGAGCACGTCTCCCCTAGTGCAGCATCACCGGTGCTCCCTCTAACTTGGCACTGTTATATGTGGTTGCATGTTATGTGTGATGTCTAGCTTGTATTGCTTCTAATTTTGTTGAATTCCATCTGCTTACTTTACACATTATACTTGAATAAGACATGTGTTCCTGTTTATAGAACATACAATATCTGTCTATCACACCATGTTCTTACATCAAATTACTACTGTTGTGTACCCTGCAACAATCACTTATCATAAGACACGTTTGACTTCGGAGTGTGATATAGGTTACATCTCACATTCTTTTCTAGCTTGTACTACTAATTTGTTGAAATGGCACTTATGACGCAGACAGTTTTAACTTGGTAGAGTGATATTCGTTGCATCTTTCATATGGTGTCTAGCTTTCATTGCTTCTAATTTGTTGAAATGCCTTCTCCTTAGTTTACACATCATAAGCTGTGAATATGCAATGCTGTGAATATGCAATGGCACTAATGACGAGAGACCTCTAACATGGTAGTGTGATGTTGTTTGCATCTTGCATATGATTTATTTCTTGTACTGCTTCACATTTGTTTAAATGCCATTTATGCTGAGACACTGTTAACTTGGCAGAGCGATATTTGTAGCATCTTTCATATGGTGTCTACCTTCCATTGCATTGCTTCTAATTTGGTGAAATGTCTTCTTCTTAGTTCACACATCATAGTTCTGGTTATCTCTTCCGTCCTGTTTTTCATACATATTACATCCTCCTATCATGTGGTTGTCTAACATCAAAGTTCAGTTAAATTCGCATCACGCATCAATTTGTTCCGAAGAACTAAATTGTTATTCGTTTTTCTTGTCGGCTTGACTTAACATGGCACAGAGAAAGAGGAAGAAACACAGAATGGCAGGGAATGAGAAGCGGATGAATCCTGCAGATTCTGCTGGTACTGATGGTGCAATAGAAGGTGAAAGTCCAGCAGAAAATTCTACAAACATGGCATCCCATGCTACACGAGCTGCAAAAAAAGCCAAACATAAACAAATAGCTGACACCAAACAAGCAGAGACAGCCCTAGTTCTTGCAACACCTACCACAGTACTACGGTTGCCACGACATACTCGTATGTCCAATCGAGCTAGCAAAGACGTTCCCAAGCTCCATTGCCACCGACACTACTTCCCAAGCACTCTTGACACAAGACGAGTTGGCAATATCAGATGAACCTTGTGAGCTTCAACAGCAAGAAGGTAGTTGCTGGAGTCAAGTTACAGTTGCATGCTTCTTTATATGTAGTCTCACAGTTTGATGTACACTAACACTTCCTATGTTCGTTGTTGGACTAGCACCTAGGCACAAGAGGAAACAAACATCAGGGATAATGCTCGATAGGTTAAGTAAATCTAGAGGAGGAAGAATGGAGATCCGTTTTGAGGCAGGTTTAAAAAGGCCACGTGATGCTACAGAGTCAGCCAAGTTAGTATCAGAGGCAGCGGTTGCCGTTAAGTGTGATGTACGTATCCTCCCAACATGGATTCAGTACAGGAATGACAAAGACGAAACCCAGTTCAACACCTTCCTCGACCATTTATCTGTAAGTATGGTTATGTATGGAAACTAGTAATATCGCCTTGCTCTTTCCCATACTTTCTAGGTTGCTGATAATGAGACTCCCCTAATTTTCAACAGATGAGGTTCAAGTTGGATAGCCAAGATGATGCAACCAGACAAGCTTGCACCCATGTTTTCAAGTCTGCTCATGACAAGATCGGTATAACTTGAGGAAAACTCACTTTGAAGGCAAGGCTAACGGTGAACTTTCCCAAACATCTCGATGGAAAATATATCGGATGAAGACCGGAGGGCCTTGTTAAACACCGGTCCGATCCAAGTATCGTGTACATTATATATATGTGATCAGATCAAATGTTGAAGTCCTATTGACGCATGTGCCACACAAATCTATCTTCCCGTAGGTGAACTGTTCAAAGAACAAGGCCAACCGCACGTAAAGTGAAATTCCAATGCATTTACGGGATCTCGTAGCTATATTGCACACTGCGAGGCTCTTGTAATTAGCTGATGTTTCACTCTTTTCTCTGTACCATATTATTAGATCTATATTGACTTGTTCGAAATGCAGAGGAAAGCCCGCAAGGACCAAAAAGTACCTGAACCAAATGCTGTGGAAATCTTCAAGGACTATCACACCAGCAAGAAGAAGGGCATGACTACACCAGTCAAAGCCGCTGTTGTAAATCCTTAATCCTCATGCCTTTTAACTACTACTTACTCTGACTTATGCCTTGAACTGCATGGTTTTCAGCCAATGTCTATTACTCTTTTCAATTTTATACACAATTGTCTTAGCCTATCATTGCACCTCACAAGGTTTAAAAGGGAGGAGTGATGTTCCTTTAATCTTGACCCGTAATCTAGTTCCGTGATGGACTTGCCCACACAATGTTACAATTGCCTCTTTGTCTCTTCTCAGTTGTTTTGTGATATGAATGATGTCATACTATGCTTACCGTATTATAAACTTCGTCTCTTTATCCTTAGCCCTCAATACAATGTGAAGAAATAGACAATACATTAGCGATGGTACATGGTCATATGTTTGGAACCTGGTTTTATTATGTACTTTGCAATAAAATACAACTAATATTTTACATGGGTTCACGAGAATAAGTTACGTATATAGACCAAAGTTATTTTGTTCGGTTTGCTGCCTCCTTAATATCTTCTGTTACGGTACTACTAATGTAAAACCTCAACTTTTCAAAGCAAGCTATGAAAAAATGGTGGAACCGCCACCTTACGAAGGTGGCGAGGCAACTATAACCGCAATGTCAGCTCTTGTCGCAATGGGTCGATGCACATCCACTAACGATTGCCAAAAGCACGTTCTGCGTATCTTTGGGTTGGTTGTTAAGGCAATATCGTCCAAACTGCCTCATGATCAAGATATGCAAGCTCAAAGCAATGTTGTATCTGCGCTCCAGACACAAGTCCATTCCCTAACAGAGGCCCTTTGTGAAACAAGGAGAAACATTGCTCAATGTCGTCAAGATATGCATGGTTTTGAAACCAGACTATCAGACATTTTCTATGTTGTTCAGGAGCCTAGGGGAAATGAAGGCGAGGCTTATGGTGCTCCATCGGACAATACAAAGATGAAAATGTAAGTCCAGGTCAAATGAACCGAGCTTCTGAACTTCTGGTGGTGCATTTATCTGCTAGACTGTTAATTTTTATGCCAACCTTCCTTTTGTTATATAGTTGTAATTTTTTTGGTGCGATACAAAATTTATTCTTAACGTGCAGCCACCGGCTGAAGAAAACAACAAGCCATTTTTGTACAGTGTAGGGTGTTCCCTATATTTGCACTGGTGGCGATCTTTGATCCGAGTGGATGTAATCTGTGCAATCGCCTTAATAGCCTAGCGTTAGTTTCGGCCTTATTTATTTCCTAGTGAGGGAGTCCTGGACTAGGGGGTGTCCGGATAGCCGAACTATCACCGTTGGCCAGACTCCTGGACTATGAAGATACAGGATTGAAGACTTCGTCCCGTGTCCGGATGGGACTTTCCTTGGCGTGGAAGGCAAGCTTGGCGATACGGATATGTAGATCTCCTACCATTGTAACCGACTATGTGTAACCCTAACCCTATCCGGTGTCTATATAAACCGGAGGGTTTTAGTCCGTAGGACGAACAACAATCATACCATAGGCTAGCTTCTAGGGTTTAGCCTCTCTGATCTCGTGGTAGATCCACTCTTGTACTACCCATATCATCAATATTAATCAAGCAGTAGGGTATTACCTCCATCGAGAGGGCCCGAACCTGGGTAAAAACATCGTGTCCCTTGTCTCCTGTTACCATCCGCCTAGACGCACAGTTCGGGACCCCCTACCCGAGATCCGCTGGTTTTGACACCGACATCGGTGCTTTCATTGAGAGTTCCTCTGTGCCATCGCTGTCAGGAAGGATGCCTCATCCCGTCTTTAAAGATGGCACCGTTGCTAAAGGAGCTTTGGCCACCGGCCAAACTCTCCGGCTAGGCGGTTTTCTTATGACCGCCTGTTCGGCCGCCGCGCCGAGGATGACTTCTCGGGTCATCGAAAGCAATCTTCACGTTAACTTGGAACTCACCGAGCAGTTAGATCCGATGGAGCTCACTTCCTTGAACGAGCTCTTGGATCGCATCGCCGCCCTGGGAGTCGCTACAGACTACGATCAGATCGGGCCTAAAACCGATCTGAGAGATCTCAACCCTCCCCAGGCTACCCACCACGTTGCCGTGGTAGAGGAACAATACGGCGACTCTTCTCCTACCTTACGGACTAGCTATATCCGGATTCCTGACCCCTCCATGTCAGATTCCCGCGTAGGGGAGGACACCACTCAAGCCCTGAACTTAAAGTCAGGCAACAGGCTAGATTCATTGGACAACCTCCAAGAACCTAAGCTTCCAAGTTCAGAAACTTCTTGGCCCCTGAATCTTAGATCGGACGGGGTTCGGAATTTAACTCCACCCTCCCACCCAAACATAAGCGATCTATCCCAAATCCGGCAAGAGCCCGGTGAAACAGTACAACATTAACGGGCGATTCCTCCTGGTTTTGGACAGGATAAAGGACTGCCGCGAGGAGGACGAAATCTCATTCTTCTGCAATAATTGCACGGACAAGGGAATCCTAAACGCCATAAGTCGTCATGAAATTACACGATTAGCTGACTTGGCGTCCATAGTACGAAAGTACTGCGCGATGGAGAGCGCCTGGAAAACCGAAATCAAATTTTGGGATAATCCGGCCCCGAATACGACCCTAGTCCGAAATAAAAGGGTGCATCATCACCAGCCACCTGGGTTACATACCAAAAAGCAAAAACCCCCCAAAGGGCATGGAACCGTCTTTGGAGGGATGGCTCAATGGACCTGCAAAATTCATAGCACGTAGGGCGCCACTCCAACTCATAGCCTTAGAGCATGTTGGATACTACGGCAGTGGCCAAAAGTGGCGAAGAGCTCTTAGCTCCAGAGCACCAGCCCAGCAATACCAAAGACGGTATTAACAGTCTTGAGACTTTCGCATCAAATAATATGCGGAAGCGAACACTCCGCAGCCTTGCCGAAGTCTACCAGATAGCAACAATAAATCCATGGAGTGACACGACTATTACCTTTAACGCCAGTGACCAACCTAAGTTCCGAACAGCCCGAGCACCAGCCGCATTGGTCCTCAGTCCAATAGTGGACGGCTTTCGCCTTACCAAGGTACTCATGGACGGCGGCAGCGGATTAAACCTCATCTACGAGGAAACCCTTCGAAAAATGGAAATAGACTGGAGCCGCATTGAGCGAAGCAGCACAACCTTTAGAGGAATAATCCCCAGTCGGGAAGCATGTTGTACAGGAAAGATCACACTAGATGTGGTGTTGACGCACGGACAATTATAGGTCCGAGGAGGTCACATTCCAAGTGGCCCCGTTCAGCAGCGGATACCACGCTCTATTAGGGCGAGAGGCATTCACAATTTTTCAAGCTATACCCCATTACGGGTACATGAAGCTCAAAATGCACGGACCCAACGAAATTATCACTCTCGGTAGTGACCCGGACATAGCGCTCCGCGCCGAAAATAAAACAGCCGCACTTGCCCTTGAGGCACTATCCGAAGCCCTAGCGGTAGAGGAACTCACTGCGCTGCGCTCCATGGTGGACATGGATGATGTGGCACTCGATAAGAGATCCAAGTCCACCTCTTTTAAACCGGCAGACGAAATAGTCAAATTCCAAGTCCATCCAACGGACACTACAAAAACGGCCTCCATCGGGGCACAATTAAACCCTGATGTGGACGCCGCATTACGAGAATTCCGACGCGAAAATTGGGACATTTTGCTGGCACCCTTCAGACATGCCAGGAATCCCACGCCGGCTGGCATAGCACAGCCTAAATATCCTAAAAGGATTCAAGCCAGTCAAACAAGCTCTTCGGCGTTTCTCCGAACCCAAGAGACATGCCATGGGAGAGGAGCTAGCCAAACTATTGGAGGCCGGATTCATCAGAGACATTAAACATCCGGACTGGCTAGCAAACTTGGTAATGGTACCAAAGAAGGACAAATCCTGGCGCCTATGTGTCGATTTTAAGGACCTTAACAAGGCTTGCCCAAAGGATCCCTTCCCCCTCCCCCGCATCGATCAAATTATCGACACTACCGCAGGACACGATTCATTGTGTTTCCTCGACGCATACTCCGACTACCACCAAATTAAGATGGCAGAGGCAGACCAAGCCGCAACGGCATTCATCACTCCATACGGCTCATTCTGCTTCAACACAATGCCCTTTGGGCTCAAAAACGCCGGCGCAACATATCAGCGCATGATTCAGACATGTCTGGCAAACCAGCTCGGCAAAAGCAGTGGAGGCGACGAGACGATGTGGTCGTCAAATCCAAGCATGTCGAAACCCTAGTCGACGACTTGAGGCTCACATTCAATAATCTCCGAACGTATGACATCAAGCTCAACCCGGAAAAATGCGTTTTCGGCGTACCAGTCGGAAAGCTCTTGGGCTTCATTGTATCCGGTAGAGGAATTGAAGCAAACCCAGCCAAGGTCCGAGCTCTGTCACAATTGGATACCCCCAAAGACCTCAAACAAATACAAAAATTGACTGGATGCATGGCGGCTCTAAGCCGCTTTATCTCCCGCTTAGGAGAAAAGGCATTACCCCTTTATCGCCTCCTCCGGCACCGAACACTTCGAGTGGACGGATGCTGCCTGCCAGACTTCGAAGAAATCAAAGCCATATTGGCAACAAATCCGGTCTGGCCGCCCAACATGGGCGAACCGATGCTATTATACATCGCAGCAACCCATCAAGTTGTAAGCGCGGTGCTCGTTGTCGAAAGAGAAACGGACGGACACAAGTTCCCTCTCCAAAAACCAGTTTACTACGTGTCCACTGTCCTAACTCCATCCAAGTCACGGTACCCGCATTACCAAAAGATAGCATACACGGTGTTCATGGCATCCCGGAAGCTGCGACACTACTTCCAAGAGTGTTCGATAACAATAGCCTCCGAAGTACCTCTTAATGACATTATAAACAACCGCGGCGCAACGGGCTAGATAGCTAAATGGGCCATTGAGCTTCTCCCGTTCGACATAACCTACAAGCCACGTCGAGCTATTAAGTCGCAAGTTTTGGCTGACTTCATCGCCGAATGGACTGAAGCCGAACTCCCTAAAGAGTACGGCGCATATTCCAACTGGATCATGCACTTAGACGGCTCCAAAATGTTGGCGGCACGGGGCTGGCGTCATTCTGACGTCCCCAACCAGAGATACAGTCCAATACATACTTCAAATAATGTACACGGACTCCAACAACGCAGCCGGATACGAGGCCCTTCTACATGGTCTCCGGATGGCAGTCTCCATGGGCATTCAACGCCTAGAGGTGCGTGGGGATTCGAACCTCGCGATATACCAAATAAATGGGGACTTTGATGCCAAGGATCCGAAAATGGCAGCTTATCACAATGCCTTCCTAAAAATTTCAGCTCGGTTTGAGGGGCTCGAATTTCACCATATAGCCCGGGATAACAACCATGCATCAGCGCAAAGCGCGATGCCATCCCCCCCCCCCCCCGACATTTTCCTAGAGAGGCTTTTCAAGCCATCCGTACTATGGGAGGGAGAGTCCGGAAATAACAACCCGGACCCAACCACACTGCCCCACACCGAACATTGCGACATAGTTGGTGGTCCCGCCAACGAAATAACACCGTCAGCCCACGAAATAATGGCAGTCATCGCCCCGTGGACAGAACCATTCCTAGCCTACCTAACTAGGCAGGAACTTCCCGAGGACCAAAACGAGGCCCGCTGCATAGTGCGGTGGTCTAAGGCCTATAAGGTCCACGAGGGAGAGATTTATAAGAAAAGCACAACCGGAGTCCTTCAAAGGTGTATCTCCGAAGAGGAAGGGCGGAATCTCCTGGCTGAAATTCATGCCGGACTCGGCGGGCACCATGCCACAGCCCTGGCCCTTGTAGGCAAGGCCTTCCGTACAGGATTTTATTGGCCGACGGCCCGGGCAGATGCTCAGGACTTAGTCCAACGATGCGTCGGTTGCCAGCTCTTTGCTAATCAAAGCCACATGCCACCCACCGCCCTCAAAACTATACCCATCGCCTGGCCCTTCGCGGTCTGGGGGCTTGACATGGTTGGACTCCTTAAAGGAGGAACCCACAAGCAAAAATATCTATTGGTCATGGTGGATAAATTCACCAAATGGATAGAGGCCAAGCACAGTAAAGACGGCGAATCCGGACCGTGATAGACTTCATATCGGGGTAGTACACCGATATGGCGCCCCCACAGCATCATCACCGATAACGGCACGAACTTCATGGCGATGAGGTCAAACTCGTGCAAAACATGGGCATCAAGCTTGACTACGCTCAGCCTATCACCCCCAAACTAACGGTCAAGTCGAGCGAGCAAACGGTCTAATCATGAGCGGCATTAAACCCAGACTAGTGCGGTCCCTCAAGGAATCTAACACGCACTGGGTAGAGGAGCTCGACTCCATACTCTGGGTGCTGCGGACCACGCCGAATCGCACTACCAGATTCACACCATTTTTATGGTATACGGCGCATAGGCAGTTTTGCCCTGCGACATAATTCATGACTCACCTCACGTGCGCATGGACGAAGAAAGAGAAGCCGAGCTCGGTCGGCAGGACATCTTGGACGCCTTGGAGGAGGAGCGTGACATGGCAAAAGCTCGTTCCGCATTCTGTCAACAGCAGGCTCGAAGATATCAAAGCAGGGATGTACGGGCCAAAGCTTACAATGTTGGCAAACTAGTTATACGCCTGCCGGACAAGAAAAAGGACAAACTCAAGCCCAAATGGGAGGGTCCCTTCATCATCGACCAAGTCCTGACCGGCGGAGCGCATCTGCCGTGAAACGCATCAGATAACCGACTCGAGCCAAACCCATGGAACGCAGCCCGTCTCCGAAGATTCTACGCCTAGTGCCGGATTCTGAGTTCGTCTCCTTCCTCCGTATATATTTTATACTTTAAGCTGTCTTTTATTTCTCTCCTTCTCCCTCCTTTTTTCCGACGCCGTTAAAGGCCTGCTTATGCATTGTTCAAGACACTTGACGCGCTATCCGCTCATTATACTCGGGGCTTCTTTAATGAAGCTTATTTATACGGGCTTTATGCCCAACACATGTGTCACACTTCCGCATGTACCTTTTATTCACCATTATATGCATCGATATGACTTAAGTTTTGGCCAAGATGGGTTGCCTGGCTCCTGTGCTTACCCCTACGTTCCCGATTGTTCGGCTAGGTGGTAAAGGGAGCACCTCTGCGATTGTTACCGCCAGGTCAGCCGAACGTGTACCTCAGACTGGGTGAAACCGAAAGCTAGCGTTCTTAAGGGAATATTCGGTCGGTGAACTAAAAGACGATTTTTTATTTTTCATTTATCTGCCCCCAGATGCTTTTCTGCTTTTTTCGCAGTCCGGACATGCACTTTAGGGCATGCCTCCCAGGGAAACGAACCCCTAATGGAACTATTCCCCCTGGAAGATGTTTCTTACTAACCATGTAATATAACATAACTAGTTGGGCACTTGTATGATAAAGCACTAATGACCCCTATGCCTGGTCTCCACGCATGCCCCGGTTTTTACATAACCGCGAGGGTATTCGGACACACTCCGGACTATTGGGTCCCGAGGTTGAAGCGAAAAGGTCCGCTACGACAAACGATCTACAATCCGGCTAGAAGGCATTTTACATGTCATTTTAAAATTACATAGTCAAATTTACTGATTGTATTCCTCTTCAATGCCGTCTAATAGGCTGTCTAGTTTACAGTTCTGCTGGGAATACTTTGCGGTCAACTCTACTTCGCCGTACACTAAGCTCACAGGGATCTCCTTCCCATCAGGCCCCACAGGTCCGACCTCGGCCATGTGGTTTGGGTCATAACCGTGTGCAGCGTCTTCACCATGGCCCGAGCCTCCCTAAGCGCCTTTGACGACTGGCCGATGTCTTCCATAGTCGGAAGCACCGCCGTGCTCCCTGAAGCTTCTCTGCAAGCTCTCCAAGGCCTTCGGGTAGGGAGTAGATGGCCACAAGGCATGGGCGACGCCTTTCATCACCTGCCGAACTCGTTCGTGCAGTTGCAATAGCTCGGGAAGAAGGTCACCCGTAGAACCGGGCATTTCCTCTTCTGGACGACCCGTGAGCATACCTACAGACATAACTCCGTTAATTGACTTCCTCGCCGAACTCTTTTTCAAAGTTCGCTCAATCACTTACTATAAATGCCGCGACGAAGTCGCCGATTCTCCATCACGGAGTCAGACAGCTGGGCACGAACATCCTTTAGTTCCTCACCCAGCTGGGTGTTGGCATCTTGGAGATTAGTTTTCTCTTGCCTCACCCTTGTAAGCACATTCTCGCCGGCCTTCAACCGGCGCAAGAGCTGTTGCTTGTCCGGATCTAGTCCGGCGCCATCGGCAGTATTATTGTCAGATTTACACACACGCCGCACTTCACAAACTATTTATCTTTTGAAGCATATATTACCAGAGGGGGTCTCTATGGCTACCCCTGTAGCGGCTAGTGCGACCTCAAGTTGGGCCTTGCATTCTTCAAGCTCCTAGGATAGTCGGGTATTCTTTTTTGTAAGATCCTGCATAACAAATGATCCTTAAATTAGTTATTCTAACTATTTTAAGTCTCGGGGGTTACTGGCATATATAAATGTCAAATTTCCTCACCCGTATGTCCTTTACATACTGCTCCGTGGCTCTGGCTAGACCATCTTGAGCGGCACAGAGGTGTGCATCTCCCGAATTGAAGGCATTCAAGGCCTCTTGGGAGAAACATGCGTCACGAAGAACTGTCCGGCGGCGCCTGTGATTCATGGCGCTCTCCACCTCGGAGTTGGTGGCGGACAATCTGTCGGCATCCTCTGTCGGAGGAGCATCCGACGCACGCCTCGTGCTCGCCTCAGCTTCTGGACCCGGCTTTGGAGCCTGGCTAGTGGAGGTTCGATTGGCACCCTCTCCGGACTCAGTCCGTGGCGCTCTTTTCTGAAAAGAGCACCAGCGTTAATCGCCTTCCAGGAATCAATCACTGGAATATGGTGACGCGCCATGCCGTTGCGGCGGAGTTTTGATCCGGACCGCACTTCTTTTTAACTTTCAAGGCCGTCACGCCTTGTTGGCTAGGCCGCCGCTGGCTCGGCCTCCTGCATCGAAGGCACCCTGCGAAACACCATTGGTATCTGATGATCAAAAATAAGCACGGATGGGTCATTATCGAGTATTGGGACCTCGGTCTCGATTACTGTGAGGCTGGAAGTATTCCGGGGTAATCGGCCGTAATGGCAACCAAGGCGTTATCGATGCTCAGTTGGTGATATACCCCATCAATCAGGTCCACCAATATGTCCGGATCCTCTTGGGAGGCCAGATCGAGGAGTCGTTCTGGATCCTTGGGTTGTGGAGGCGGGCTGTTTATGTCTTTCACGGCCTGGCGCAGTTCCTGCGTCAAAATCACAAAATGAGATACCTAACCATGGGAATACGGATCGGGTGTACAAAAAGAAATGTTCGCTTACCCAGCTTCGAGGATTGTTCATAGAAAATCCGCTCAATGGACCGACGCGAGAAAATCCTCCTCTTCTCCCTTGTACATCACGGACAAAATCTTCACCAGATCGGTGACCGATCCCGCCCCTTACGGCCATGACGGGTGGCATCGTCCTCCCGTTGAAATCCCACATGGGGTGGCCCCTATACTGGAGCGGCTGCACCCCCCGCATAATACATGTGGCCATGACACCGATCATGGTCAGTCTGGAATGAGCTAACAATCTTATTCGGCTCATCAGGTAAAGGTCGTCCCTGTCGTCTTCCCTCTGGGAGCTCCATGGGCGCCAACTCAGGCGTTTCTTCAAAGGAGCATTGCTGAACTCCGGGAGACCGATCCGAACAGGATCCGGCAGTGGGACGTCTTCTATATAAAACCATTCCGAAGGCCAGTCTTTGGACGCCTTCTTCGGGGTTCCGGATAGATATCTGGTCCCGGCGATGCGCCATAGTTCAGCTCCGCCCACTTGATATATTGACCCCTCATGAGAACGGGGTACAAGGCAGAATAATCTCTTCCACAACACAAAATGAGCCTCGACGCCCAAGAACAGTTCACAAAGGGCCACGAAGCCCGCGATGTGCAAAATGGAGGCAGGCGTAAGGTGGTGCAACTGGAGGACGTAGAACTCCAAGAGCCCCCGGAGAAACGGATGAATTGGAAATCCGAGTCCTCTTACTAGATAAGAGACAAAGCATACCCGCTCTTCTTTGGAGGGATCGGGGACACTCTCCGCTTGCTTTCCGCCCTTATAGGTGGCGAGTCCGGCTCGAACCGGAACCATGAAGGCCGGGGGAAGAAATCCCTTGGTTTGGAGTGTCACTAGCTCGCTATGCGGGACTGAGCATCTCTCCCAATTTCCGGGCTGAGGGCTGGGAGCGCGAGAGGAGGAGCCGCGTCGACTGTCCATGATGGAATGGATTTTTGTCAGAGGCGCTCCGATGAAAGCTCGCGGAGGGGGGATGGTGTGACTCAGATCTAGATCCTCGTCCCTTTTATAGGCGGCTCATTTGCAGCTAGGGGGATAAGTGTAAAAATACCCTGGCTTTTTGCATTCATTCAAACACGTGGAAGATGGCCATTATTGGGCGTGGAAGCCAGGAAGCGCAGCATTTATCAGAAGCCGGACACTATTCGACAAGTGTATGGAATTTGGAGAAGAACCCGCCTTGCAATGTTGAAGACAATCTACGCGCCGGACTCATCGCCATTGAAGCCTGGTTCGGGGGCTACTGAGGGAGTCCTGGACTAGGGGGTGTCCGGATAGCCGAACTATCACCGTTCGCCGGACTCCTGGACTATGAAGATACAAGATTGAAGATTTTGACCCGTGTCCGGATGGGATTTTCCTTGGCGTGGAAGGCAAGCTTGGCGATACGGATATGTAGATCTCCTACCATTGTAACCGACTCTGTGTAACCTAACCCTATCTGGTGTCTATATAAACCGGAGGGTTTTAGTCCGTAGGACGAACAACAATCATACCATAGGCTAGCTTCTAGGGTTTAACCTCTCTGATCTCGTGATAGATCCACTCTTGTACTACCCATATCATCAATATTAATCAAGCAGGAGTAGGGTATTACCTCCGTCGAGAGGGCCCGAACCTGGGTAAAAACATCGTGTCCCTTGTCTCATGTTACCATCCGCCTAGACGCACAGTTCGGGACCACCTACCCGAGATCCGTCGGTTTTGACACCGACACCTAGTCTTCTTTTTCCCTGGTTTGCTAGTGGCCGCAACTACCCATGGGCCATATACGGGCCGTAGGATCCATGGGCCTCCTACGGGCCGTCGATAAATGGGCCTGTAATCGGTGGGCCTCGGGGCGTCGATAAATGGGCCTGTAATCGGTGAGCCTCGGGCCGTCGGATAAAAGGGTCTACATGGGCCGTAATCGGGCGTAATTGGTATCGCTCAAAGACGGTAACGGGCCGTTAACAGGCCGTAGGACTGCAAAAGCTTAATTCTGTCACAGGCATAACGAGTCGTTAATGGGCCAGAATATAGGATGGGCTGGCTAGAAACGGGCCGACTCTTGCCATAGGCCGAATTTGGCCCATTAGGGTAACAGGCCAGTAACGGGCCGACTCTTGCCATGGGCCAAATTTGGCCCATTTGGGGAACATGCAGTAACGGGCCGACTCTTGCCATGGTCCGAATTTGGCCCATTAGGGGAACAGGCCAGTAACGGGCCGGAAGTAATCGAGGGCCGAAAAGGAGCCCAAGAACGTATGGGCCGTCAATAGGCCGAAAGCTAACACGGGCTGGAAACGGCCCATGTAAATCACGGGCCGTTAACGGGTACAAAGAAAATTACTGTTCATTATGGGCTAGAGTCACCGTGGCCTGTAAAGAAATTTGAAAGATCTGAAAGGCCTCATATGGGCCGAAAGACGTCGTGGGCCATACAAGGGCCGAAATTGAAATGGGCTGGTGTTATATTCGACGGCCCACATGACATTGTTGGGCTGATTTCCTTTAGTGCCAAAAGGGCCGTGAGTTAGCGGGCCGTAAAATGCGCTATTTGCGAAGAGACCGTTAACAGGCTTTTCATGGGCCAGCCCGTTAACTTTTCACCAAGTCAAACGGGCCGGCTTTGTAAGCTAAATGGGCCAGTGGTGGGCCGTGGCACGTGTCGACATATCATAGGCGGCTATCTGACCCACTGACGAGCTGACACGTGTTTCGTCCGGCCAATAAGAATTTTACACGTGGAAATTTCCCATTGGTCGGGGCTGTTAACGGGTTATCAGATCCAAAACCCGACCCGATAGCTTAACGGCGATCCGTTACGGTGGATGCCACGTGTCGGTCACCCTTGACGAAAGCACTTCTTTGACGCGCGATTTATTATCGTGGAAGTGGACACTTCCGTGATGATAATTTTGGTAATGTCATGGAACACTTCTACGACAGCACAGGTATGACTATCTTGATTCTGTCATAAATTTGTCATGGATGTACATGCATGACAAAAAACGCGACCTACTGTGACAAACACGTATCATCACGGAAGTGTATTTTTTTTGTAGTGATGAGGTGTTCTTTGATTGTCCTCCTTATGAGTGGCGGTCGGGGACGAGTGATGGTCTTTTCCTACCAATCTATCCCCTTAGGAGCATGCGCGTAGTGCTTGGTTTTTGATGACTTGTAGATTTTTGCAATAAGTATGTGAGTTCTTTATGACTAATGTTGAGTCCATGGATTATACGTACTCTCACCCTTCCATCATTGCTAGCTTCTTCGGTACCGTGCATTGCCCTTTCTCACATTGAGAGTTGGTGCAAACTTCACCGGTGCATCCAAACCCCGTGATATGATACGCTCTTTCACACGTAAACCTCCTTATATATTCCTCAAAACAGCCACCATACCTACCTATTATGGCATTTCCATAGCCATTCCGAGATATATTGCCATGCAACTTTCCACCATTCCGCTTTATCATGACACATTCATCATTGTCATATTGCTTAGCATGATCATGTAGTTGACATAGTATTTGTGGCAAAGCCACCGTTCATAATTCTTTCATACATGTCACTCTTGATTCATTGCATATCCCGGTCCACCGCCGGAGGCATTCATATAGAGTCATACTTTGTTCTAGTATCGAGTTGTAATCATTGAGTTGTAAATAAATAAAAGTGTGATGATCATCATTTTTCTAGAGCATTGTCCAAATTGAGGAATAAAAAAAGGAGAGGAAGGCCATAAAAAAAAGAGAAGGCCCAAAAAATGAGAGAAAAAGAGAGAAGAGACAATGCTACTATCCTTTGCCTCACTTGTGCTTCAAAGTAGCACCATAATCTTCATGATAGAGAGTCTCTTGTTTTTTCACTTTCATATACTAGTGGGAATTTTCATTATAGAACTTGGCTTGTATATTCCAACAATGGGCCTCCTCAAGTGCCCTAGGTCTTCATGAGCAAGCAAGTTGGATGCACACCCACTTAGTTTATTTTGTTGAGCTTTCATACATTTATAGCTCTAGTGCATCCGTTGCATGGCAATCCCTACTCCTTGCATTAACATCAATCGATGGGCATCTCCATAGCTCATCGATTAGCCTCGTTGATGTGAGACTTTCTCCTTTTTTGTCTTCTCCACATAACCCCCATCATCATATTCTATTCCACCCATAGTGCTATGTCCATGGCTCGCCCTCATGTATGCATGAGGGTTTATAAGTTTGAGATTACTAAAGTATGAAACAATTTCTTGGCTTGTCATCGGGGTTGTGCATGATGAGAGCATTCTTGTGTGACGAAAATGGAGCATGACTAAACTATATGATTTTGTAGGGATGAACTTTCTTTGGCCATGTTATTTTGAGAGGACATAATTGCTTAGTTAGTATGCTTGAAGTATTATTATTTTTATGTCAATATGAACTTTTATCTTGAATCTTTTGGATCTGAATATTCATACCACAATTAAGAAGAATTACATTGAAATTATGCCAAGTAGCACTCCGCATCAAAAATTCTGTTTTTATCATTTACCTACTCGAGGACGAGCAGGAATTAAGCTTGGGGATGCTTGATACGTCTCCAACGTATCTATAATTTTTATTGCTCCATGCTATATTATCTACTGTTTTGGACAATATTGGGCTTTATTATCCACTTTTATATTATTTTTGGGACTAACCTATTAACCGGAGGCCCAGCCCAGAATTGTTGTTTTTTGCCTATTTCATAGTTTGGCAGAAAAAGAATATCAAACGGAGTCCAAATGGAATGAAACCTTCGGCAACGTGATTTTTGGAACGAACAAGATCCATGAGACTTGGACCCTACATAAGAGAAGCTTCCAGGAGGCCACGAGGTAGGGGGCGCGCCCACCCCCCCCCCCCTCTAGGGCGCGCCCTCCACCCTCGTGGGCCCCATGTTGCTCCACCGACGTACTTCCTCCGCCTATATATACCTACGCATTCCCCAAACGATCGACACGGAGCCAAAACCTAATTCCACCGCCGCAACTTTCTGTACCCACGAGATCCCATCTTGGGGCCTGTTTGAGCTCACGAGGGGGGCATCAATCCCGGAGGGCTTCTACATCAACACCATAGCCTCTCCGATGAAGTGTGAGTAATTTACCTCAGACCTTCGGGTCCATAGTTATTAGCTAGATGGCTTCTTCTCTCTTTTTGGATCTCAATACAATGTTCTCCCCCTCTCTCGTGGAGATCTATTTAATGTAATCTTCTTTTTGCGGTGTGTTTGTTGAGATCGATGAATTGTGGGTTTATGATCAAGATTATCTATGAACAATATTTGAATCTTCTCTGAATTCTTTTATTGATGATTGGTTATCTTTGCAAGTCTCTTCGAATTATCAATTTGGTTTGGCCTACTAGATTGATCTTTCTTGCAATGGGAGAAGTGCTTAGCTTTGGGTTCAATCTTGCGGTGTCCTTTCCCAGCAACAGTAGGGGCAGCAAGGCAAGTATTATATTGTTGCCATCAAGGATAACAATATGGGGTTTTTATCATATTTCATGAATTTATCCCTCTACATCATGTCATCTTGCTTAAGGCGTTACTCTGTTTTCATGAACTTAATACTCTAGATGCATGCTGGATAGCGGTCGATGAGTGGAGTAATAGTAGTAGATGCAGGCAAGAGTCGGTCTACTTGTCTTGGACGTGATGCCTATATACATGATCATACCTAGATATTCTCATAACTATGCTCAATTCTGTCAATTGCTCAACAGTAATTCGTTCACCCACCGTAAAATACTTATGCTCTTGAGAGAAGCCACTAGTGAAACCTATGGCCCCGGGTCTATCTTCATCATATTAATCTCTATCACTTTATTATTGCCTTTGCTTTTTTACTTTGCTTTTACTTTACTTTGCATCTTTATCATAAAAATACCAAAAATATTATCCTATCATATCTATCAGATCTCACTCTCGTAAGTGACCGTGAAGGGATTGACAACCACTTATCGCGTTGGTTGCGAGGATTTATTTGTATTGTGCAGGTGCGAGGGACTCGCGCGTAGCCTCCTACTGGATTGATACCTTGGTTCCCAAAAATTGAGGTAAATACTTACGCTACTTTGCTGCATCACCCTTTCCTCTTCAAGGGAAAACCAACGCAGTGCTCAAGAGGTAGCACCTACCGCCAGGGCCCCTAGCGGTAAGGTACTTATCCACGTCAGCACGCGGTGACGGCCGCCGTCCCCCTCCGTCACAACCTACCGTCAGGGCCCCTGGCGGTAGGCTGTCTAACCCTACCGCCAAAGCCCCTGGCAGTAGCAAAAGGGTCAAATTCTGAAAAAAAATCAAACCAGGGTCAGATCTTGATTTTGTTTGTCAAAAGGGTCAAAACATGAAATTTTGTCGCCTGAGGCCGTTTCCGTTGGTACGTCTCAACAAAAGAGACAGCGCCCTGGATTTTCAGCGGTATCATTAATGAAAATACCTTAACATTTGTGCTCATATACTGCATGATGTATTTGGGAACCGACGCTTTTTATTTTGAGGTGAGCCGACCCCTGGCCTTTGACTGGCCTATAAAAAAGGGAGGGTAAATTGGCTCCACCTATGCTCTCATTTCCTGCTCCAACACCAGGAACCTCCTGCAAGCTCAAGTGTCCCAAGATTTGCCTTCGGCTCCGGCTCTTTCCTTCTTTTTCTTCCACTGCAAGAGATGGCCGGCAAGGGGTGGGGGCATGGATGCGTTCCAATGTCACCATCGACACCATTGCGAAGGTTCAAGCTGACGGGTATCTTTCCCTTACGGTTAGGTGTCGATCCCCCGTAGATGCGGCACCCGCTCGGCTTCCGCCATTCCTGCACCCCATGAAAGGGAGCGGGTAATGTTTATTTCCCACCTCGTCTGAGGTCTGGGTTTCCCCCTTCATCCCTTTGTACGGGGCCTCGTGTTTTATTATGGGTTGGATTTCCACCACCTAGCCCCAAACTGAATTCTCCACATCACCACCTTCATAATCTTTTGCGAAGCCTTCCTTCACATCGAACCACACTTCAGGCTATGGCTGAAGGTGTTCTGCATCAAGCCGCACAACAGCGGCTCCCAGCTCGCAGATTCTGGCAGGTCTATGATCAGCAAACTCACCAACGTTATCTGGCCGGAGGGCACATTCGTCGAGACGGTGAAGCTCTGGCAACAAGAGTGGTTGTACATGGCCGACCACTCCAGGACATGGTGCTGGAGTGGCTAGCAATGAAGTGCATGCTCCTGGCGATGATCACCATGCCCTCAAGGAGTGTGGCGGAGGCAGGATGCCATGCCGAGTCATAGATGATGAAGTGCAGCATGCCAAAATGCACGAGCTGCCTGAGCCCGCTACTAATTGCCAAAGAGGGCCCCCCTTGGTTCTCCACTCCAACGTGTGCCTTACTCAATGGTGGGCGCCCGCTATCGCAGGGAATCTCTTACTGAAGACTCGGGTCGTTTGATCCTACTGGGTTGAATCCTCTTCATCGGCCTACCCCATGGATCTCATCATCATAAAGTGTGAGATATTTGAGGACAAACCTCAAATATTTGGGGGCAAACCTTACTTGACTTCTATTGTGTGACATTGTCGGTGAATCACAAACACGAACGACCAAACGATGAGAGATGGGGCGACCCACTTTCATTGTATTCTATGGGCAAGCAGCCCAGTTTTGGGAACCTTAAAGTTTAGCTTCGCTTTTTTATTACTTTTTATTCTTTACCAGTTTCCCTCAGGTTTTCCTTTTTCCTTTAAAATCATGTTTCAATAATTTTTAAAAATGTTTCAAATGTGTTAAAAAATATTTTCATTTTATCTTTTTAAATATTTCAAAATTGGTTCAGGATTTTATTTTACAAATCCATATTTTGCAAAATATTTGTGATTACAAAAAATGCTTGCATTTGTAAAGAATGTTTCTCTTTCCAAACAACAGTTTCGAAAAAATTATTTGTGTTTTAGTTTTTTTTCATATTTTCGAAAAATATATTTGGAATTTCAAAAAAATATATTAATTTTTTTTATTGATTTAAAAAACAATACTGAAAAAGAGTCCACTTAAAAAATAAATTCTTAAATTGTCCACATTTACAAAATAAATATTCGCTAATTTGGAAAGGAGTGCCTTTTAAAAAAAGGGTGTCAAAAAATTTATCGCAAATGTTCAAAAAAATCACACTATTCTAAATTCTTCTTCTGCATGTTCTTCTGAAAAACTAACTGAAAACAAAAAAATACAAAAAACTAGGCCGTTGTAGTAGCTGACTAGCTATAGAAGATGAGTCACTGTAGTTAGGGCTGCAAGAAAAGGTCGAGGCCCATGAGCCACTCGTAGTCGACTCGTATTTTGACTTGACTCGAGATTAATTTGAAAAGAAATGAGCTGAGTATGAGCATATAATGTAGCTCGATCGATAAGTATCTTAAACCAATACAGGCTCGCTCGATTTTAACTCAATATAATACAATTATATTGAATAATACTGATATATATATGTTGTGTGTATCTGTATAATTAAGCACCAACAAAATTTAGGCCTAAGATGGTACATGGTTAGACGTGTTACATTTTGCCAATGTTTGAGAGCACATGCACCTTTGTTTCTTTCTCTTGCTAGTTCAACCACGATGTCTTGCTATTAAGCACTAATCTTCAGTTGAGAAAGAAAAAGTCAAACTACCTTGAAAACATTTGCATTATTATAGTTTTTATTGGAATAGTAGTTTGTAGTGATTTCTTATGTTGTGTTGTAGCCTATGTCGTTCGGAAAAACGCCTTATATTATTAAGAAAAACCAATATTATTTAGCTCGAAGCGAGCTTGAGATCGACTCAAGATCATTACAAGTTATGCATGAGCCACTTTCTACACCATAATCTTGAGGTTCACTTAGTTTGAGCTCGCTTGAAATTTAGTATAACTTGCCCGAACTCGACTCATTTGCAGCCCTAGCTACCATGCGCCATAGGCAAGCATAGTCAGGGCGCCTCCTTGTGTGAGAGGTGCGCAAAGGCTCCCCCCACGTGCTTCAGGCAGACCCATGTGGGGGCGGGTGCTCCTATTTCTTTTTTTGTTCATTGTCCTTTTTCCTTTTCTGTTTTTGTTTTTTTGGTTCATAAAAAATGCTCGGGATTTTGAAAAAAAAAATGAATTCCATAAAATGCTTATGAATTTACAAAATGTTCCGAAAAAACTCATAAAATATTCACGAATTTAAAAAATGTTAATGATTTCGAAATTGGTTCGGAATTTCAAATGTTCACAAATATATAAATGACGTGATTAGAAAACGCGATTTGACAAAAAAATCGTGATTTCTTTTTTTTTTGTGAATTTGAAACTGTTAACGATTTCTAGAAATGATTGAGAAATCAAAAAATATCTGTGATTTAAATTTTTGTTCAAATTTAAAAAAATATCTCGAATTTAAGTAATATTTGTGAATTCTTAATATGTTCACGATTTCCAAATTCAGCAAATATTCGCTATTTTGATAATGCTCATGAATTTAAAAAACCTTCATGAATTCAAAAAAAATTATGGGTTCAATAAATGTTCTTGGATTCAAAAGTTGTTTGCAATTTCAAAAAATGTTGGATGTTTCAAACAATGTTTGTGAAATCAACCAATTTTCGCGAATTCAAAATTTGGTTGTGGTTTTTTTAATTGTGAAAATGAAAAATTATTCTTGAAAATGAAAATAAAAAATAAACAATAATTAAGAAGAAAAAACCAAAGTGAAAAAAAGGAGAAAACAACACCGAACAAAAATGAAAAGTGGTATGGGAAGGGAAGACGAGCCTTACTAAACATTGAATAGATATATTATGAAAATATATCTAATGGTGGATGTATTAACATTGATTTGATATTGTTCATCTTCATGCTTTTGTATATATTCATGGTCAAACTTAAAAAGCATTGACTCTTTGACTCGGTTTGTACGACACCAATTGGGGAACGAAGTGAGTATATGACAACATGACACCCGGGAGCGCGCGCACCTGCATGTGAATTTTTTTTTTGAAATGTCAAAAAAAATTGCTACAATAATTATATGTGTTCATTGTAATATCCAAATGCTACATACAAATTTGTAGGCAGAAAGATTAAACATTTTGGCCTATACAAAAAAACACCAAATGTTACCCCAAAATGTCACCCTAAATTTTTTTTTTCACCGCGAAACAACACTGCTCCGTTTTGCATGAAAATTTCCAGGGATGCTTGCGACACTAACATGAACAGCTAAACAAATTCAGAATTTTTTTGAATTTTTTTACTATATTTTTTTATTACTATTCACACGAGAGCGCGCACTCCCGGGAGCCAAAACACCATTCTCCTTTTCAGAAATCCGTTGGCGCACCAGGGAGCATCAACGATTTTCTGAAAAAATATAGCTTACATAATTTGCAACAAAGTAGATTGCCTAAGGTGATAAGAGTCCTATGTTGCTCACTACAACCACGTACATGCTGCCATAAATCATCCATGTGCTTCGACGCTGAAGCAAAGACCTCGTACGGTGCCAATGTGAACATGAGTGCATAAGTGGAGAAGAAACATATATTGTGAAAACCAAATCATTTCGGCATAACTAAAGAGCCCAACACAGGGTCGCCATCTCCATCAAGATATTGGAACGGAACCTCTTTCGTATGCCCCCACAATCGATAACGAAACCGTTTACAGTTGGTTACTGATTGGAAGCCACCTCCACCAACAACCATTCATCATGTGTGAACTTACACCAAGGCCTCTTTGATTGAAATGATTTCCATATGAATTTTGGATAATTGGAATCCTCCGATTTTTCCATACATGGCCATTTGGTTTATATTATCGAATCATACATGTCAATTTTTTTCTTCTTATGGGTTTCTGTTCATTGCATTTCGTGGGAAAGTTAGGATCCACCCAACTCTCTTAAAAGTACCCCCTTCATTCCAAACAAGTGTCGTGGTTTTAGTTCAAAATCACTGCAATCAAAGAGAGTAGTACTTTTGTCTTTCTATGGTGTAATCAAACAAATCAAAAGACTAATTAGCTTGAATTTCAATCCCCTGCTTTTGAAATGTTGTGAATCAAAGAGGCCCTGCAAAATATATGTTAGATCGATTTGTGACGACGGCAAAACATACAGCGTCTATTTTATTTTGCGGGCCAACGTCTACTCCCTTTACCAACCACGATTTGCATGGTTGTCCTTTGTCAAAAACAACCCCTCCACGAAGATAGCAACTTCACTCTTGCAAGGATTTCTTTTATTTTCCACAATCTCTTATAATCAATATGGGCATCCACAAGATATTGCAATTTTTAATACTACTGTATAGTGCTGTCATTTACTACGTCAGATAGGGCGTACTCCACTGCAGCGAGAAGAATAGGCGTGGGAGCATCCGTGGAAATCCTGCGAATTTAATCTTGAAATCCACGCAATCCAACTCAAGCATACTACACCAGACGTAGAAATCCAAGCGATCCTTCGCCGGAAAGCTGGCGAAGACGAATCTTGTGGCACTGAACCCATCACCGGTCACCGGCCGGCCGGGTGGAGTGGCGCCGCGGACAGTTCACACGTCGCCTCGTGAGCGGTGAGCGAGTGCGTCAGGGGGCACGTCAGTCAGCAGCGGCACATTTTCAGTCTGACCCTCCCACTTCTGACGCCTCGTGTGTCTTCACACCCGAAGCCGTTCACGTGCACGTTCGTCCTTCCGGCGCCGAACAGCAGCAGCACCGGCATAAATACCACCCGGCCGCCCCGTCCCGTGTCCACCGCAAACACAACCCAACACACACACACACACACACCTAGCTCTAGCTTCAGAGAGAGAGAGAGAGAGAGAGAGAGAGGGAGAGGGAGGGGATGGCGGGAGCGGTGAACGGCGTGGAGGCAGCGCAAGCTCAGGGCGGCGCGGCGGCGGCGGCGGAGGAGGCGGCGATCAGGCACCGGACGGTGGAGGCGAACGGCATCGCCATGCACGTGGCGGAGTCCGGGCCGGAGGACGGGCGGGCGGTGCTGTTCCTGCACGGCTTCCCGGAGCTGTGGTACTCGTGGCGGCACCAGATGGCGCACCTGGCGGCGCGGGGCTACCGGTGCGTGGCGCCCGACCTCCGCGGCTACGGCGGCACGGAGGCGCCGGCGGACGTGGCGTCCTACACCGCCTTCCACGTCGTCGGCGACGCCGTCGCGCTGCTCGACGCCCTCGGCATCGCCAAGGTAAGCGTCAAGCAAAGCCACGTCAAGTAGTGATTAGTTTAGTCATGCATCGCATCCCTCCCACGCTGCGGCTCCATCGGTGTCCCGTTCCGTTGGGTGCGGGTCGCGGTCCGTCTCACTCTCACGGATGGAGCGGCTACCCGTTCCGTTCCATCCATTGGCCCATCCATCTCGCCGTCTCTTTTTCCAACCCATCACCGCTCGAGAATGTGACACTCACGGGTGCCACGAACCAGCAGTAATCAAGGAGCGAATAGGGAGAACTTCTCTTTTATTTTATTTTCGAATTTGACCTGCTCCAGTAGTGGCACACGCGACCTGTTGTTCTACAGCGGTGAGCTGTGAACCGTCCACTCGAAAGGAAGAAAAACCCGTGAACTGTGTGATGCACGCACGGCAGAGTACTCCTTGCTCTGTTTCATAGGGTACTTGTTTGAGTTCTCTGTTTGCATCAAGGACACAAAACAATAATAAATTGGCATCTTCCCATGTGAAAGTGTGATACCATGCCGCGTCCGTGCTTGTACCAGCTGCACTGTGCTCTTTATGCCCCTCCCCTCGTAAGCTAGTTTCTATGTATGTTCGGTCTCGCTAGTCGCTATTAGTAGTAAGTAGTCTCATTGTTTGTCATCATGAAAAAAAAGGGTAGTTGTTCTGCCGTATCCTCCATCAGCAAAGCACATTTTCTCCATCTCCCGATCATGGATAGACGAAGGCCAGCCGGCGTTAAAAGAAAAACCCATCAAATTAACTAAAAATGGACCAACTGAATCGAATCGAACCCAATCCAATAGGTGGACATCTCTCTACTTTTGGTTGTGCAAAAATTTCACATGGTGAGGTGATTCTTGGACTTCATTCGCCCATCTCAAAGATGACTCTGAAAAAGACAGCTTTAATCTAGTGCGATCGTACTTTTCCTACACAAAAAAAGAGTCGACGTGCATCTTTTTTGCTAAATGGAAACCACATATTATTATTCTCTTTTTTGCTAAATTGTGTGCTGGGTCCGAGTTATGGTCATCCATCTGTCGATATCAATGTCCCTTTTTTCTCCTTTCCGCCGCCGAGAATGTGACGTTCACGAGTGTGATCAACTTGAAAGCAAATCTTCTTTCTTCTTTCTTCTGGTAGTATTTTCCGTCTCTTTCGTTGCCACGTGATGGAAAAGGCGGCTGCTGCTCTTCTAGTGGCGGATCTGTCACGTGATGGAAAACGATGCCTTGCTTGTTGTTTTGTCCTTCTAGTGGCGGATATAAGTATACTCCCTCTACCAGTTTTTGACAGTGCTGTATAGTCTTTTTTTTTTGCCAAAATTTGTACTACTACAAGACTGGCTAGAATAACCAACTTTTCTATGGGGAAAACGTAGGATTCATTTCATACTCCGTAAATTTGTAGGGAAAATGTATTTAGTACATACAATATATATATACTACTAAAAGGAAAGAATTTACAAAAAGAAGATAGACCAAGTGATCTTTCTTTAAACGGTATATGGGTGAACTGATTTTTTTTTCTTTTTTGGCTTAAATGTAAGCATCAATCCATGCTTGGGGGTCAGCGTACTTGTTTCGTTTTGACTGACCAGATGTTGCAAAGTAACACAAGTTTTGAGTAAATGGCGTGCCGCGTGCCTATAGACTATAGTATACAGTGGTAGCCCGCGTTCGTTCGATCAATAAAGGAAAAAAGTGCAGACAACTAGGGCTGTCAGAGGCATCTTCCACAGTGAGTGATGCATTGCCATGTGCTGTGTGCATCGTATAGTACTCACTAGTAGTATAGTTGCACAGTGTAGTGGAGTATTATACACTGTTTGTGTCCCGGCCACGCACGTGTATTTATTCGGTCTCGCCGTTATTATTCCGGCCGGCAAAAAGGAGAGAAGAATAATGTGCCGATCATCGTTGATTCAGTGGATAAGACTGAAATAATCTACTGTATTTTGGTCCGTATGATGATATTTACTGACCATAATCTGATTGATTCTGATGGATGGATGCATGGACTGAAGGTGTTCGTGGTGGGGCACGACTGGGGCGCCATCATCGCCTGGTACCTCTGCCTCTTCCGGCCGGACCGCGTGACGGCGCTCGTCAACACCAGCGTCGCCTTCATGCGCCACGTCTTCATCCGCGCCGGCGCCGACGCCGTCAAGACCACCGACTACTTCAACCAAGCCTACGGCCCTACCTACTACATCTGCCGCTTCCAGGTCTCTCTTCATCTCCTCTGTGCCATGCATGTCTCTCCTCTGGGCTAACCAACGAAGTAATATAGGAGCCCGGGGTGGCGGAGAAGGAGTTCGCGCCGCCGCACGCGAGGCACCTGATGACGCGGATCCTGAGCGACCGCTTCAGCGAGCGCGCGGCGGGCAAGGAGCCCAAGGACGGCAGCGACGACGCCGACGCGGCGCTCCCGCCGTGGCTCACGGAGGCGGACATCGACTACTTCGCCGCCGCGTTCGAGAAGACGGGCTTCACGGGCGCCATCAACTACTACCGCAACATGGACCGGAACTGGGAGCTGGCGGCGCCGTGGGCGGACGCCAAGGTGACGGTGCCGACCAAGTTCATCGTGGGGGACGGCGACCTGACGTACCACTACGCCGGGATCCAGGACTACCTGCACAAGGGCGGGCTCAAGGCGGACGTGCCGCTGCTGGAGGAGCTGGTCGTCGTCCCCGGCGCCGGCCACTTCATCCAGCAGGAGCGGGCGCAGGAGGTCAGCGACCACATCCACGACTTCATCGCCAAGTTCTGAACAACAGCTGAAAAGAAAACACATCATCACGTTTTCAGTAGACCAGTGGATCGTTGGACGTGTATTGTCAGTATGATCATCGATCGTTTCGTACTTTCATTGCTTGTTCGTTGGCCTCTGAATTCATCTCATCAGTTAGAGTACCGTGGATCATAATTGCTCTGCTCCATCGGCGGAGTTGTGTCTGTGTATGCCTATGCGTATGCATAGTTAAGTCAGTATTATTTTTCTCTTTCTAATAAAAGGGGAAACGCCATATATTAAGCTCAGCAGTACATAAAAACACCTTAGACAAGTTTTAAAAAGTAATAATTCTTTAGAGTGCCGGAGTCTTCTTCCTCATGCTTATGAGCCTCTGTCTTGCCGAAATTCAGAAACTTGTAGAAGCTGTTGGAAATATTAGCACTTTTCCGATTAGACTTACCCACGAGTAAACAGTAAGCATGGCATAAAAGGTATGCATCTCACAGCGATACCTAAGCATACTAGCACGTACAGAACATAGAATTGAACCTTCTATGAGCAGCACATATACGGCTAGCATAAGTATGAGTAAACGAGGGATGAACAGATCATACCCTCCGGTTGGCCAAGCCAACGCGGCGGCGGCAGCAGCAGCCTCGGCGTCGTCCGTGGCCTTCTTCTTAGCGGCGGCGTCGTCGGCGATGGTGTCGATGCAGAGGAAGTAGTGGAAGCAGAGGCGAACATAGTTGGGGACGGATCGGGAGCAGTCGCGTCGAGACGCTCCCCAAAAACCTTATTGCCGTTCTCTCGGGCAGGATCTCGAACGACAGGGTTCCGGAGGCACCTGCTCTCCTGACCAGCCGTGCACGCAGTCGTCGGGATGGGATCGCCGGAGGCAGCACAGAATGAGGAACAGTAGATGACGGCTAGGTCACGCGAGAGGGAGTGAGTGAACCAAACTAGGTTACTTCACTGGCCAGAGCCTTCTTATATAGTCCGTAAGGAAGAAAGTCGTGGGCCTTGCCGAGGCCCACGACCGAGACGGCCCACTCCCAGCAAGGGAGTCATTGTTCCCGGCAAGGGTCGCACTCCCGGCAAGGGAGTCGACGAACCCTGGCAACACGGGTCCCTGCAAGGGTCGCACCCCCGGCAAGGGAGTCAAAGAATCTCGGCAACGCAAGTCAGCCCACAGTCCAACATCTTGGACAGTGGCCCACATGTTAGCGACTCGTTAATTAATCCTTGATTAATTAATTCGTTCTTGAGCGCGCGCGTCGTGACGAGGCGAGGCGAGGCGTGGCGAGGCGGGCGGCGGAGGAGGAGGAGCGCGCGTGTACCACTCCTCTTCCTAAGCTCCCAAAGGCAAGTGGTAGAGCAGCCCTTATAAAGGGGTCTCAACTCTCCTCAACTAGCAAGGTGGGACTAAACTTCCCACCACCTGTCATCTCATACATGGGCCTCAAGATTACTAATATGTGAAGGAAATATGCCCTAGAGGCAATAATAAAGTTATTATTTATTTCCTTATATCATGATAAATGTTTATTATTCATGCATGCTAGAATTGTATTAGCCGGAAACTTAGTACATGTGTGAATACATAGACAAATATAGTGTCACTAGTATGCCTCTACTTGACTAGCTCATTGATCAAAGATGGTTATGTTTCCTAGCCATAGGCATGAGTTGTCCTTTGATTAGCGGGGTCACATCATTAGGAGAATGATGTGATTAACTTGACCCATTCTGTTAGCTTAGCACTTGATCGTTTAGTATGTTACTATTGCTTTCTTTATGACTTATACATGTACCTATGACTATGAGATTATGCAACTCCCGTTTACCGAAGGAACACTTTGTGTGCTACCAAACGTCACAACGTAACTGGGTGATTATAAAGATGCTCTACAGGTGGCTCCTAAGGTACTTGTTCGGTTGGCATATTTCGAGATTAGGATTTGTCACTCCGATTGTCGGAGAGGTATCTCTGGGCCCACTCGGTAATGCACATCACTTAAGCCTTGCAAGCATTGCAACTAATGAGTTAGTTGTGGGATGATGTATTACGGAACGAGTAAAGAGACTTGCCGGTAACGAGATTGAACTAGGTATTGAGATACCAATGATCGAATCTCGGGCAAGTAACATACCGATGACAAAGGGAACAACGTATGTTGTTATGCGGTTTAACCGATAAAGATCTTCGTAGAATATGTGGGAGCCAATGTGAGCATCCATGTTCCGCTATTGGTTATTGACCATAGATGTGTCTCGGTCATGTCTACATAGTTCTCGAACCCGTAGGGTCCGCACGCTTAAAGTTCAATGACGGTTATATTATGAGTTTATGTGTTTTGATGTACCGAAGTTAGTTCGGAGTCCCGGATGAGATCGGGGACATGACGAGGAGCCTCGAAATAGTCGAGACGTAAAGATCGATATAGTGGACGACTATATTCGGACATCGAAAAGGTTCCGAGTGACTCGGGTATTTTTTGGAGTACCAGAGAGTTACGGGAATTCGCCGGGGAGTATATGGGTCTTATTGGGCTTTAGGGGAAAGAGAGAGGGGAGGCTGCGCGCCCCCTCAAGGCTTAGTCCGAATTGGACTAGGGGGAGGGGCGGCGCCCCCTCCTTCCTTCTCTTCTCTTTTCCCTTTCCTTCTCTCCTACTCCTACTACTTGGAAGGGCTCCTAGTTCTACTAGGAAAGTGGGAATCCTACTCCCGGTGGGAGTAGGACTCCCATAGGGCGCGCCATAGAGAGGGCCGGCCATCCCCCTCCTCCACTCCTTTATATACAGGGAGGGGGGCATCCCATAGACACAACAATTGATCTCTTGATCTCTTAGCCGTGTGCGGTGCCCCCCTCCACCATATTCCACCTCAATAATATCGTAGCGGTGCTTAGGCGAAGCCCTGCGTCGGTAGCATCATCATCACCGTCACCACGCTGTCGTGCTGACGGAACTCTCACTCAAAGCTCGGCTGGATCGGAGTTCGAGAGACGTCATCGAGTTGAACGTGTGCTGAACTCGGAGGTACCGTGCGTTCAGTACTTGATCGGTCGGATCGTGAAGACGTACGACTACATCAACCGCGTTGTGCTAACGCTTCTGCTTTCGGTCTACGAGGGTACGTGGACACACTCTCCCCTCTCGTTGCTATGCATCACCATGATCTTGCGTGTGCGTAGGAAATTTTTTGAAATTACTATGTTTCCCAACAGTGGTATCAGAGCCTGGTTTTGTGTGTTGATGTTATATGCACAAGTAGAACACAAGTGAGTTGTGTGCGATATAAGTCATACTGCTTACCAGCATGTCACACTTTGGTTCGGCGGTATTGTTGGATGAAGCGGCCCGGACCGACATTACGCCAGACGCTACGCCGAGACTGGTTTTACCGTCGTGCTTTGCACACAAGTGACTAGCGGATGTCAGTTTCTCCAACTTTAGTTGAACCGATTGTGGCTACGCCCGGTCCTTGAGAAGGTTAAAACATCACTAACTTGACGAACTATCGTTGTGGTTTTGATGCGTAGGTAAGAACGGTTCTTGCTCAGCCCGTAGCAGCCACGTAAAACTTGCAACAACAAAGTAGAGGACGTCTAACTTGTTTTTGCAGGGCATGTTGTGATGTGATATGGTCAAGGCAGGATGCTCGATTTTATTGTATGAGATGATCATGTTTTGTAACCGAGTTATCGGCAATCGAGGAGCCATATGGTTGTCGCTTTATTGTATGCAATGCAATCGCCCTGTAATTGCTTTACTTTATCACTAAGCGGTAGCGATAGTCGTAGAAGCAATAGTTGGCGAGACAACAACGTTGCTACGATGGAGATCAAGGCACTAGTAGAAAAAGGGGCTTTCGTTCGGGCCTGGCCAGCCCATTCGTCCTGGTTCGTGAGCCCAGGTGGCCGGCCGGGGCCTCGCGGGCTTTGGTCCCGGTTCGTCTGGACCCATTTGTCCCGGTTCTAGGAACGAACCGGGAACAATGGGCCTCGCTCCTGGCCCATAATCATTGGTCCCGGTTCCATTAACGAACCGGGACAAATGATTTGCCTACATATAGCCCATCGCCAGCGAGCAGAGCACTCCATCGTGCTCTGTTTTTTGCTGGCCGGCGAGGGGAGAGCATTTGGGTGCTCTACCTCACCTCCTATGCACATGAGGTGTTCGATGAAATGTCCGAGCCACACTAGGTAATATTTCTTCTCTCGAAACTCGACCTCCGAGCTCCATTTTCCCCAAGATTTTTCTAGGTTTAGCAGTCCGTCACGTCCCGTCCCTGTCTTCACCGCCGTCGATCGCTCGCGCCGATCTCGTCGCCGGCACCACCGTGGTGAGCCTCTTGTTCTTATCTTCTTTCCGAAAGAAAAAGAATTCTTACTTGAGATGGATACTAGTCTAATTTTCTTACTTTTATTATTCCTTGTTATTATATAGTGCGATGGTTCTGGTATACGCCCCCGTCGGCCCTCGTCCTATCTATGATTCGGATGTGGTATATATTATCTTTTTATAACTATTTGGTTTATTTATTGTTTATGACAATTATGCCGACCAACATGTCATAGATTTTTTTTATGTAGGAGGTGGTTGAACCGGAAATTCCAACCGACCCTATTGTCGAGAGGTTAAATTTAGTCGAAGAAGAAAACAATTACTTGAAGGAAAAATAAAAAAAATTGAGGAGGAGAAGATGATATTGGAGTTGCATGTTGCAGATGTCGTCGATGATCACAAGATCAAGATGGATACAATGCGGTTGAAGATTAGAAAGATTAGAAAATATGCCATTCATACCGAGGCTTGGTATCATTATGTTGTTGGATCAATTGTTACCTTAGTTGTGATTATGATCGCATTTGTTGTTGCATTGAAAAGTTTTACATAGTTTCAATGTATGGTTTAACTAGATGCTCTGGAGAGCTATATGTTGTTCAATTTGAACTATGTATGTACCTTGGTTTTAATGTGATGATGAACTACTATTAATTTGGTCTATTATCTCTATCGAGCTGAAAAAATTCAGTAAATGCATGAAAAATAACAAATGAAGTCAGAAATGGTTGAAAATTGATGATGTGGCTTTGAATGGTGCATGTTGAACACAGAAAAACTATGGAGTTCAAATAAGTTCAAAAAAATAAATCCCTTTGTAATGCATTTAGCTTCCGTATGAAACCCTGATACTTCGAAAGAGATTGTCCGTTTTGTACATGAAATGCATCCAGTTTTTGCCGTAAGCCTCTCTACTTTCTTGCACATGCTATGTGGGTGAAATGATGATACCATGCCAACTTTCAACTTTTCAGAGTTCATTTGTAATGCTTTTCAATTTGAGGGTCTTATAGCTGAAAAAATCAGTAAATGCATGAAAAATAACAAATGAAGTCAGAAAGGGTTGAAAATTGATGATGTGGCTTTGAATGGTGCATTTTGAACACAGAAAAACTATGGAGTTCAAATAAGTTCAAAAAAATGAAATCCCTTTGTAATGCATTTAGTTTCCGTGATGAAACCCTGATACTCCGAAAGAGATTGTCCGTTTTGTACACGAAGTGCATCCAGTTTTTGCCGTAAGCCTCTCTACTTTCTTGCACATGCTATGTGGGTGAAATGATGATACCATGCCAACTTTCAACCTTTTCAGAGTTCATTTGTAGTGCTTTTCAATTTTAGGGTCTTATAGCTGAAAAAAATCAGTAAATGCATGAAAAATAACAAATGAAATCAGAAAGGTTTGAAAATTGATGATGTGGCTTTGAATGGTTCATTTTGAACACAGAAATGGAGTTCAAATAAGTTCAAAAAAATGAAATCCCTTTGTAACAGACGAGTTTCCGTATGAAACCCTGATACTTCAAAAGAGATTGTCCGTTTTGTACACGAAGTGCATCCAGTTTTTGCCGTAAGCCTCTCTACTTTCTTGCACATGCTATGTGGGTGAAATGATGATACCATGCCAACTTTCAACCTTTTTAGAGTTCATTTGAAATGCTTTTCAATTTTAGGGTCTCATAGCTCAAAATAATCAGTAAATGCATGAAAAATGGTGCATGAAAAATAAAAAATAAAATAAGTAAGTAATTAGAAACAAATTAATATAAACTTTAATAAAATATATAAGTGGAAATAAATAAAATAAACTTTAATAACATTTATGAAACTAAAATTAACAAAGTATTTTCTGTTCAAAACATTATAAGCAACCTCTAGTATTATTGAAACTAAAATTATATAAATTTGATGCAACTAAAATTATCGAAGTATTTTCTGTTCAAAATCATGAAAAGCAAAAAGAATTTTCATAAAGAATTTTTTTTGTTAGAAACTTTAATAGCAAAAAGAATTATCATAAAATAAAATAATTAAGTAATTAGAAACAAAATAAAATAAAATAAAATAAATAAGTTTTTTGTTATAAGTAGAAACAAAACAGAATAAATAAAGCAAAAAAGAAAACAAAAAAACTGTCAAAAATAAAAATATGCCACCTACTGGCCGCCAGAGCCTGAATACGACTAGAAACCCATCGATGGGCCAGGATTCAGGCCCGCAGAAGGCCTAGTAGGCCCATCAGGCATAGCAGTGACATTTAGGCCCGTAAGCCTGCAATGGAGAGGATCTCGAGAAGGGTGCGACAGTGGGGCTTATAAACCACTTCGCGCCCCTCTCAACTAGCGAGGTCAGGCTAAACTTTCGACGCGGGCGCAGTAGCACAGGACCTTTGGTCCCGGTTGATAGCACCAACCGGGACTAAAGGGGTGCATTGGTACCGGTTCGTGGCACCAACCGGTTCCAATGCCCCCTTTAGTCCCAGTTGGTGCCACCAACCGGGACCAAAGGCCGCCGCTTCCCGCCCTTTGGCCTGCCGAAAACTGAACTTTGGTCACGGTTGGTGGCACCAACCGGGACTAAATGGGTGCATTGGTCCCGGTTGGTGCCACGAACCGAGACCAATGCTCTTGGTATATAAGCAGGACTTGTGAAAATTTCACTTCTCATCTCGCAGTTGCCGCCCCGACGACGCCGACGACATCGACGCCGCCAGGCTGCCGCCTCGCCTCGCCGCCGCCCGCCCGACCTCGCCGCCATCTCCATCGTCTCCGTCGCCCCTGCCCCGGCCTCGCCGCACCCTGGCCCGACCTCGTCGCCGTCGCCCCTGCCCGGCCTCGCCGCCCCCTGCCCTGACCTCGCCGACGTCTCCGCTGCCGTCGCCGCCCGGCCTCGCCTCACGCACCCGACCTCGTCGCCGTCTCCCCTGCCCCGACCTCGCCGTTGCTCGCCTGCAGTGTGAGCCTCACCCCGCCGTTCCCCCTCCTCTCCCCCTTCCTCCCGTGCTAACGCCGCTACCGCTTCTAACGCCGCCCGCCCCCACGCTGCCGACGAAGCAGGCCCCTGTTCATATGCAAAGGTTAGGATTTTTGATGATATTATTGTAGAATATGATGATGATATTGTAGAATATGCAAATGTTTGTATGTTCATATGCAAAGAATTTTTATTTTGTTCATAGAATTTTTATTGTTATTTTTGTTCATAGAATTTTTATTGTAATTTTGTTCATAGAATTTTTTATTGTAATTTTGTTCATAGGATTTTTTGGCCAGGTAATTTTGTTCATAGAATTTTTATTGTTTTTTCTGTTGTAATTTTGTTCATAAAGTTTTAGGATGAAAAAAATAAGACGAAGAAATATAAAGGGAGGAGGAGAAGTTTCGTCTAGTTTTAGGATTATTTTAGTTTATGTTTAGTTTAGGAAGAAGGAAAAGAAAAAGATGAAGAAGAGGAGAAATAAATAAGAAGAGGAAAAAAAGGAAAAAAAAGAGGAGAGGAAGAAAAGAATAGAGGAGAAGAAGAAAAAAAATAGAATATTCTTGTTTTCTTCTTCTTCCTTTTCTTATTTTTTATCGGGTAGGTCGTTGTCGATATAACCCCCTCTCGACTGTGATAACTTATACCACGGGAGCACCCCCGGCCCTCTCGCTCGACTAAAACTCTCGAGGGCACCCAAACCCTAGAAAAAAATGATGTTGGTCTCCTACCCCCTCCCGCCGCGCCCCTACCCGACAAACTCTCTCGAGGCCACCCAAATTTACCAAGTTAAAAGAGCGTTGTCGTCGAGGCCACCCCAAACCCTTGAAGCGTTGTCGAGGCCACCCCAAACCCTTGAAGCGTTGCCGAGGCCACCCCAAACCCGAGAGAAGGCCGAGGCTGTGCCAATAATATGATTCCTTATTGTGCTGCTAACTAGTTCTACGTTTGCCACTAATATATCCATCTGTCATGTTTGAATAATAATTGCCATGTTGTAAATATTTGCACAAACTATGGATCCGCACCCCCGAGACGAAGCAAAAGAAGCGGTGTTGGGAGAGATAGTCGCACACGGAAGTGATGCCGTCTTGTCGTTTCTCAACGACACATGCACCAATTGTCTGGAAAGACAGCTGGATGAAGAAGCATGCTACGATGATGATCAAGCAATGGAGGAGGAAGGACACCGTGATGACGGCTGCGGTGACCGAAGGGAGGGGGAAGGACACCGTGATGACGGCTCCGGTGACCAAATGGAGGGGGAAGGACACCGTGATGACGGCTCCGGTGACCGAACGGAGTCCGGCCAGGTATATATATTAATTAATTAAGCATGTGCTGACTATATAGCTAATTAATGTGCATTAATTGTTTTTGGTACGTACACATATTAACTCTCTTCTTTTCTTCTTTTCTAGCCCTCCGGATCGAAAGCAGCACTTCAAGAATTTAGACGAGACCCAAGAGAAATTTGCGACGGATGAAAGGTACACGATCATCGAATTGATCGCTAGGCCAACCGATTGAACCCCTCCGACCAAGCAAAAATTAAATGCTCAAAGGGGTTCTAGTGAGGGACATGATCCCGATCAGCATCGAGCAATGGTTGAAGCCTAAGGACAAAGACTCTCGTGTGTCTTATGTTAGCGATAGGCGTAAAGTCGACCTTTTGGACTGCTACCGCAGAAAATTTCACCTTCCCGCCAGAGGAGGATCTGGAGAATCCAGTTAAAAAGCCAATGATCAAGGCTTATGCTCTTAACAAGATGGCTGAGCTATTCAGGAGGTGGAAGAATGAGCTGAAATCATCGTTTGTCGACCAAGACAAGACTCCTGAATTCATCGGCCGATTTGAGAAGATCAAAGATCAGTGGCCCGAATTTGTCACCAAAAAGAAATCTAAGAGAGCAGCGAGGATGTCAGCGACAAACAAGAAAAATGCTGCAAAGAAGAAGCATCACCATCGCACGGAGTCAGGTGGCTACCTGAAAGCCCGGCCGTTGTGGGACAAGGCTGAGAATGACCTCATTCATAAAGGGATCGAACCAGAGACGCGACCGCTGCACTGCTGCAGGACTTGGTTCTTCGAGGTTGGGGGAAAATTGGACCCTGTAACAGGGAAGTGCATTTGGACCGACGAGCAGCTGAACACTTCCATCGTGAAGCTTCAGGAGTATATCGGGAAGGCGCAGCAAGGGACGTTCGTTCCAGACAGAGAGAACGACGAGCTCACAGAGGCCCTCGGGAATCCTGAGCACCCCGGACGGACACGAGGCATGCCAGGCTCACTTTCGTGGAAGGCTGGATTTCCCGACGCAGGCGGGTACAAACGCTGGGAGAGGAAGAAGAAAAAGGAGTTGACCCAACTACAGGCGCTGCACGCAAGGGTACAAGCGCTAGAGGAATGAGAGGCAGTTCGCAGCACGCGACCTGCCGAACCTACACCCGAAGCTACCCCGCCATCTCAGCGGAGAAGCGGCGTGGCTTCCACGGAGCTGCTTTAGGAGCATGTCTTCACGGCTCCTGCTAGCTACCCCGTAGATGCTATCACTGTTGGAAATATGCCCTAGAGGCAATAATAAAAGCATTATTATTATATTTCCTTATTCATGATAATTGTCTTTATTCGTGCTATAATTGTGTTAACCGGAAATCGTAATACATGTGTGAATAACAGACAACAACATGTCCCTAGTGAGCCTCTAGTTGACTAGCTCGTTGATCGACGATAGTCATGGTTTCCGACTATGGACATTGGATGTCATCGATAACGGGATCACATCATTAGGAGAATGATGTGATGGACAAGACCAAATCTTAACATAGCATAAGATCGCATACAGTTCGTTTGCTAGAGTTTTCCAATGTCAAGTGTCCTTTCCTTAGACCATGAGATCGTGTAACTCCGGATACCGTAGGGAGTGCTTTGGGTATGCCAAACGTCACAACGAATCGGGTGACTATAAAGGTATGCTACAGGTATCTACGAAAGTGTCTCATTGGGTTGACATGGATCGAGATCGGGATTTGTCACTCCGCTTGACGGAGAGGTATCACCGGCCCTCTCGGTAATGCATCATCACAATGAGCTCAATGTGATCGAAGTGTTTGATCACGGGATCATGCATTACGGTAACGAGAAAAGTGACTTGCCGGGTAACGAGATTGAACGAGGTATTGGTATACCGACGATCGAATCTCGGCAAGTAAAATACCGATTGACAAAGGGAATCGACACGGGATTAATTGAATCCTTGACATCGTGGGTTCATCCGATGAGATCATCGTGGAGCATGTGGGAGCCAACATGGGTATCCAGATCCCGCTGTTGGTTATTGCCCGAGAGCCGCCTCGGTCATGTTCGCATGTCTCCCGAACCCGTAGGGTCTACACACTTAAGGTCTTGTGAACGCTTAGGGTTGTAGGAATATGTATGTGCAGTAACCCGAATGTTGTTCGAGTCCCGGATGAGATCCTCGGACGTCACGAGGAGTTCCGGAATGGTCCGGAGGTAAAGAATTATATATAGGAAGTGCTGTTTCGCCATCGGGACAAGTTTGGTGATATCGGTATTGTACGGGGACCACCGGAGGGGTCCCGGGTCCACCAAGTGGGGCCACCAGCCCTGGGGGGCCACATGGGCCCTAGGTGGCGCGCTTAGGCCCACATGGGCCAAGGGGAACCAGCCCCAAGGGGCCCATGCGCCTAGGGTGGAAAAAGGAGAGTCCATGAGGGAAGGCACCTCCGAGGTGCCTTGGGGAGGGTGGACACCTCCCCCTCTTGGCCGCACTCCTCCATTGGAGGAGGGGGCAAGGCTGCGCCCTCCCCTCCTTGGCACCTATATAAAGGGGGAGGGAAGGGGCAGCAGCACCTTTGCCCTGACGCCTCCCTCTCCCTCTCCAACACATCCTCCTCCTCCGTAGTGCACGGCGAAGCCCCGCCGAGTATCGCAAGTTCCACCATCACCACGCCGTCCGCTGCCGGAGCCATCTTCCTCAACCTCTCCTTCACCTTGCTGGATCAAGAAGAAGGAGACGTTACGCTGACCGTGACGCGTGTGTTGAACGCGGAGGTGCCGTCTGCTCGGCACTAGATCATCGGTGAATTGGATCGCGGCAAGTACGACTACCTCATCCACGCTCACTCCGACGCCTGCTATGCGATCTACAAAGTGGTATGTAGATGCTAACCAATCTGAATACTCGTTGCTAGATGAACTCATAGATGGATCTTGGTGAAACCGTAGGGAAAAATTTAATTTTCTCGCAAACGCTCCCCAACAAAGTGGTATCAGAGCTAGGTCTATGCGTAGTTCTTCTTGCGCGAGTAGAACACAATTTGTTGTGGGCGTAGATGTTGTCAATTCTTCTTGCCGTTACTAGTCAATCTTGATTCAGCGGTATTGTGGGATGAAGCGGCCCGGACCAACCTTACACGTACGCTTACGTGAGACCGGTTCCACCGACTAACATGCACTAGTTGCATAAGGTGGCTGGCGGGTGTCCGTCTCTTCTACTTTAGTTGGATCGGATTCGATGAACAGGGTCCTTATGAAGGGTAAATAGAGATTGACAAATCACGTTGTGGTTTGAACGTAGGTAAGAAAACGTTCTTGCTAGAACCCTAATTCAGCCACGTAAAACTTGCAACAACAATTAGAGGACGCCTAACTTGTTTTTGCGGCAAGTGCTTTGTGATATGATATGGCCAAGTTGTGATGAATGATGAATGATCTATATGTGATGTATGAGATGTTCATGCTATTGTAATAGGAATCACGACTTGCATGTCGATGAGTATGACAACGGCGTGAGCCATAGGAGTTGTCTTTATTTTTGTATGACCTGCGTGTCATTGAAGAACGCCATGTAAACTACTTTACTTTATTGCTAAACACGTTAGTCATAGAAGTAGAAGTAGTCGTTGGCGTGACAACTTCATGAAGACACGATGATGGAGATCATGGTGTCATGCCGGTGACAAGATGATCATGGAGCCCCGAAGATGAAGATCAAAGGAGCTATATGATATTGGCCATATCATGTCACTACTTTATATAATTGCATGTGATGTTTATTATGTTTTATGCATCTTGTTTACTTAGAACGACGGTAGTAAATAAGATGATCCCTCATAATAATTTCAAGAAAGTGTTCACCCTAATCGCGTGCACCGTTGCTAAGGTTCGTCGTTCAAGCACCACGTGATGATCGGGTGTGATAGGTCCTTACGTTCGCATACAACGGGTGTAAGACAGATTTACACACGCAAAACACTTAGGTTGACTTGACGAGCCTAGCATGTACAGACATGGCCTCGGAACACGTAAGACCGAAAGGTCGAGCATGAGTCGTATAGAAGATACGATCAACATGAAGATGTTCACCGATGTTGACTAGTCCGTCTCACGTGATGATCGGACACGGCCTAGTTGACTCGGATCATGTAATACTTAGATGACTAGTAGAGGGATGTCTATCTAAGTGGGAGTTCATTAAATTTGATTAAATGAACTTTATTATCATGAACTTAGTCTAAATATTTACAATATGTCTTGTAGATCAAATGGCCAACGTAGTCCTCAACTTCAACGCTGCTCCTAGAGAAAACCAAGCTGAAAGACGATGGTAGCAACTATACGGACTGGGTCCGGAACCTGAGGATTATCCTCATAGCTGCCAAGAAAGAATATGTCCTAAGAGCACCGCTGGGTGACGCACCTATTCTCCCTGGTAGAACAAGACGTTATGAACGCTTGGCAGTCACGCTGCGATGATTACTCCTCGCTCAAAGGCGGCATGCTTTACAGCTTAGAGCCGGACTCCAAAAGCGTTTTGAGAGACATGGAGCATATGAGATGTTCAAGAGCTGAAAATGGTTTTCCAAGCTCATGCCCGGTCGAGATATGAAGTCTCCGACAAATTCTTTAGCTGTAAGATGGAGGAAAATGGCTCACAAGCTGAACACATACTCAAAATGTCCAGGTTGCACAACCGCTTGACTCAATCGGAAGTTAATCTCCGGATGAAGCGGTCATTGACAGAATCCTCCGCCGCTTCCACCTAGCTACAAGAGCTTTGTGATGAACTACAATATGCAGGGGATGGTAAAGACCATTCTGAAGTATATGCTATGCTGAAATCAGCAGAGGTAGAAATCAAGAAGGAGCATCAAGTGTTGATGGTGAATAAAACCACTAAGTTCAAGAAGGGCAAGGGTAAAAGAACTTCAAGAAGGACGGCAAGGAAGTTGTCGCCCGATAAGCAAGTTTCCGGAAGAAGCCAAAGAATGGACCCAAGCAAAACCGAGTGCTTTTATTGCAAGGGAAGTGGTCATCGAAGCGGAACTGCCCCAAATACTTAGCGGACAAGAAGGCCGCAAAACCAAAGGTATATGTGATATACATGTAATTGATGTGTACCTTACCAAGACTCGTAGTAGCTCTTGGGTATTTGATACCGTGCAGTTGCTCATATTTGTAACTCAAAGGTGAGCTGCGGAATAAACGGAGATGGCGAAGGACAAGGTGACGATGCGTGTCGGGAATGGTTCCAAGGTCGATGTGATCGCCGTCGGCACATCGCCTCTGCATTTACCTACGGGATTAGTTTTAAACCTCAATAATTGTTATTTAGTGCCAAGTTTGAGCATGAACATTGTATCCGGATCTCGTTTAATTCGAGATGGCTACTCATTTAAATCCGAGAATAATGGTTGTTCTATTTATATGAGAGATATGTTTTATGGTCATGCTCCGATGGTTAATGGTTTATTCTTAATGAATCTCGTGACGTGATGATACACATATTCATAGTGTGAATACCAAAAGAGTTAAAGTTGATAACAATAGTCCCACATATTTGTGGCAATCGCCGCCTTTGGTCACATAGGTGTCAAACGCATGAAGAAGCTCCATGCAGATGGACATTTAGAGTCTCTTGATTATGAATCATTTGACACGTGCGAACCATGCCTCATGGGTAAAATGACCAAGACTCCATTCTCAGGAACAATGGAGCGAGCAACCAACTTATTGGAAATCATACATACCGATGTGTGCGGTCCAATGAGTGTTGAGGCTCGAGGTGGCTATCAAGTTATGTTCTCACCCTCACCGATGACTTGAGTAGATATGGGTATGTCTACTTAATGAAACACAAGTCCGAGACCTTTGAAAAATTCAAGGAATTTCAGAGTGAGGTTGAAAATCAACGTGATAGAAAGATCAAGTTTCTACGATCAGATCGTGGAGGAGAATACTTGAGTCACTTAATTTGGCACACACTTAAGAAAATGTGGAATAGTTTCACAACTCACGCCGCTCGAACACCTCAGCGTAATGGTGTGTCCGAACGTCGTAATCGCACTCTATTAGATATGGTGCGATCTATGATGTCTCTTACCGATTTACCGCTATCTTTTGGGGCTATGCTTTAGAGACTGCCGCATTCACTTTAAATAGGGCTCCGTCGAAATCCGTTGAGACGACACCGTATGAATTATGGTTTGGGAAGAAACCTAAGTCGTCGCTTCTAAAAGTTTGGGGATGCGATGCTTATGTCAAGAAACTTCAACCCGAGAAGCTCGAACCCAAGTCGGAAAATGCGCCTTCATAGGATACCCGAAAGAAACTGTTGGGTATACCTTCTACCTCAGATCCGAAGGCAAGATCTTTGTTGTTAAGAATGGATTCTTTCTCGAGAAAGAGTTTCTCTCGAAAGAAGTAAGTGGGAGGAAAGTAGAACTTGATGAAGTGTTATCTCTTGAACCGGAAAATGGCGAAACTCAAGAAAACGCTTTCTCGTGAGCCTCGCACCGACTAGAGAGGAAATTAATGATGATGATCAAGATGCTTCGATCAAGCTCCTACCGAAATTCGAAGGTCCACAAGGACACGTTCCGCACTGCAGTGGTACGGCAACCCTGTCTTGGAAATCATGTTGTTAGACAACGGTGAACCTTGAACTATGAGGAAGCAATGGCGGCCCGGATTCCGACAAATGGCTGGAAGCCATGAAATCCGAGATAGGATCCATGTATGAAAACGAAGTATGGACTTTGACCGACTTGCCCGTTGAACGGCGAGCCATAGAAAATAAATGGATCTTTAAGAAGAAGATGACGCGGATGGTAATGTGACCATCTATAAAGCTCGGCTTGTCGCTAAGGGTTATCGACAAGTTCAAGGGGTTGACTACGATGAGACTTTCTCACCGGTAGCGAAGTCAAGTCCGTCGTAATCATGTTAGCAATTGCCGCATACTATGATTATGAGATATGGCAAATGGACGTCAAAACGGCATTCCTTAATGGTTTCCTTAAGGAAGAATTGTATATGATGCAGCCGGAAGGTTTTGTCGATCCTAAGAATGTCGACAAGGTGTGCAAGCTCCAACGCCGATTTATGGGCTGGTGCAAGCATCTCGGAGTTAGAACATTCGCTTTGATGAGATGATCAAAGCGTTTAGTTTACACAGACTTATGGAGAAGCCTGTGTTTACAAGAAAGTGAGTGGGAGCTCTGTAGCATTTCTCATATTATATGTAGACGACATACTTTTGATGGGAAATGATATAGAACTCTTGGACAGCATTAAGGCCTATTTGAATAAAAGTTTTTCAATGAAGGACCTTGGAGAAGCTGCTTATATATTAGGCATCAAGATCTATAGAGATAGATCGAGACGCCTCATAGGTCTTTCACAAAGCACATACCTTGATAAGATATTGAAGAAGTTCAATATGGATCAATCTAAGAAGGGTTCTTACGTGTTACAAGGTGTGAAATTGAGCTCAGCTCAATGTCCCACCACGGCAGAAGATATAGAAGAGATGAGTGTCATCCCTATGCCTCAGCCATAGGTTCTATTATGTATGCCATGCTGTGTACTGCACTGATGTAAACCTTGCCGTAAGTTTGGTAGGAAGGTACCAAAGTAATCCCGCAAGGAACACCGGACAGCGGTCAAGAATATCCTGAAGTACACGAAAAGGACTAAGGAAATGTTTCTCGTTTATGGAGGTGACGAAGAGCTCGTCAGAAAGGTTACGCCGACGCTAGCTTCGACATGCATCTGGATGACTCTAAGTCACAAACCGGATACGTGTATATTTTGAATGGTGGGGCAAGAAGCTGGTGCAGCTTGCAAGCAAAGCGTCGTGGCGGGATCTACATGTGAAGCGGAGTACATGGCAGCCTCGGAGGCAGCACATGAAGCAATTTGGGTGAAGGAGTTCATCACCGACCTCGGAGTCATACCCAATGCGTCGGGGCTAATCAAGCTCTTTCCGTGACAACACCGGAGCTATTGCACTTGCAAAGGAGCCTGTGTTTCACAAGAAGACTAGGCACATCAAGTTGCCGCTTCAACTCCATTCGTGAAAATGTTCAAGATGGAGACATAGAAATTTGTAAAGTGCACACGGATCTGAATGTCGCAGATCCGCTGACTAAACCTCTCCCTAAGGCAAAACATGATCAAGCACCGTAACTCTATGGGTGATCGATTCATCACAATGTAACTAGATTATTGACTCTAGTGCAAGTGGGAGACTGTTGGAAATATGCCCTAGAGGCAATAATAAAAGCATTATTATTATATTTCCTTATTCATGATAATTGTCTTTATTCGTGCTATAATTGTGTTAACCGGAAATCGTAATACATGTGTGAATAATGCACAACAACATGTCCCTAGTGAGCCTCTAGTTGACTAGCTCGTTGATCGATGATAGTCATGGTTTCGACTATGGACATTGGATGTCATCGATAACGGGATCACATCATTAGGAGAATGATGTGATGGACAAGACCCAATCTTAACATAGCATAAGATCGCATGCAGTTCGCTTGCTAGAGTTTTCCAATGTCAAGTGTCCTTTCCTTAGACCATGAGATCGTGTAACTCCGGATACCGTAGGAGTGCTTTGGTATGCCAAACGTCACAACGTGAATCGGGTGACTATAAAGGTATGCTACAGGTATCTCTCGAAAGTGTCTGTTGGGTTGACATGGATCGAGATCGGGATTTGTCACTCCGCTTGACGGAGAGGTATCACCGGGCCCTCTCGGTAATGCATCATCACAATGAGCTCAATGTGATCAAGTGTTTGATCACGGGATCATGCATTACGGTAACGAGAAAAGTGACTTGCGGTAACGAGATTGAACGAGGTATTGGTATACCGACGATCGAATCTCGGCAAGTAAAATACCGATTGACAAAGGGAATCGTATCACGGGATTAATTGAATCCTTGACATCGTGGGTTCATCCGATGAGATCATCGTGGAGCATGTGGGAGCCAACATGGGTATCCAGATCCCGCTGTTGGTTATTGCCCGAGAGCCGCCTCGGTCATGTTCGCATGTCTCCGAACCCGTAGGGTCTACACACTTAAGGTCTAGAACGCTAGGGTTGTAGGAATATGTATGTGCAGTAACCCGAATGTTGTTCGGAGTCCCGGATGAGATCCTGGACGTCACGAGGAGTTCCGGAATGGTCCGGAGGTAAAGAATTATATATAGGAAGTGCTGTTTCGGCCATCGGGACAAGTTTCGGTGATATCGGTATTGTACCGGACCACCGGAGGGGTCCCGGGTCCACCAAGTGGGGCCACCAGCCCTGTGGGGGCCACATGGGCCCTAGGTGGTGCGCCTAGGCCCACATGGGCCAAGGGAACCAGCCCCAAGGGGCCCATGCGCCTAGGGTGGAAAAAGGGAGAGTCCATGAGGGGAAGGCACCTCCGAGGTGCCTTGGGAGGGTGGACACCTCCCCTCTTGGCCGCACCCCTCCCTTGGAGGAGGGGCAAGGCTGCGCCCTCCCCCTCCTTGGCACCTATATAAAGGGGAGGGAAGGGGCAGCAGCACCTTTGCCCTGGACGCCTCCTCTCCTCTCCAACACATCCTCCTCCTCCGTAGTGCACGCGAAGCCCTCGCCGAGTATCGCAAGTTCCACCATCACCACGCCTGCCGCGGCTGCTGGAGCCATCTTCCTCAACCTCTCCTTCACCTTGCTGGATCAAGAAGAAGGAGACGTTACGCTGACCGTGACGTGTGTTGAACGCGGAGGTGCCGTCTGCTCGGCACTAGATCATCGGTGAATTGGATCGCGGCAAGCACGACTACCTCATCCACGCTCACTCCGACGCCTGCTATGCGATCTACAAAGTGGTATGTAGATGCTAACCAATCTGAATACTCGTTGCTAGATGAACTCATAGATGGATCTTGGTGAAACCGTAGGAAAAATTTTAATTTTCTGCAAACGTTCCCCAACAATCACGGAGTCTCAGCATTGCCACCTTATGACGCAGTGGATGGAATTGAAAGTCAAGGCAGCTGTTGGCTCTGTTGCAGCTCCTGAACCTGGCGCAACTTTTCACTGCCGGCCGATTCTAGAAGGATATGCTAGGGTGATGGTGGATGAAATCACAGAAGGATTTGAGGACCTCCAGCTTGACCACCCTACGAGTGAACGGGAGACTCGGCTGGGTTCTTGTCTGAAGACTCCATGCCTATGGCGGAAGGAGCTCATCAACCTTCTGAACTGGATGCCTCCGCCTCCTCCTCCTCCTCCTCCTCCGGTGAGTCACGGCACTCCGCCTCCTCCACCGCCTCCTCCTCCGGCGAGTGATGATCAGGGCACTCAGCCTCATTCTCCGGCGTGTGGCGGCACTCCGCCTCCTTCTCACTTTCTTGTGGCGCCGAGAGCAGCCACCAGCCTCCTCCTTCTCCGCCTCGCCAGCAAGGGCGGAAGAGACCCGCCGCCACCCCGGCTGCTCCTTTCGATAAGTAAGAGTGTCGAACCCAACGAGGAGCAGAAGGAAATGATAAGCGGTTTTCAGTAAGGTATTCTCTGCAAGTACTGAAATAAGTGGTAACAGATAGTTTTGTGGTAAGATAATTTCTAATGAGCAACAAGTAACAAAAGTAAATAAAGTGCAGAAGGGTGGCCCAATCCTTTTTGTAGCAAAGGACAAGCCTGGACAAACTCTTATATATGGAAAAGCGCTCCCGAGGACACATGGGAATATCGTCAAACTAGTTTTCATCACGTTCATATGATTCACGTTCGGTACTTTGATAACTTGATATGTGGGTGGACCGGTGCTTGGGTGCTGTTCTTACTTGAACAAGCATCCCACTTATGATTAACCTCCATTGCAAGCATCCGCAACTACAACAAAAGTATTAAGGAAAACCTAACCATAGCATTAAACATATGGATCCAAATTAGCCCCTTACGAAGAAACGCATAAACTAGGGTTTCAGCTTCTGTCACTCTAGCAACCCATCATCTACTTATTACTTCCCAATGCCTTCCTATAGGCCCAAATAATGGTGAAGTGTTATGTAGTCGACGTTCACATAACACCACTAGAGGCTAGACAACATACATCTCATCAAAATATCGAATCTAATACCAAATTCACATGACTACTAATAGCAAGACTTCTCCCATGTCCTCAGGAACAAACTTAACTACTCATAAAGCATATTCATGTTCATAATCAGAGGGGTATTAATATGCATAAAGGATCTGAACATATGATCTTCCACCAAGTAAACCAACTAGCATCAACTACAAGGAGTAATCAACACTACTAGCAACCTACTAGTACCAATCCCGGACTTGGAGACAAGAATTGGATACAAGAGATGAACTAGGGTTTTGAGAGGAGATGGTGCTGGTGCCCTCTCCTGATGAGAGGAGCGTTGGTGATGACGATGGCGATGATTTCCCCCTCCCGGAGGGAAGTTTCCCCGGCAGAACAGCTCTACCGGAGCCCTAGATTGGTTCAAGGTTAAGGTTCTCTGGCGGCGGAGTTTCGTCCCGAAAGGTTGCTTATGATTTTTTCCTCGACGAAAGACCTCATATAGTAGAAGATGGCCATCGAAGATCCAACAGGGGGCCCACGAGGCAGGGGGCACGCCCTGGGGGATAGGGCGCGCCCCCACCCTCGTGGCCAGGTGGGCCCCCCTCTGGTGAACTTCTGCCGCTGAATATTTTTTATTATTTCCAAAAAAGACTTTCATGGAGTTTCAGGACTTTTGGAGTTGTGCAGAATAGGTCTCTAATATTTGCTCCTTTTCCAGCCCTGAATTCCAGCTGCCGCATTCTCCTCCTTATGTAAACCTTGTAAAATAAGAGAGAATAGGCATAAGTATTGTGACATAACATGTAATAACAGCCCATAATGCAATAAATATTGATATAAAAGCATGATGCAAAATGGACGATCAACTCCCCAAGCTTAGACCTCGCTTGTCCTCAAGCGGAAGTCGATAACGATAAATGTGTCCCCATGTTTAGAGGTAGAGGTGTCGATAAAAATAAAATACGAACATGAAGGCATCATGATTATTCTCATAAGAGCAACATATATAGATATTGTCATATAATTTCTTATGCTCAAGTAATAATCCATTCACAATGGAGAGTACGAATCATAAACTTTATTGAGAACCAACAAACTACAATCTCAGTCATTGAAGCAATTGCAATTTATCATAACATCAGAAAGAGTCTATGTCAGAGCTTTCTAGCAAGTCCACATACTCAACTATCATTTAGTCTTTCATAATTGCTAACACTCACGCAATACTTGTGGTTACGGAGTTTTAATCGGACACAGAGAAAGATAGGGGCTTATAGTTTCGCCTCCCAACCTTTTACCTCAAGGGTAATGTCAACAATAATAACTCATGCTCCCCTACATCCAATTAGATATATCTATCAGGATCTTTCCAACATACTGTGCTTGCCAAAGGATAAAGTGTAAAAAGGAAAGGTGAAGATCACCATGACTCTTGCATAAGGTAGAAGATAATAATAAAAGATAGGCCCTTCGCAGAGGGAAGAAGAGGTTGTCATGCGCTTTCATAGTTGGATGCACAAAATCTTAATGTGAAAGAACGTCACTTTATATTGCCACTTGTGATATGAACCTTTATTATGACGTCCGTCGCTTTTATTTCTTCCACATCACAAGATCGTATAAAGCTTATTTCCCCCACACCAATCACTCATACATATTTAGAGAGCAATTTTTTTTGCTTTGCACCGATGACAACTTACTTGAAGGATCTTACTCAATCCATAGGTAGATATGGTGGACTCTCATGGCAAAACTGGTTTAAGGGTTTTTGGAAGCACAAGTAGTATCTCTACTTGGTGCTAAGAATTTGGCTAGCATGAGGGGGAAAGGCAAGCTCAACATGTTGGATGATCCATGACAATATACTTTATCTCATATATAAGAAAACATAACCAATTACGTTGTCTTCCTTGTCCAACATCAACTCTTTAGCATGTCATATTTTAATGAGTGCTCCCAATCACAAAAGATGTCAACGATAATATATTTATATGTGAAACCTGTCTTTCCTTATTACTTCCTATTAATTGCAACAATGACCAAAGCTATGTTTGCCAACTCCCAACAACTTTTAATCATCATACTCTTTCTATGTGAAGTAATTACTCTCAATAAGATCAATATGAACTCTTTAATTACTTCTTTTTATTCTTTTCTCTTTTCTTTTACTCACTCAAGATCATGGAAAAATAATCAAGCCCTTTACTCAACACTAATCTTTATTATATAACTCACGGACTCGATTACATAGAGAGATCATAAAGCAAAAACTCAAAACTAGATCATGACATAAACTTTATTCTACTAAATCAAGATACTACTAATAGGATCGAACTAAGAAAAACGGTAAAGACAGGAGTGTGATGGTGATATGATAGCGGGGCACCTCCCCCAAGCTTGGCAGTTGCCAAGGGGAGTGCCCATACCCATGTGATTATGTCTCCTTCTTTGTTGGTGAAGAAGATGATGATTTGGTTGTTGGAGTAGGCTTCTTCCTTAATTTGTGCTTGAGGACGGAATTTTGATCCCTCAAGTCGTCAATATCCTGCTCCAGGGTTAATATATTTTTTGCATAGTTCCTGCTTGTTTTCCTGTAACAGACGAAAAGGGATAAACTCGATCTTAGGTTTCTTTGCTCTATCAGGGAGGCTTGACTTCTTGAACTCCACATGCATGTCCCCATGTTGAGGTAATGGGGCTTCATCTTCATTTGAGCTTGTGTCCTTGAGGGAGTCTTGGATTAGGGGGTATCCGGACAGCCGGACTATATCCTTTGGCCGGACTGTTGGACTATGAAGATACAAGATTGAAGACTTCGTCCCGTGTCCGGATGGGACTCTCTTGGCGTGGAAGGCAAGCTTGGCGATACGGATATGTAGATCTCCTTCTGTTGTAACCGACTCTGTGTAACCCTAGCCCCCTCCGGTGTCTAAAATTTAGTCCGTAGGACAACAACAATCATACCATAGGCTAGCTTCTAGGGTTTAGCCTCTACGATCTCATGGTAGATCAACTCTTGTAATACTCATATTCATCAATATCAATCAAGCAGGAAGTAGGGTATTACCTCCACAGAGAGGGCCCAAACCTGGGTAAACATTGTGTCCCTTGCCTCCTGTTACCATCCGCCTTAGACGCACGCCTGGGACCCCTACCCGAGATCTGCCGGTTTTAACACTGACATTGGTGCTTTCATTGAGAGTTCCACTGTGTCGTCGCTGCAAGGTTCGATGGACCCTTCAATCATCTACAACGATGCGGTCCAGGGTGAGGTTTTCCTCCCCGGACAGATCATCGTGTTCGGAGGCTTCGCACTGCGGGCCAAGTCGTTTGGCCATCTAGAGCAGATCGAAAGCTACCCCCTGGCCATCAGGTCAGGTTTGGAAACTTGAATTACACCGCCGATGTCCGCGGAGACTTGATCTTCGACGGGATCGGGCCCATGCCAGGTGTGTCGCACGATCAGACGAGCACGATATAGCTCTGCCATTGGACGGTGTTCGGGAGATCACACTACAACTACTCCGGTCTCTAGTCTGGAGCAGATCGCGCCATCCAAGGACGGGAGGATAGACTCCACCACGGAGGACGTGCCTTTAGTGGTGATAGAGCCGAATACTGACCTTACCCCTCACGAGAGCCGTGTTGCCGAACTGCTGGACTTGTCCTCGGCCACGGACTCCGTACCACCCGCGCCCATACCTATCGAATCCGATTAGGCGCCGATCATGGAGTTATATCTTTCAGCACTCGCCCTTCGGCGACATACTGAACTCATTGAAATCTCTCTCCATGTCCAGTGAACCTTGGCCGAACTATGTCCGGCTAGAGTGGGATGCGGACGACGAAGAAATTCAATCCCCACCCACCACCCACTTAGTAGCCACTGTTGATGATTTAACCGACATGCTCGACTTTGACTCCAAAGACATCGATGGTATGGACACCGATGCCGGAGGCGAACAGGAGCCACTGCCCACAGGGCACTGGACCGCCACCTCATCATATGATACATACATGGTGGACACACCCAAAGAAGGCAATAGCGACAAGACAACGGAGGATGACCCTCCAAGAAGCAACCCCAAAGATCAACGCTGTGGCGCCGCTCTAAGTCTCGCCACAGCAAAAATGGTGATACCAGCACAGGATATAACAGCACTCCGGACAGTGCCGAATATGATGACAATCCCCTCCATAACGATCAAGAGCCGGAGGATGAACAAGCCAGCCCTCCTAAGAGAGCGGCAGAGGGAGAAATGGAGGACGACAATTATATGCCTCCCTCCGAAGACGAAGCGAGCCTCGACGACGAAGAATTCATCGTGCCTGAGGATCCCGTCGAGCAGGAGCGCTTCAAGCGCCGGCTTATTGCCACAGCAAACAGCCTGAAGAAAAAGCAGCAACAACTTCGAGCTGATCAGGATCTGCTAGCAGATAGATGGACTGAAGTCCTCGCGGCTGAAGAGTACGAACTCGAACGCCCTTCCAGAGGTCACCCCGCGTTCAATGCGGCTGATCGGCCACCCCGTGGCCGAGATAGAGAGGCAGTACGGCCTGAAAATCAGCCTGCACCCCGCCGCCATTCAAACAAACATACCAAGGCAACGGGAAACACACGAGACCTGCGAGACGTATTGGAAGACAGGGCAAGACATGGTAGATCGATCTATGGATCATGGGGCCGTGCCCCTACAAGGGACGGTGACCGCCTCGCCGGATACAGTAAAAGCAATTCCGGACGGGCCGAATACAGCAGGCAGGACTCATACGAGCTGCGTCGCGACATAGCCCAGCACAGAGGCGCGGCATGCCCCCTATGCTTCATCAATGAAGTAATGGAGCATGAATTCCCATAAGGTTTCAAACCTGTAAACATCGAATCATATGATGGTACAACAGATCCCGCGGTATGGATCGAGGACTTCCTCCTCCACATCCACATGGCCCGCGGTAATGACCAACATGCCATCAAGTACCTCCCGTTAAAACTCAAAGGACTAGCTCGGCATTGGCTGAATAGCCTACCAGCAGACTCCGTCGGCTGTTGGGAGGATCTGGAAGACGCATTTCTCGACAATTTCCAGGGCACTTCTGTGCGACCACCAGACGCCGATGACCTGAGTCACATAATTCAGCAGCCAGGGGAATCGGCCAGGCAATTCTGGACACGGTTCCTAACAAATAAAAACCAAATTGTCGACTGTCCGGATGCAGAAGCCCTAGCGGCATTCAAGCACAACATCCGTGATGAGTGGCTCGCCCGGCACCTCGGTCAGGAAAAGCCGAAATCAATGGCAGCCCTCACGACACTCATGACCCGCTTTTGCGCGGGAGAGGATAGTTGGCTGGCTCATAGCAATAACATATCAAGGAACCTTGGCACTTCGGATACCAAGGACAACAACGACAGGTCACGTCACAGCAAAACAAGCGCCGCAGCAACGGTGATAACGCCGAGGGCACGGCAGTCAATGCCGGATTCAGAGGCTGTAAATCCGGTCAGCGGAAAAAGCCATTCAAAAGAAGCACCCTCCGGGCCCGGCCCGCTTTGGACCATACTCGATCGCTCGTGTCAAATACACGGCACCCCCGATAAGCCAGCCAATCACACCAACAGAGAATGATGGGTGTTCAAGCAGGCCGGCAAGATAAATGCCGAAGACAAGGACAAGGGGCTGCATAGCGATGACGAGGAGGAGCCCCGGCCTCCGAACACGGGAGGACAGAAGAGGTTCCCCCCACAAGTGAGGACAGTAAACATGATATATGCAACCCAAATCCCCAAAAGGGAACGGAAGCGTGCACTAAGGGACGTATTCCCGATGGAGCCCGTCGCCCCAAAGTTCAACCCATGGTCCTCTTGTGCGATCACATTTGATCGTAGGGACCACCCCACGAGTATCCGTCACGGCGGATCTGCCGCATTGGCCCTAGACCCAATCATTGACGGATATCACCTCACTCGAGTCCTTATGGACGGCGGCAGCAGCCTGAACCTGCTTTACTGTGATACAAGGCGCAAAATGGGTATAGACCCCTCGAGGATCAAACCCACCAAAACGACCTTTAAAGGCGTTATTCCAGGTGTAGAGGCCCATTGTACGGCCTCAATCACACTGGAAGTGGTCTTCGGATCTCCGGATAACTTCCGAAGCGAGGAGTTAATCTATGATATCGTCCCGTTCTGCAGCGGCTATCACACACTGCTCGGGCGCATCGCATTTGCAAGATTCAATGCGGTACCGCATTATGCATCCCTCAAGCACAAGATGCCAGGACCTCGGGGGGTCATCACAGTCAATGGAAACACAAAACGCTCACTTCGCACGGAGGAGCACACTGCGGCCCTCGCAGCAGAAGCACAAAGCAGCCTTTTGAAGCAATCGACCAGTTCGGCGATCAAGCCCCCGGACACTGTCAAGCGCATCCGGAATAACCTGCAACAGGATCGCCTGGCACGCTCAGAGCTCGCCTAGCAATTCGGCCCCCGCCCTAGTCTTAGTACAACGGCAAAGTCCGTCCCACGCGTGCATAATTACGCACTGAAAATACCATGGGTATAGGCGGGGCACGATCACGGCGTCCCACAATGCGGTTTAACCGCACTAGGGGCTTACTACCTTCATCACTCTCTCTCTTTCAGGACTCTACTCTCTGGAAGCCTTATCTGGCAGTACGGTACCCGGACACATGATACAACACCCAAGGAGGTAGGAAGCTACGTCGTACAAACGGAATCCCCAGGTGGTCTCTGATAACGAGCTAAATACATGTTTTAAGATACCGATGCGCATCTTGCCCTTGGATGGGACATGTCAAATAGTCCTATTGTTTGCTTACCACACCATTTGTATCATTATGCTTTAACGCATCTCTTAAATAAACAATGCATAGTACTAGTCTATTATTGCATTCTATATTCTTTCATATATATGCTTATCTATGACAATCAGCACCCGTACACTGTGGTACGGAAAATACACTAGGGGCTTCCGTATACCCCATAATTCGGCATGAGAAGTGCAAACACTTTCGACAGTGCGGCACCCCGAACTTATAGCATTATATGCATCAGCTCCGAATCATGTCTTGGGTCAATAGTTGGGTTTGCCCGGCTCCCATGTTTTGGTACCTTATGTTCCGCTATATCGGCTAAGGTAGCACTGGGAGAACTATTGCGATTGTGCCCCGGTTCTTCCGGCCGAGCACCTCAGTAGAGAAAGCTAAAACTGACTATCATGATGAGGCGAGAGCTGGTCGCTGTTCGAGAGGTCTCAAGTCCCTAAAGACTTTTTCCGCTTCGGGCGAGGAGCCGGCCTTGTCCGGCTTAGGCGTGTATAGCGCCCCAAATTCGGCTTTCCGAAGACTAGGGGCTTCGCCAAAATTTAAAATTGTAGACTTCTATGGCTAAGTGAGAGCAATAAAGCACTATAGTCCGATTGCTCGTTCGCGCTTGAACACCTCCCTCGAAGGACCCAAGAATGGGAAAAAGAGTGCTCAGATTCATCCCGAACACCCCGGCACTAGTTGCATGGGTGCAGGTTTACGACTAGCAACTCTCGTAATTTATAAACGGCCGCACAGAAGGTAATATTTTAAATACAAAAGCGTTGCATAACGAACATGAACTAGTTTTCATAAACACAAGGATCACATGAGCAAGTTCATTCAAAGACTACATCTTTGGTACATTCGTCCGCCACGAGACGGGCACCAGTCAGGACACTTTCATAATACATTTCGGGGTGGTGATGCTCCTTGCCCTGTGGCGGCCCCTCCTTCACCAGCTTTTCGGCGTCCATCTTCGCCCAGTGCACCTTTGCACGGGCAACAGCCCTGCATCCACCTTCGATGCAGACGGACCGCTTGATGACTTCCAGCCGTGGGCAGGCATCTACGAGCTGCCTCACCAGGCTGAAGTAGCTATTGGGTAGGGAGCCGCCAGGCCACATCCGGACTACAAGGCCCCTCATGGCCTGTTCGGCCGCCTTGTGAAGCTCGACCAGTTGCTTCAGCTAGTCGCTCACGGGCATCGCGTGTTCGGTCCCAGTATACTGAGACCAGAACAACTTCTCCGTCGAGCTTCCCTCCTCGGCCCGGTAGAACTCTGTAGCGTCAAACACACTACAGGGCAGATCTGCGAACGCTCCTGGAGAGCTCCGAGCTCGGGTAAGTAAAAGGAAATTTTGTTTCGCAAACCTACTTTGAATAATGAATGCCTTACCCGCCGCTATCTTCTTCACCGCCTCAACTTCCTGGAGGGCCTTATGGGCTTCTGCCTTGGCATTTTTTGCACTTTCGAGGGCCTGGGCAAGCTCGGACTGTCGCGTCCTCGAGTCAAGCTCCAGGGACTCATGCTTCTTGATGAGCACCTGGAGCTCTTGCTGCACCTCACCTACCCGGGCTTCGTGTCTTTCTCGCTCAGTGCGCTCCTTGGCCGCTTTGTTTTCGGCCTCGGACAACGCCTTCTTGAGGGTCGCCACTTCGGTCGTGGCCCTTGGCAAAATTCATGATGATCCTATTATCCTGCAACCAAATCTTTCTTCTTTTACATATTGACAAGGTATTGCTTACCTTTGTTCTCCTCGAGCTGCCTCTTGGCAAGGCCGAGCTCTTCCTTGGATCGCTCCAGTCCTCAGTAGTGCGGCGACCTCCAAGATGTGCGGCGCCAAGAGGGAAGCCTGCAGATTCACATAGACATAGTATAATTAGACTCCTGCGACTATTATTTGATCCTCTATTCGGCTTTTCTTCGCGAACGCCAAATAGAGCATCAGGGGCTACTATCTGTGCGCTGATATTTCCCTATAATTTAATTACTTACCTCAAAGCCTGTTAGGAGGCTAGCACAAGCTTCAGTTAGTCCGCTTTTGGCGGACTGAACCTTCTCCATCACCGCACTCATGATAGTGTGGTGCTCTTCGTTGATGGAAGCGCCTTGGAGCGCTTCCAGCAAGTTGTCCGGTGCCTCTGGATGGACAGAGGTCGCCGTCACGGGCGGCTTGCCCCTCTTCAGAGAGGGTCTCCTGACAGAATCCAGAACCACCAGAGGTTCCGGCGCGGTGTTCGACTGGAGGCCGAACTCGGAGCCCATAGGAGTCTTGCTCCCTTTGGGCCCAGGGTCCGGAGTGCCGCCTTGAGGCGCCTCCAGGACTACCTCCCCCTGGCTCGGTGCCTTTGGAGACAACACCTCGGCGTTGTCCGTAGGGCAAGGGGTGGAGGCGGTCGGAAGTGAATCACTATTCATATCCGACGGGTCCAAAGAACCATCCGACGAAGATACGTCGATATGGGCTCGGGACGGACTGCATATTCATGTTCGGCATGATGAGAAGCAGTGCAATAAGATATATCAAGAATTATTATGGTATCCGGATACTTACGACTTCGCTAGGGGCTTGTCCCTGGGCAACCACTCGTCGTCGCTGTGGGCGGCGGTCGTGGAGCAGTCTAGAAGGAGGGTCCTTCCTTTCTTGGACCCTTCGGCCTCCCCGGTTGGGGCGGCCTTCCTTTTCTTGTCTCCCCCGGCTCGGGGAGAACTTTCCTCTTCCTCCTCGTCGTCGTGGGAGGAGTGCGCCTCGGAGTGTTCGGATGATGAGTCCAACACAACCTTGCGCCGGAGACCCTGTCGGGTCCCCGTGGCCTTCTTCTTGGCCGTCTTCGCGGGCACCTCGTAAGGTGCCGGAGTCAGCATCTCCGTTAGGAGAGCGTTTGCTGGATCTTCGGGCAGGGGGGCGGGGCAGTCAATCCGCTCGGCCGTCTCCACCCAGTTCTGTCAAAGGCATGAGGGCTTAGACCCTGCATATGATCAAACTGAGGAAACTAAACATCTTATGATGTGTAAAAACCTACCGGATTGGCGTGGCGCTTTGTGCTGAGTCCACGGTCCTCGGTAAGGGGAGGAGGTACCTCGGCGCCTTTAAACAACACCTTCCAGACGTCCTTATGCGTCGTGCCGAAAAGCTCCTGCAGCGTCTGGTGCTCGGCCGGGTCGAACTCCCACATATTGAATACCCGTTGTTGACACGGGAGGATCCGGCGGAAGAGCATGACCTGGACCACGTTGACAAGCTTGATTTTCTTGCTCATCATGTTCCTGATGCAGGTCTGGAGTCCGGTCAGCTCTACCGGGTTACCCCAGGACAGGCCCTTCTCTTTCCAGGAGGTGAGCCGCGTGGGGATTCCGGATCGGAACTCGGGGGCCGCCACCTAGTTGGTGTCGCGCGGCTCGGTGATGTAGAACCACCCCTATTGCCACCCCTTTATGCTCTCCACATAGGAGCCCTCGAGCCATGTGACATTGGGCATTTTGCCCACCATGGCGCCGCCGCATTCCGCTTGCTGGCCGCCTACAACCTTCGGCTTGACATTGAAGGTCTTCAGCCACAGGCCGAAGTGGGGCTGGATGCGGAGGAAGGCCTCGCACACGACGATAAATGCCGAGATGTTGAGGATGAAGTTCGGGGCCAGGTCATGGAAGTCCAGCCCGTAGTAGAACATGAGGCCGCGGACGAATGGGTGGAGAGGAAATCCCAGTCCGCGGACGAAGTGGGTGAGGAAGACTACCCTCTCGTAAGGTTCTGGGGTAGGAACGACCTGCCCCGCGTCGGGCAGCCGGTGCGCGATATCCGCGGCCAAGTATCCGGCTCCCCGCAGCTTCTCGATGTCCTCCTCCATGACGGAGGATTTCATCCACTTGCCTCCCGCTCCGGACATGATTGACGCGGTTTGAGGAGAAAAGGTGCAAGCTTGGGCGTTGGAGCTCGAAAAGTGCAAGAATGGATATGCGAGAGAGAAGAAGGCGTGGGTGAAAGAGGTGAGGTCCCTATCCCTTTATAAAGGCGGACGAAACTATGCACCCCCACTTGCCTAGTAAAACTCGCTTGATCCCCAAGCGCCGTAATTGATGGCGCGGTTGGGTTACCCATGTCCGTATTAATGAGAATCCCGTGATAAGGGGACACGATCTCTGCTTCGACAAGACGTGCCTAGGAAACTGCCTCGCGATATGTGCGGCAGTTGGTTGCGAAAAACGGTTTGAATAATGACCGGGCCATGGCGTGATGTCATGCTATAATACATCAGCAGATTAGATTTGTGGAAATATTATTCTCTCTACGATGGTATGCGGAACTTGGTTTGCAGAGCCGGACACTATCCTTGTGTTCAAGATCTTCTATGGAGTATTCAGAAGAGGAACCCACCTTGCAATGCCGAAAACAATCCGCGCACCGGACTCATCGTCATTGAAGCCTGGTTCAGGGGCTACTGAGGGAGTCCTGGATTAGGGGGTATCCAGACAGCCGGACTATATCCTTTGGCCAGACTGTTGGACTATGAAGATACAAGATTGAAGACTTCGTCCCGTGTCCGGATGGGACTCTCTTGGCGTGGAAGGAAAGCTTGGCAATCAGATATGTAGATCTCCTTCTGTTGTAACCGACTCTGTGTAACCCTAGCCCCCTCCGGTGTCTATATAAACCGGAGGGTTTAGTCCGTAGGACAACAACAATCATACCATAGGCTAGCTTCTAGGGTTTAGCCTCTACGATCTCGTGGTAGATCAACTCTTTTAATACTCATATTCATCAAGATCAATCAAGAAGGAAGTAGGGTATTGCCTCCATAGAGAGGGCCCGAACCTGGGTAAACATTGTGTCCCTTGCCTCCTGTTACCATCCGCCTTAGACGCACAGTTCGGGACCCCCTACCCAAGATCCGCCGGTTTTGACACTGACAGTCCTCCTTCCTCTTGGGTTTATAGTCCTCTTCTTCCTCTATAGTCCAACCACAATGATCCACATCTCCATAGACCCTAGGATCTGCAAGGTAATCATCCACATAGCTTTCTCCTTCCGAATCCTGGGACGACATGTTGCTCTAATCTGCAGCAGGACAGCTCGAAACAAGAACAGAGGATAATTGCGTGATACTAGAGTCAAAACCTTCGGGCGAATATATAATGAATTTTTACCGACCAAAATACGTATCGTGCAAGAAAACGGAGTCCCGAAGGTACACGAGGTGCCCACGAGGTAGGGGGCGCGCCCAGGGTGGTAGGGCGTACTTACCATGGGGCCCTCATGTCCTTCCCGGACTGCTACTTATTTTTCTATTTTTCTAAATATCCCAAAACGGAGAAATACTGCCTTAAAAACTGTTTTGGAGTCGGTTTACTTACCGTACCACATACCTATTCCTTTGCGGAGTCTGAAATGTTCCGGAAAGTGTCTCTTATGTATTCCTCCGGGGTTACGGTTTCAATAATATTGGTTTCAACATTTATAGGATTACCTGAGATATAGTGTTTGATTCTTTGACCGTTTACCACCTTCGGATTTGTGCCTTCGAAATTGTTGATTTTTATGGCACCGGAACGATAGACCTCCTCGATGACGTAGGGGCCTTCCCATTTAGAGAGAAGATTTCCTGCAAAAAATCTTAAACGAGAGTTGTATAGCAATACATAATCACCTACATTAAACTCACGCTTTTGTATCCTTTTGTCATGCCATCTTTTGACTTTCTCTTTAAACAACTTGGCATTTTCAAAAGCTTGGGTTCTCCATTCATCAAGTGAGCTAATATCAAATAACCTCTTCTCACCAGCAAGTTTGAAATCATAGTTGAGCTCTTTAATAGCCCAATATGCCTTATGTTCGATTCGAGAGGTAAGCGACATGCTTTTCCATAAACCATTTTATACGGAGACATACCCATAGGATTTTTATATGCAGTTCTATAGGCCCATAATGCATCATCAAGTTTCTTGGACCAATTCTTTCTAGACCTATTGACAGTCTTTTGCAAAATTAATTTGAGTTCTCTATTACTCAATTCTACTTGACCACTAGACTGTGGGTGAAAAGGAGATGCAATTCTATGATTAACATCATACTTAGCAAGCATTTTACGGAAAGCACCATCAATCAAATGTGAACCACCATCAGTCATTAAATATCTAGGGACTCCAAACCTCGAAAAAATAACTTCTTTAAGCATTTTAATAGAGGTGTTATGATCAGCACTACTAGTTGGAATAGCTTCTACCCACTTAGTAACGTAATCAACAGCAACTAAAATATGTGTATAACCATTAGAGGCAGGAAAAGGTCCCATATAATCAAAGCCCCAAACATCAAATGGTTCAATAACAAGTGAATAATTCATAGGCATTTCTTGACGTCTACTAATGTTACCAATTCCTTGACATTCATCACAAGATAAAACAAACTTACAGGCATCCTTGAAGAGAGTAGGCCAATAAAAACCGAATTGCAATACCTAATGTGCAGTTCTATCTCCAGCATGGTGTCCTCCATAAGCTTCGGAGTGACACTTGCGTAGGATCTGTTCCTGTTCATGCTCAGGTACACAACGTCTAATAACACCATCTACTCCTTCTTTATAAAGATGTGGGTCATCCCAAAAGTAATGTCTCAAATCATAGAAAACCTTTTTCTTTTGCTGGTATGTGAAACTAGGTGGTATAAATTTAGCAACAATATAATTAGCATAATCAGCATACCATGGAGTACTACGAGAAGTATTTATGACATTTAGTTGTTCATCAGGAAAGCTATCATCAATAGGTAGTGGGTCATCAAGAACATTTTCTAACCTAGACAAGTTGTCTGCAACGGGGTTCTCAGCTCCTTTTCTATCAACAATATGAAAATCAAATTCTTGTAGCAAGAGAACCCATATTATAAGTCTAGGTTTAGCATCTTTCTTTTCCATCAGATATTTAATAGCAGCATGATCAGTGTTAATAGTTACTTTAGAATCAACAATATAAGGTCTAAACTTATCACAAGCAAATACAACTGCTAAAAATTCTTTTTCAGTAGTTGCATAATTTCTTTGAGCATTGTCTAGAGTTTTACTAGCATAATGGATAACATTTAATTTCTTATCAACTCTTTGCCCTAGAACAACACCTACAAAGATAATCACTAGCAAAGCACACATAATTTCAAAGGGTAAATTCCAATCAGGTGGCTGAACAATAGGTGCAGAGATCAATTCTTTCTTAAGTATTTCAAATGCTTCTACATAATCATCATCAAAGACAAAGGGTATATCTTTTTGTAATAAATTAGTCAGAGGCCGAGAATTTTTTTAGAAGTCCTTAATGAACCTCCTATATAATCCGGCGTGACCAAGGAAACTTCTTATACATTTGGTGTCCTTGGGATATGGCATCTTTTCAATAGCATCAACCTTGGCTTTATCAACTTCAATACCTCTTTTAGAAACTTTATGCCCCAAGATAATACCTTCATTAACCATAAAGTGGCACTTTTCCCAATTCAAGACAAGATTAGTTTCTTCACATCTCTACAAAACTCGATCAAGATTGCTCAAGCAATCATCAAAAGAAGATCCATAGACGGAAAAATCGTCCATGAAAACCTCACAAATCTTTTCACAAAAGTCAGAGAATATAGCCATCATGCATCTTTGAAAGGTAGCAGGTGCATTACATAAACCAAAAGGCATACGTCTATAAGCAAAAGTACCAAAAGGGCAAGTAAAAGTAGTCTTTGATTGATCCTTGGTTGACACAGGTATTTGAGAGAAACCAGAATAACCATCTAGAAAGCACTAATGTGTATGTTTGCATAGTCTTTCTAGCATTTGATCGATAAAAGGTAAGGGGTAATGATCTTTCTTAGTAGCCTTATTTAATTTGCGGAAATCAATTACCATCCTATAACCTGTAATAATTCTTTGCGGAATCAATTCATCTTTATCATTAGTAACACCTCCCTTCTTAGGGACACAATGAACATGACTTACCCAATCGACTATCAAAGAACCGGATAAATTATACCGCCTCCGTAAGCTTTAGTATTTCTTTTCTTACCACTTCTTTCATCTTAGGATTCAGCCGCCGTTGATGATCACGAACCGGTTTGGCATCTTCTTCCAAATTTATTTTATGTTGACATAGAGTGGGACTAATGCCCTTAAGATCATCAAGAGTATATCCAATAGCAGCACGGTGCTTCTTCAGAGTTTTCAATAATCTCTCTTCTTCATGCTCTGAAAGGTTAGAACTAATAATAATAGGATATATATTCTCTTCATCAAGATAAGCATATTTAAGATTATCAGGCAACGGTTTAAGCTCAAACACGGGATCACCCTTGGGTGGAGGGGGATCCACTAGGATTTCAACAGGCAAATTGTGTTTCAGAATGGGTTCCTGCTTAAAGAATACTTCATCTATTTCCCTTCTTTCATTCATAAACATATCATTTTCATTGTCTAGCAAGTATTGGTCTAAAGGATCACTAGGAGGTACGGCAATAGAAGCAAGACCAATAATTTCATCCTTACTAGGCAATTCTTCTTCCCGGTGTTGTCTACTAAATTTAGAGAAATTAAACTCATGAGACATATCACCCAAACCAATTGTAACAAGATTCTTTTCACAGTCAATCTTAGCATTAACAGTGTTCAATAAGGGTCTACCAAAAATAATGGGACAAAAGCTATCTTGTGGGGAACCAAGAACAAGAAAATCAGCAGGATATTTAGTTTTCCCACACAAGACTTCAACATCTCTAACAATTCCCATTGCGGATATAGAATCTCTATTGGCAAGTTTAATTGTAACATCAATACCTTCTAACTCAGCAGGTGCAATTTCATGCTCAATTTCTTCGTATAAAGTATGCGGTATAACACTAGCACTAGCACCCATATCACATAAGCCATGATAACAATGATCTCCTATTTTAACAGAAATAACAGGCACGCCTACCACATGTCTATGTTTATCTTTAGCACAAGGTTTGGCAATTCTAGCAATTTCATCGCAGAAATGAATAACATGCCCATCAATATTATCAGCTAAGAGATCTTTAACAATAGCAATATTAGGTTCAACTTTAATTTGCTCAGGAGGTGTATAAGTTCTAATATTGCTTTTACGAACCACAGTTGAAGCTTTAGCATGATCCTTTATTCTAACTGGAAATAGTGGTTTCTCAACATAAGAAGTAGGAACAATAGGATCATTATAAGTGACAGTCTTTTCTTCAACTTTAGTAGGTGCAGCTACTTTTACTTGTATGGGAGGATGATATTTAAACCACTTCTCCTTGGGGAGATCAACATAAGTAGCAAAAGATTCACATAAAGAAGCTACTATCTCAGAGTCAAGTCCATATTTAGTGCTAAACTTACGGAAAATATCGGTATCCATAAAAGACTTAACACAATCAAACTTAGGTGTCATACCTGACTCCTTATCTTCGTCGAGATCCCAATCTTCAAAGTTGCGTTTAATTCTATCCAATAAATTCCATTTGAATTCAATAGTCTTCATCATAAAAGAACCAGCACAAGAAGTATCGAGCATGATGCGATTGTTTTCAGAAAGCCGAGCATAATTTTTTTGAAGAATTGTTTCTTTTGAGAGCTCATGATTGGGGCATGAATATAACATTGATTTAAGCCTCCCCCAAGCTTGAGCGATGCTTTCTCCTTCGCGAGGCCAAAAATTATATATATAATTGAGATCACGAGGAACAAGATGCATAGGATAATACTTCTGATGAAATTCCAATTTCATTCGTTTATAGTTCCATGATCTCGTGTCATCACATAGCCTATATCATGTCGATGCATCTCCCTTCAAAGATAAAGGGAAGACCTTCTTATTAACAACATCATCGGGTATACCTGCAAGCTTAAATAATCCACAAACTTCATCCACATAGAGTAGATGTTCATCAGGATGCTTAATTCCACCTCCTGTAAAAGTATTAGCTAACAATTTTTCTAACATACCCGAAGGAACTTCAAAGGGAACATTTTCATTTTCAGTAGGTTCAGTAGGTTGAGGAGCAACTCTTTGCTCTACTGGTTGATACGTCTCCAATGTATCTACTTTTCCAAACACTTTTGCCCTTGTTTTGGACTCTAACTTGCATGATTTGAATGAAACTACCCGGACTGACGCTGTTTTTAGCAGAACTACCATGATGTTGTTTTATGTGTAGAAAAGAAAAGTTCTCGGAATGTCCTACAAATCAACGGAGGCACTTTTTGGAATTTATAAAAAAATACTGGGCGAAAGAAATACACCAGGGGGCCCAGGGCCTGTCCACGAGACAGGGCGCTTCTAGGGCGCCCCTATCTCGTGGGCCCCCTAGACCTCCTCCGACCTCAACTCCAACTCCATATATTCCGTCTCGAGGAGAAAAAAATCAAAGAGAAAGTTTCATCGCGTTTCACGACACGGAGCCGCCGCCAAGCCCTAATCTCTCTCGGGAGGGCTAATCTGGAGTCCGTTCGGGGCTCCGGAGAGGGGGATTCGTCGCCGTTGTCATCATCAACCATCCTCCATCACCAATTTCATGATGCTCACCGCCGTGCGTGAGTAATTCCATCGTAGGCTTGCTGGAAGGTGATGGGTTGGATGAGATTTACCATGTAATCAAGTTAGTTTTGTTAGGGTTTGATCCCTAGTATCCACTATGTTCTGAGATTGATGTTGCTATGACTTTGCTATGCTTAATGCTTGTCACTAGGGCCCGAGTGCCATGATTTCAGATTTGAACCTATTATGTTTCCATGAATATATGTGTGTTCTTGATCCTATCTTGCAAGTCTATAGTCACCTATTATGTGTTATGATCCGACAACCTCAAGTGACAATAATCGGGATACTTCTCGGTGATGACCGTAGTTTGAGGAGTTCATGTATTCACTATGTGCTAATGCTTTGGTCCGGTTCTCTATTAAAAGGAGGCCTTAATATCCCTTAGTTTCCGCTAGGACCCCGCTTCCACGGGAGGGTAGGACAAAAGATGTCATACAAGTTCTTTTCCATAAGCACGTATGACTATTTACGGAATACATGCCTACATTACATTGATGAATTGGAGCTAGTTCTATATCACCCTATGTTATAACTATTGCATGAGGAATCGCATCCGCATAATTATCCATCAACGATCCATTGCCTACGAGCTTTTCACATATTGTTCTTCGCTTATTTACTTTTCCGCTACTCTTATTACAACTACTACAAAAACCCAAAAACATTTATCTTTACTTTTGCTACTGCTACCATTATTATAATACCACTTTTGCTACTAAACACTTTGCTGCAGATACTAAGTTATCCAGGTGTGGTTGAATTGACAACTCAACTGCTAATACTCAAGAATATTCTTTGGCTCCCCTTGTGTCGAATCAATAAATTTGGGTTGAATACTCTACCCTCGAAAGTTGTTGCGATCCCCTATACTTGTGGGTTATCAAGACCAATTTCTGACGCCGTTGCCGGGGAGCATAGCTCTATTCTCTGAGTCACTTGGGATTTATATCTGTTGATCACTATGAAGAACTTGAAAGACGCTAAGACAACAATTTATCCCTCAACTACGAGGGGAGGTAAGGAACTGCCATCTAGCTCTGCACTAGATTCTCCTTCCGTTATTAGTAGGCTTGCTACACCTAAACCTGCTACTGCTATGAATTACGATATGTCGCATGTTATTGATGATGCCACTTCGCTATGCATGATGAAACTACTTCTGTGCGTGATACTACTTTGCCATTAGGTGAATTTCTAGATGAACAACTTGCTAGAGTTAGGGGGGACGAAAATATTGAAGAACCTATTATTGATGATAGTGATGATGAAGGTTCCCCCAATGATTATGTTTTACCTGTTTTTCCTAAGGGTTATGTTATGCATGAAAAAGCTTCTATGGAAATCCTTGCTTGCAATGATAGAAATGATCTTAAGAAATTATTAGCTAAATGGAAGCAGCAGTTTCTTAATGCTAGAATGAAACCCGATCCTGCGGTTGCTACTTCACCTATCTATGTTACTGATAAGGATTATGAATTCTCTGTTGATCCTGATATTATTACTTTAGTTGAATCCGATCCTTTTTATGGCCTAGAATCTGAAACTGTTGTGGCACATTTACCAAGTTGAATGATATAGCCACCCTATTTACTCATGATGAGAAGTCTCGCTATTTATATATCCTTAAGATATTCCCGTTCTCATTAAAGGGTGATGCTAAGACTTGGTATAATTCTCTAGCTCCTGGTTGTGTGCGTAGTCCCTGTGACATGATTTATTACTTCTCGCTAAATATTTCCCTGCTCATAAGAAACAAGCTCCCTTATGGAAATATATAATTTTGTGCAAATCAAAGAAGAGAGTCTCCCACAAGCTTGGGGGAGGCTTCTCCGTTTACTTAATGCTTTGCCTGATCATCCTCTTAAGAAAAATGAAATACTTGATATCTTTTATAATGGACTAACCGATGCTTCCAAGGACTACTTGGACAGTTGTCTGGTTGTGTTTTCAGGAAAGAACAATGATTTAAGCTGAAATACTATTGAATAATATGTTTACTAATGAAAATAATTGGACTCTTCCCGAGCCAGTTCCTCAAGTAATTCTGAACCAGTTGAGCCAACTCTGAGTCTATTCCTAAACCCAATTCAAGAAGAGAGGTGTTTTATTTCTCAGTCCTGAAGATATGCAAGAGGCAAAGAAATCAATGAAAGAAAAAGGTATTAAAGCTGAAGATGTTAAGAATTTACCTCCTATTAAAGAAATACATTATCTTAATATACCGCCTGAAGAACTACATTGTCTTGATAACCCGACATAGGTAATAAAGGTAAATTCTCTCTATAGATATGATAAAGTTGAAATACGCTCTACTAAATTTCATAGCCCTTGCTTAGATGAATTTGATGACTTTATGGCTAGGCAAGAAAGTTTCAATGCTTATGTTGGTAGACAGTTAAAGAATAATGCTTTTCGAGATAGGACGCCAGAGGTGATAATCTGGCTAGAGTTAAAGATGAACTTCACCACGTTAACAAATAGGCTTCTATGGTTGCTACTCAAGCTGAGCAAGTACTTAAAGCTCAAAATGATTTGCTTGATGAATTGAATAATAAAAATGACTTTGCTGTTAGAGTGGCTACTAGAACTGGTAGAATGACTCAGGAACCTTTGTATCCTGAAGGCCACACTAAGAGAATCGAGCAAGATTCTCAGAGAAATAATTTAGAGGCACCTAGTTCTTCTAAAAAGAAGAAGAAGAAAAACGATAGAACTTTGCATGCCTCTAGTGAACCTACTGTAGACACATCTGAGAATCCCAATAATATTTCTATTTACGATCTTTGAAACTCAATCAGGTGATGAACATGAACCTAGTGATAATGTTAATGATAATGTTCATGTTGATGCTCAACCTATGAAAGACAATGATGTAGAGATTGAACCTGCTGTTGATCTTGATAACCCACAATCAAAGAATCAACGTTATGATAAGAGAGATTTTGTTGCTAGGAAGCACAGTAAAGAAAGAGAACCATGGGTTCAGAAACCCATGCCCTTTCCTCCTAAACCATCCAAGTCAAAGGATGATGAGGATTTTGAGGGCTTTGCTGAAATGATTAGACCTATTTTCTTACGTATGCGCTTAACTGATATGTTAAAGTAAATCCTTATGCTAAGTATATGAAGGATATCATCACAAATAAAAGAAAGATACCGGAAGCTGAAATCTCCACCATGCTTGCTAATTACACTTTTAAGGGTGGAATACCAAAGAAACTTGGAGATCCGGGTGTCCCAACTATACCTTGCTCTATTAAAAGAAATTATGTTAGAACTGCTTTATCTTGGAGCCGGTGTTAGTGTTATGCCTCTCTCTTTATATCGTAGACTTGAATTGAATAAGTTGACACCTACTGAAATATCTTTGCAAATGGCTGACAAATCAACTGCTATACCTGTCGGTATTTGTGAGGATGTGCCTGTTGTGGTTGCAAATGTCACTATCTTAACGAACTTTGTTATTCTTGATATTCCCGAGGACGATAGTATGTCTATTATCCTTGGTAGACCTTTTCTTAATACTGCATGGGCTGTTATTGATTGCAACAAAGGCAATTTCACTTTTCATGTTAATGGTAATGAGCATATGGTACATTTTCGGAGGAAGCAATCTCAAGTCCATAGCATCAATTCTATTGAAAAAGTTCCAACTATCATTTTTGGAGGTTTTAAATTTCCTCTCCCTACTGTCAAGAAAAAGTATGATATTCTTATTGTTGGGGATTTTCATATCCCCGTTGAGGTAACTTAGTGTTATTCGAAATTTCTCCGGTTCCGTGTTATTCGGAATGAGTTCGTTAACAATACTTGATCAACCTTGTTAGTGGGTTCATTTTGATGATCACGAGATGGATGAAACTAGAAGGCACAACCTTCTGTACCCTCTTTTTACTTTCTATTATTTAGAATAAATAAAGCAAAAATAGTATTATCCGTCTGATTTCCGAATTACCCGTGCATTACAAAATAGTCCGAAAATAAAAGTGCTCCAAATGCCCTACAAATATAGTATGATTCTTTCTGGAATATTTGAGGATTTTAGGCACTGAAAACACTGTAGGAGGGCCAAGCACCAGGCCACGAGAGAGGAGGGCGCCCCCCCCTGTAGGGCGCGCCCCCTGTCTCGTGGGTCCCTGGTGGCTCCCCTCCACTTATTCCTGCACCCACACACTTCATCTTCCACCCAAAAAAATCCGCATCCAACTCAAGCACGAGTTCTAGCTCATTTTGCTGTGATTTTCGATCTCCTTGCTCAAAGCTCCATTCACAAAACTGCTTTGGGAGATTGTTGCTTGGTATGTGACTCCTCCATTGGTCCAATTAGTTTTTGTTCTAGTGCTTTATTCATTGCAAACTTCTGCTGCATAGGTGACCATGTTCTTGAACTTGCATGTTAAATTTTCGAGGTCCCAAGCAATTCCAATGCATGATATAGGCTCTAGGCACTTGTAGGAGTAGTTGCTATCAATCTTGTTTAGTTTTATTCACTTTTATTTTGGAGTTACTAAAATTTCAGAAATTTTCAGAAAAAAGAAATATGCTTAGAAGGATGTACCAAGGAGGTTCCTCAGAAAAGAAAGGGCCAAGGATTGCTATACGTGAGCAAGATGTTGAACTGCCGAGGGACGCAAATGTACGGGCTTGTGAGTGGCCATCCGATGATTTTATGGTCTAAGCATGCTTCAAGGAGGAATTTTACGCATATGTGCGTAATGCCGAGCTGGAGGACTTCTTACAGGATAAGTGTATGCAGTACTATCAGTTGACTGATTCTTTTGTGCGGAGGTTTAGATACAACTGTGTGCGTAATTCTCCTAGTGTCATGTTTGATATTTATGATACATCTTATACCATGGATTTAGAGTATTTCACAACTGCTTGCAAACTCCTTGATGGGGTAATATTAATGATCCTCCCAAATCTAAATTTAGAGATTTTCTTGCTAGTATTACTGTAGGAGAATCTAGGGACGTAGCACAAGCTACCATATGGAGCATTCATTTTCCTTCTATACACTACTTTGCTCTCTTTATTGGTACATGCATTAATGGTAAGGACGAAGTATGTCACATGTGTGCTCCTGATCTTTGTGTCCTCAAGAGTGTTGTGTCAGGTTATAAAGGTTATAACTTGGGGGCAATAGTTGCACGTAGGTTGCAGAATAATAGTAGAAAGGGAGATTTATTTGGAGCAATTTATGCAACCCGTGTGGCTAACTTTCTTAATATAGCCCCATGAGAGGGGGATATGATTTTACCTCCTGTTTATTTGGATAAAGAAGCTATGTTCCATCATCATTTTCTTGAGAGGAATGAACAATTCCTCCATTATCGACTAATCTATGATGCATTTAACGTCGTCCCTATCACTCTTCCTGCTCCCTACCTTTTTTGATTATCGTGCAAAAGGAAGATATGTTGTCACCAGGGAAGAAGCCACTGAATATGAGAGGGGAATGGAGGCAGCTCGCCAACACGCTGCTGCTCAGGAGGCTGTTGCCTCTGCATCTCAGTACAACCCCAGTTTCACTTACGGATATCAGCCACGCGGTCCTTGGTACTAGACCAACTTAGGCCAAAAGCCTAAGCTTGGGGGAGTACGTATTTCCCACCGACTTTACATTCATGTTCACAACTAGTCGTCGGTGCTCATACTCTTTCATTGTATTATCCATGTTAGTTTAAAATTTCTTTTTCTAGTTTTCTTCTTGTGTGTTTGATAAACCTTAAGAAAAACCAAAAAATTAGTTAGTTTAATTTCCATGCTTGTAGTAGAAATTAAAATGAAAATCCAAAAATATTTCTAGTTCTTCTTCTTACTTGTTGGGAGCTTTCCCGTGTAAATAGTTTTATTTTATTTTCTTTCTTTTGGGGGTCAGAAGACCATATTGAAAATGCTTAGTGGCTCTCATATGCATGATTATTTATTTAATTTAGATCCCATATTACTTGTCTTCTCTCTTGAGTTGAATGCTTGCAGATTCCAACTTAGTCCAATGCACGTGCACTCTTATTATTAAATACATCGTTCGGTCATGCGAGTGAAAGGCAATAATGACGATATATGATGGACTTATTGGGATAAGAAAAGCTGGTATGAACTCGACCTCTTTTGTTTTTGTAAATATGATAAGTTCATCGTTTCTGAGTCAGCTTATTATGAAGTAAACATATTTGCAATGACATTTAGAGATTATAGTTTCTTGTGCCATGCTTGATTAGCTATGAGTTATAATGGTTTACCTTATGCGTACAACATGATATTAGAATGATTATGATGTGATATGATGGGATGGTATCCTCCTTTGAATGAATTGAGTGACTCGACTTGGCACATGTTCACACATGTAGTTGAATCAAATCAACATAGCCTTCATGATATTTATGTTCATGGTAGATTATATCCTACTCATGCTTGTTCAATTAATTTTAATGCATGTTTATGACTGTTGTCGCTCTCTCAGTTGGTCGCTTCCCAGTCTTTTGCTAGCCTTCACTTGCACTAAGCGGGAATACTGCTTGTGCATCCAAACTCCTTAAACCCCAAAGTTGTTCCATATGAGTCCACTATACCTTCCTATATGCGGTATCTACCTGCCATTCCAAGTAAATTTGTATGTGCCAAACTCCAAACCTTCAAATGAAATTCTGTTTTGCATGCTCGAATAGCTCATATATCAACTAGGGCTGCCCTTATCTTTCGTTTTAGGCGGATTATCCTCAAGAGGAGTGGACTCCGCTCCTCACTCACGAGAAAATGGCTGGTCACCGGGATGCCTAGTCCCATGCTTTATGCAAACTAAATCAAAATAATTGCAAACAAAACTCCCCCTGGGACCCGTTGAATGTTGGAGGCACTCGTTGTTTCGAGCAAGCCATGAATTGATGCTTGTGGAGGAGGGGGAGTATAAACTTTATGTGACGCCCCCGATTCAATCGTACACTAATCATGCACGCAAATGTGTACGATCAAGATCAGGGACTCACGGGAAGATATCACAACACAACTCTAAAACATAAATAAGTCATACAAGCATCATAATACAAGCCAGGGGCCTCGAGGGCTCGAATACAAGTGCTCGATCATAGACGAAGTCAGCGGAAGCAACAATATCTCGAACACGGACATGAGTTAAACAAGTTTGCCTTAAGAAGGCTAGCACAAATCGGGATACAGATCGAAGAGGCGTAGGCCTCTGCCTGGATCCTCCTAAACTACTCTGTGTCGCCGTCGCCGGGCTGCACATAGTAGTAGGCACCTCCGGTGTAGTCGCCATCGACGGTGGCGTCGCTCTGGGCTCCATCGCCCGTCGCAGCAACCGAGTAGAGATAGGGGGAAAGGGGGGAACAAGGCAACCGTGAGTACTCATCCAAAGTACTCGCAAGCAAGGAGCTACACTACATATGCATGGATATATGTGTAAAGGGCCATATCAGTGGACTGAACTGCAGAATGCCAGAATAAGAGGGGGATAGCTAGTCTTATCGAAGACTACGCTTCTGGTCACCTTCGTCTTGCAACAGGTAGAAGAGGGTAGGTTGAAGTCCTCCAAGTAGCATCACATAGCAATATTCCTACCCGGCGATCCCCTCCTCGTATCCCTGAGAGAGAGCGACCACCGGTTGTATCCGCACTTGGAAGGTGTGTTTTATTAAGTATCCGGTTCTAGTTGTCATAAGGTCAAGGTACAACTCCAAGTCATCATGTTAGCTAATATCACGGATATTAGAATAGTTTAACTTCGCTGCAGGGTGCACCACATAACCCAACACGCTTGATCCCATTTGGCGGACACACTTTCCTCGGTCATGCCCGCCGCGGAAGATCAACACGCCGCAGCCCCACCTAGGCGCAACAGAGAGGCCAAGACGCCGGTCTAAACCTAAGCGCAAGACAGGGTCCGGGCCCATCGCCCAATGCACACCTGCACGCTATGTGACGCGTCAAAGCGTAACTAGCCCCCTTAATACAAGAGCAGGCTTACGTTCCAATCCGGCGCGCGCCACTCAGTCGCTGGCGTCACGAAGTGCTTCGGCTGATACCACGACACCGAGTGCCCATATCTTTCCCACGTAGTTGGTTAGTGCGTATAGGCTCGTAGCCAACTCAGATCAAATACCAAGATCTCGTTATGCGTGTTAAGTATCCATGACGAGCAGGGGCCAGTGCCCACCTCTCTCCTAGGCGGTCTCAACTCGCCTGTCGCTCCGCCACAAAGATCCACTCATGGGTGCTTGCACCAAATTAACCCGACTTTTAGTCTCCACATGTATCATGTATAAGTATATAGTATATACCCGTGATCACCTCCCGAGTGATCACGGCCCGATAGTATAGCATAGCATACGGACAAGAATGTAGGGCCACAGATTAAAATACTAGCATCCTATACTAAGCATATAGGATTGCGGTGTAAAGGTAACAACAAGAGTAACAAGGACAAAGCTATGCATCGGGATAGGTATAACGGAAGGCAGTAACATGCTACACTACTCTATTGCAAGCAGTCTAGAGTAGGATAGGCGATCTCTGGTGACCAAGGGGGGCTTGCCTGGTTGCTCGGCAAGAGAGAGGGTCACAACTCCGTAGTCGAACTCAAGCAGCAGGCGGCCGGTCTCGTAGTCTACCGGAGAGAAGAGGGGAAGAAACAATGAATACCATGTAAACAGATGCATATCGATGCATGACAAGACAAGTAACGATGCTAGGCGTCGTAGAACGTGGTATGAGGTGATACCGGTTAAGGGGAAACATCCGGGAAAATATCCCGGTGTTTCGTGTTTTCAGCGGAGGAGAGGGGAGGAAAGTTGCGAGTTCGATAGGTTAGGGGTGTGTGGCGGACGAACGGACTGTGTATCCGGATTCGTCTCGTCGTCCTGAGCAACTTTCATGTTGAAAATATTTTAATCCGAGTTACGGATTAAAAGATATGATTTTCTAAAGATTTTATTAATTTCTGGAATTTAAATAATTATTTAATTAATTCGAAAAACAGATTAATGACATCAGCATGACGTCATGCTGACATCAGCAGTCAACAGAGTTGACTTGGTCAACCTGACATGTGGGTCCAGGGGGACCCACCTGTCATCCTCTATTTAGGTAAATTAGTTAGCTTAATTAACGGTTTAGTTTAATTAGTGATTAGGTTAATCTAATCAGGATTAATTAACTTAATTAATTACTTAATTAACTAATTAATATTTTAATTATTTTAATTATTATTTAGTTACTTATTTAATATTTTCTTTTAATTCCTTTTTAAACGTTGGGTGGGCCCCTAGTCAAGGGTGGGGCCTTAGCGGGCATTGTGTGCGGAGTGCAGTGTGGCGTGAGCCTGATCGGGCACTGGCGCCTGTGCCACTGTGGGCGAGGCGGGGCGCCGTAATCCGCGAGGTAGGGGAAGGGCCGGCCAGCTCGGCGGGCCGGGCAGGCAGCAGGGGCTCGGCGTGACGGCGCCAAGGCGCACGGGCGTAGGGCGGCAGGGGGCCACGGCGGCATCGGGCTTGTGCCATGGCGAGGCATGCATCGGCGTGGCCGGTGTGAGAGGACGAGACGGAGCGCGGGGGGAGGGAGGGGCGGCCGTGGACGGGCGAGACCAGCTGGTGCGAGCGGACGTTGCAAGACGCTGTGGCGTGTCTGGGGTGCCGGGGCGCGGCCGTCGACGCGGTGAGCGCAGGGACGGGGCTTCGGGTGAGGACGAGCGCGGAGCGAGCTCCGGCCATGGCGACCGAGCACAGGGATGACCTCAACGGCGACAGAGCGAGGCAGGGGGAGGAGAGGGGCGATGCTCACGGTGGTCGTAGGGGTTGAGGGCAGTGGGCTCGACGGCGGCCGGGGAGGTCCGACGAGGGAGAGGACGAGGTGGCGGCAATCCGGCGATGATGGATGAAGACGCAGGTGGGCGCCGGCGTCGAGGCGCGATGGGGCGGCACGGGACCTGGCCCCTCCCCGATCCAGTCGAGTGGGGGGCGCCTGGGAGGAAGCAGGGGGCGGCGTTCGACGGGGTGGAGTCCGGCGTCGCCGGGGTGGGAAGGCGCGGTCACCGGGGAGAGGCAGCGGGGTCGGGCACCTTGGCCGCGGGCGGGCGTCAGATCGAGCGAGGGAGCGGGAGGAGGGGATCGGGGCGAGTGGCAGGGTCAGGCGTCGCCCGATCCAGATCGAATCGGGGAGGAGAGGAGCGAGGGAGTGGGCGTCAGGCGCTAGGGTTTCAGTGCCCTGTGGGGGTATAGGGAGTGGGGGTGTGGGGCGGTTGGGCCGGCCTGGGGGCCCGATGGCCTGCTGGGCCGAGGCCCAGTGGGGTTTGCTCCTTTTTTTCACCTTTTCTTTTTGTTTATTTCCTTTTTTGTTTTATTTCATTTAAAAGTATTTAGGCATTTTATAAAAATGTGTTTTCTGTACTATAATTACCTATGCCATTTTTGGCACAAATTAACATTTTAGTCTAATATTTTGAAAACTTTTGTCGATTGATTGATTTAGGATTTAAATTTGAAACGGTTTCAATTAACCCGAGATTAATTACAAGGATGAGGTGATGTGTCATCATTAGTAGGGGATTACTGTAGCTTGATTATCCCAAGGCCACAATTCTCCTCCACTCCAAGAAATCTCGTCCCGAGATTTAAGAGGGGAGTAAGGGGAAAGACTAGGTTACGATATTCTAACGGATCTTCTCGAAGAAGTTAATCCCTTTCGTTGATGCCTTCAATTCTTTATTCCGATGCGTCATGATAAACTTGTCATCATTTCTTCGGGAACTCCATCGTACTTACGAAAGATAAGGGGCAGCTCACTATGACATAATGCTTTTGAGGGAAACAATCTGGGGTTAACCCATGAATGAGTATAAGATTATCTCTCGAGTTGAACATATGAAATACCTCGAGAGTAAGGTACGAAGGTACCATAAGAGGCTCCAAGCGGATAGATAGTTGCTCGAAGCCCGAACCAGAGTGAGAAAGGGGTTGAGTAGCGAGAGTAAGTATTAAGGCCCGATACCAGAATAGATCACTAGGACAGTGGCCCGTGAATTACATACGAGTCCACGCGCGAGGAATAACTTTGGGAATAGGGGGTGTGATAACAGGTTTTCGATCCTCGTGGAACTGTGGGTTATGGGCCCACCATGTGGTTTTTTTTAATAGAAGCGGTGACATCTTTCACGGTCATGATAGCAAGGCATGTCGAGAGTACCATGTCGCTTATGTCGGCAACAACGTTGGTACCAAGGGCGAGGGACGAAGAGAACCATTTTCACCGCTCGTTGCATCGAGGCGGACCAATAGGCAAAGTTCTCGCCCATCGGTGGTTACCGAAATGTCACCAACAATAGTAATGTGGTCTTTTCCGGCAGAGTTGTACCACGAGGTGCTTACATAAGGTGAGAATAATACTGCTTAGATTATATAGATCATAGAAAAGGTTTAAACAAACCAATGGAAGGAAAATATGATCATCAGATTAAACAGAACAATGGAAAGGAAAATATGTTTAAACACATATTTCAAGGGTATATCCTTCCCAAGGACAAGCAGAGCAAGATATCCATGACAGGATATAAAGTAGAAAACCATTTAGGTAAGGGGGGAGGAATCTCATGATATTACCCATACAACGGTGTTAGGATAAATGATAAATAAAATTTAGCATCGTGCTTCAAATGTTCCTGTTGAAAATCGGAGTACCATTGACATGCTTCGAGATAGCATTGACATGGTCTTCGTGTGAAGATCAGACTTTGGAAACACGAAGGATCCATCAGAATAACTTGTAGAATAAGTCTTACAATACTCATGGATGAACGGATAACCTTCTTTGAAAAGGACTCTATAATGATAGGTCCTCCAGCCGGGGGGGGTGCTAGGCATGACATCATGTGACCGGGTCATCAAAGGATCAACATCATAACTCTTGGAAAGTTGTCCCAACCATCATATCTGACCGAGATTCATATCCAATTGGTGTCATGATACCTCGGACCTGTGGAGTCCGAGAGGAAAAGGTGCAACACAAATCGTCGAAATGACATTGCAAGATCCTCGAGAAATGAACTATGGGAGCGGGTTTCTGAAGCAATAGTTCGTCATTAAACCAAGGAGGGGATGAGAAGGTGGCTGATGGGCTCAGCGACAATTCATCGAGAATTCCAAACGGATGGATTTCCACAATAATGTGAACAAGAAGATGACACTTGTTGATTGAAATGATATAATGTTGTATGCTCGAGGAAAACATACATAATTAAACATTGGTTGAACGGTGCACCCGAAATATGGGTTGGGTTGCACGGCCAATGTTAGAATGGTGATTCAATTATCGAAAGACTTAGAATGAGCTATCGCCCATTCACTTCAAAGCGGGTTGCTAGAAGTTTTGAATTCACACGTCATAGCTCAATTGTCGGTATTCCGGTTGAAAACAATACGGGGGCCAAGGAATGAACGAAGATGGCAAGAAGTATTATGATATCAAGAATTCTTAAGAGGTGGTGAAGTTCTCACCACATCCTTGACAAAAAGAGATGGTAATACTTCCGAGGTAAGGAAGATCAACTGCTGGGTAGCAGGGATCTCAAGGTTTACACAAAACACGAACAAGTTGTGTTGAACGGAAGGCAATAAAGTGGTCGATGATAATACAATTCATCGAGGGCAAGGATGGTATTTCTCATCATGAATTCATTTGATATCCTGGATGAGCTCAGAATGTTGATGATCACGACACCTTTGTCGCGAGAGTTCATGAAGATGTAATCGATCGGCGACGACATCAAGTCAAAGTAATGATGAAGTGAAAGGTTATTGGAACCGAGGGTACGACACCGAAACCAAGCTTGTTGTTCAAGGCGAAATGATATGACGATGAGGATCGACGTAAGGTTAGTTCATCGTCGAAAATTGTGCTCCGAGAAGAAGGACCGGGTAGCACAGTTAAAATCATCACGACAATGATATAGCCAAACAGGCTAGGAATGGCGTGATCGGGTACAAACTCGTACTTATAGAAGCTTACCGAAGAGTTGTTGAACCGTAGTGCGGACTCGGTTCAGTTATCGGTGCCTTTGAGTGTATAATAACTCAGAGCCCGTGAAAAATTGGAATCAGTGGGAAGGTAGCACTTGATGAAGAACTCATAAGAAGTTATGCAGTTCCATGATAGTCTCGAGATACTAGGGGGGTAATACTCGACACAAGATCAAAGTAAAGGTTGGACTGGTGTATTGATCCATAGAAGTCAATTGCTTTAACTTGTCCGAGAAATGGAATCAAAGAAGAACAATCATGGTTGGAACCATGGTTGCAAGGGATCAATTCACATATACCATATGTTAGTTATCAAGGAAATAGTTATTATTACAAGAAGCTTCCATGATAGGATATACATCGCGTCCATGGGCATGAACACAAAGTTCAAGGTCGACTCCCACTTCGTCAATGCATAATCTTCCATTCACCTCTCGTATTTCAAGATGACATTAGTTGTTGAAAGTTTTACGGTGCAATACCAGATAAGTATGACTCGTGAAATCTTTCGGTTCACGCCGATAAGGGAAGGCGAGGGTTCAATCCCATCGTGGCTTCTTAAGTAACATATACCATAAGCTTCAAGAGTAAGTATCACCAGCTCGAAAGCAGAGCATGGATGACAAAAGGAAAGGATACAATTTAACAAAGGCATTATGTATCGGAGAAGGACTCACAAGATGATTAATTATGAAGGACACTGTCGGATATAATAATCCAACAGTGGATAAGGCGATCCACAGTGAAGCTGAGGTGAGTATCGATACTCAACCAGAAGAGGAAGGAATGCAAATGCAACAGGTTATGGAATCATCTGAATAATTCAAAGCTTAAATGCAAAGGAATTATTATTTCCAAAACAAAGGATAAGAAGCAGATGTTCTGATCAAGGATGGATCAATTGAATATACCAGAGGCACAATCGATGATAGATAGTTTGGTCGGGAACCAGCTCATGTTCAAAATGACGCCTGAGCGGAAGGATGAATTCTAGGATCTACTTGAGGGTTGCGAGCATTCGCAACATATTGAATCCACAGACCCAAAATGATAATGACAAGGTATGCCATTAAGATTACGAGACTTATGGGATTAACCATAATGCAAGCAAGCAAGAATTTCAAGAGCAATAGGCTGCTCAGGATTTACGGAAGATCAAATAGTAATTTGAAGACTTTTGTGAAACACATGAACAACTGGGGATGATCGGATACTCGACAAGTGCGAGGATTTATTTGAAGGGGTATTCATGTGGCAAAGAACTGCTAGGCAGTAGGCACAAAGAATTCTCGGTACAATAGAGAAAACTTCGGGGCATCTTGTAATAACAAGGTCAATGGGGGATGATTGCATGAATGGAAAGTGTAAGTAGTTATCCATAAGGATTTATCGGTGGTCGGGAATAGCAAAAGTGATGGGCACAAAGTCTCGAGAGAATATCAAAGAGTATCTCCGAAATCTTCTGGTGCAGTCGGTGATCATCTGGACTGAAGGGCCTCTCCGGGAGAAAGTATTTTCGAGAACCTAAAGTTAGATTTTAGTAAAAATTTCGTTTAACCCGAATAGAAGAGAGCTCAGAGTCCCAGAGTAAAGATCGAGGAGTAAAAGATCCTAATACCACCCAATGGCGACGTGGGCCCATAAGGCAAACAGCCATGTTAGTAAAAGTTATGCAATGACTAGACTCGACTTCGGCCAAGGAGTTGGAAAGGGGGATTCCTACAGCAAATGGCTCGATACCAACTTGTGACGCCTGATTCAATTGTACACTAATCATGCATGCAAATGTGTACGATCAAGATCGTGGACTCACGGAAGATATCACAACACAACTCTAAAACATAAATAAGTCATACAAGCATCATAATACAAGCCAGGGCCTCGAGGGCTCGAATACAAGTGCTCGATCATAGACGCAGTCAGCGGAAGCAACAATATCTCGAGTACGTAGGAGTTAAACAAGTTTGCCTTAAGAAGGCTAGCACAAACTTGGATACAGATCGAAAGAGACGCCGACCTCCTGCCTGGGATCCTCCTAAACTACTCCAGGTCGTCGTCAGCGGGCTGCACGTAGTAGTAGGCACCTCCGGTGTAGTCGTCATCGACGGTGGCGTCTGGCTCCTGGGCTCCATCGATGCAGTCGCGACAACCGAGTAGAGATAGGGGAAAAGGGGAACAAGGCAACCGTGAGTACTCATCCAAAGTACTCGCAAGCAAGGAGCTACACTACATATGCATGGATATATGTGTAAAGGGCCATATCAGTGGACTGAACTGCAGAATGCCGGAATAAGAGGGGGATAGCTAGTCTTATCGAAGACTACGCTTCTGGTCACCTTCGTCTTGCAACAGGTAGCAGAGTGTAGGTTGAAGTCCTCCAAGTAGCATCACATAGCAATATTCCTACCCGGGGATCCCCTCCTCGTATCCCTGAGAGAGAGCGACCACCGGTTGTATCTGGCACTTGGAAGGGTGTGTTTTATTAAGTATCCGGTTCTAGTTGTCATAAGGTCAAGGTACAACTCCAAGTCATCATGTTACCAAGATCACGGCTATTCGAATAGATTAACTTCACTGCAGGGTGCACCACATAACCCAACACGCTTGAACCCATTTGGCGGACACACTTTCCTCGGGTCATGCCCGCCGCTGAAGATCAACACGGTGCAGCCCCACCTAGGCGCAACAGAGAGGCCAGACGCCGGTCTAAACCTAAGCGCCACGAAGTGCAGGCCCATCGCCCAATGCACACCTGCACGCTATGTGACGCGCCGAAAGCGTAACTAGCCCCTTAATACAAGAGCAGGCTTACGTTCCAATCCAGCGCGCGCCACTCAGTCGCTGGCGTCACGAAGTGCTTCGGCTGATACCACGACGCCGAGTGCCCATATCTTTCCCACGTAGTTGGTTAGTGCGTATAGGCTCGTAGCCAACTCAGATCAAATACCAAGATCTCGTTATGCGTGTTAAGTATCCGCGAACGCCGAACAGGGCCAGGCCCACCTCTCTCCTAGGCGGTCTCAACCTGCCCTGTCGCTCCGCCACAAAGATCCACTCATGGGTGCTCCACCAGCCGACCCGACTTTAGTCTCCACACGTATCATGTATAAGTATATAGTATATACCCGTGATCACCTCCCGAGTGATCACGGCCCGATAGTATAGCATAGCAGACGGACAAGAATGTAGGGCCACAGATGAAAATACTAGCATCCTATACTAAGCATATAGGATTGCAGGTATAGGTAACAATGTAGTAACAAGGACAAAGGCTATGCATCGGGATAGGTATAACGGAAAGCAAGAACATGCTACACTACTCTAATGCAAGCGGTATAGAGTAGAATAGGTGATATCTGGTGACCAAGGGGGGGCTTGCCTGGTTGCTCGGGCAAGAGAGAGGGTCACAACTCCGTAGTCGAACCGGGCAAAGCAGCGGCCGGTCTCGTAGTCTACCGGAGAGAAGAGGGGAAGAAACAATGAATACCATGTAAACAGATGCATATCGATGCATGACAAGACAAGTAACGATGCTAGGCGTGCAGAACGTGGTATGAGGTGATGCCGGTTAAGGGGGGAAACATCCGGGAAAGTATTCCCGGTGTTTCGTGTTTTCGGGCAGAGGAGCCGGAGGGGGAAAGTTGCGAGTTCGATAGGTTAGGGGTGTGTGGCGGACGAACGGACTGCGTATCCGGATTCGTCTCGTCGTTCTGAGCAACTTTCATGTTGAAAATATTTTAATCCGAGTTGCGGAATAAAAGATATGATTTTCTAAAGATTTTATTAATTTCTGGAATTTAAATAATTATTTAATTAATTCGAAAAACAGATTAATGACATCAGCATGACGTCATGCTGACATCAGCAGTCAACAGAGTTGACTTGGTCAACCTGACATGTGGGTCCAGGGGGACCCACCTGTCATCCTCTATTTAGGTTAATTATGGTTTAGGTTAATTAGTTAGCTTAATTAACGGTTTAGTTTAATTAGTGATTAGGTTAATCTAATCAGGATTAATTAACTTAATTAATTACTTAATTAACTAATTAATATTTTAATTATTTTAATTATTATTTATTTATTTATTTAATATTTTCTTTTAATTCCTTTTTTTAAACGTTCTGGGGTGGGGCCCCCTAGTCAGTGGCCCGGGGGCCTTAGCGGGCACAGGGCGGTGCGGGCGTGAGCCCGATCTGACCTGGGCGCCCGAGGCCACCAGGCGAGGCGGCGCCGAAATCCGCGAGGTAGGGGGAAGGGCCGCCAACTCCGCGAGCGGGGCCGGGCAAATAGGGGGCTGGACGGCGCCGGCGTGGGCGCACGGGCGTAGGGCGGCAGGGGGCCACGGGCGGCACGGGCTTGTGAGGCATGCATCGGGCGTGGCCGGTGCGGGAAGAGGACGAGACGGAGCGCGGGGAGGGGAGGAGGAGGTGCGGCCGTGGGACGGGCGAGACCAGCTGGTGCTGGAGCAAGGCACGTCTGTGGCGCGTGTCAGGGCGCCGGGCGCGCCGCCGACGCAGTGAGCGCAGGGACGGGCTTGGTGAGGACGAGCGCGGAGCGAGCTCCGGCCATGGCGACCGAGCACGGGGACGACCTCAATGGCGACAGAGCGATGCAGGGGGGAGGAGAGGGGCGATGCTCACGGTGGCCGTAGGGGTTCAGGGCAGTGGGCTCGACGGCGGTCGGGGAGGTCCGACGAGGGAGAGGACGAGGTGGCGGCAGTCCGGCGACGATGGATGAAGACGCAGGTGGGCGCCGGCGGCGAGGCGCGCTGGGGCGGCACGGGACCTGGCCCCTCCCCGATCCAGTCGAGTGGGGGCGCCTGGGAGGAGGCAGGGGCGGCGTTCGACGGGGTGGAGTCCGGCGTCGCCGGGGTGGGAAGGCGCGGTCGCCGGGGAGAGGCAGCGGGTCGGCACCTTGGCATGGGCAAGGGCTGACGAGCGAGGGAGCGGGAGGAGGGGATCGGGGCGAGTGGCAGGGTCAGGGCGTCGCCCGATCCAGATCCCGAATCGGGGGGAGGAGAGGAGCGAGGGGAGTGGGCGTCGTGCGCTAGGGTTTCGGTGCCCCCAGGGGGGTATAGGGAGTGGGGGTGTGGGGCGGTTGGGCCGGCCTGGGGGCCCGATGGCCTGCTGGGCCGAGGCCCAGTGGGGTTTGCTCCTTTTTTCACCTTTTCTTTTTGTTTATTTCCTTTTCTGTTTTATTTCATTTAAAAGTATTTAGGCATTTTATAAAAATGTGTTTTCTGTACTATAATTACCTATGCCATTTTTGGCACAGCCCGAACATTTTAGTCTAATATTTTGAAAACTTTTGTTGATTGATTGATTTAGGATTTAAATTTGAAACGGTTTCGAATTAACCCGAGATTAATTACAGTGACAGAGGTGAGGTGTCATCATTAGTAGGGGATTACTGTAGCTTGATTATCCGGGCGTCACACTTTACCATTCTGTTTGGGAACCGCCTATAATTTGTTTAGCATGGAAGATATCGTCATCTCTTAGTTGTTATGTTGACAATGAAAGTATGTCGCTCAAAATATAATTTATCTCTATTTCAAAATCGAGCTCTGGCACCTCTACAAATCCCTGCTTCCCTCTGCGAAGGGCCTATCTATTTACTTTTATGTTGAGTCATCATCCCTTCTTATTAAAAGCACCCACTGGAGAGCACACTGTCATTTGCATTCATTATTATTGGTTTATATTGGGTATGACTTGGATCTCTTTTACCATGAATTACAATGTTTAGTCAGTCCTTGATCTTTAAAGGTGCTCTGCATTTATGTTTTGCGGTCTCAGAAAGGGATAGCGAGATACTATTTTGTTATATCATGTTATGATTATTTTGAGAAAGTGTTGTCATCCGAGTTTTATTATTATGGCTCGCTAGCTGATTATGTTATTGATATGAGTAATTGCGAGACCTATGTGTTATTGTGAGTATGGTTAGTTCATAATATTTGCTGAAACTTGAATGTTGGCTTCTCATGTTTACAACAACAAGAGCAAACAGAGTTTGTAAAAGTTTTTCTTTATCACTTTCAGTTTATCAACTGAATTGCTTGAGGACAAGCAAAGGTTTAAGCTTGGGGGAGTTGATACGTCTCCAACGTATCTCCTTTTCCAAACACTTTTGCCCATGTTTTGGACTCTAACTTGCATGATTTGAATGAAACTAACCCGGACTGACGCTGTTTTCAGCAGAACTACCATGATGTTGTTTTATGTGTAGAAAAGAAAAGTTCTCGGAATGTCCTGGAAATCAACGGAGGCACTTTCTGGAATTTATAAAAAATACGGGGCAAAAGAAATACCCCTGGGGGCCCAGGGCCTGTCCACGAGACAGGGGGGCGCCCCCCTAGGGCGCGCCTCCCTATCTCGTGGGCCCCCTGGACCTCCTCCGACCTCAACTCCAACTCCATATATTCCGTCTCGGGGAGAGAAAAATCAGAGAGAAAGTTTCATCGCGTTTCACGACACGGAGCCGCCGCCAAGCCCTAATCTCTCTCGGGAGGGCTGATCTCGAGTCCGCTCGGGGCTCCGGAGAGGGGATTCGTCGCCGTCGTCATCATCAACCATCCTCCATCACCAATTTCATGATGCTCACCGCCGATGCGTGAGTAATTCCATCGAGGGCTTGCTGGACGGTGATGGGTTGGATGAGATTTACCATGTAATCAAGTTAGTTTTGTTAGGGTTTGATCCCTAGTATCCACTATGTTTTGAGATTGATGTTGCTATGACTTTGCTATGCTTAATGCTTGTCACTAGGGCCCGAGTGCCATGATTTCAGATTTGAACCTATTATGTTTCCATGAATATATGTGTGTTCTTGATCCTATCTTGCAAGTCTATAGTCACCTATTATGTGTTATGATCCGACAACCTCAAGTGACAATAATCGGGATACTTCTCGGTGCTGACCGTAGTTTGAGGAGTTCATGTATTCACTATGTGCTAATGCTTTGGTCCGTTGTCTATTAAAAGGAGGCCTTAATATCCCTTAGTTTCCGCTTAGGACCCCGCTTCCACGGGAGGGTAGGACAAAAGATGTCATACAAGTTCTTTTCCATAAGCACGTATGACTATTTACGAATACATGCCTACATTACATTGATGAATTGGAGCTAGTTCTATATCACCCTATGTTATAACTATTGCATGAGGAATCGCATCCGCATAATTATCCATCACCGATCCATTGCCTACGAGCTTTTCACATATTGTTCTTCGCTTATTTACTTTTCCGCTACATCAAGTTACAACTACTACAAAAACCCAAAAACATTTATCTTTACTTTTGCTACCATTACCTTTAATAGCATACCACTTTTGCTACTAAACACTTTGCTGCAGATACTAAGTTATCCAGGTGTGGTTGAATTGACAACTCAACTGCTAATACTCAAGAATATTCTTTGGCTCCCCTTGAGTCGAATCAATAAATTTGGGTTGAATACTCTACCCTCGAAAGCTGTTGTGATCCCCTATACTTGTGGTATATCACTGGTCGGGGTGAAGATACCCCGAATAAGCCCCTCAGAGGATTACTTTCCATAGTAACAAGTGACAGTAAATTTCAGCACACTATATAAAAATTTTCTTACCAAATTCCACCTACCAAAGGCGCTTCACTCCCCGGCAACGGCGCCAGAAAAGAGTCTTGATGACCCACAAGTATAGGGGTTCTATCGTAGTCCTTTCGATAAGTAAGAGTGTCGAACCCAACGAGGAGCGAAGGAAATGATAAGCGGTTTTCAGCAAGGTATTCTCTGCAGAAATCTTGAAATAAGTGGTAACAGATAGTTTTGTGGTAAGATAATTTGTAACGAGCAACAAGTAACAAAAGTAAATAAAGTGCAGCAAGGTGGCCCAATCCTTTTTGTACGCAAAGGACAAGCCGGACAAACTCTTATATAAGGAAAAAGCGCTCCCGAGGACACATGGGAATCTCGTCAAGCCAGTTTTCATCACGTTCATATGATTCGCGTTCGGTACTTTGATAATTTGATATGTGTGTGGACCGGTGCTTGGGCGTTGTTCTTACTTGAACAAGTATCCCACTTATGATTAACCTCTATTGCAAGCATCTGCAACTACAACAAAAGTATTAAGGTAAACCTAACCATAGCATGAAACATATGGATCCAAATCAGCCCCTTACGAAGCAACACATAAACTAGGGTCTAAGCTTCTGTCACTCTAGCAACCCATCATCTACTTATTACTTCCCAATGCCTTACTCTAGGCCCAAATAATGGTGAAGTGTTATGTAGTCGACATTCACATAACACCACTAGAGGCTAGACAACATACATCTCATCAAAATATCGAACGAATACCAAATTCACATGACTACTAATAGCAAGACTTCTCCCATGTCCTCGGGGACAAACGTAACTACTCACAAAGCATATTCATGTTCATAATCAGAGGGGTATTAATATGCATAAAGGATCTGAACATATGATCTTCCACCAAGTAAACCAACTAGCATCAACTACAAGGAGTAATCAACACTACTAGCAACCTACTAGTACCAATCCCGGACTTGGAGACAAGAATTGGATACAAGAGATGAACTAGGGTTTTGAGAGGTGGTGGTGCCGGTGAAGATGTTGATGGAGATTGCCCTCTCCCGATGAGAGGATCGTTGGTGATGACGATGGTGATGATTCCCCCCTCCCGGAGGGAAGTTTTTTCGGTAGAACAGCTCTATCGGAGCCCTAGATTGGTTCCACCAAGGTTCCGCCTCGTGGCGGCGGAGTTTCGTCCCGAAAGGTTACTTATGATTTTTTCCTCGATGAAAGACCTCATATAGCAGAAGATGGCCATCGGAGAGCCAATAGGGGGCCCACGAGGCAGGGGCGCTACTGGGGGTAGGGCGCGCCTCACCCTTGTGGCTGTGTGGGCCCCCTCCGGTGAACTTCTTCCGCTCAATATTTTTTATTATTTCCAAAAATGACTTTCGTGGAGTTTCAGGACTTTTGGAGTTGTGCAGAATAGGTCTCTAATATTTGCTCCTTTTCCACCCTGTAATTCCAAATTTGCCGCATTCTCCCTCCTTATGTAAACCTTGTAAAATAAGAGAGAATAGGCATAAGTATTGTGACATAACATGTAATAACAGGCCATAATGCAATAAATATCGATATAAAAGCATGATGCAAAATGGACGTATCAACTCCCCCAAGTGGTAGTCCTTCTCCTCTGCCTCGTAAGCAAGCACGAAAGAAGACAGTCGCAGCCACTCCGTCTGCTCCGGCGTCTAGCAGTACATATACGGTCCACCTCTCAAGCCTCTAGAGAAGTTACCGTACGAGGTGACCGCGGAAGAAAACAAGAAGATCGTGGAAAAATAAGTGAAGGACTTCTTTGAAGGGGTGAAAGCAAAGAGACATCCACCTTCAGTGGAGAAGGTAGATCCGGTGAAAGCAAAGCACACTATCGATGCCCTGAGGAAACCACCAAAGTCTCCGCCAAAAACCAACTATGAGCGCATTACTTTAAAGACATATATCGAAGCGGAGCGGTCGGGAAGTACTGTCAGTGATCAAAGGTTAAAAGAACGACGAGCAGCTGGGAAAAAAATTGCCCAACTCGGCGAACAAGCGAACCAATCGTTCCCCCCGCTCAATGTGTCTAGCGACATCGTCGCTAATACTCCGGGGATGGTGCCCGGTTATAGCAATCTTGGAGATTACCTGCCCGACTGTAACATCCCAAATTTCCTATTTGGAATGTTTTACAATTATAGCTAAGCATCCTATGCATCCTGTTTGAATTTGAATGCCATTTGAAGCTTCAGAGAATTTTGAGTTTTGAATTTGAATTTCAAACTTGGCATGTGGGAATCATTTCAAAAAACCAAGCCTGATAAATACTTGATCAAAAGTATGAGAGGAGCAAACATGACACTCCAAAAATATCAGAGGAAACATTGCCAAAAGATTTGGATTCAAATCTGAAATTTATTTGAATTTGAAAAAAGAGATTTTTATGAAGTTTGGATTTTGCCTTTGGAAAAATGTTCAAATGAAAGGGAATATTCCCTGATCATTTTGGTATATATATACCCTATATAAAATATTTATGGATTTGGTTTTATTTTTGTTTTTGTTTTATTAAAAAAATAAAGAAAAAACCCTCGGCGCCACTAAAGCCACCCCAGGCCCAGCCAGCGCCCCCTCCGCAACCCGCTCGAGGCCAGTAGCCCAGGCCTTGACCCAGCGCCAGCCTTGAGCCAGCCAGCTCGCCTCACCCCTCGCCCGCGCTTTCCCTTAGGCCTCGGCCACTGACCCCTCGCCGCTCCCTCCCTCGGCCGACCCATGGCCCCGCCCGTCTTCTTCCCTCGCCCACGCTCGCCGCTCATGGGAGATCCACCGGATCCTCAAGGATCCGGATCCCCGACCACCCGATCCCTTCCGAGCGAGCCCGAGGCCCGGGCTATAAAGCCGAGCCCCTCCGCACCCCATTCCCTAGCCTCGCGGGACCCCTCTCCCTCTCTCTCCCGAGCTCACCGGAGTCCCGAGCTCGCCATCACGCCAAAGCCGCCACGACGCCACCCTAGCCCCCGACCAACCCCGACACCACCGAACCACTCCCCGACCTCGTGCGCGTCTTCCCGACGACTCGCCGAAGCTCGCGGACGCCCGGACGCCCCGACGCACTCTCGCCGCCGCCGTCGCCGGAGTCCGGTAAGCCCCCGGCATCGCCCTCCCCCGTCCGATCCTAGATCTAGGGCTAGGATTAGAAACCCCGAAGGGTTAGGTTTTATTTATAAAACCAGCCGGTTCAATCGGTTTATTTATTAGGTTCGGTTTATTTCTTTTAGGCCCGGTTCGTTTTAGTTAACCCTAGGGCCCGTTTAGACTATTTAACGCCTAGTGCACAGTATAGGCCCATTAGGCCTTTTTCTTTTATTTTGATTTTCTGTTTTAGCTTAATAGTTTCTGCTTTTCAAAAATGTATATCTTTTATTCTGTTTAATATTTTTGATGATTCTTTTTTGTTGGATTGCAAATTTTGTGTAGTTTCTGTAGATTATATATTTAGCCATGTTAAAAATAATTAAAAATGCTTTAATATTGTTTTAGCCAGAATAGTAAATCTGCTATAACTTTAGTTAGAAAAATTATTTTGGCATGATTCTTTTTGTCACCACTTTATTTTGACATTGCCAAACCCTAGAAATTAATTTGGGTATTTTAGGATTAATAAATAATTAGTTCTAAGCAGAATCCTATTAATCCTAATTAATTAACTAGTTCCTGTTTTCCTATTAAATTAATTAGTAAATTAATTTATTTTTAACTTGTGATTAGTTATTCTAGGTTAGTTTCTGTCATTCTAGTAGATGAACTTTTATTTATAATTAATAAAAGTTTTAAATTATTTTTCTTAATAGAAATTGGATTAGGCCTAGAATGAGTTTTATAATAGCTTTTTAATTAATTCTTTTTGCTCCTAGTTGCTTAGTGAATCCTTTTCTGTTAAGTTAACCTAAAACCATGATTAGGTTATATTAAGGAATTTTTGTTATATAAAAACTATTCTTGTTATTGTTTGGAGTAGGAAAAACTTTGAATTGGTTTCTTTGAGTTTTTCTTTTGGATTTGGTTTTGATTGTTTTGTTGTGCTATGTTACTATTGTTATCTTGTGTGATCCTCTTGCTTTGTGCTTATTGTGTTATTGTTTGTCTCGGTAGAGTTTCCGAGTGCTAAGCTTGCTACTACGACTCTTTAGCTTACGAGGATCATCAAGAAGGCAAGTTTTGATCATGTTATTTCTATACCTATGTTTTTGTGCATTAGTAGTTGTCACCACCCCACCATGCATGCAGTAGTGAAATCTTGAAGTCATTAAACTTGAGTAGTATCATGTGGTAGGATAAACCAATCCCTTGTTACCATGACCCCGGACGTAGTAGTTATTTTGCTATGCTCGTAGACGGGATTTGGTATGAGTGATATTCACAAGCAAGATGTGAGAGTCAATGATGATGATAACCCCATGAACTACAATGATCAAGATGGACTTGGAAAATCACTACTGGGTGGAGGATTTGCCGACGGGCACCTGGAGCACCCAGTGGTGGCCGGGATGCATGGAGAAGCGCCATGACATCCTGGAAAGCTTCACCCAGCCACGAAGAGAAGGATGGATGCCCCATGACCGGAAGCTTACTGTGCAGCCGCAAGCCATTATGGGCTCGCTGGGTTGACCCTAGTAGTGACGCTGGCTGGACGGTACTACGAGAAGTAGACGAACGGTAGGATTGGATGGGTACCGGCAAGGGCCGTAAGAACTCTTTGGAAGACCCTGTTTCATTCGTCCCGTCTTCAAACACCATGAAGTGCGAAGACTCTAAAGGAGGGAATGATTCTTATGGGAAAAGTCGCAAACCTCTGCAGAGAGTTATAACCTAATCGATTAGCCGTGTCCCCGGTTACTTTACGGACATTTGAGCCTCTGGAACTTGGAAGTATTCGGATATCTCAACACTAAAACTAATGAATTAATTTGAGGGTTTATGACTTAATAATTGGGAACGAGATATTGGTTGGCGGAACCATCTCAATAACTACCAACAATTTGTAGTAATTTGCAAATAAGTCCACTGTAGTAGGATAAAATTGGCTTTACGCAAATTGATGAAACTTAGAGCTCCACAGCCAAAATGCATATAGAGTTAGTAACTTGATTATTGTTATTCTTCATGACTTGCCGACTTATTCCAAAAGCTGACCTACATGGCTGCAACGTATTATGTTGCGTAGATATATTCCGATCAGAGTGAGGCTACGCCCGCGCTTGGCGATTGCCCTTTGGAGTCGGATGGACTCGCTTATCTTCGACGCTTCCGCAGCATTAGTAGTTTATTTCTCATGAGTTGGCCTCGGGCGAATTTATTCCCTTGTAATAAAGACTCTATATGAGAATCGTTTAATGATATTCAGGTGTGATTGAACTTTGATTACTTTATCGATGTCTTGTGAGTACCAAAGCATGATCTTGGGATGGTATGCATACGTAGATTTGACCGATTTTGGGTCAGGTCGCCATGAGATGGTATCGAGCACACGCTGACCGTGAGGATCATAACCCCTAGGATCGGAAAGCCATAAGCAGAGACCATTTACTTTGAACCCCTTTTCATTCTATAATTCTTCCCTGTTCAATTCTCGACTCTTCTCCCTTTGCAACATTCTAGATGGCCGCCGAGTTCACCCCAGCTTTTGCTACGGAGTTCTCGCCAGCCCGATGAGACGATGCCCTTTGGAAGAAAGCTGGTCCAGATGGTGAAGCGGTGAAGATAGCTCTACCCTCGATCACCGGAAACCCACTAATGCACTTCCGGCGGACACCCGCCAGGATTGAGGTGCATATCCTGTGGAGGACCTTTGGAGGACACACGGAGCCTATCAACTTTGAGTTCACCGAGTTCAACTGGATCATCGGAAGGGACGTGGCGATCTATCGAGCACTTGGACATCTCCGAGAGGAGTACAGGCCGAGCTCGATCACTCGCACTCGCCATGGTTTCTCGCAGGCAAGGAATGGAGATATCATCCGTACCATTGAGGACGATTCCACCCTCTCAGACATCCAAGACTTGGAGTGTCTTCTCGTGAAACGGGAGATTCAGACTTCGCCAGTAACTTCGAAGACACACGGAAGCTTTTGTTCCGCGAATCGAATCGGAGGAGAAGGCACGCGCAGACTTCCTTGGCCATGAGGAAGAAATCACGGACTTCATGGAGATAGTCGACGACCTGAAGATGAAGCTTGCCGCGATAGAGGAAAAGATGGACTTGGGAGAGGACCTTTACCCGAGTGGAGACGAAGCACCCCTCGTGAGCAATGATCAGGATTTCGAAGGAGTACCATCAAGGAAACCCCAAGAGGAGGCGCCATCGATGAAGACTTTTAGTCGACCACCATGTTATCTTTTACTTTTTCGCCGATCAGTTAGGCCGATGTTTTTCCTTCGATTAGTCATGAGCTTTTGTAATCGAAGTTTGAACCATGTTTGAGTGGAATGAATAAATGATTGGTGTGTTATGATTGTGCATTCATGTGGGTAGTGTTATTCCTTATAGACCATTGTTCTATTCTAATTTTCTCACCCACTCCAAAACACCAGGATGCCTCCGAGACGTGATAATCGGTTTCCCGCCGAGCTCACCCAGCTGCTCCAAAGCAGCAGAATGCACCGATGCAACTCCTTATTCGTAATCGTAACAACACCGCCAACAATCCACCGCCACCACCCAATCGTGGGACAACTTGACTCGATTTACGAGGTTGAATCCGCCAGTGTTCTCTAGTAGCACCGAGCCAATTGTGGCTGATGATTGGCTCCGCAAAATCGGAAGGGAGCTAGTCACCGTTGGATGCACCGATGTCGAGAAGGTGCGCTTTGTCGCGCATCAACCTGGATGGACCTGCAGCTTCTTGGTGGGAGAATTACAACGCAACTTTTCCCATGGGTGGCATCACATGGGACCAATTCCAGAAGGCCTTACGCACTGCTCATGACCCAGCTGGAGCCATAAGTCTGAAGAAGAGTGAGTTCCGCAACTTACGCCAGGGGAATCGTCTTGTGCACAAGACGTGGATGAATTCAGCAAGCTTGCTCGCTATGCCTCGATGATGTGGCCACAGATGCCGCCAAGGTGAGAAGTTCCTTGAGGGACTCAATGATGAACTGAGCATGCAGCTTATTGTGGCTACTTTCAACAACTACCGGGAGCTGGTAGACAAGGCCACCATTCTTGAAGGCAAGCACAGCAGATAGAAAGCCGCAAGCGGAAGTACAGCCGGGGAAGCACAACTCGGGAGCTCTCGTGAAGCCCGTTATGCACCGTGACTCAGGAGGGCACACCCATCATAACCATGGAGGCCATAACCATGGAGGAAATGGGAACAACCGCAGCCAGGACAACAAGTCAGGCCATGGCAATGGCAATGGCAACGGTAATGGCAGTCAAGACCGCTCGCCCGGCTCAAGGATCTCGAGCCACATCACCGCTTCAAGTGCCGAAGACAGGGCACTATGCCACCGACTGCCCGGAGGCCAAGCAGAGGAATGGTAATGGCAATGGAGGCTCAGCGAAGAAGCCCAATGCTTCCCTCGTGCTCGGGTGAACCACATCGACGTGGAGGACGTCTATGATCAGCCGATAATCGTGGTTGGTAAGTTTTATTGAATTCACGCTCAGTTTTGGTTCTCTTTGATTACGGTGCAACGCATTCATTCATATCAAGGGTAGTTGTGGAAAAGTACGGGTTGCGACTAGAACCCTTAGAAGCCCCCTTCGCGTCAGTTCCGCAGGAGGAGAAATGATGGCAGGCGTAGGCTGTCATGCAACCCTCAACATCGGGAACCATAAATTTCCCGCAGACCTCATAGTGTTGGAAACCCAGACCTTGGATGAATCAAGAGGTTTGGAGTCAAGGGAAAGTTAGCACCCCGATTCATTGGCCCATACAAAATCCTCGAACGTCGTGGAGAGGTTATGCATAAGTTGGAATTGCGGAAGGATTGTCCGGAGTTCATGATGTCTTCCATGTTTCTCAGGTGAAGAAATGTCATGCCGACATGGCCGATGTTCCGTTGAGAGACACAAAGGCCCCCTAGAGGCCATACAGCTTGACAAAGGATCTGACTTACAAGGAGAAACCCGTCAGAATTCTCGAGACTGCAAGCGAGTCACCCGCACAAGGTCATCAAATTTTGCAAGGTGCCGTGGAGTCACCACACCGAGGAAGAAGCCACTGGGAGCGCCAAGAAGACCTTCTTCGAGATCACCCGCACCTATTTGTTAGCCAACCCGAATCTCGAGGGCTAGATTCATCTTAAGGTGGTAGGTTTGTAACATCCCAAATTTCCTATTTGGAATGTTTTACAATTATAGCTAAGCATCCTATGCATCCTGTTTGAATTTGAATGCCATTTGAAGCTTCAGAGAATTTTGAGTTTTGAATTTGAATTTCAAACTTGGCATGTGGGAATCATTTCAAAAAACCAAGCCTGATAAATACTTGATCAAAAGTATGAGAGGAGCAAACATGACACTCCAAAAATATCAGAGGAAACATTGCCAAAAGATTTGGATTCAAATCTGAAATTTATTTGAATTTGAAAAAATAGATTTTTATGAAGTTTGGATTTTGCCTTTGGAAAAATGTTCAAATGAAAGGGAATATTCCCTGATCATTTTGGTATATATATACCCTATATAAAATATTTATGGATTTGGTTTTATTTTTGTTTTTGTTTTATTAAAAAATAAAGAAAACCCTCAGGCGCTAGGCCACCCAGCCCAGCTGTGCCGCCTCCGCAGCCCAGGCCAGCCAATGAGCAGCCCAGCCTTGACCAGCGCCAATGAGCCAGCCAGCTCGCCTCACCTCGCCCTGCGCCTGCTTCCCTTAGGCCTCGGCCACCCGACCCCCTCGCCGCTCCCTCCTCTCGCTGACCATGGGCCCGCCCGTCTTCTTCCCTCGCCCACGCTTACGCCGCTTCATGGGAGATCCACCGGATCCGAAGGATCCGGATCCCCGACCACCCGATCCCTTCCGAAGCGAGCCCGAGGCCTGTGCTATAAAGCCGAGCCCTCCGCACCCCATTCCCTAGCCTCGTCGGACCCCTCTCTCCTCTCTCTCCCGAGCTCACCGAGTCTCGAGGCTCGCCATCCGCCAAAGCCGCCGACGCCACCCTAGCCTCGACCAACCCCGACACCAGAACCCTCCTCGACCTCGTGCGCGTTTTCCAGACGACTCCGGAGCTTCGCCTTGGGACGCCTGGACGCACTCTCGCCGCCGCGCCATTGCCGCCGAGTCCGGTAAGCCCCGCATCGCCCTCCCCCGTCCGATCCTAGATCTAGGGCTAGGATTAGAAACCCCGAAGGGTTAGGTTTTATTTATAAAACCAGCCGGTTCAATCGGTTTATTTATTAGGTTCGGTTTATTTCTTTTAGGCCCGGTTCGTTTTAGTTAACCTTAGGGCCCGTTTAGACTATTTAACGCCTAGTGCACAGTATAGGCCCATTAGGCCTTTTTCTTTTATTTTGATTTTCTGTTTTAGCTTAATAGTTTCGCTTTTCAAAAATGTATATCTTTTATTCTGTTTAATATTTTTTGATGATTCTTTTTTTTGTTGGATTGCAAATTTTGTGTAGTTTCTGTAGATTATATATTTAGCCATGTTAAAAATAATTAAAAATGCTTTAATATTGTTTTAGCCATAATAGTAAATCTGCTATAACTTTAGTTAGAAAAATTATTTTTGCATGATTCTTTTTGTCACCACTTTATTTTGACATTGCCAAACCCTAGAAATTAATTTGGGTATTTTAGGATTAATAAATAATTAGTTCTAAGCAGAATCCTATTAATCCTAATTAATTAACTAGTTCCTGTTTTCCTATTAAATTAATTAGTAAATTAATTTATTTTTAACTTGTGATTAGTTATTCTAGGTTAGTTTCTGTCATTCTAGTAGATGAACTTTTATTTATAATTAATAAAAGTTTTAAATTATTTTTCTTAATAGAAATTGGATTAGGCCTAGAATGAGTTTTATAATAGCTTTTTAATTAATTCTTTTTGCTCCTAGTTGCTTAGTGAATCCTTTTCTGTTAAGTTAACCTAAAACCATGATTAGGTTATATTAAGGAATTTTTGTTATATAAAAACTATTCTTGTTATTGTTTGGAGTAGGAAAAAACTTTGAATTGGTTTCTTTGAGTTTTTCTTTTGGATTTGGTTTTGATTGTTTTGTTGTGCTATGTTACTATTGTTATCTTGTGTGATCCTCTTGCTTTGTGCTTATTGTGTTATTGTTTGTCTCGGTAGAGTTTCCTGAGTGCTAAGCTTGCTACTACGACTTTTTAGCTTACGAGGATCATCAAGAAGGCAAGTTTTGATCATGTTATTTCTATACCTATGTTTTTGTGCATTAGTAGTTGTCACCACCCCACCATGCATGCAGTAGTGAAATCTTGAAGTCATTAAACTTGAGTAGTATCATGTGGTAGGATAAACCAATCCCTTGTTACCATGACCCCGGACGTAGTAGTTATTTTGCTATGCTCAGAGACGGATTTGGTATGAGTGATATTCACAAGCAAGATGTGAGAGTCAATGATGATGATAACCCCATGAACTACAATGATCAAGATGGACTTCGGAAAATCACTACTGGGTGGAGGACGGTTGACGGGCACCCTGGAGCACCCAGTGGTGGCCGGGATGCATGGAGAAGCGCCATGACATCCTGCGGAAAGCTTCACCCAGCCACGAAGAGAAGGATGGATGCCCCATGACCGGAAGCTTACCTGCAGCCGCAAGCCATTATGGGCTCGGCTGGGTTGACCCTAGTAGTGACGCCGGGTCGGACGGTACTACGAGAAGTAGACGAACGGTAGGATTGGATGGGTACCGCAAAGGTGGCGTAAGAACTCTTTGGAAGACCTGTTTATCTCGTCTCCGTCTTCAAACACCATGAAGTGCTAATACTCTAAAGGAGTGAATGATTCTTGCGGGGATAGTTCGCAAACCTATTCAGAGAGTTATTACCTAATAGATTAGACGTGTCCCCGGTTACGGACATTTGAGCCTCTGGAACTTGGAAGTATTCGGATATCTCAACACTAAAACTAATGAATTAATTTGAGGGTTTATGACTTAATAATTGGGAACGAGATATTGGTTGGCGGAACCATCTCAATAACTACCAACAATTTGTAGTAATTTGCAAATAAGTCCACTGTAGTAGGATAAAATTGGCTTTACGCAAATTGATGAAACTTAGAGCTCCACAGCCAAAATGCATATAGAGTTAGTAACTTGATTATTGTTATTCTTCATGACTTGCCACTTATTCCAAAAGCTGACCTACATGGCTGCAACGTATTATGTTGCGTAGATATATTCCGATCAGAGTGAGGCTACGCTCCGCTGGCGATTGCCATTTGGAGTCGGATGGACTCGCTTATCTTCGACGCTTCGCAGCATTAGTAGTTTATTTCTCATGAGTTGGCCTCGGGCGAATTTATTCCCTTGTAATAAAGACTCTATATGAGAATCGTTTAATGATATTCAGGTGTGATTGAACTTTGATTACTTTATCGATGTAATGTGAGTACCAAAGCATGATCTTGGGATGGTATGCATACGTAGATTTGACCGATTTTGGGTCAGGTCGCTACAGAGATGGTATCAGAGCACACGCTGACCGTAGGATCATAACCCCTAGGATCGGAAAGCCATAAGCAGAGACCATTTACTTTGAACCCCTTTTCATTCTATAATTCTTCCCTGTTCAATTCTGACTCTTCTCCCCTTTGCAACATTCTAGATGGTCACGAGTTCACCCCGCTTTTGCTACCGGAGTTCTCGCCACCCGATGAGACGATGCCCTTTGGAAGAAAGCTGGTCCAGATGGTGAAGCAGTGAAGATAGCTCTACCTCGATCACCGGAAACCCACTAATGCACTTCCGACGGACACCCGCTACAGGATTGAGGTGCATATCCTGTGGAGGACCTTTGGAGGACACACGAGCCTATCAACTTTGAGTTCACCGAGTTCAACTGGATCATCGGAAGGGACGTGGCGATCTATCGAGCACTTGGACATCTCCGAGAGGAGTACAGGCCGAGCTCGATCACTCGTGACCTCGCCATGGTTTCTCGCAGGGCAAGGAATGGAGATATCATCCGCACCATTGAGGACGATTCCACCCTCTCGTACATCCAAGACTTGGAGTGTCTTCTCAGAAACGGAGATTCAGACTTCGCCAGAACTCAAGACACACGGAAGCTTTTGTTCCGCGAATCGAACTGGAGGAGAAGGCACGCGCAGACTTCCTTGGCCATGAGGAAGAAATCACGGACTTCATGGAGATAGTCGACGACCAAGATGAAGCTTGCCGCGATAGAGGAAAAGATGGACTTGGAGAGGACCTTTACCCGAGTGGAGACGAAGCACCCTCGTGAGCAATGATCAGGATTTCAAGGGAGTACCACCAAGGAAACCCCAAGAGGAGGCGCCATCGATGAAGACTTTTTAGTCGACCACCATGTTATCTTTTACTTTTTCGTCGATCAGTTAGGCCGATGTTTTTCCTTCGATTAGTCATGAGCTTTTGTAATCGAGTTTGAACCATGTTTGAGTGGAATGAATAAATGATTGGTGTGTTATGATTGTGCATTCATGTGGGTAGTGTTATTCCTTATAGACCATTGTTCTATTCTAATTTTCTCACCCACTCCAAAAACACCAGATGCCTCCGAGACGTGATAATCGGTTTCCGCCGGAGCTCACCCACCGCTTCCAGCAGTAATGCACCGATGCAACTCCTTATTCGTAATCGTAACAACACCGCCAACAATCCACCGCCACCACCCAATCGTGGGACAACTTGACTCGATTTACGAGGTTGAATCCGCCAGTGTTCTCTAGTAGCACCGAGCCAATTGTGGCTGATGATTGGCTCCGCAAAATCGGAAGGGAGCTAGTCACCGTTGGATGCACCGATGTCGAGAAGGTGCGCTTTGCCGCATCAACCGGATGGACCTGCAGCTTCTTGGTGGGAGAACTACACCGCCACTTTTCCCATGGGTGGCATCACATGGGACCAATTCCAAAGAGTTTTTCAGACCGCTCATGTCTCACCGGAGCCATGAGTCGAAGAAGCGTGAGTTCCGCAACTTACGCCAGGGAATCGCATCGTGGCACAAGACGTGGATGAATTCAGCAAGCTTGCTCGCTATGCCCTCGATGATGTGGCCACAGATGCCGCCAAGGTGAGAAGTTCCTTGAGGGACTCAATGATGAACTGAGCATGCAGCTTATTGTGGCTACTTTCAACAACTACTGTGAGCTGGTAGACAATGCCACCATTCTTGAAGGCAAGCAGAAGCAGATAGAAAGCCGCAAGCGGATGTTCAGCAATGGGAAGCACAACTCGGGAGCTCAGCAGAAGCCCCGTTATGCACCGTACTCAGGAGGGCACACCCATCATAACCATGGAGGCCATAACCATGGAGGAAATGGGAACAACCGCAGCCAGGACAACAAGTCAGGCCATGGCAATGGCAATGGCAACGGTAATGGCGGCCAAGACTGCTCGCCCGGCTCAAGGATCTCGAGCCACATCACCGCTTCAAGTGCCGTAAGACAGGGCACTATGCCACCGACTGCCCGGAGGCCAAGCAGAGGAATGGTAATGGCAATGGAGGCTCAAATAAGAAGCCCAATCCGCTCCTCGTGCTCGGGTGAACCACATCGACGTGGAGGACGTCTATGATCAGCCGCATAATCGTGGTTGGTAAGTTTTATTGAATTCACGCTCAGTTTTGGTTCTCTTTGATTACGGTGCAACGCATTCATTCATATCAAGGTTAGTTGTGGAAAAGTACGGGTTATACTAGAACCCTTAGAAGCCCCCTTCGCCGATTCTGCAGGAGGAGAAATGATGGCAGGCTTAGGCTGTCATGCAACCCTCAACATCGGGAACCATAAATTTCCGCAGACCTCATAGTGTTGGAAACCTGCACCTTGGATGAATCAAGAGGTTTGGAGTCAAGGGAAAGTTAGCACCCGATTCATTGGCCCATACAAAATCCTCGAACGTCGTGGAGAGGTTGCATAAGTTGGAATTGCGGAAGGATTGTCCGGAGTTCATGATGTCTTCCATGTTTCTCACCTGAAGAAATGTCATGCCGACATGGCCGATGTTCCGTTGAGAGACACAAGGTGCCCTAGAGGCCATACAGCTTGACAAAGGATCTCGACTTACAAGGAGAAACCCGTCAGAATTCTCGAGACTGCAAGCAGAGTCACCCGCAGCAAGGTCATCAAATTTTGCAAGGTGCTGTGGAGTCACCACACCGAGGAAGAAGCCACCTGGGAGCGCGAAGAAGACCTTCTTCGAGATCACCCGCACCTATTTGCTAGTTAACCCAATCTCGAGGGCTAGATTCATCTTAAGGTGGTAGGTTTGTAACATCCCAAATTTCCTATTTGGAATGTTTTACAATTATAGCTAAGCATCCTATGCATCCTGTTTGAATTTGAATGCCATTTGAAGCTTCAGAGAATTTTGAGTTTTGAATTTGAATTTCAAACTTGGCATGTGGGAATCATTTCAAAAAACCAAGCTCGATAAATACTTGATCAAAAGTATGAGAGGAGCAAACATGACACTCCAAAAATATCAGAGGAAACATTGCCAAAAGATTTGGATTCAAATCTGAAATTTATTTGAATTTGAAAAAATAAATTTTTATGAAGTTTGGATTTTGCCTTTGGAAAAATGAACAAATGAAAGTGAATATTCACCTGATCATTTTGGAATATATATACACTATATAAAATAATTATGGATTTGGTTTTATTTTTGTTTTTTTTTTATTAAAAAATAAAGAAAAAAAAAAACCCTCGGGCGCTAGCCACCCTAGGCCACCCTGTGCAGCCGCCTCCGCAGCCTCAGCGCCAGCCAAATGAGCCCATTGGCCCAGCCAGCCAGGCTGAGCCAGCCCATTTCGCCTCACGCCTGCGCCCGTTTCCCTTAGGCCTCGGCCACCCGACCCTCGCCGCTCCTCCCTCTCGTGACCCATGGGCCCGCCCGTCTTCTTCCCCCTCGCCCACGCTACGCCGCTCGCCGGAGATCCACCGGATCCCGAAGGATCCGGGATCCCCCGACCACCCCGATCCCCTTCCGAAGCGAGCCCGAGGCCCAGGCTATAAACTTTATTGTTAAACACCCAATGAAAATGGTTCGTTGGATCTCGATCGTAGTGATACACATATTCATAATATTGAAGCCAAAATATGCAAAGTTAATAATGATAGTGCAACTTATTTGTGGCACTGCCGTTTAGGTCATATTGGTGTAAAGTGCATGAAGAAACTCCATGCTGATGGGCTTTTGGAATCATTTGATTACGAATCACTTGATGCTTGCGAACCATGCCTCTTGGGCAAGATGACTAAAACGCCATTCTCCGGAACAATGGAGCGAGCAACTAACTTATTGGAAATAATACATACTGATGTATGCGGTCCGATGAGTGTTGAGGTCACATGGCGGTATCGTTATTTTCTGAACTTCACAGATGATTTGAGCAGATATGGGTATATCTACTTGATGAAACATAAGTCTGAAACATTTGAAAAGTTCAAAGAATTTCAGAGTGAAGTGAAAAATCAACGTGACAAGAAAATAAAGTTTCTACGATCTGATCGCGGAGACAAATATTTGAGTTACAAGTTTGGTCTTCAACTAAAACAATGTGGAATAGTTTCACAAATTCATGCCACCTGGAACACCACAGCATAATGGTGTGTCCGAACGTCATAACCATACTTTATTGGATATAGTGCAATCTATGATGTTTCTTACCGATTTACCACTATAGTTTTGGGGTTATGCATTAGAGACAGCTGCATTCACGTTAAAAAGGGCACCATCTAAATCTGTTGAGACGACACCGTATGAACTGTGGTTTGGCAAGAAACCAAAATAGTCGTTTCTTAAAGTTTGGGGTTGCGATGCTTATAAGAAAAGTTTCATCCTGATAAGCTCAAACCCAAATCGGAGAAATGTGTCTTCATAGGATACCCAAAGGAGACAGTTGGGTACACCTTCTATCACAGATCCAAAGGCAAGATATTCGTTGCTAAGAATGGATCCTTTCTAGAGAAGGAGTTTCTCTCGAAAGAAGTGAGTGGGAGGAAAGTAGAACTTGATGAGGTAACTGTACCTGCTCCCATATTGGATAGTAGTTTATCACAGAAATCTGTTCCTGTGACTACTACACCAACCAAGAGGAAGTTAATGATGATGATCATGAAGCGTCGGATCAAGTTACTACTGAACCTCGTAGGTCAACCAGAGTATGTTCCGCACCAGAATGGTACGGTAATCCTATTCTGGAGTTCATGTTACTTGACCATGACGAACCTACGAACTATGAGGAAGCGATGATGAGCCCAGATTCTGCAAAATGGCTTGAGGCCATGAAATCTGAGATGGGATCCATGTATGAGAACAAAGTGTGGACTTTGATTGACTTGCTCGTTGATCGGCAAGCCATAGAAAATAAATGGATCTTCAAGAGGAAGACGGACGCTGATAGTAGTGTTACTATCTACAAAGCTAGACTTGTCGAAAAAGGTTTTTGACAAAGTTCAAGGTGTTGACTACGATGAGATTTTCTCACTCGTATCGATGCTTAAAGTCTGTCCGAATCATGTTAGCAATTGTCGTATTTTAAGAAATCGGGCAAATGGATAACAAAACTGCAATCCTTAATGGATTTATTAAAGAAGAGTTGTATATGATGCAACCAGAAGGTTTTGTCGATCCTAAAGGTGCTAACAAAATGTGCAAGCTCCAGCGATCCATCTATGGACTGGTGCAAGCATCTCGGAGTTGGAATATACGCTTTGACGAGTTGATCAAACCATATAGTTTTATACAAACTTGCGATGAAGCCTGTATTTACAAGAAAGTGAGTGGGAGCACTATAGCATTTCTGATAAATATATGTGAATGACATATTGTTAATCGAAAATAATGTAGAATTTTCTGGAAAGCATAAATGAGTGTTTGAAAGGAGTTTTTTAAAGAAAGACCTCGGTGAAGCTGCTTACATATTGAGCATCAAGATCTATAGAGATAGATCAAGACGCTTGATAAGTTTTTTCAATGAGTACATACCTTGACAAGATTTTGAAGTAGTTCAAAATAGAACAGTCAGAGAAAGAGTTCTTGCCTGTGTTACAAGGTGTGAAATTGAGTAAGACTCAAAGCCCGACCACGGCAGAAGATAGAAAGAGAATGAAATGCATTCCCTATGCCTCGGCCATAGGTTATATAAAGTATAACATGCTGTTTACCAGATCTATTGTATACCCTACCACTAAGTTTGGCAAGGGAGTGCAATAGTGATCTAGGAGTAGATCACTGGACAACGGTCAAAATTATCGTTAGTGGAATAAGGATATATTTCTCGATTATGAAAGTGACAAAAGGTTCGTAGGGTTACGTCGATGCAAGTTTTGACACTGATCCATATCTTATATTTACTAATTGGAGACACCATTAGAGGCTCTACAGTAAACCACATCATTCAAATTAAATTAGCCATTGGATATTAAATTTGATGGTCAAGATCTATTAATAGAAGATGTTGCCTAATAATTAACAAAAGAGATACCACGTACGTACACACTTACAAAAAGAGGTTCTGAACCCCCCACGTTAAAGTTAGTTGCAAGGAAAAAAACCACGTCTAGGTTCGGAAAGTACAAAATAAAAAACACATCTTCTTTCTTTTAAATTTGGTGGTCAAGATCAATTAGCTGCCTCATGTTTTAGTAACAAAAGAAACAGAACGTACATGAATAGATTAATCCCACATGTACCAAAAAATCCCCAAGGCCACGTCTACGTTTATCTCAAAAAGAGGCGACTTTTAAGTTATTTCCAAAAGAAAAAAAACGGCAACATCTACGTTCTGAAAAAAATAAATAAAACAGCATGACTTCTTTTCTTAAAAAAACACACGCAAAGAAGTCTTCAAACCCCACGACCGAAAAGTGTCCACATCTTAGACCGAAAAAACAAAATCGAGGCACGTACATAAAAAGAGACCTCAAGCCTCACGTCCAAGAAAAAGGAGTCTATGCGAGATTTTTTTTTAAAGATCTATAGCTTCCTCTCGGTAGCTTTGCTTAGAGTCATGAAAGATTACGATCTATTTCAAGCAAAAGAAGAAAAAAAAACTGCAGCCTCCTCACGGCAGCTTCTCCCTTGCCCTTAATCTGTCTCTGCCTCCCCATGTCAAACTCCATGCGCTTCCGATGGTGACGAGGATGGGACTGATCGGTTCCAATGACCAGGAAGGCATTGGCACCTCCCAAACCCTCCTCCTGTTCTTATATATGGCAAAGCAAAATTCAGGCGGATGCCCTGCAGCAGCAATGCAATGGATGGATCGGCTACAGTGGAAGCGCCGGCATCGCACGATCGCATACCAGAGCCCTTGGTTCTATCCCGTGCCTCACTTCTCCTGTCCTCAGCATATTTCACGCCTTCGTGGACAACCTAAATTAGAACTGTTAATATATTTGCAAACTCTCGCCAGGTTCTTTCTCGCCCTGCTGTACAGTCTCAGGAAGTACTGCAGGAGATGTCGGGACAAAGTGTGTGCGGACCAGATTAGTGATTGGAGCATTGGTTGTTTTTTCTACAGTGATTGCAGCCGGAATGAAAATTCTGGACGGAGCTGAGAGGCGAGTCAGCAACATGGAGGAGCATGGATTGTACGTGATACTGAGGGTGACCCGCCGTTAGAGCACCCTGCAGCACAACAGGTCCCCGTGTGAATCAAAGAGCATGCAGCGGACAAGAGGTACATGATAGGAAGCGAAGAAGGTGCCCGTGTGAGAGAAGGAGATGTTGTCGCAAGCGCATTTATCTAACAGTCATACAGATCATCTAGCAGATCGGGCAAAAAGGTATACTACTTTTTTTTAATGAATTTTGCTCTATTTTCTATTATTAGTGTGGAGGCAATCATGATTCAGTGCCGAAGAATTTCTCCCAGGCCTTTGACGCAAGCGTCAGGCTACATATGATGTCTCCTGATGTTGTGCACCAGCTATCGTCCAATGTCTAACATAGTTTGGTGTACATTAGTACTAAACCAGCTAGAATGACCTATTGTTGTCATGCAATCACATCGTATATGGTACACAATTTTCTCCTTAATTTACTACCTATTCTTGCATGATTCTTGCCGGTATGAGATACAGTTTTCATACTTACCTACATATATAGTTTATGTACATGTCTAGATTTATTTATTAACATCAGGTTTAGATTAAGTTATTTTGTGTGTAAGTGCGAAATAATAATATCCACGACAGCCTTCCCAACTTCATCGGTTAGCTTGCCGTCGGATTCCAATGCCATCGTTTAGATTCCAGTATGGCTAGCCCCAGCCACAAACCTAATGTATTATATATAATTTCCTTTTTTCTCTGTTTTTATAATAAAAAATAATTGAAGAATATACTATACTTAAGTGAAAGAAATTGGAATATGTGCATGAAGGGTGCATGGAACAAAAATTTCAAATATCATGCCCCTTTTCTTATTTCAGAAGGACGGATTAATTATCCCACAAGTGAGCTGTATGAACGTAAACCCCAAATATCTGTTTCTATACTGATCACAGAATTTTGGTTCTTTAATTCGAAACTAAATTGCATGTCTTAACTTTTTATCTTCTTCTCAGAGAGTGGTTTCGTACTTTCCGTTTCAGATTATACTATGGTCAATTGATGGCGCACATATTGTGTCTCCTCTAATCTTTGCGTTCAATGCATTCAATATTAATTAATGTATCTTCCTCTACAGGTTTGCCAGTGTGGCTCCCCTGGCAATGGTTTCACGATCACATGGGATCATGTTCTAAATAGCTACGGGTTGGGTAAAATTAATATGTAAACATCTACTTCCACATGAGATGGTAGAGACAAGTCTTTTTCTGTTGTGATGTTGTTTGCAGGTTAGAATGGTCTTCATTCATACCAACCCTGGAATTTCCAATGGTAACATCATGAAGATCAGGTACGTGCATGTGCCATTATATTGATGCTGAAGTAATAAACTAAGCACTTTTCTGATTAAGTGTATCCATTTAGCACTTTTTGCAAGTTCAGTTCAGCGTTGTCTCATTGATAACAAACGTCAAATTTGGAAACTTCAAAGCTCAGGTGGGTCAATAGTAGAGTATTTTCTTTCACTAAATACAGTAATCCGAGAGACCATTCGGTTTTGCACGTTGACCATACTTATTGACCACCTGGCAAACATGAGAATTTCAAGATAGTAATACTATAAAAATTATATTGGAATTCTCTTTATTTTAGTGTCATTTGTGCTTTTCCAATTTTTCTATTCAGTGTGATTCCGTATCTTCTAATACATTGTTGAAACTACTGAGGTTTTGTATGTATATGATACTGCTACCTGAAGATATTGCTACTTTTGCATTCCTCGCTTTCGGTGTAATATTTGTTGGGATTAATTAGCTAATTATTATTGAGGTATATCTATTGCATTTGACATACATTGTATTATGTCGCTTTTATAACCCCAAGTACCATAAATATCGCTTCAAATATGAAAATATATACTAATTTAAAAAATAAATGTTTGAAATGAGGAATCATTTCCAAATGAAGTTAAGCTCATATTTTGAAGCATATATAAATGTTTGTTTCATAATACCATAGATTTCACAACATTGGTAAAAGAAAAAATATCCCTAGCCCGTGCAGGTGCACGGGTTGATGACTAGTGACTCTAAGTCTCAATCTGGATACATATTGAAAGTGGGAGCTATTAGCTAGAGTAGCTCCGTGCAGAGCATTGTAGACATAGAAATTTTCAAAATACTTACAGATCTGAATGTGACAGGCCCGTTGACTAAAATTATCTCACAAGCAAAACATGATCACACCTTAGTACTCTTTGGGTGTTAATCACATAGCGATGTGAACTAGATTATTGACTCTAGTAAACCCTTTGGGTGTTGGTCACATGACGATGTGAACTATGGGTGTTAATCACATGGTGATGTGAACTAGATTATTGACTCTAGTTCAAGTGGGAGACTGAAGAAAATATGCCCTAGAGGAAATAATAAAGTTATTATTTATTTGCTTATATCATGATAAACGTTTATTATTCATGCTAGAATTGTATTAACCGGAAACTTAGTACATGTGTGAATATATAGACAAACATAGTGTCACTAGTATGCCTCTACTTGACTAGCTCGTTGATCAAAGATGATTATGTTTCCTAGCCATAGACATGAGTTGTCATTTGATTAACAGGGTCACATCATTAGGAGAATGATGTGATTGACTTGACCCATTCCGTTAGCTTAGCACTTGATTGTTTAGTATGTTGCTATTGCTTTCTTCATGACCTATACATGTTCCTATGACTATGAGATTATGCAACTCCCGTTTACCGAGGAACACTTTGTGTGCTACCAAACATCACAACGTAACTGGGTGATTATAAAGGTGCTCTACAGGTGTCTCCGAAGGTACTTGTTGGGTTGGCGTATTTTGAGATTAGGATTTGTCACTCCGATTGTCGGAGAGGTATCTCTGGGCCCACTCGGTAATGCACATCACTTAAGCCTTGCAAGCATTCCAACTAATGAGTTAGTTGCGGGATGATGTATTACGGAACGAGTAAAGAGACTTGCCGGTAACGAGATTGAACTAGATATTGAGATACCGACGATCGAATCTCGGGCAAGTAACATACCGATGTCAAAGGGAACAACGTATGTTGTTATGCAGTTTGACCGACAAAGATCTTCGTAGAATATGTGGGAGACAATATAAGCATCCAGGTTCTGCTATTGGTTATTGACCGTAGATGTGTCTCGGTCATGTCTACATAGTTCTCGAACCCGTAGGGTCCGCACACTTCAAGTTCGATGACGGTTATATTATGAGTTTATGTGTTTTGATGTACCGAAGGTAGTTCGGAGTCCCGGATGAGATCGGTGACATGATGAGGAGTCTCGAAATGGTCGAGACGTAAAGATCGATATATTGGACGACTATATACGGACAACGGAAAGGTTCCGAGTGATGCGGGTATTTTTTGGAGTACCGGAGAGTTACGGGAATTCGCCGGGGAGTATATGGGCCTTATTGGGCTTTAGGGGAAAGAGAGAGGGGAGGCTGCACGCCCTCCCAAGGCTTAGTCCGAATTGGACTAGGGGGAGGGGCGGCGCCCCCTCCTTCCTTCTCTTCTCTTTTCGCTTTCCTTCTCTCCTACTCCTACTACTTGGAAGGGCTCCTAGTTCTACTAGGAAAGGGGGAATCCTACTCCCGGTGGGAGTAGGACTCCCCTAGGGCGCGCCATAGAGAGGGCCGGCCCTCCCCCTCCTCCACTCCTTTATATACGGGGAGGGGGGCACCCCATAGACACAACAATTGATCTCTTGATCTCTTAGCCGTGTGCGGTGTCCCCCTCCACCATATTCCACCTCGATAATATCGTAGCGGTGCTTAGGAGAAGCCCTGCGTCGGTAGCATCATCATCACCGTCACCACACCGTCGTGCTGACAGAACTTTCCCCTCAAAGCTCGGCTGGATCGGAGTTCGAGGGACGTCATCGAGTTGAACGTGTGCTGAACTCGGAGGTGACGTGCATTCGGTACTTGATCGGTCGGATCGTGAAGACGTACGACTACATCAACCGCTAAGCAGTTAACGCTTCCGCTTTCGGTCTACGAGGGTACGTGGACACACTCTCCCCTCTCGTTGCTATGCATCACCATGATCTTGCGTGTGCGTATGAATTTTTTTGAAATTACTACGTTCCCCAACAATATGGGCCTAAGCCCATCCATAATCCAACAATCCCCCACCAGATCTCGAGGCACATAAGTTTGTCAACTGTTCCAAACAATGTTTGATATACCAGAATTATCAGTGGAGACTGTTAAGTTGAACTTCCACCTAGAGCAATACGATTAGACTTCTTCACAACTGAACAATGGACTATGCCTTGAATTATCAGTTTGGCGTGCAGAAGCTTCGCCTATTGTCAGCCGATACATGGCTACCGTAGGCTAAACCCCACGGTGGAGCTTATTAGTCATACTCCGTACCTTCTCATGAGCTTACTAGAGATTACCCAATCTCATAGACTATGACCAGCAGTCGGGCTCACATAGGTGTGTTCCTCCAAAGAACGCTCTGTAGGTTAGCATCTTGCTTACATAAGCTTTGGAACACATTAAGACAAAAGTCAGCCTGCCTTACAGAATTGAGAGTATTACTGCATCTCCAACGGAGTGGGTTTATTAGGAATACTCTCCTCAGTTGACCGCTGGATTGTTTTCCCAGGTCCTAATTCACGGGATCTCCGATCACGTAGGTTGGGTTACCCCCATGGCAACTTACGTGGGTCTCATACCCATCTCCCTCGATGCATTTTCTATCACAATCCATGATAGCCCTTTCGTAAAAGGGTCTGCCAAATTCTTAGCCGTCTGGATATAATCCAACGCTATTACTCCGGAGTTTCTTGATTTTCTGACAGATTTCAATCTTCTTCTTATGTGCTTTGTGGATTTCATGGTGTCCTTTGAACTCTTAACCTTGGCAATCATTGTTTGATTGTCACATTTCATAAGGACAACCGGCACTGGTTTATCAACCACCGGAAAATCCATCAAAAGCTCTCGAAGCCATTCTGCTTCGACGCATGATGTGTTTAATGATGTGAGTTCTGCTTCCATAGTCGATCTGGTTAAGATAAATCGCTTGCAAGACTTCCAGGAAACAGCACCACCACCAAGTGTGAAGACATGTCCATTTGTGGCTTTCATCTCATCAGCATCAGATATCCAATTAGAATCACTATAACCCTCAAGTACCGTCGGGTACCCAGAATAGTGAGTTCCATAGTTTGCAGTACCTTGCAAATAACACATCACTCGCTCAACAGCATGCCAATGCACATCTCCCGGATTGGAAACAAACCGGCTCAGTTTGCATACAGCAAATGAGATGTCAGGACGAGTAGCACATGCTAGGTACATCAGTGAACCAACCACTCGAGAATATCTCAATTGATCTATAGTCGTGCCTTCGAACTTCCGAATCCGCACGCTAGGATCATATGGTGTTGCAGAAGGTTTGCAGTCCAAATATCCAAAACGGCTCAAAATCTTCTCAACATAGTGGGATTGGAAAAGTGTAATTCCACCCTCAAAATTTCTCAATAGCTTGATGTTCAAGATAACATCAGCCACACCTAGGTCTTTCATCTCAAAGTTGTGAGATAGAAAAGACTTGACCTCCTCAATGACCTTGAGGTGGGTCCCAAATATCAGTATGTCATCGACATACAGACACAGTATAACTCCTTCGCCCCCACCATAGCGATAGTATACACATTTGTCAGCTTCGTTCACAACAAAGCCAGCAGATGTCAGAGTAGTGTTGAACTTCTCATGCCATTGCTTAGGCGCTTGTTTCAGGCCATACAAATATTTCACTAGCTTACACACCTTTCTTTCCTGACTATTTACTACAAAGCCATCCGGCTGTTGCATGTAAATTTCCTCGTCTAGCTCTCCGTTAAGGAAAGCCGTCTTAACGTCCATCTAATGAACGAGAAGACCATGCGAGGCAGCCAAAGCGAGTAACACTCGAATGGTTGTCAGTCTAGCCACAGGTGAATAAGTGTCAAAGAAATCCTCTTCTTCTTTCTGCGTGTAACCCTTGGCCACAAGCCTAGCCTTGTACTTCTCAATAGTACCATCGGGCCTAAGCTTCTTCTTGAACACCCACTTACATCCTAATGGTCGACAACCATAAGGACGATCAGTGATCTCCCATGTCCCATTAGCTAAGATGGAATCCATCTCATTACGGACCGCGTCCTTCCAGTAGTCAGCATCCGGAGATGCATAAGCTTCTGAAATGGTACTGGGAGTATCATCATCCACGAGGTACACGAGGAAATCATCACCAATGGACTTTGCAGTACTCTGTCTCTTGTTCCTAACAGGAGCTTCCTCGTCATCCTCCGTGGAACTCTTATCACTTTTATGTTCATAATATTCCATCGGAATAGCAGGTTTAGGAGTCTCATCAGATTCCAGTCTAGAATTGCTTTGCATATCTCTCATGAGGAAAATATCCTTAAAGAATGTAACATCCCTAGACTCTATAATTGTACCGACCTTCTGGTCAGGTACCTCAGATTTCACCACTAGAAATCTATAGACAACGCTATGCTTGGCATAGCCAAGAAAAACACAGTCCACGGTCTTCGGTCCCAACTTGCGCTTTTTGATTATCGGCACGTTGACTTTCGCCAAACAGCCCCAAGTGCGCAAGTAAGAGAATGTAGTTCTTTTCTTTTCCCATTGCTCATAGGGAGTAGTCTCATTATCCTTTGTGGGAACTTTATTCAGGACATGACAAGATGTCAATACAGCCTCCCCCCCCCCCACCATGCCTTGGATAAACCCGATGTATCTAACATGGCGTTAACCAAATCAGTTAGAGTACGGTTTTTCCGTTCGGCAACCCCGTTCGACTGGGGTGAGTAGGGAGGCATCCTCTCATGAATAATACCATGTTCCGCACAGAATAAATCAAACTCATTAGAAAAGTACTCTCCACCACGATCAGACCGGACTCGTTTTATTTTCTTCTCAAGTTGGTTCTCAACTTCAGCCTTATAGACTTTAAAGTAGTGTAGAGCCTCATCCTTAGTATTTAACAAATACACATAGCAGAATCTAGTGGAATCATCAATCAGAGTCATGAAGTATTTCTTTCCACCTTTAGTCAACACACCATTCATCTCATAGAGATCTGAATGTATGAGCTCTAATGGTGTCAGGTGTCTCTCCTTCGCAGGCTTGTGAGGCTTACGAGGTTGCTTAGCTTGCACACACGCATGGCACTTAGAGCCTTTGGCTAAAGTGAAACTCAGGATTAAATCCATCTTAGCTAGCCGCGTCATACAACCGAAATTTATGTGACAAAGACGTGAATGCCAGACCTCAGATTCGTTCACATTAGAATGAATTTGGTTCACGACTTTATTACAGAAATCCTCCAGGGAAAGGCGGAACAAACCACCACAATCATATCCTTTTCCAACAAATAGTCCATACCGAGATACGACTACTTTGTTAGACTCGAATACTAACTTAAACCCTTCTTTACATAGAAGGGAGCCACTAACGAGATTCTTCTTTATGGCGGGGACATGAAGCACGTTCTTCAGTTGCACGATCTTTCCCGAAGTAAATTTCAGATCTACCATGCCAACACCATGAACAGAAGCATGCGAGCCATTCCCCATTAGGACGAAACAATCTCGTGCGACCTGGTAGGAAGAAAACAAAGACACATCAGCGCACACATGAATATTGGCCCCAGTATCAACCCACCAATCGGTGGACTAACAAACTGAAAGTATGGTAAACAGATTACCATACCCAGATGCCGCATCATTGTTGCTCAGAGTGACATTCACAGACTTGAAGTCCTTTGCTGGCTTCTTGTACTTGTTTGGGCACTTGTTTGTCCAATGTTCATCTGAACCACAAGTAAAGCAGTCATCTCTCTTTTTGTCTTTCTTCTTACCCTTCTTCTTAAAGGTAGTATTCTGTTGGACAGAGTTATTTCCCTTGAACTTGTGGAAGTTCTTCTGCACCACATTGGCGCTAGAAGAACCCTCTGCCCCTTTCACGTGTGAGTCCTTTGCTCTCGAGTCCTGCTCAACACTGAGATGACCGATGACATCCTCAACAGAGAATTCACGTCTCAAGTGATTGAGAGAAGTAGCAAGGTTCCTCCAACTAGGAGGGAGTTTTGCAATAATGCAACCCGCGACAAACTTGTCCGGTAACTCACACTTCAGGAGCTCCAGCTCCTTAGCAATGCACTGTATCTCATGAGCCTGGTCCAATATAGAAGGGTTATCAACCATCCTGTAATCATGGAACTGCTCCATGGCATACAGCTCACTGCCAGCATCAGTTGCGCCGAATTTGACTTCGAGCGCATCCCACAAGTTTTTGGCAACTCCCATATGAATATAGGCGTCAACCAACTTGTCTCCAATCACGCTCAGAACTGCTCCCAGAAAGATTGTGGTTGCCTCCCTAACGCCTTCTCCTGTTCAGGAGCAATCATTTCTGTGAGGGACATGTTGGAAATATGCCCTAGAGGCAATAATAAAAGCATTATTATTATATTTCCTTATTCATGATAATTGTCTTTATTCGTGCTATAATTGTGTTAACCGGAAATCGTAATACATGTGTGAATAATGAGACAACAACATGTCCCTAGTGAGCCTCTAGTTGACTAGCTCGTTGATCGACAGATAGTCATGGTTTCACGACTATGGACATTGGATGTCATCGATAACGGGATCACATCATTAGGAGAATGATGTGATGGACAAGACCCAATCTTAACATAGCATAAGATCGCACAGTTCGCTTGCTAGAGTTTTCCAATGTCAAGTGTCCTTTCCTTAGACCATGAGATCGTGTAACTCCCGGATACCGTAGGGAGTGCTTTGGGTATGCCAAACGTCACAACGTAATCGGGTGACTATAAAGGTATGCTACGGGTATCTCTGAAAGTGTCATTGGGTTGACATGGATCGAGGCTGGATTTGTCACTCCGCTTGACGGAGAGGTATCACCGGGCCCTCTCGGTAATGCATCATCACAATGAGCTCAATGTGATCGAAGTGTTTGATCACGGGATCATGCATTAAACGAGAAAAGTGACTTGCAGATAACTAGATTGAACGAGGTCTTCGAAAACCGACGATCGAATCACGGGCAAGTAAAATACCGATTGACAAAGGGAATCGTATACGGGATTAATTGAATCCTTGACATCGTGGTTCATCCGATGAGATCATCGTGGAGCATGTGGGAGCCAACATGGGTATCCAGATCCCGCTGTTGGTTATTGCCCGAGAGCCGTCTCGGTCATGTTCAGATGTCTCCCGAACCCGTAGGGTCTACACACTTAAGGTTCTAGAACGCTAGGGTTGTAGGAATATGTATGTGCAGTAACCGAATGTTGTTGAGTCCGGATGAGATCCTGGACGTCACGAGGAGTTCCGGAATGGTCCGGAGGTAAAGAATTATATATAGGAAGTGCTGTTTCGCCATCGGGACAAGTTTCGGTGATATCGGTATTGTAACGGGACCACCGGGAGGGGTCCCGGGTCCACCAAGTGGGGCCACCAGCCCTGTGGGGCCACATGGGCCCTAGGTGGTGCGCCTAGGCCCACATGGGCCAAGGGGAACCAGCCCCAAGGGGCCCATGCGCCTAGGGTGGAAAAAGGGAGAGTCCATGAGGGGAAGGCACCTCCGAGGTGCCTTGGGGAGGTGGACACCTCCCTCTTGGCCGCACCCCTCCCTTGGAGGAGGGGCAAGGCTGCGCCCTCCCCTCCTTGGCACCTATATAAAGGGGGGAGGGAAGGGGCAGCAGCACCTTTGCCCTGGACGCCTCCCTCTCCCTCTCCAACACATCCTCCTCCTCCGTAGTGCACGGCCGAAGCCCTCGCCGAGTATCGCAAGTTCCACCATCACCACGCCGTCGTGCTGCTGGAGCCATATTCCTCAACCTCTCCTTCACCTTGCTGGATCAAGAAGAAGGAGACGTTACGCTGACCGCACGTGTGTTGAACGCGGAGGTGCCGTCCGCTCGGCACTAGATCATCGGTGAATTGGATCGCGGCAAGTCGACTACCTCATCCACGTTCACTCCGACGCTTCCGTTGCGATCTACAAAGTGGTATGTAGATGCTAACCAATCTGAATACTCGTTGCTAGATGAACTCATAGATGGATCTTGGTGAAACCGCAGGAAAAATTTTAATTTTCTCGCAAACGTTCCCCAACAAAGTGGCATCATGAGCTAGGTCTATGCGTAGTTCTTCTTGCGCGAGTAGAACACAATTTGTTGTGGGCGTAGATGTTGTCAATTCTTCTTGCTGTTACTAGTCAATCTTGATTCAGCGGTATTGTGGGATGAAGCGGCCCGGACCAACCTTACGTGACGCTTACGTGAGACCGGTTCCACCGACTAACATGCACTAGTTGCATAAGGTGGCTGGCGGGTGTCTGTCTCTCCTACTTTAGTTGGATCGGATTCGATGAACAGGGTCCTTATGAAGGGTAAATAGAGATTGACAAATCACGTTGTGGTTTGAACGTAGGTAAGAAAACGTTCTTGCTAGAACCCTAATTCAGCCACGTAAAACTTGCAACAACAATTAGAGGACGTCTAACTTGTTTTTGCGGCAAGTGCTTTAATGATATGATATGGCCAGAAGTTGTGATGAATGATGAATGATCTATATGTGATGTATGAGATGTTCATGCTATTGTAATAGGAATCACGACTTGCATGTCGATGAGTATGACAACGGCAGGAGCCATAGGAGTTGTCTTTATTTTTTGTATGACTGCGTGTCATTGAAGAACGCCATGTAAACTACTTTACTTTATTGCTAAACACGTTAGTCATAGAAGTAGAAGTAGTCGTTGGCGTGACAACTTCATGAAGACACGATGATGGAGATCATGATGATGGAGATCATGGTGTCATGCCGGTGACAAGATGATCATGGAGACCCAAGATGAAGATCAAAGGAGCTATATGATATTGGCCATATCATGTCACTACTTTATATAATTGCATGTGATGTTTATTATGTTTTATGCATCTTGTTTACTTAGAACGACGGTAGTAAATAAGATGATCCCTCATAATAATTTCAAGAAAGTGTTCACCCTAATCGTGCACCGCTGCTAAGGTTCGCTGCGTTCAAGCACCACGTGATGATCGGGTGTGATAGGTCCTTACGTTCGCATACAACGGGTGTAAGACAGATTTACACACGCAAAACACTTAGGTTGACTTGACGAGCCTAGCATGTATGCAGACGGCCTCGGAACACGAAGACCGAAAGGTCGAGCATGAGTCGTATAGAAGATACGATCAACATGAAGATGTTCACCGATGTTGACTAGTCCGTCTCACGTGATGATCGGACACGGCCTAGTTGACTCGGATCATGTAATACTTAGATGACTAGTAGAGGATGTCTATCTAAGTGGGAGTTCATTAAATTTGATTAAATGAACTTTATTATCATGAACTTAGTCTAAATATTTACAATATGTCTTGTAGATCAAATGGCCAACGTAGTCCTCAACTTCAACGCGTTCCTAGAGAAAACCAAGCTGAAAGACGATGGTAGCAACTATACGGACTGGGTCCGGAACCCGAGGATTATCCTCATAGCTGCCAAGAAAGAATATGTCCTAAGAGCACCGCCGGGTGACGCACCTATTCTCCCTGCAGAACAAGACGTTATGAACGCTTGGCAGTCACGCTGCGATGATTACTCCCTCGCTCAAGGCGGCATGCTTTACTGACTTAGAGCCGGACTCCAAAAGCGCTTTTGAGAGACATGGAGCATATGAGATGTTAGAAAAGAGCTGAAAATGGTTTTCCAAGCTCATGCCCGGGTCGAGAGATATGAAGTCTCCGACAAATTCTTTAGTGTAAGATGGAGGAAAATGGCTCACAAGGTGAACACATACTCAAAATGTGCAGGTTGCACAACCGCTTGACTCAATCGGAAGTTAATCTCCGGATGAAGCGGTCATTGACAGAATCCTCGATCGCTTCCACCTAGCTACAAGAGCTTTGTGATGAACTACAATATGCGTGGGATGGTAAAGACCATTCTGAAGTATATGCTATGCTGAAATCAGCAGAGGTAGAAATCAAGAAGGAGCATCAAGTGTTGATGGTGAATAAAACCACTAAGTTCAAGAAGGGCAAGGGTAAAAGAACTTCAAGAAGGACGGCAAGGAAGTTGCCGCGCCGATAAGCAAGTTTCCGGAAGAAGCCAAAGAATGGACCCAAGCCCAAACCGGAGTGCTTTTTGCAAGGGAAGTGGTCCTTTGGAAGCGGAACTGCCCCAAATACTTAGCGGACAAGAAGGCCGGCAAAACCAAAGGTATATGTGATATACATGTAATTGATGTGTACCTTACCAAGACTCGTAGTAGCTCTTGGGTATTTGATACGGTGCAGTTGCTCATATTTGTAACTCAAAGCGGGAGCTGCGGAATAAACGGAGGCTGGCGAAGGACGAGGTGACGATGCGTGTCGGGAATGGTTCCAAGGTCGATGTGATCGCCACGTCGGCTGCTGCCTCTGCATTTACCTACGGGATTAGTTTTAAACCTCAATAATTGTTATTTAGTGCCAAGTTTGAGCATGAACATTGTATCCGGATCTCGTTTAATTCGAGATGGCTACTCATTTAAATCCGAGAATAATGGTTGTTCTATTTATATGAGAGATATGTTTTATGGTCATGCTCCGATGGTTAATGGTTTATTCTTAATGAATCTCAGACGTGATGATACACATATTCATAGTGTGAATACCAAAAGAGTTAAAGTTGATAACAATAGTCCCACATATTTGTGGCTTTGCCGCCTTGGTCACATAGGTGTCAAACGCATGAAGAAGCTCCATGCAGATGGACTTTTAGAGTCTCTTGATTATGAATCATTTGACACGCGTAACCATGCCTCATGGGTAAAATGACCAAGACTCCATTCTCGGGAACAATGGAGCGAGCAACCAACTTATTGGAAATCATACATACCGATGTGTGCGGTCCAATGAGTGTTGAGGCTCAAGGGTGGCTATCGTTATGTTCTCACCCTCACCGATGACTTGAGTAGATATGGGTATGTCTACTTAATGAAACACAAGTCTGAGACCTTTGAAAAATTCAAGGAATTTCAGAGTGAGGTTGAAAATCAACGTGATAGAAAGATCAAGTTTCTACGATCAGATCGTGGAGGAGAATACTTGAGTCACGAATTTGGCACACACTTAAGAAAATGTGGAATAGTTTCACAACTCACGCCGCTCGAACACCTCAGCGTAATGGTGTGTCCGAACGTCAGAATCGCACTCTATTAGATATGGTGCGATCTATGATGTCTCTTACCGATTTACCGCTATCTTTTGGGGCTATGCTTTAGAGACCGCCGCATTCACTTTAAATAGGGCTCCGTCGAAATCCGTTGAGACGACACCGTATGAATTATGGTTTGGGAAGAAGCCTAAGCTGTCGTTTCTAAAAGTTTGGGGATGCGATGCTTATGTCAAGAAACTTCAACCTGAGAAGCTCGAACCCAAATCGGAAAAATGCGTCTTCATAGGATACCCGAAAGAAACTGTTGGGTATACCTTCTACCTCAGATCCGAAGGCAAGATCTTTGTTGCCAAGAATGGATTCTTTACGGAGAAAGAGTTTCTCTCGAAAGAAGTAAGTGGGAGGAAAGTAGAACTTGATGAAGTGTTATCTCTTGAACCGGAAAATGGCGAAACTCAAGAAAACGCTTCTCGTGAGCCTGCACCGACTAGAGAGGAAATTAATGATGATGATCAAGATGCTTCGATCAAGCTCCTACCGAAATTCGAAGGTCCACAAGGACACGTTCCGCACTGTGAGTGGTACGGCAACCCTGTCTTGGAAATCATGTTGTTAGACAACGGTGAACCTTCGAACTATGAGGAAGCAATGGCGGGCCGGATTCGACAAATGGCTGGAAGCCATGAAATCCGAGATAGGATCCATGTATGAAAACGAAGTATGGACTTTGATCGACTTGCCCGTTGAACGGCGAGCCATAGAAAATAAATGGATCTTTAAGAAGAAGACAGACGCGGATGGTAATGTGACCATCTATAAAGCTCGGCTTGTCGCTAAGGGTTATCGACAAGTTCAAGGGGTTGACTACGATGAGACTTTCTCACGGTAGCGAAAGTCAAGTCCGTCGTAATCATGTTAGCAATTGCCGCATACTATGATTATGAGATATGGCAAATGGACGTCAAAACGGCATTCCTTAATGGTTTCCTTAAGGAAGAATTGTATATGATGCAGCCGGAAGGTTTTGTCGATCCTAAGAATCTTGACAAGGTGTGCAAGCTCCAACGCTTTCGATTTATGGGCTGGTGCAAGCATCTCGGAGTTGGAACATTCGCTTTGATGAGATGATCAAAGCGTTTGGGTTTACAGACTTATGGAGAAGCCTTTGTGTTTACAAGAAAGTGAGTGGGAGCTCTGTAGCATTTCTCATATTATATGTAGACGACATACTTTTGATGGGAAATGATATAGAACTCTTGGACAGCATTAAGGCCTATTTGAATAAAAGTTTTTCAATGAAGGACCTTGGAGAAGCTGCTTATATATTAGGCATCAAGATCTATAGAGATAGATCGAGACGCCTCATAGGTCTTTCACAAAGCACATACCTTGATAAGATATTGAAGAAGTCCAATATGGATCAATCTAAGAAGGGGTTCTTACCTGTGTTACAAGGTGTGAAATTGAGCTCAGCTCAATGTCCGACCACGGCAGAAGATATAGAAGAGATGAGTGTCATCCCCTATGCCTCAGCCATAGGATCTATTATGTATGCCATGCGGTGTACCAGACTGATGTAAACCTTGCCGTAAGTTTGGTAGGAAGGTACCAAAGTAATCCCGCAAGGAACACCGGACAGCGGTCAAGAATATCCTGAAGTACACGAAAAGGACTAAGGAAATGTTTCTCGTTTATGGAGGTGACGAAGAGCTCGTCAGTAAAGGTTACGTCGACGCTTAGCTTCGATACGCATCTGGATGACTCTAAGTCACAAACCGGATACGTGTATATTTTGAATGGTGGGGCGATGGTAGTGCGATTTGCAAGCAAAGCGTCGTGGCGGGATCTACATGTGAAGCGGAGTACATGGCAGCCTCGGAGGCAGCACATGAAGCAATTTGGGTGAAGGAGTTCATCACCGACCTCGGAGTCATACCTAATGCGTCGGGGCCAATCAAGCTCTTCTGCGGACAACACTGGAGCTATTGCACTTGCAAAGGAGCCAGTGTTTCACAAGAAGACTAGGCACATCAAGCGTCGCTTCAACTCCATTCGTGAAAATGTTCAAGATGGAGACATAGAAATTTGTAAAGTGCACACGGATCACGAATGTCGAATCCGTTGACTAAACTCTCTCCCTAAGGCAAAACATGATCGACACCGAGAACTCTATGGGTGTTCGATTCATCACAATGTAACTAGATTATTGACTCTAGTGCAAGTGGGAGACTGTTGGAAATATGCCCTAGAGGCAATAATAAAAGCATTATTATTATATTTCCTTATTCATGATAATTGTCTTTATTCGTGCTATAATTGTGTTAACCGGAAATCGTAATACATGTGTGAATAACGAGACAACAACATGTCCCTAGTGAGCCTCTAGTTGACTAGCTCGTTGATCGATGAGATAGTCATGGTTTCTGACTATGGACATTGGATGTCATCGATAACGGGATCACATCATTAGGAGAATGATGTGATGGACAAGACCCAATCTTAACATAGCATAAGATCGCAGTTCGTTTGCTAGAGTTTTCCAATGTCAAGTGTCCTTTCCTTAGACCATGAGATCGTGTAACTCCCGGATACCGTGAGGAGTGCTTTGGGTATGCCAAACGTCACAACGTAATCGGGTGACTATAAAGGTATGCTACGGTATCTCACGAAAGTGACTGTAGGGTTGACATGGATCGAGACTTGGATTTGTCACTCCGCTTGTCGGATTGGTATCACCGGGCCCTCTCGGTAATGCATCATCACAATGAGCTCAATGTGATCGAAGTGTTTGATCACGGGATCATGCATTACGGTAACGAGAAAAGTGACTTGCCGGTAACGAGATTGAACGAGGTATTGGTATACCGACGATCGAATCTCGGGCAAGTAAAATACCGATTGACAAAGGGAATCGTATCCGGGATTAATTGAATCCTTGACATCGTGGTTCATCCGATGAGATCATCGTGGAGCATGTGGGAGCCAACATGGGTATCCAGATCCCGCTGTTGGTTATTGCCCGAGAGCCGTCTCGGTCATGTCTACATGTCTCCCGAACCCGTAGGGTCTACACATAAGGTTGATGAACGCTAGGGTTGTAGGAATATGTATGTGCAGTAACCCGAATGTTGTTCGGAGTCCGGATGAGATCTGGGCGTCACGAGGAGTTAGGAATGGTCGGGAGGTAAAGAATTATATATAGGAAGTGCTGTTTGACCATCGGGACAAGTTTGGTGATATCGGATTGTCTGGGACCACCGGAGGGGTCGAGGGTCCACCAAGTGGGGCCACCAGCCCTGGGGGCCACATGGGCCCTAGGTGGTGCGCCTAGGCCCACATGGGCCAAGGGAACCAGCCCCAAGGGGCCCATGCGCCTAGGGTGGAAAAAGGGGAGAGTCCATGAGGGAAGGCACCTCAGAGGTGCCTTGGGGAGGTGGACACCTCCCCTCTTGGCCGCACCCCTCCCTTGGAGGAGGGGCAAGGCTGCGCCCTCCCCTCCTTGGCACCTATATAAAGGGGGAGGGAAGGGGGCAGCAGCACCTTTGCCTGGACGCCTCCCTCTCCCTCTCCAACACATCCTCCTCCTCCGTAGTGCACGCGAAGCCTCGCCGGAGTATCTTGCAAGTTCCACCATCCTGCCACGTCGTCTTGCCTTTGGAGCCATCTTCCTCAACCTCTCCTTCACCTTGCTGGATCAAGAAGAAGGAGGCGTTACGCTGACCGTCGTGTGTTGAACGCGGAGGTGCCGTCAGATTCGGCACTAGATCATCGGTGAATTGGATCGCGGCAAATACGACTACCTCATCCACGTTCACTCCGACGCCTGCTATGCGATCTACAAAGTGGTATGTAGATGCTAACCAATCTGAATACTCGTTGCTAGATGAACTCATAGATGGATCTTGGTGAAACCGTAGGAAAAATTTTAATTTTCTGCAAACGTTCCCCAACAGGACACACCACCAACCCAGAACATGTTCATCGCTGTGAGCCACAAGGTGGTCCTAGTCTGCCAACGCTTAAAATGCGTCCCAGTAAACTTTTCCGGTTTCAGAGTAGCAGCAAAGTCTTGAATCGAAAAGTGCATAAAATAAGGTTTTTGGATTGATGGAAATATTAGCACTTTTTCGATTAGACTTATCCACGAGTAAACAGTAAGCATGGCATAAAAGGTATGCATCTCATAGGACTCATTCCCGCAACCCGCAGCGCGCTCGCGTTGTGGCGCGACGGGCGGCGGAAGAGGAGGAGCGCGCGTGTACCACTCCTCTTCCCAAGCTCCCAATGACAAGTGGTAGAGCAGGCCTTATAAAGGATCTCAACTCTCCTCAACTAGCAAGGTGGGACTAAACTTCCCACCACCTGCCATCTCATACATGAGCCTCAAGATTAACCAGGATTTAGTGTCTTATACGGGTCTAAGCCCATCCATAATTCAACAGAAGCAACGGCCAAAAAGTCGTCGATATAGACCATCTGCATTAGCGGATCGCTATCCTGGAGAAAACCTGTATAGTGCCCCATGTCCGGCCAGACGGATTCGAGGAATACTACCCTCACATGCACCCCGATGAAGCTGAATCTGGGCAACCTTCGTCAGTCGAAACCGGAGCTGGTAAAGCAAGACGCAAAAATGTTCCCTTCCTCTAACTCTCTCCACACACCCCCTCTGAATTTTAACCCCCTCCCTAATCCAATCACAACTTGCCCGGTCAAAATCACTCCATAAAATCCAGGGAACCTTTCGTGGATATAGCGTTACTTACCAAGATGCATAGCCACACCATCCACTCTGTAAGACAATGCTAACGAAACAAACTTGTAGAAGAAAACCGCTGACTCCGAGAACCATATCCGAGGATGCATCATCCTCCACGCGCCTCTCAAGCAAGCTGTTAGTCGGATGTGCAGGAGCGAAATCCTAGCCGCCGCCATAGCTTCCCAACACGCTGCCACCTCGGCCCCCATCCTCTTCCCCGTCTGGCAGCCTTGTCGACAGTAAGAGGAGTAGGGATCTGTCTGTTTTTTTAATGATTTTGTTTTCCTGACTACATTGACGAGGTGACGACGGCAATGACATGTTGAAATAAGATCTCTTTGGTCTCTCTCTACCTTGACGAAGTCCCGACTGAAACCGACGATTGGCCTGTGAGAGTTTATGTCTCCTAATCTATTGATTTCCTTTAAGATCTTGGTAGTTTATGTTTCTTTCAATGAGAGCTATTGACTGACTATTGATTTAGTGACTTCAACATCTTCCGTGTTGTTCTGTGGGGTCCGACACACTAAATTGATGATGATGGATTACAAGCCTGTACTACGTGGGTCGATATTGTTTATATTATTTTAACTTCAGTTTTTTTTGTAAAACTATAATCGCTGGCCACCGATTTTGAGTCTTTTACTTTGCCACCGACAGGTGCTCAAGTTGTTTTTTCTATAAAACTATGGACCCCAATAGCCAACGAACGTTCGCCAGGAGATGGTGACATTTGCGAACGGTTTTGATGCTAATTTATGTTGGCCGAGCATGACAATACTTAGCGAGTATAACAACTCCACCGCACTTCTGTATTTCACCGAAGACAGGTCGTGCTTGCAGAAAATGTCATCTTTGCCATCTTTGCAACAACAAAAATTGTCATCAAAACATTTGTGGACACGTCTGAGTCAAAAGGCAGCAACGCCCAAGTCCCTATTTCAGTCTCACCCGAGCTCAGCTCAGGATCCCAAAGCGGCACGACACGACCGTCGATTCAGAGCGACAGAGTCCGGTCGGTTCGTCCGACCATGGCGGCCGCGGCGGCGGAGATCAGGCACCGGCAGGTGGAGGCGAACGGAATCACGATACACGTCGCCGAGGCCGGCCCGGCCTCCGCCGCGGCCCCCGCGGTGCTCTTCGTGCACGGCTTCCCGGAGCTCTGGTACTCGTGGCGCCACCAGATGGAGCACCTGGCGGCTCGGGGCTACCGCTGCGTGGCCCCCGACCTCCGCGGCTACGGGGGCACCTCCGCGCCGCCCGACCCCGCCTCCTACACCGCCTTCCACGTCGTCGGGGACCTCGTCGCGCTCCTCGACGCCCTCCGCCTCCGCCAGGTACCCGATCCCCCCGCCAGACCCCCGAGCCGCTAGATCGGCCTGCGGCGGCTGATTGACTGACTGACTGACGCGTCGGCGGTGAAGGTCTTCGTGGTGGGGCACGACTGGGGCGCCATCGTGTCGTGGAACCTCTGCCTGCTGCGGCCGGACCGGGTGCGCGCGCTCGTCAACCTCAGCGTCGCCTTCATGCCCCGCCACCCCTCGGCAAAGCCCGTCGACTACTTCCGCCGCGCCTACGGCGACGACTACTACGTCTGCAAATTCCAGGTGCGGGATTGCTTCCTGTCCAATGTTCGGTCGCTGTCTTATGAGCTATCCGGGGAACAGAGCTAGGAAACCTGCTGCAAATGCTTGTTGTCCACTAGTTGAGATTTCTGCAGTTGCTATGTATGGTTCTTTTGTTATCCATTTCGGGTGATGGGAGGGCATTGGCTCATCGTAACTTCACAGATTCAGATAAGAAACGGCTGATTTGGGGCACATGGTTGTGTGTTCAAAGAGGAGAAAACAGACGATATTGAAGTCTAGTTTAGTACTGGCCGGTGTGTTAATTTTTCATGTCAATTGATCTTCCAGGGGTCTAGTTTAGTTTGTGCCTATAAAATTGTCCTTCTTTACCTGCTATATATAGCAGTTTCCTGCCTAGAGATGGTTTCTCTGTTTTTTGCATAATTGCAGTTTATCACTTGCAATTAAGGACTTACTAACATAAATGTATTGGCATGGAGCACTGAACATATTGTATATACAATGACAACAGGTGAGGAATTTATTGATAATTCGAACCTCAATGTAGACTAGTTGCATTTCTGCGCCGTCATTTTAACTTGCCTCTTTTCAAGTCCACACTTCACAATCCAAGTTTCAGGCAACAGATTTCTAGGACCTGCCTTTATATAAGTTATCGCATTGGTTGACAGGAACCTGGATATGAGGCACAATTCGCTAGTCTTGACTTGAAGAGGTTCTTCAAAATGGCAATAACTGTTCAAACCACAGGTTCTTCTGCTATGTCCCTCCAAAAAATGCAGTCAAGCAACAAGCAAATAACACTGCCTTCTTGGCTCTCCGAGGAGGATGTCAGTTACCTAGCAAGTGTATATGCAAAAACTGGCTTTGCTGGTGGCCTTAATTACTACCGCTGTCTAGACCTGTAAGTTTTCTCGTTTTAGCAAGAAATTGGATAATCATCTGCACAATTCATACATATCACATTATCCTACACAGTACTGTACATAGTGAACTTCTAAGCCATCTATTTCTAGATGGACTGTGTTTCCGCAAGTCAACGATGGTCTACTAGATAGATGCAGCATATAACATCAGATTGTAATGTACTGATAAAATGAAACTAATGGCAAGAACTTTTTGTGTGTTCCAAGATCTGGAATAGGATTACATGACTAAGAGCGTATACCAATTCGTTTATGTTGCCTTTTAAGTAGATACCATGTTCGAGTGCGAGTGCCAGTATATCTTTATGATTATTATCATTTTCCTCATTATTTACTCCTGTACCAAGCATAAGCACTCAAAACCTCCATGGAATGCAATTAGCGATATACCATAATAATGTTCTCACTTTTAGTCAAGGCCAGGAACAATTTGCCATGATTCATAAACCCTCCCCAGAATGATGTGATGTGTAGACTATGTATACTACTAGTAGATTACAAATCCTAGATATATCGGTGGCACTGGCCATGCTCACAAGTCACGGTCATACATTCGCAATACATAGAGGATTGCATCATCTATCCACAATGCACCTTACATGCACCAGGAAATTGTGACCTCTGAAGATGCATATGCACAGGAACTGGGAGCTGATGGCGCCATGGACTGGAGCGAAAGTGCAAGTGCCGACAAAGTTCATCGTTGGGGACGGCGACCTGGCGTACCATCACCCAGGAGTCAAAGGATACATACACAAGGGTGGGCTCAAGAGAGACGTGCCCATGCTCGACGAGGTGGTGGTGATCAAGGGTGCCGGGCACTTCATCCAGCAGGAGAGAGCACAGGAGATCAGCGAACACATCTATGAATACATCAAGAAGTTCAGCACAGACCCGACACGTAAATTATCGAAATTGTGAGGTCATTCGTTGATGTACAAAATTAATAAAGAGACTTGTGTCTTGAGTATGTAGCCGTGAGATAGTTGTATGCAACCTGTAAAACTTCATAGCATGTTGGTTCATGCACTGAAATGCTCACGTGGATAACATGAGCCTTGGTTGTACACTTATAGGTATGTTCTTTGATTAAGAGAATACTCCCTCTGTAACTTATTATAAGACGTTTTAGAGTCCTTGACAGTGTCAAAAAATGTCTTATATTAAGTTACAGGAGTAGCATTTACAAGTTTCCTCACCTGGTACAGTTTCGTCCTAGCTGGGAGAAAATGACGATTTACTCAACATAAAGTGAATGTGCTTTCAGCAACATGTTGCAGAAAGAGGGATATCACAGCTTTTATCTGACAGAAACACAAGACACAAAGCTGTGGAAGTATAGTGTGCTCAGGCATCCGACCATAAATACTTCCAGTTTACAAGAAAAATTCACATAATAAGAGACTCCAGAATGGTGCGCGGAATTGCAGTTACAAGGCAGTCGTGAGGACTGCGCTCGCAGAACAGCACAAGTCGATTTATCAGATCAAATCCACCGCTGCATTCTACAGAAAGTGCAGATTGTTCATTGTTATTCTCTGATAGACAGATTATAGCAATATACAGTGTCCAGGTAGAATCAAGTAAAGGAGAAAGGGCCAGGTAGGCATTCATACCAGACGATGGTTTTCTTGCTTGCTACATCAGGGAGAAAATGTCCGACTGCGCCTCTGAACATCAAACTCGGCCTCGATGAGGCCAGTTATACCAGCTTTGATCTTCTGTCCTATTCGGACAGGGCCTACACCCTCAGGTGTACCTGCAGAGGACTCCCATCAATAACCCACAACGGATGTCGTCCGATACACCAAAACTGTAGAAATGATATGTCCTTACCGGTTAATATCACATCACCCTCCATCAATGTCATGATCGAACTGATATAGCTGATTAGGAAAGGAACCTTGAAAATCATATCACTTGTAGGCCCTTTCTGCCTGAGTTCATTATCCACCTGGATATGGTTGCCAAAATCTCGTTAAGAGGATGTCTTAAGTTTCAATTACTTTAGGTCGCAATAAATATACTCATTACGTATTTGTATAATTACCTTTAGCCAGAGCTCTAGATCATCGGGATTAGGGACAGCTGATTTTGGAACCTATTAAATGCACAAATCATCATCGACAAAAAATAAAAAAGTGAGGATATAGTGTCATAATAATGGAATCGCCTATATCATTTTAAGTCGCAACAAGCATCACATCCTTTTTCATGTTATTGACTTATTTCTAAGCACTCCTGGTTTATTATGTTGTCAATGATATCAGTACATATTCCATTGGCTTTCAGAGTGTTCAAAAACGGTTTGGAGTGAACACAAGAAAAGCGGCAGAAAGTAGGTTAAGCGCAACTTCTTCCGTTGATTGCAAACTGAGCGACTTAAGCTAGTAAGGAGAAAAATGAACTGCAGTTTCCACAGTTGATCTCAAACCGTTTCTGAGCTCCCTAGTTTCAGTCTAACCTTAATATGATGTTTATGTGTGTTTCTCATACACATATGTACAAATGGGAAGAAAAGGTAACAGCTCATAAGCTGCCTACTACACCAGTCACTGGAGGAAGAGAAACATTGGCTTACCACTGCACTAATCGGAGTAAAGGTATCCTGTGCTTTAGCCAAAGTCCAAGGAAGACCTGCAGACTATGAGTTCATTGGTTAAGTAATTCCAAAACATTTGAGATATAAAATATCTTACACTAACAGACAGTGGTTTATATTGTTTTTTGTTTCTTTCTTTTCTCTTTTTGCGATGAAGGAAGGGTACTGTGGGTTATTTACAAGGTCATGTTGATCAATTATATACCACAGGTTTGCACAAAATATACCCAAACCAATATGACAGATTTGCTAGGTGGAAGAAGATAGAAAGATGTAACACAAACAACTAGCCCCAACAAAAATATATTGTTTATGCTCTATGAATTGGTACACAAGATGCAACTTCTGAGACTACAATGCCAAGTTTGTTGCTGGTTTTATTTATGCATAGCTGACCTGATCAGTCAAAAGAAGAAACTCCTGAGACAACAGCGTGCAACTTTTTTGCTGAATTTCTTTCTTAAGTTCTAGTTTGAATATTTTTTCTATCATTTGAGTTTCAAGTGACACCAGGAAATGGCAGATGGCACGAACCAACAATAAATAGCAGCTAGAATAACACCAAAGGAAACTACAAGTGTTAGTGCACACCTTAGCTACAGACTGAAGGTCCCTTGCTGTCATGTCCAAGGCAAGCGCATAACCTGGAAAAAAGGATGATGAAAGCAATTATGTCAAACATATCACGTCACTAGTGAGAAACCTAAAGTTATTGCCTCAAACATTTCATGCTCTCTAAATTGACAAGAAACACATGGATAGAGTGAACCCCAACCTGCTCATTATTCAGGAGTAAAAGCATCCAGGACATGAAAACATGATTTCGATCAGGAATTAATGTGCTAATAGATATTGTCATCCACCTGACCATGGCAATCGGCAAAATAGGCATTGCACAAGCACGTTGATCAAGCGAAACAGATTTTCTGTTCCAAACTCCACATTTGCATTTTCGACCGGGCTTATCGAATACGAAGAACTAGTAATTATTGGGAATTCCTAAGTCATTGCTTCAATCTGCTTACTAAATATACCAACCTGATGGATTGTCGAATTCAGGCTCCAAAATGCAGTTCTAAAAAAAAGGGCTCCAAAATGCATTTGCAGCATGGGGCACATCCTAATTAATTTTCAGTTATCAATTGGTAGTACCAAACTTTGCAATTACAGTAACAGAGTGAATTCCCTCGACCAACAACTGAATGCAGAACCCACGTCTCACCCTACTGCCCTATCTGATAATTTCCTCAGATCAGTCGTGGAGTGAAACACGGTTGTTAAGAGTGGCAGGTAATCGCGCAGGGGGAGGCAGAGGCACGGCATCCCCTAACTGCGGCTCCTGGTTACCTCCGACGAAGTCCATGGCGGAGGCCTCGGGCACGTCGCGCGCTGGCGGAGATGACGACGGCGAGCTCGACCTCGTGGTGCAGCGACTCGAGCGGCTCGGGCACCTCGACGGCGGCGGTGGCCACGCCCGCGTGGAGGAACGACGAGGTCGGCTTGAGGAACAGCACCGGCTCCTGCAGCGAGAACCGCGACGCGCACGCCGCATCAGAGACCGCACGGGAATGAGAAGAAGAAGAGGAAGAAGGGCGCCTCGGGATCGGAGGGGTCGGTCAGGAAGGGGGCGTGGACCTTGGGGACGGGGTTGCTGAGCTCCTTGGCGTGGGCGACGTAGTTCCGCCCGACCCCGACGATCTTCGTGCTCGCCGCGAGGAGCCTCTGCGCCGCCGCCGCCATGGCCGGAAGAGCTGCGACTTGGGAGCTGGGGATGGGGCGCGACCTCGGGTCGAGGTGGTAGACGACCAGAAGCAAAGGACTGCTCAGCGGAAGGCTCCGTGACAAACGAGACGAATGGGTCCAGATTAGACAGAGGAGGCCCATACGAGGGGAACTCCTGGGCCTCGGCCCTACTACATACATCTCAAAACGAACATTCATTCACCATGATTGAATCTTTATCAAACTAGTAGAAGAACGCCCGTGCGTTGTAACAGGGCCACATTAATTTTAAAAGTTCAATATTAATATTCTCATACATATCAAGTGACATTAGCGACTTTTTTTACCATTAAAAATCCTCACGCACACACTCTCCCTCTCTCTTCCTCCCTCTCTCTCTCCCTCTCTCTCTCTCTAACACACACATATCCATCTTATTGGGTACGGGACCATAATCCATCTATTTCACACACACGCTAGTGCATAACAATATGGATTATGTGTATTATATTTGCCACCACAACTGAGGGAATTAATTTTATGTAAATCGGCCAGCCACACCTCCAAGAATACGCAGAGGAGGTGGCCCGGGTCGGCGTCGGCGCCGTCCGACGCGGGCCACAGGCCCGCTTCAAGTCGCGTCACAAGACCGCCACCCGCCGGGTCCTTCAAGTGCCGCTTCCACCGCACCAACTCCTGTGGCCACGGCCACACCAGGAAGTCGCCCTTCTTCTCCCCTTCACCGGTCATGGCCAACGCGGTCATGCGACACTGCCTTGCCGTCCTCGATCCTCCCGGCACCGTCGCGATCCAGTGACGCAGCCCAAGCATCGGCCTCGAGAATCAAGAACGCTCGACAACGAAGAGGGAAGGGAAGATCATATACATGTCATAGAAACGGAGTTTATTTACTGCTCCCTCGATGTATTGTTTCCTTTGTTTGGAGATTGATTACCATCCGTGAGTTAAGGTAAGGTTAATGTGATTGAGCAATTTTTCTGAAAATCAATTATTTGTTTTCTAATTAATGTGATTGAGTAATTTAAGGTAATGTTAATTAATAACTTGCACCAGTATGGAAAGTTCTGATCTGTTCAGATTTTTTTTTGTTGTGTGAGAGGGCGACGCGAAAATAAACCGATGAAGTGGGGGGAGGGGACGAAAAAAAAATTACGAAAAAAACCAGCGAAGATGGGAGGAGGTACCAAAAAAACCATGGAAGGTGGGACGAAAAAACCCTGGAAGCGAGACTACCAACTGCTCCATTAGGAGTAGAGACACACGAGAGCTATGTCTTTAGACTGTTTTTTTAGAGAAAAGGCGCAACCGAGGCTAAGAAAAGGCTCGAACCTTGCCCGGCTTTGAATTAACAAAGCCAACAACCGGCCAGGATTACATATCAGAACATTACAGGAAGTAAACAGCAAAACGGAAATAAATGATACAAGGTACAATGTGGAACAGACACTAAGGCAGCGACAACCGTAGGCGAGAGCTTGAAGCACCGATGCAAACATCCACCGCAATGCCATCACCGGCAGACCAACATGTACGTGAGTAGGAGGCACATCGCGCTTGCATCGTGTCGCTAACTGCATCCGGAGGATTAAACAGGGGCCAAACATGGTCTGTCTCTGCCGTCGCAAAGGGCCACTACCCTTCACCCAGGCTCGATGGGTGCCGCACCGGCGATCGGCAGAATGGTTCCTAGAACCCAGAGCCATGGTGCACAAGCTGTCAAACGGAGACACAATGAAAGCAGACCATAGCAAAGAACATAGCAACCACCTGTGCACCGTCGACAGAACGGGAAGACATCACGCCGGGCGAGAGATGTCGGTCAAAGGCGCAGCCATGGAGCAGGCCAAAGGGGAAACCAGGAGCACCGAAGGTTCATGTTGCTGGAGATAAGAGCAAGCCAACAGCGCCGCCACCAAGCCACCACAACTCTCCCAACACCTAGCAGATCTCGGCCGACACCTTCAGGAAGGGGCACGACACCGTGGCAATGTTGTTGGCCAAAGCAGGGGACCAAGGATTTCTCCCACGCTCAGGGATGGGGGTGGGCAGGGGAGGATCCTCACCGGAGCCTCCAAGGAGGGGATCGGCACCCAAAGGTGTCGACTTCGATGTGGCCGCCGCGCCGACCAAAAGTTTCCTCCGGATCCACAGCCTCCCACCATATCCATGGAGCCAGCACACGGGAAGGACAACCACAGCCACCGGGAGATGGAGCCGACGCGGAACGGAGTAGATCGGGCGAAGAACGAAACAACTCCAAGATCCAGCGGAGGGCCAACACGGGGCCACCGCCCACGCAGCAGCCGATCACGCCGCCGCCGCACGGCCGAGGGCGACCCACTGCACCCACCGGCGCAGCCAGCCGCTCCGGCTACGCCGCGCGCCACCGGCCGGGGACGCCGCCTCAAAAGTCGAAGCCCTCCACGCGAGGTGGAGCCGCGAAGTCTCCGCCACCACCTTCATCGGTGTTACGCCCGCACCGGGGCTCACCTCCGGTGGTGGCGGAGAAGAGGTGGGGAAGAGGGGGAGCGCTGGCGGCGGCTAGGGTTAACCCTTGAGTCGCCTCAGAGGAGACGCACGCGGGGTGGGTGGGTGGGATCAGTTAAAGGTCATCTTTAGACTTTACTCGTGACGTTTATTATCATTGTGTTACATAAAATAATACAGTAGCACATGAATTAGCTAGGATAGCAAAGTTCAATCCTCCTACTGTTTGGTTGAATATTGCCCCAGGGGTTGTAGTCCTACTGCTTGTTTCTGACGCTACGGTTGTAGCCAATTAATATAAAGGAGGTGTTGATTGTTAAAAGGAAAAAACTATGCCAGAGCCATGTCTAGCATTAAGCGAGATGGAAGGAGCTCTCGTTGAACGACCCCCCCCCCCCCCTATAGTACCGTGACAGGCCTATTCGTTCGATCGCTCGTGTGTTTCTTCGTTGATTCTTCGCTTCGGTTTTTTCTTTTCTTGTTTCCTTTTTGTTTTTTCTTTGATTTTCTTTGTTTCTTCATCGGTATTCTTCATGTTTTCCTTTTTCTTCGATATACTATGATTTTCGTTGGTTTTTTCATTGGTTTTCTTCGTTATACTTTGGTTTTCTTTTTTTCAACGGTTTTCTTTTTTTATTCATTTTACTTGGGTTTCTTTGTTTTTTTTTGCTTTCTTTTGGTTTTCTTCATTTTTCTTTTGTTTGGCGTAGGTTTTCTCAATACACAATATACATCTTTAGTATACTCATGAAACATTATTTTGATACACATTGAACTTTTTTAAATACATGATCTACATTATTCTTAAATACATGTTTTTGAACACTTTTTTGAATTCTTGGTTAACATTTTACAAACACATGTTAAACATTTTTTTATTATATGGTCAATATTTTTTATACACATTTAACATTTTTTGAATGCTTCGTCAACATTTTCTAAATACTTGTTCAACATTTTTTTAAATGCTTGATTAACATTTTTATATGCATGTAAAAAATTTCATTATTTTTTTAACACATGGTCAATATTTTTTCTATACACATTTTTTTTCAAATGTTTGATCAATATTTTTGAAATACTTGCTCAACATATTTTCAAATGCTTGATTAACATTTTTATAGACATGACCAAAAATAATTAACATTTTTTAAATACATGGTTAATGTTTTTTCTATACACATTTAACATTTTCCAAACGCTTGATTAACATTTTTCAAACACTTGTTCAACATTTTTCCAAATGTGAAGCATGATAAAATTTTCATTGATCAAATGGAGCTATAGCATCTTCAGTTAAGTCCCCCTACACGGGAAGCTTCTCTTTCAATAGAAACTTGCAACTCTGCAGAGCGCGGTACAAATGCAAATGCAAATGCAAATGGTGAGTGAGTATACAGTTGATTCGGAGGCTGCTCGTTGACTGCACGAATGAAATAGTAAGCATGAAGTGTGTATACTACTTCAACGGTGGATACAACTCATGGTTTACGGGGATGGCGTTTCTCTAGAAGCTCTCGCCGGAAGAAATCTACAAAGAGATGAAGACTCTCAAGGTTGCCATGGAATGGATGGTGGATGAACTCGTGCACAGAGAAATAAGTGGTCCTCACGGGAGCTGGATTGAATTCAAGACGGAGTCACATGAAGCTGCAAAAGACATAACAACGGAGTTGCTAGAGTCCATGGTTGATGAGATGGTCGCTGACCTTTTCACATTTTGTTTGTCGAGAGCAAAAATAGGGACCCTAACCTGCCCTCTATGTGATGATAGATCAAACGGCTGCCAGAGCCATTCTTTACCTTTTTGGGGGACCATTTGGGCTGCCATTTGAAAGTGCAACTAATCCCCGGGTGCTTTTAGTAATTCATAACAACATATAGCTCATTGAACTAATATCCATTCAAGTTAAATATTTTAGAAAGTTCAATGATTAGCATGGCATGGACTAGAGATGTGGACCCCACAAAATGCTAAAGACAAATATTGACAAAAGCTCAAGACTCTTCATTTCTATTTTAGTGATCCAAGATCACATTGAGTCCATAGGAAAAGTCAATACTATTAAAAGGGGATGAGGTGTTGCTTAATGGTCTACTTACTCAAAATGCTTAGTGATATGCTCCAAAGCCCTCAACCACTTTCTGAATTCCAAATATGTCCTAAACCTAAAGTCAAACTCGGCCCCACCGATTTGATCTATCAGGCGCCACCGAGTTCCTTTGACATAGCCATAGCCAGAAACCCTAATCAGTTCGGTCTAACCGATAGGGATTTCGGTCTCACCGAGATGGGATTGCAAACTCTCTGTTTCCCTTTGTAACATTTCGGTCTCACCGAAATGAGCGATCGGTCCCACCGAGTTTGCAATGCAAACTCTCTGTTTTCCTTCGTAACGTTTCGGTCTTACCGAAAGGAGCGATCGGTCCCACCGAGTTTGCCTGACCAACTCTCCGCTTGCTTATTGCGTAAATCGGTTTCACCGAAGTTCACATAATCGGTCACACCGAGATGAGGTTTTGCTCTAACCCTAGCACATCGGTCTCACCGAAGTTGATCATGCTCGGTCCCAATCGAAAATCTTAACGTTCACATTTTGAACTGAATCGGTCTCACCGAGTTCACCTATTCGGTCTGACCGAGTTGGGTCAATTGTGTGTTTTTTTTAGAAAAGGAGGCTGGCCCCCGGCTTCTGCATCTGGGAGATGCATGCAGCCATTTTATTGATTATTCTCGAGGACTTTACAAAGTAGAATAACAATATGCCTGAATCCGTCATCTTGGCAACATCTGCCGCTACTCCTATCCATATGATGAAGGGGTGCAAGATGGGTGTCGGTGTCAAAACCGGCGGATCTCGGGTAGGGGGTCCCGAACTGTGCGTCTAGGCGGATGGTAATAGGAGACAAGGGACACGATGTTTTTACCCAGGTTCGGGCCCTCTCGATGGAGGTAATACCCTACTCCGCTTGATTAATATTGATGATATGGGTAGTACAAGAGTAGATCTACCACGAGATCAAGGAGGCTAAACCCTAGAAGCTAGCCTATGGTATGGTTGTTGTTCGTCCTATGGACTAAAACCCTCCGGTTTATATAGAGATAGGTTAGGGTTACACAGAGTCGGTTACAATGGTAGGAGATCTACATATCCGTATCGCCAAGCTTGCCTTCCACGCCAAGGAAAGTCCCATCCGGACACGGGACGAAGTCTTCAATCTTGTATCTTCATAATCTTGGAGTCCGGCGTGATGATAGTCCCGCTATCCGGACACCCCTAGTCCAGACTCCTCGGTAGCCCTGAACCAGGCTTCAATGACGACGAGTCCGGCGCGCATATTGTTCTCGGCATTGCAAGGTGGGTTCCTCCTCCGAATACTTCATAGAAGGTTTTAAACACCAGGATAGTGTCCGGCTCTGCAAAACAAGTTCTACATACCACCGTAGAGAGAATAACTTTTGCACGTGTGTCCGCCGACGATTCTGGCGTGACATCACACCACGGCCAGGCCTTTATATGAATCGTTTTTTACCGTTCTACCTTAGCGCGTTTAGCGAGGCGGTTTCCTTGGCACGTCTTATCAAAGCATAGATCGTGCCCCCCTTATTCCAGGAGTCTCATCAAGACGGACGTGGGTAACCCATCCGCGACATTGATTACGGCGCTTGGTAGATAAGCGAGTTTTACTAGGCTGGTGGGGAACGCATAGCTTCGTCTTCATTCATATAAGGGGATAAGGATCCACCTTTTCACCCACGCCTTCTTCCTCCTTTGCTCATCCATTTCACAAGACTTTCGAGCCCAGCGCCCAAGTCCGCACATCCCACCTCAACCTTTCTCCAATCATGTCGAGGCGGAGGCAGGTGGATGGCCTCCTCCGTCACGGAGGGGCACATCGCAAGGCTGCGGGAGGCCGGATACTTGTCCGGCGACATTGCGCACAGGCTTCCCGATGAGGGGCAGCTCATTCCAACCCCCGGGCCCCATGAGAGGGTGGTGTTTCTCCCCAACTTCCTCCGCGGACTAGGTTTTCCACTTCACCCATTTGTCCGGGGGCTCATGTTCTACTACGGCATGGACTTCCACGACCTGGCCCCGAATTTCGTCCTCAACATCACGGCGTTTATCGTCGTGTGCGCGGCCTTCCTCTGCATCCAGCCCCACTTCGGCTTATGGCTGAAGATTTTCAACGTCAGGCCGAAGGTAGTGGGCGGCCGCCAAGCGGAGTGCAGAGGCGCCATGGTTGGCAAGATATCCAAAGTCCTATGGCTCGAGGGCTCCTTTGTGGAGACGATAAAGGGGTGGCAATCGGGGTGGTTCTACATCACCGAGCCACGCGACCCCAAATGGGTGGCGGCCCCCGAGTTCAGATCTGGCTTCCCCACACGACTCTCGTCATGGAAAGAGACGGGCCGGACTTCGGGGAATTCGGACGAGACATACGGACTCCAAACATGCGTCCGAAACCTGGTGGACAAGAATCTCAGGCTTGTCAACGTAATCAGTGATGCTCATCCGCCGGATCCTCCCATGCCAACAACGGGCCTTCAAATTATGGGAGTTCGATCCCAAGACAAGACTCGACTCTAAGAAGGCTCTTCGACACTACGCACGAAGACGCTGGAAGGGCTGTTCAAGGGCGCCGAGGCTCCCTCATCCGCTCTTGAAGATCACGGGTACAACTCGCAACGCCCAGCCCGGCGAGAGGTAAGTTATTTTGCCCTTTGCGGCACTCTTTTTCATAGATTGACTCTATGTGGGATCTAAAACTCCTAATCTTTGGACAGATGGTGAAGACGTCCAGACAGATTAGCTGTTGGCTCCTTCTTGGGAAGACCAGCCGGACGCCCGATTGACGGAAGGCTGCTGGCTCGGCATCCCATGTGGTGCCGGAGAAGAAGGCTAAGAAGGAGGCCACGGAACTCGAAGAGCTCCCGACGCCAGTCTTGTCAGATTCTCGGGCAGAATCTTCTCCCGAGGACGAGGAGGAGGAAAGAAGCTTCTCCCCGGGAGGAGAGGAAAAGGAAGGTCGCCTAACCTGGGAGGCCGGAGGGTCCAAGAAAGGAAGAACCCTTCCTCCGGATTTCTCCACCAACATCGACAGCGACGAGGAGGATTGGCCAACAAGGGCCAAGCCCCTGGCGAGATCGCAAGTGTCCGAATGCCCATAGCTTTTTCATTATTGTATAGTGTTCTCTAATGTCGAACAATCATGTAGCCTGCCCAAGAGCGATCTAGCCGCTTCGACGAGCGGGTCCCTGGGTTCGTCGGAAATGGAGAGTACTTCGCTTCCGACCGCCTCCTCGCCTCACGCTGCGGACGACGCCGAGGTGGCGCCAAGGGGGCCTGGTCAAGAGGAGGTGGTGCAGAGGCGCCACAAGGTGACCTCCGGACTCAGCGCGTGGGGGCAAGACCCCGGGGCTCTAAGCCCGACTCTTGTCCGGACTCCATGCCGGAACCTTGATGGTTCCGAGTCCGGCAAGCGGTCCCTTCGTAAGAAGGGTAAGACGCCGTGTCCTCCGGCCCAACCGAGGCACCGGATAGCCATCGGAGGCGCTAAACAACGCCTCCATCGAGGAGGAGCACCGCCTTTATTATGAGTGCGGTGATCCGGACAGTTCATTCCGCCAAGAGCGGGCTGACCAAGCTTGTATCAGCCTTCTAACAAAGCTTTGAGGTAAGTTTAGAATATGTAAAAATATTACGCATAGACAAGAGAGCCTCGATGCTTAGTTCGGTGTTCGGAAAGAAAAGCCGGACTAAGGATCTAAAAAGATATACGCAGGAGTCTAATATAAGGATGTCAATATGGGAATGCAGGCTGCCTTGACCTCTGCCAGACCGATCATGCGGAGGTCAATGCATCAAGCATAACCTCGGCGGTCCGAGAACGAGCTCGGACAAGCCAAGAAGCAGCTCGAGGACAAGGAAGGTAAATAATACCTTATTAAGAAAAATAACTTATAGAAAAGGTTTTGGTTGTCAAAAAATAACAGGGAACAACGTAGATGCTGCGGGGGCCACTTAACGAGGTGGCGACTCAAGGAAGCGGTGTCCGTGGCTCAAAACAAAGCGGTTGCGGAACGCCTAGAGCGAGAGAAGGGGAGGCGCAGCTGGCTACAGATGCAAGAAGAGATCCAAGCTCTCGTGGAAAAACACGAGAGTTTGGAGCGTGACTCGAAGACACGAGAGTCCGAGCTCGCCTCGGCTCTTCAGAGTGACAAAGCTGCTAAGGCCGAGGCCCAAAAAGCCCTCCAAGAAATTGACTCCGTAAAGAAGATAGCGGCGGGTAAGGCATTCTTTATGCAAAGCAGGGATGTGAAAGTGAATTACCTATTACCTACCCGGATTCGGAGCTCTCCAGGAGCATTCGTAGATTTGCCCCGTAGTGTGTCTGACGCTGCCGCATTCTACCGCGCCAAGGAGGGGAGCTCGACGGAGAAGGTGTTCTGGTCCCGATGTCGAGGCCGGACATCCGGTGTTTCGAGCGACCAGCTGAAATACTGGTCGAGCTCCACAAGGTCGCCGAACAGGCCATGAAGGGCCTTATAAGCTGCTGTGGCCTTTGGAGGCCATGCACTGGAGCTACTTCGGCTTGGTGTAATTTGGTGGGCCTTTATCCCACGGATTGAAGTCATCAAGCGCTCCGTCTGCATTGAAGGTGTCCGTCGGCCCTTGCCCGTGCTAAAGTGCAATCGGGGCAAGCTGGATGCGGATAAGCTTGTGACGGACGGGCCACCAAAGGGCAAGGAGCATCGCACGCCCGAAATGTACTATGAGGGCCTCCTGAAGGGTGCCCGCCGAATAGCGGATGAGTGCTCTAAAGATATAATTTTTGAATAGACTCGCATTTGTTATCCTATACGCTGAAAACTTGTTCATATGCGCTAAGCAACGCTTGTTAATTTAAAATATTACCTTCTGTGCGGCCGTTTATCAAATTTGAGAGATGGCAAGTCGTTGGCTTCAGCCCCTATGCCACAGTCTTTGGGGTGCGGGATAAACTTGAGCACTCTTGTTCCCATTCTTGGGTCCATCTAGGGAGGCGCTCAACGAACGAACAAGGCAACCGGACTTATAATGCTTGAACACTCTCACTTAGCCATAGAATTCTATAATTTTAAATTTCGTGAAGCCCCTAGTATTCGGAAGACCGAAGTTCGGGCGCTATCCACGCCTTTGGCCGGACAACTCCGGTTCCTCGCTCTAAGCGGCATAAGTCTTTAGGGACCCGAAAAAACTTCTCGAACAATGACCGGCTCTCGCCCTATCATGACGGCCAGCTTTTAGCTTTCTCCATCGAGGTGCTCGACCCAGCTCAAGCTGGGCACAATCGCGATGGTTCTCCCGGTGCTACCTTAGCCGATATAACGGAACGTAAGGTACCAAAACACGGAGCCGCAAACCCAACTATTGACCCAAGACATGATTCAGAGCCGATTCATATAATGCTATAAGTTCGGGGTGCCGCACTTGTGAAAGTGTTCGGACTTATCACACCATAATTGTGGGGTACTTAAGCCCCTGGTGTATTGGCCGTACCAAAGTGTACGGGTGCAACATGTCATGATATGAACATATGTATAGATAAAAAAGAGTGCAATAATAGGCAGAAGCTATGCATTGTTTATTCAAAAAGGTACTGCAATGAAGGCAGAACGATACAAATAGTGCGATAAGAAAGGGATGGGACTATCTGACATGTCCCCCTCCAGGGGTAAGCTACGGGATGGCATGTAAAACAGGTATACTGCTCTTAATAGGGACCACCTGAACATTCGACGTAGCTTTCTGCTTCCCTGGCTGTTGCATCGTGAGTTCGGCGATTCTAGTGCCGGACAGGACTTCTGGAAAACAGAGTCCTGAAAAAAAAAGGAAAGAAAGAAGAAAAAGAATGACACAATCGGGAGCCCCTGGTGCGGTTGAGCCGCATTCTTGGCGTTCCGTGGTCGTGCCCCTCCCCTTATGCCCATGGTATCTCCAGAGCATAGTTATGTACGCGTAGTACTGTCTTCTCAACTTTGCGAGGGCTGGGGTTGGGGCCGGATTGCTACGCTGATGCTTGAATCGTGCGGGAGGTCTTGTTGTAGGTTACTCCGGCGCGCTTGGCGGTCCGGACGCTTAGTGGCCGGACTCGAGAATTGTCGTGAGAGGCTGCTTTGCACCTCCGCCGCGAGGGTCAGCTGTGCTCCTCCGTTCGGAGAGAGCGTTGGTGTTTCCATTGACCGTGATTACTCCTCGAGGGCCTGGCATCTTGAGCTTGAGGTATGCGTAGTGCGGCACCGCATTGAACTTTGCAAATGCGGTTCGTCCAAGCAATGCGTGATAGCCGCTGCGGAACGGGACTATGTTGAAGATTAACTCTTCGCTTCGGAAGTTATTCGGGGATCCGAAGACCACTTCGAGTGTAACTGAGCCCGCATAATTGGCCTCTACACCGGTATGACGCCTTTAAAGGTCGTCTTTGTAGATTTAATCCTTGAGGGGTCTATGCCCATTTTGCGACCTTGTATCCTCGATAAAGCAGGTTCAGGCTGCCTTGCCGCCCATCGGACTCGGTGAGGTGAAATCCGTCGATAATTGGGTCAAGAACCAATGCGGTGAAACCGCCGTGACGGATGCTAGTAGGGTGGTCCCTTCGATCAAAGGTGACCGGGCAGGAAGACCATGGGTTGAACTTCGGGGCGACTGGCTCCATCCATATACGTCCCTTAGTGCACGCTTCCGCTCCCTTTTGGGTATATGGGTTGCGTATATCATGTTCACCATCCGCACTTGTGTGGGAAAACCCTTCTGTCCTCTATTGTTCGGGCGGCGGGCTCTTCCTCGTCATCGCTATGCAGCCCCTTGTCATTGAGTTCGCACTTAACTTGCTCGCTTGCTTGAACACCCAACAATCCTGTTGGTGTGATTGGCTGGTTTTGGTGCCATGTATCCGGCACAAGCGGTCGAGTATTCGGTCCAAGTTGGACGGGCCTCGGATATTTCTTTTGAATGGCTTCTTCCACGACCGGTTTAGAGCCTCGAATCCGGCATTGACGGTCAGATCTTTCAAAGATTATCGCCGTTAATGCGGCGCTTGTTCTTGTGGGCGACGCGACCTGCCATTGCTGTCCTTGGTATCCGAACTATCAGGGTGTTTGGCCAAGTTGTTGCTTCGAGCTAGCCAGCTGTCCTCTCCCGCGCAAAAGCGAGTCATTAGGGTTGTGAGGGCTGCCATAGATTTCGGCTTTTCATGTCCTAGGTGCCGGGCAAGCCACTCGTCGCGGATGTTATGTTTGAAGGCTACGAGGGCCTCTGCATCCGGACAGTCAACGATTTGATTTTTCTTTGTTAGGAACCGTGTCCAGAATTGTCCGCCGATTCTTCGGCTGCTGAATTATGTGGCTAAGGTCATCGGCGTCTGGTGGTCGCACATATGTTCCCCGAAGTTATCAAGAAATGCGGCTTCTGTGTCCTCCCAACAACCAATTGATTCTGGCCGGCAAGCTGTTAAGCCAATGACGAGCTGGTCCTTTAAGCTTGAGGGGAGGTATTTGATGGCATGTAGATCATCACCAAGGGCCATGTGGATATGGAGGAGATAATCCTCGATCCAAACCGCAGGATCTGTGGTACCATCGTATGATTCGATGTTTACAGTGTTTAAAGCCCTCGTGGATTTGATGATCCATTACTTCATCTGTGAAGCATAGTGGGTGTCTTGGCGCCTCAGATATTGGGCTATATCACGACGCAGCTCAAATGAGCTTTGTCTATTGTGTTCGCCCCGCCGGAGTTTCTCAGATCCGCGTGACGGTGATCATCCCGCGTCGTTGGGCGCCCACGCGATCCGTAGATCGATCTTGTATGTTTTGCCTTATCCTCCAATATATCTCGCAAGTCCGGCGCGTTTTCCCATGCCCTGGTACTTTTTGAACATCGTCGGGGTACGACTTGAACGGAGGGTCTAGAGGCCTCTCTATCGCGGCCACGAGGTGGCCGGTCTGCCATGTCGTACACTGGTGACTTGGGTGCTTCCTCTGATCGAGGCAACGGCCTGCGTTTGGGGTAGCTTTTGGAGGGGCGTTGGAGTTCATACTCTTCGGCTGCGAGGACTTGATCCATCCGTGCCCTAGCGTGTCTTGATCAGCTCTAAGTTGTTGCTGCTTTTTCTTGAGGCTGCTTGCCGTGGCTATAAGCCCGCGTTTGAAACACTCCTGCTCGTGGGATCCTCGTGCACGACACATTCGCTGCCGCCGAGGCTTGCCTCATCTTCGGAGGGAGGCGATAATTATCGCCCTCGACCTCCCTTTCGCCAGACCTTGTCATGCGGACTTGCTTCTCCCTCCTCCCGCTACCGAGTCCTGCCGAGGGGGTTTTCTTCGGCACTGTCCGGGGTGTTATTATCTCCCGTGCCGGAATCACCTTTTGCTGTGGCGGGATTTAGAGCGGCGCCGCTGATGTCAGCGCTTAGGTTGCTTCTTGGAGGGGTCATCCTCCGTTGTTCCATCGTCGTTCCCATCTTTTGGGATGTCCATCATGTATATGTCGTATGACGAGGTGGCCTTCCAGTGCCCTGTGGGCGCTGGGTCTTGGTCGCCTCCGCATCGCCGCCCATACCGCTGGCGTCTTCGGAGTCAAGTCGAGCATGTCGGTTAAATCATCAACAGTGGCTACAAAGTGGGTGGTGGGTGGGCGTTGAATTTCTTCGTCGTCTGCATCCCAACCTTCCCCGACCGTAATCCGGCCAGGGCTCTCCGGATAAGGAGAGAGACTTTAGTGAATTCAGGATGTCGCCAAAGGGCGAGTGCTGAAAGATATCCGCGGCGGTGAACTCCATGACCGGCGCCCAATCGGATTCGATTGGTAGGGGCGCGGAGGGTTCGGAGTCCGGAGAGGAGTCCGACACCTTGGAGTCACGGTCCTCGCAGGGGACAGGGATAGAGTTCGGCTCAATCGCCGTAGAGATCGTAGCCCCCGAGGCGGTGTCCAACCACTCGTCCTTGATCGGGGAATCCGGCTCCGGATTAAGGGTCGGAGCGGATCTTTGGTGCGGCCTCCAGGCAATTTTTGACCAGAGAGCTAGATCATGCCCATCGAGACAAAGGCGCGCGCTTAGGCTGCAGCTCGAATCTGTCGAAGATCAAGTCCCCGCGGATGTCGGCCGTATAGTTCAAACTTCCAAATCTGACTCGATGGCTGGGGCGAAGCTTCGATCTGCTTCCAGATGGCTGCTTAATTGGCCCGCAGCAAAGCCGCGAACACGAAGATCTGTCCGGGAGAAAGGTCTCACCGGACTACGCCGTTGTTGATGATCGAAGGAGCCATCGGGCCTATCGGTGACGCATATTGCAGGAACTCTCAATGAAAGCACCAATGTCGGTGTCAAAACCGGGCGGATCTCGGGTAGGGGGTCCCGAATCGCGTCTAGGCGGATGGTAACAGGAGACAAGGGACACGATGTTTTTACCTGTGTTCGGGCCCTCTCGATGGAGGTAATACCCTACCCCGCTTGATTAATATTGATGATATGGGTAGTACAAGAGTAGATCTACCACGAGATCAAGGAGGCTAAACCCTAGAAGCTAGCCTATGGTATGATTGTTGTTTTTCCTACGGACTAAAAGCCTCCGGTTTATATAGACACCGGATAGGTTAGGGTTACACAGAGTCGGTTACAATGGTAGATCTACATACCCGTATCGCCAAGCTTGCTTCCATGCCAAGGAAAGTCCCATCCGGACACGGGACGAAGTCTTCAATCTTGTATCTTCATAGTCTTGGAGTCCGGCCGTGATGATAGTCCGGCTATCCAGACACCCCCTAGTCCAGGACTCCCTCAATGGGCCACATACCCATGCCTCTCACCTAAGCCTAGCATCTAAAGCCGTAGACTCCGACCGAGCTATCTACTGGCTCCGGGGCACAAATCGGTTTGACGCACTCACATGTGTCGTCACCGCCATCTTCCACTGGTCCATCTTCAGAGCAGATTGAGGTGTCAACCTTGGCCGGTCCTCCGCCATCGACGCCACCACGATGCCAAACGACGACCTCCACCTCACGCGAGCCTTGGAAGGTCCTCCGCCATGGATGCCACCACGACGCCAAACGCATTACCTCCACCTCACGCGAGTCCATCTCCAAGCAACGAACGTAGATCCATGCTAGGATAGGTCCGCACCACCGTCGTCGTCCACCACCCACAAGTGCCACCCAACCCCAAGGTTCCCAAAGTGGCACCTTCAAGAAGGGAACGACACCGTCAGCACCGCCGCCACCCAACAAAGTTAGGGCTTTCGCCCGGGAGACCTAGGGGAAGGGGAAGTGAGGAGATCAGTCCATACCGATGCCTCCAAGGAGGGGAACGGCGCCCTCAGGCATCACCGTCGGCACGGCCGATCATGTCCGGCTAGGGATTTCGCCCGAACTAGATCCCCGCCACCAGCAGCGCCTCCTGTACAGAACCGGCGACCAAGGGAAGCGCGGCCCGACCAGGCTGGCCCGCACGCCGAATAGGGGAGGAGGGGAGGAGCCAGATCATGCGCACCGACCGCTGATGAAGCCATGTACTTAGGGTAGGGTCATAGGCCTAACCTAGACACCCTCCCCTAGGACTTCACCCTAAAACCAGAAGCAATCAAAGAAGAGTCATCATCCACTCGACCATGAGGCATTCCACTCGGAAGACTCGAAGTCACTCGACTATAGAGACTGACACTCGACCACCAGGAGATCTAAAGCCACTCCGCACTGCAACGGTCGGACATTACATCATTGCTTTAATGGTCATTATGTCTCTTTATTACTAGCGTTACCGGTAATGCCCCCCTCTTGATGTACCTTAAATCCCTTGTAACGTGGGCTGGCTGGGGTCCTGGCGCACTCTATATAAGCCACCCCCTCCTCTGTGACAGGGGTTCGCACCCCTTGTAACACACACGCATATAATCCAGCCGACCGCATCCGGGCACCGAGATGTAGGGCTGTTACTTCCTCCGAGAAGGGCCTGAACTCGTAAAACTTGTGTGTACAACTTCGCCATAGCTAGGATCTTGCCTCTACATACCTACCCCCATTCTACTGTCAGACTTAGAACCACGACAGTTGGCGCCTGACGTTGTCCTGGACTAGGGGGTACTCACCACGTTATCTCCCGATTAGTTAGATTGGGCCGAGGACCCCCATGACCGCATACTCATGGGCCAGTTCGGACAACCCCTGCCGCATACAAGGAAGACTCCACAAGACTTGGCGCCCAAGACAAGGACTCTCCTAAACCCTAGGCCTCCGGTGTCTTATATAAACCGAGGCCAGGCTAGTCAATAGACAATCTCATATTCATTATTACAATCTCGTGGTAGACATATGTACTCTGTACTATCCGAATACAATCAAGAGCAGGACGTAGGGTTTTACGTCCATCAAGAGGGCCCGAACCTGGGTAAAATCTGTGTCCATGTTACCATCGCTCCAAGACGCCTAGCTTAGGTCCCCTACTACGAGATACGCTGGATATTGAACCGACATTGGTGCTTTCCTTGAGAGCCTGCTGGGTGATCGTCACGGATCGATGGGACAATCAGGTGATATTTTTTCAGTTAAATCTGTTCCGCACAAATTGGTTCCTTTGGGAATTATTATTCTCGGATCGCTATTTTATTACGCAGGTCTCTCCGATGTTGCTTTCGATCTGAGATCAGATGAAGCGAATTTAGGCGCCGGCCACCGCCGAGCATCAGAACGCCTGCACGACCAAGTACTATGTGGATGCTGCATCCGAACTAGTGCGGGACGGGCTGTCTTCGTACCATGTGCAATCCCTCGTCTCGAACAAACCACAAACCACAAATTGTCTTGTTCGGGCAGCGAGCATGGAAGGATGATCCTCTACCTTTTCTTTTTTTATTCATTCAAATAATGACTCTGCCTCCGGTCGGTTGTCACCTGATGCATGAGCGATTCTTACTAATAAATGAATGCTTGTTTGTAGCAATATTCAATTGCTTCAAGGCTACTACCTTCAATCTAGGCTAGCACGTGGAACACTAAAGCGCCTTGGAGAGCTGAAGTTAGGCTGGTTGTAATGGTAGTATCATAGCTAGTATCATACATGCCAACTAGGCAATTTTGATGAGGTGTCATAGCATTAAAGGAAGAAAGAAAGAGTGTAGTATCATATCATGATACCGTATCATATTAAATGCTATACTACTTTGTGTCATGCATGGCAATAAATAAAATACTACATGATACTAATATATGATACTATGCATTAGGGAGGTAGTATCATACACTAGTATCATATGCATGATACTAGTATATGATACTCCCCATTACAACCAGCCTTACATGGAGACTACTAGTACTACCACAATTCCAGCAGGAAGTCCACGTTGTGGACTCCAGTCAAAAGTAATAATTGGTCATCACTTTTTTGAGGACTGATTGGTCAGGCAGTACTAGTCCTGGTGTTTTATCCCCGATTTCAACGCCTCGCTCCTCCGCACACACATTAGGGAGATTCTCTTCTTTTCTTCCTTTCTTTACTTTCTATTTTTCAAGTAGCAGGATTGTTGCTGGTCAGGCCATCAAAACACAGTGTCCTTGCATCGTGGTAGCAAGTGCACAAGAGATAATCCAAGTGCTAGCACGATTGGTACTAGTACGACAGTACATTTGGTGTTTCTCCCGTAAATTACATATACCAGTACTAGTGATTGGTATTGCAGCTTTGGTACTAGTACGACAGTACATTTGGTGTTTCTCCCGTAAATTACATATACCAGTACTAGTGATTGGTATTGCAGCTTTTACCAGTACGAGCAATTAGGTTATTAGCGTTGGCGGTTCACAATCAGAATTTTGCTCTGGCCGATAACCTCTCACCCGCGTCAACATCCCCGTGATGTCCGATCTTACTTCGGCGCGGAGGCTGTATTTGTTTTATTATTTATATAAACTTTGCATAAATTAACTATGCAAAAGATTTTTTTTATTTGGCTTGCACTATTTTGTGTGTGCAGGCAATTTAGTTAGGCTGGCCTGCTTCATTACCTCGGCCGGACTGGGAGCTTCACCTCTCCACAGCGGGCGTGCAGTGTCGCCATTTCGGAGTGCCGAGCTCTTCGCTCGGCCACCTCGGGACCAGCTTGTGGGCTGAGACCTCCTCCCGCACCAAGCTTGGACCGCGTCATCAATGTCGAACACATTAACCAGCTAATTCGCTTTCATACTCAAAGTTCTAAAATTTTAAATTATGTTCGGTCCGACCAAGCATTATACTTTTTTGGCAAAAGGTTATTTGCGAAAAACTTCCATGTCCAAACTTTGTTTGTGACACACAAATTCAAATACCTCGTTTACTTGGGGGCTTCCTTTATGAAGCCTTTTTCTCTTGCAAATGATTATACTCGTACGGCTTCATTCCTTGTTCGTGTATTACGCCACAATATGCACCATATTGACTTAAGTGTTCCGCAAGCTGGGTTGCCTTGCTCCTGTGTTTACCCCTACGTTCCCGATTGTTCGGCTAGGCAGTAAAGGGAGCACCTCTGCGATTGTCACGACCGGGTCCCCCGAGCTCTGACCTCAGACTGGGTGAAGCCGAAAGCTAGCGCTCTTATTGTTTTCAATTATGGTCGGAACACAACGGAACTCACGAGTACAAAAAAATCTATTGCACAAGTCTCATATTAACAATGAGCACCGAAGAAAGGTATCGGTGGGGGTACTATTTTCTTCGAAGATACTTCTTACACTTTATCAGTAATATAGCATAAGTTCTCTGAGCGCTTTATGCATTACAGCATTATGACCTGATTGCACGGTTATCGGAAACACCGTCGATATTCTCGACAGGTGGAGTATATAACACTTTTCGGTCCTCGATCAAGAGGGAGAAGCCGACGGTCGGTTAAGACGCGTTTAAAGTTCGGGTGAACATATAGATATGATATAAGTACTTCGGTACATACAATCATTCTTTTACCCAAGTCACTCGGGGGCTCTTAAATTTATGTGAGCTATTTTTTAATAAGTGTTCTTCTTCTTAGTCGTTGCAAAGTCTTTTTTCTATCACTCATTTTTTCGACGCGAGTGTGCGGTCAATAGCCGGGGAGCCTAATTTCTCTCTCAAAGCCGCTAAAGTTTGCTAAACTGGCCTAACAAGAAGTACTCCGCTTTCGGGATAGGAGGTTGAAGCCGTAGGCTGACCCGCTTGAAGTCTTGAGATAGGATGTGTCATGTTAAAGCACGACAGAAGCATAATTTTTTTCTAAGACCAATTTTCTGATTGGCACCGAACAATTGATCTAGTTCGGACGTCGAGTTTTTCCTGACGTTTTTTGGTTTTCCAATCCTATGGCACTTTTTCAACTATTTGTGTGTTTTCCGCATAAGTCTCGCAGTGCAGCGCCGGATACCTTTAGAGATCCGGCAAAGATTTCAGATATTGCTATATATGCATCAGTTTCGAATTGTGTCTTCAGTCAATAGTTGGGTTGCCCGGCTCCTGTGCTTGCCTCCTATGTTCCGCTTTGTTCGGCTAGGTGTGCAAAGGGAGAACCATCATGATTGTGCTTCCAGCTGGCATGGTTAAGCACCTCAGTGGAGAAAGCCGAAAACTGACTGTCACAATAAGCGTAAACTGGTCAGCGGTTCGATGACTGTATTAAATGATGGGCCGTTCGTAACATTGGCCGAAGTGTTTACGGCTTGACCTTGGCTGTCGCCGAACACTAACCGGGGGGCTACTTGCTGGCATCCCAACTTTAAGCTCCTATGACTAAGTGAAAGTTATAAAGCCCGCATATCTGATTGCTTCGTTTCCGCCAACACAATCGCCTTCGGGCACCGAGACGTCGGCTAAGGGTTGTTTTGTTATTACGGAAACACCCTGCGTAGTATCTACAAGGGGGTAGAAGCCGATGATGGGCCACTTTCAGATTATAAACGGTCACAACGGAAGTGAAAAATTGGGTTCATTTAGACCACAGAGTTTGGAAGCTTTCCCCGAACTAAATCCTCAGTATTTTCCTCCCACATTGATCGGAGCTGAGGTTTCATGATCATGCTTAGCATGACAACCCAAAGAAAGGAACCAATAGTGGGACTATTTTCTATGGACGATGTTTCTTATGTTAAACAATAATATAACATGTCTCTCTGCGTACCTTTGTTTATAAAACCGTATGGCCAGATTTTCTTGTTTGCCGTAAATCTTTGCCCTCATAAAGGCTTTATAAAGTAGGACAAACACTCCTCGGCTGCTTGCCGAGGAGGTTGAAGCCGATGGTCGGTCAACAAAGTTTTGTACAATGCGGATCCGAGCATTAATACATAATTTGTGATTTTACTATGGATATCGATCCTTAATTCGGCCTCCCGTGCCCGCATTAAGGCTCGGGGGCTACTAGGCTTCAGGCTTATTATTTACAAATATTAAAAGGGGCACATCGATCCCCTGAGCTGGTGTTGCCACCCGACCAGTGTCTCGGGGGCTACTGCATTGACATTCCTATGCAGAAAATTTAAAATGCAATATAGTTGTCGAGGAGATTATTATCCTCAGGTTGGTCGGCCGCACCCAACCTGAGTCTCGAGGACTTTGCACACCGTGTTTCTATTTCTAAGTATGCTGCCGAGCTGGGAATTGATCCTCAGGCTGATTTTATGAATCGACCTGAGTTTCTGGGGCTACTAGGATCAGCGGTTTGATTTTTTCCTTCAGGTGCGTCCCGGATATTAGGCCAACGCGCACCTTGAGGGCTATACATCTCGGCAGAGATTACATTGCATAATTCGGAATTAAATTCATAAAAATCAGCCCATGGCCGAGGTGGTGCATCACCTCGGATACAGTCCGGCGTTGGTGCTCGACTATAATAGACACCCCGGAAGCAGTCCGGCATAAAGCTCGGACGCCAGTGGCTAGCTCCGTAGAGGGCATTTCCGGCATTAAGCTCGGCTAAACTCCTTCAACTTTTTTGAACTGAGGTGATCTATGACACCTCGAATATAGTCCGGCGTTGGAGCTTGGACATAGTCCGGCGTTGGAGCTTGGACATAATACGGGGTTGGAGCTTGGACATAGTCCGGTGTTGGAGCTTGGACATAGTCCGGCGTTGGAGCTCGGATACATTCCGGCGTTGGAGCTCGGAAGTGGTCCGGCGTTGGTGCTCGGCTGCTAAAGATACCTCGAATACAGTCCGGCGTTGGAGCTCGGACGCAAGAGGACGTTGCCGCTCGGGAACAACTTCAAACCCGAGGCATGACATAAAAATAACAAGGCATTGATAAAGGCCGGAAACTTAAAAGGGCTCCTCGGATACCCGGCGTGTAAACTCTTCGGATTCACTTTGGCGATCCTCAAGATCGAAGATGGGAAGATTTGTTGAACCAGTTTTCAAGACCAGCGACCGAAGGTGAATAACAGTTTGGAAGAATCGAGGAGCATTCCCAACTTGAAGACCGGTTCACGGGGCTACTGACGGTGTCCTGGGCTAGGGGGTACTCACCACGTCGTCTCCCGATCAGTTAGATTGGGCCGAGGACCCCCATGGCCGCATACTCATGGGCCAGTTCGGACAACCCCTGCCGCATACAAGGAAGACTCCACAAGACTTGGCGCCCAAGACAAGGACTCTCCTAAACCCTAGGCCTCCGGTGTCTTATATAAACCTATGCCGGGCGAGTCAATAGACAATCTCATATTCATTACTACAATCTCGTGGTAGACATATTGTTGGGGAACGTTTGCAGAAAATTAAAATTTTTCCTACGGTTTCACCAAGATCCATCTATGAGTTCATCTAGCAACGAGTATTCAGATTGGTTAGCATCTACATACCACTTTGTAGATCGCATAGCAGGCGTCGGAGTGAACGTGGATGAGGTAGTCGTACTTGCCGCGATCCAATTCACCGATGATCTAGTGCCGAAGGGACGGCACCTCCGCTGCTCAACACACACGGTCAACGTAACGTCTCCTTCTTCTTGATCCAGCAAGGTGAAGGAGAGGTTGAGGAAGATGGCTCCAGCAGCAAAGACGACGGGCAGTGATGGTGGAACTTGCAAGATTCTCGGCAGGGCTTCACTGCACTACGGAGGAGGAGGATGTGTTGGAGAGGGAGAGGGAGGCGTCCAGGGCAAAGGTGCTGCTGCCCCCCTCCCCTCCCCCCTTTATATAGGTGCCAAGGAGGGGGGGAGGGCGCAGCCTTGCCCCCTCCTCCAAGGGAGGGGTGCGGCCAAGAGGGGGGGAGGTGTCCACCCTCCCCAAGGCACCTCGGAGGTGCCTTCCCCCTCATGGACTCTCCCCTTTTTCCACCCTAGGCGCATGGGCCCTTTGGGCTGGTTCCCCGTGGCCCATGTGGGCCTCGGCGCACCACCTAGGGCCCATGTGGCCCCTCGGGCTGGTGGCCCCACTTGGTGGACCCAGGACCCCTCCGGTGGTCCCAGACAATACCGATATCACCGAAACTTGTCCCGATGGTCAAACAGCACTTCCTATATATAATTCTTTACCTCCGGACCATTCCGAACTCCTCGTGACGCCCAGGATCTCATCCGGACTCGAACAACATTCGGGTTACTGCACATACATATTCCTACAACCCTAGCGTTATCAACCTTATGTGTAGACCCTACGGGTTCGGGAGACATGCGAACATGACCGAGACGGCTCTCGGGCAATAACCAACAGCGGGATCCGGATACCCATGTTGGCTCCCACATGCTCCACGATGATCTCATCGGATGAACCACGATGTCAAGGATTCAATTAATCCGTATACGATTCCCTTTGTCAATCGGTATTTTACTTGCCCGAGATTCGATCGTCGGTATACCAATACCTCGCTCAATCTCGTTACCGGCAAGTCACTTTTCTCGTTACCGTAATGCATGATCCCGTGATCAAACACTTCGATCACATTGAGCTCATTGTGATGATGCATTACCGAGAGGGCCCGGTGATACCTCTCCGTCACGCGGAGTGACAAATCGATCTCGATCCATGTCAACCCAATGCAGACACTTTCAGAGATACCGTAGCATACCTTTATAGTCACCCGCCACGTTGTGACGTTTGGCATACCCAAAGCACTCCTACGGTATCCGGAGTTACACGATCTCATGGTCTAAGGAAAGGACACTTGACATTGGAAAACTCTAGCAAACGAACTGTATGCGATCTTATGCTATGTTAAGATTGGGTCTTGTCCATCACATCATTCTCCTAATGATGTGATCCCGTTATCGATGACATCCAATGTCCATAGTCAGAAACCATGACTATCCTGTCGATCAACGAGCTAGTCAACTAGAGGCTCACTAGGGACATGTTGTTGTCGTTATTCACACATGTATTACGATTTCCGGTTAACACAATTATAGCACGAATAAAGACAATTATCATGAATAAGGAAATATAATAATAATGCTTTTATTATTGCCTCTAGGGCATATTTCCAACAGTCTCCCACTTGCACTAGAGTCAATAATCTAGTTACATTGTGATGAATCGAACACCCATAGAGTTCGTGTCGATCATGTTTTGCCTTAGGGAGAGGTTTAGTCAACGGATCTGCGACATTCAGATCCGTGTGCACTTTACAAATTTCTATGTCTCCATCTTGAACATTTTCACGAATGGAGTTGAAGCGACGCTTGATGTGCCTAGTCTTCTTGTGAAAGCTGGGCTCCTTTGCAAGTGCAATAGCTCCGGTGTTGTCACGAAGAGCTTGATTGGCCCCGACGCATTGGGTATGACTCCGAGGTCGGTGATGAACTCCTTCACCCAAATTGCTTCATGTATGTCTCCGAGGCTGCCATGTACTCCGCTTCACATGTAGATCCCGCCACGACGCTTTGCTTGCAATCGCACTACCATCGCCCCACCATTCAAAATATACACGTATCCGGTTTGTGACTTAGAGTCATTCAGATGCGTGTCGAAGCTAAGCGCCGACGTAACCTTTACTGACGAGCTCTTCGTCACCTCCATAAACGTAGAAACATTTCCTTAGTCCTTTTCGGTACTTCAGGATATTCTTGACCGCTGTCAGTTGTTCCTTGCCGGGATTACTTTGGTACCTTCCTACCAAACTTACGGCAAGGTTTACATCAGTTCGGTACACAAAGATGGCATACATAATAGAACCTATGGCTGAGGCATAGGGATGACACTCATCTCTTCTATATCTTCTGCCGTGGTGGGACATTGAGTGAGCTCAATTTCACACCTTGTAACACGTAAGAACCCTTCTTAGATTGATCCATATTGAACTTCTTCAATATCTTATCAAGGTATGTGCTTTGTGAAAGACCTATGAGGCGTCTCGATCTATCTCTATAGATCTTGATGCCTAATATATAAGCAGCTTCTCCAAGGTCCTTCATTGAAAAACTTTTATTCAAATAGGCCTTAATCTTGTCCAAGAGTTCTATATCATTTCCCATCAAAAGTATGTCGCCTACATATAATATGAGAAATGCTACAGAGCTCCCACTCACTTTCTTGTAAACACAGGCTTCTCCATAAGTGCATGTAAACCCAAACGCTTTGATCATCTCATCAAAGCGAATGTTCCAACTCCGAGATGCTTGCACCAGCCCATAAATCGGCGTTGGAGCTTGCACACCTTGTCGACATTCTTAGGATCGACAAAACCTTCCGGCTGCATCATATACAATTCTTCCTTAAGGAAACCATTAAGGAATGCCGTTTTGACGTCCATTTGCCATATCTCATAATCATAGTATGCGGCAATTGCTAACATGATTGACGGACTTGACTTTCGCTACCGTGAGAAAGTCTCATCGTAGTCAACCCCTTGAACTTGTCGATAACCCTTAGCGACAAGCCGAGCTTATAGATGGTCACATTACCATCCGCGTCATCTTCTTCTTAAAGATCCATTTATTTTCTATGGCTCGCCGTTCAACGGGCAAGTCACCAAAGTCCATACTTCGCTTTCATACATGGATCCTATCTCGGATTTCATGGCTTCCACCATTTGTCGAATCCGGGCCCGCCATTGCTTCCTCATAGTTCAAGGTTCACCGTTGTCTAACAACATGATTTCCAAGACAGGGTTGCCGTACCACTGCAGTGCGGAACGTGTCCTTGTGGACCTTCAATTTCAAGAGGAGCTTGATCGAAGCATCTTGATCATCATCATTAATTTCCTCTCTAGTCGGTGCAGGCTCACGAGAAACGTTTTCTTGAGTTTCGCCATTTTCCGGTTCAAGAGATAACACTTCATCAAGTTCTACTTTCCTCCCACTTACTTCTTTCGAGAGAAACTCTTTCTCCGTAAAGAATCCATTCTTGGCAACAAAGATCTTGCCTTCGGATCTGAGGTAGAAGGTATACCCAACAGCTTTCTTTCGGGTATCCTATGAAGACGCATTTTCCGACTTGGGTTCGAGCTTCTCGGGTTGAAGTTTCTTGACATAAGCATCGCATCCCCAAACTTTTAGAAACGACAGCTTAGGTTTCTTCCCAAACCATAATTCATACGGTGTCGTCTCAACGGATTTCGACGGAGCCCTATTTAAAGTGAATGCGGCGATCTCTAAAGCATAGCCCCAAAAGATAGCGGTAAATCGGTAAGAGACATCATAGATCGCACCATATCTAATAGAGTGCGACACGACGTTCGGACACACCATTACCTGAGGTGTTCCAGCGGCGTGAGTTGTGAAACTATTCCACATTTTCTTAAGTGTGTGCCAAATTCGTGACTCAAGTATTCTCCTCCACGATCCGATCGTAGAAACTTGATCTTTCTATCACGTTGATTTTCAACCTCACTCTGAAATTCCTTGAATTTTTCAAAGGTCTCGGACTTGTGTTTCATTAAGTAGACATACCCATATCTACTCAAGTCATCGGTGAGGGTGAGAACATAACGATAGCCACCATGAGCCTCAACACTCATTGGACCGCACACATCGGTATGTATGATTTCCAATAAGTTGGTTGCTCGCTCCATTGTTCCCGAGAATGGAGTCTTGGTCATTTTACCCATGAGGCATGGTTCGCGACGTGTCAAATGATTCATAATCAAGAGACTCTAAAAGTCCATCTGCATGGAGCTTCTTCATGCGTTTGACACCTATGTGACCAAGGCGGCAAAGTGCCACAAATATGTGGGACTATTGTTATCAACTTTAACTCTTTTGGTATTCACACTATGAATATGTGTATCATCACGCATTTAGATTCATTAAGAATAAACCATTAACCATCGGAGCATGACCATAAAACATATCTCTCATATAAATAGAACAACCATTATTCTCGGATTTAAATGAGTAGCCATCTCGAATTAAACGAGATCCAGATACAATGTTCATGCTCAAACTTGGCACTAAATAACAATTATTGAGGTTTACAACTAATCCCGTAGGTAAATGCAGAGGCAGTGTGCCGACGGCGATCACATCAACCTTGGAACCATTCCCGACACGCATCGTCACCTCGTCCTTCGCCAGTCTCCGTTTATTCCGCAGCTCCTGCTTTGAGTTACAAATATGAGCAACTGCACGGTATCAAATACCCAAGAGCTACTACGTAATGGTAAGGTACACATCAATTACATGTATATCACATATACCTTTGGTTTTGCCGGCCTTCTTGTCCGCTAAGTATTTGGGGCAGTTCCGCTTCCAGTGACCACTTCCCTTGCAATAAAAGCACTCGATTTGGGCTTGGGTCCATTCTTTGGCTTCTTCAGGAAACTTGCTTTATCGGGCGCGGCAACTTCCTTGCCGTCCTTCTTGAAGTTCTTTTTACCCTTGCCCTTCTTGAACTTAGTGGTTTTATTCACCATCAACACTTGATGCTCCTTCTTGATTTCTACCTCTGCTGATTTCAAAGATAGCATATACTTCAGGAATGGTCTTTACCATCCCCTGCATATTGTAGTTCATCACAAAGCTCTTGTAGCTAGGTGGAAGCGATCGGAGGATTCTCATCAATGACCGCTTCATCCGGGAGATTAACTTCCAGCTTGAGTCAAGCGGTTGTGCAACCTGGACATTTTGAGTATGTGTTCACCGTGAGCCATTTTCCTCCATCTTACAGCTAAAGAATTTGTCGGAGACTTCATATCTCTCAACCCGGCATGAGCTTGGAAAACCATTTTCAGCTCTTGAACATCTCATATGCTCCATGTCTCTCAAAACGCTTTTGGAGTCCCGGCTCTAAGTCGTAAAGCATGCCGCACCGAACGAGGGAGTAATCATCGCAGTGCGGATCGCCAAGCGTTCATAACGCCTTGTTCTGCAGGGAGAATATATGCGCCACCCAAATGTGCTCTTAGGACATATTCTTTCTTGGCAGCTATGAGGATAATCCTCGTGTTCGGACCCAGTCCGTATAGTTGCTACCATCGTCTTTTCGACTTGGTTTTCTCTAGGAACAGCGTTGAAGTTGAGGACTACGTTGGCCATTTGATCTACAAGACATATTGTAAATATTTAGACTAAGTTCATGATAATAAAGTTCATTTAATCAAATTTAATGAACTCCCACTTAGATAGACATCCTCTACTAGTCATCTAAGTATTACATGATCCGAGTCAACTAGGCCGTGTCCGATCATCACGTGAGACGGACTAGTCAACATCGGTGAACATCTTCATGTTGATCGTATCTTCTATACGACTCATGCTCGACCTTTCGGTCTTACGTGTTCCGAGGCCATGTGCATACATGCTAGGCTCGTCAAGTCAACCTAAGTGTTTTGCGTGTGTAAATCTGTCTTACACCCGTTGTATGCGAACGTAAGGACCTATCACACCCGATCATCACGTGGTGCTTGAACCATTTAACCTTAGCAACGGTGCACGCTTAGGGTGAACACTTTCTTGAAATTATTATGAGGGATCATCTTATTTACTACCGTCGTTCTAAGTAAACAAGATGCATAAAACATAATAAACATCACATGCAATTATATAAAGTAGTGACATGATATGGCCAATATCATATAGCTCCTTTGATCTTCATCTTCGGGCTCCATGATCATCTTGTCACCGGCATGACACCATGATCTCCATCATCATGATCTCCATCATCGTGTCTTCATGAAGTTGTCACGCCAACGACTACTTCTACTTCTATGACTAACGTGTTTAGCAATAAAGTAAAGTAGTTTACATGGCGTTCTTCAATGACACGCAGGTCATACAAAAATAAAGACAACTCCTATGGCTTCGCCGTTGTCATACTCATCGACATGCAAGTCGTGATTCCTATTACAATAGCATGAACATCTCATACATCACATATAGATCATTCATCATTCATCACAACTTCGGCCATATCATATCACAAAGCACTTGTCGCAAAAACAAGTTAGACGTCCTCTAATTGTTGTTGCAAGTTTTACGTGGCTGAATTAGGGTTCTAGCAAGAACGTTTTCTTACCTACGTTCAAACCACAACGTGATTTGTCAATCTCTATTTACCCTTCATAAGGACCCTGTTCATCGAATCCGATCCAACTAAAGTAGGAGAGACAGACATCCGCCACCACCTTATGCAACTAGTGCATGTTAGTCGGTGGCACCGGTCTCACGTAAGCGCACGTGTAAGGTTGGTCCGGCCGCTTCATCCCACAATACCGCTGAATCAAGATTGACTAGTAACGGCAAGAAGAATTGACAACATCTACGCCCACAACAAATTGTGTTCTACTCACAAGAAGAAGAACTACGCATAGACCTAGCTCATGATGCCACTGTTGGGGAACGTTTGCAGAAAATTAATATTTTTCCTACGGTTTCACCAAGATCCATCTATGAGTTCATCTAGCAGCGAGTATTCAGATTGGTTAGCATCTACATACCACTTTGTAGATCGCATCGGAAGCGTCGGAGTGAACGTGGATGTGGTAGTCGTACTTGCCGCGATCCAATTCACCGATGAGCTCGTGCCGAACGGACGGCACCTCCGCGGTCTACACACGACGGTCAGCGTAACGCCTCCTTCTTCTTGATCCAGCAAGGTGAAGGAGAGGTTGAGGAAGATGGCTCAGCAGCAAGACGACGGCGTGGTGATGGTGGAACTTCTGATGCTCGGCAGGCTTCGCCGTGCACTACGGAGGAGGAGGATGTGTTGGAGAGGGAGAGGGAGGCGCCCAGGGCAAAGGTGCTGCTGCCCCCCTCCCCTCCCCCTTTTATATAGGTGCCAAGGAGGGGGGGAGGGCGCAGCCTTGCCCCCTCCTCCAAGGGAGGGGTGCGGCCAAGAAGGGGGGAGGTGTCCACCCTCCCCAAGGCACCTCGGAGGTGCCTTCCCCCTCATGGACTCTCCTTTTTCCACCCTAGGCGCATGGGCCCCTTGGGGCTGGTTCCCCTTGGCCCATGTGGGCCTAGGCGCACCACCTAGGGCCCATGTGGCCCCCGGGGCTGGTGGCCCCACTTCAGGACCCCAGGACCTCCGGTGGTCCTGCTATAATACCGATATCACCAAACTTGTCCCGATGGCGAAACAGCACTTCCTATATATAATTCTTTACCTCCGGACCATTCCGGAACTCCTCGTGACGTCAGGATCTCATCCGGGACTCCGAACAACATTGGTTACTGCACATACATATTCCTACAACCCTAAGCGTTCTAAGAACCTTAAGTGTGTAGACCCTACGGGTTGGGAGACATCTGAGAACATGGCCAGAGGCGGCTCTCGGGCAATAACCAACGGCGGGATCTGGATACCCATGTTGGCTCCCACATGCTCCACGATGATCTCATCGGATGAACCACGATGTCAAGGATTCAATTAATCCCATACGATTCCCTTTGTCAATCGGTATTTTACTTGCGAGATTCGATCGTCGGTATACCAATACCTCGTTCAATCTCGCACGCAAGTCACTTTTCTCGTTACCGTAATGCATGATCCGTGATCAAACACTTGATCACATTGAGCTCATTGTGATGATGCATTACCGAGAGGGCCGGTGATACCTCTCCGTCAGCGGAGTGACAAATCGATCTCGATCCATGTCAACCCAACAGACACTTTCGTAGATACCGTAGCATACCTTTATAGTCACCCGATTACGTTGTGACGTTTGGCATACCAAAGCACTCCTACGGTATCCGGGAGTTACACGATCTCATGGTCTAAGGAAAGGACACTTGACATTGGAAAACTCTAGCAAACGAACTGTATGCGATCTTATGCTATGTTAAGATTGGGTCTTGTCCATCACATCATTCTCCTAATGATGTGATCCCGATTATCGATGACATCCAATGTCCTTAGTCATGAAACCATGACTATCTGTCGATCAACGAGCTAGTCAACTAGAGGCTCACTAGGGACATGTTGTTGTCTGTTATTCACACATGTATTACAATTTACGGTTAACACAATTATAGCACGAATAAAGACAATTATCATGAATAAGGAAATATAATAATAATGCTTTTATTATTGCCTCTAGGGCATATTTCCAACACATATGTACTCTGTACTATCCCCATATGAATACAATCAAGAGCAGGATGTAGGGTTTTACCTCCATCAAGAGGGCCCGAACCTGGGTAAAATTACTGTCCATGTTACCATCGCTCCAAGACGCCTAGCTTAGGACCCCTACTACGAGATACGCCGGATATTTAACCGACAGCGCCCACCGTGGGGCAGGTGTCTTAGCGACTTATTGGAGAAGTTGCAATTTTTTCCGATCCCCATCATCATGGTTTCTGACGGAGGATTGGCCAAGGGCCGCGAGATCCGTCTCAGCGCGCTCATGTTCGTCGCCGATGACTCCGCTTGGCTCCAGGAGGCTCCACTCGACGTCGAGACGCTCCCCGTCCATGGGGCAACGCACTTTCGCGCGTGCGTCCGAGGCGTCCTTCTGCGGCAGCCGTCGACTCAGTATCGCTCGGCTCCCGTGGCGTCCTCGCTCCCTGCTGCCCGCCGGCGCAAGCATTCTGGTCGGACCCGGCTCCAGCGGTGGGTGAGGCACGCGGTGGCTCGCTAGTCGGCCACCCCACAAGTCGCGGCAATCGAGCCCGACGAAACTCTTTACGGCCTGCTCGATCTGTTGAATGGTTCTGTCGAGACTGCGTCCGAGTGTGACAACAGTGACCCCGCGGTGGAAGTCCTGATGGTCAATGGACCGAGTAGTCCTCCTGGCTTCCCCCGTGATGATGGTGGCGATGGCGGTGGCGATCCGTCGCACATCCACGAGGAGTACCGTCCCGAGCCTCTTTCTTCGCAGCAGAGAGAAGAGCTCCATCGTCGCAACATGGATGCACTTCATGTTGGAAATATGCCCTAGAGGCAATAAAAAATGGTCATTATTATATTTGCTCGTTCATGATAATTGTCTATTATTCATGCTATAATTGTGTTATCCAGAAATCGTAATACATGTGTGAATACATAGACCACAACATGTCCCTAGTGAGCCTCTAGTTGACTAGCTCGTTTATCAATAGATGGTTGCGTTTTCCTAACCATGGACATTGGATGTCATTGATAAGGGATCACATCATTGGGAGAATGATGTGATGGACAAGACCCAATCCTAAGCATGGCACAAGATCGTGTAGTTCGTTTTGCTAGAGCTTTTCTAATGTCAAGTATCATTTCCTTAGACCATGAGATCGTGTAACTCCCGGATACCGTAAAAGTGTTTTGGGTGTACCAAACGTCACAATGTAATTGGGTGGCTATAAAGGTATACTACAGGTATCTCCGAAAGTGTCTGTTGGGTTGACACGGATCGAGACTGGGATTTGTCACTCTGTATGACGAAGAGGTATCTCTGGGCCCACTCGGTAATGCATCATCATAATGAGCTCAAAGTGACCAAGTGGTTGGTCACGGGATCATGCATTACGGTATGAGTAAAGTGACTTGCTTGCAGAACGAGATTGAACGAGGTATTGGGATACCGACGATCGAATCTCGGGCAAGTAATGTACCGATTGACAAAGGGAATTGTATACGGGATTACTTGATTCCTCGACATCGTGGTTCATTCGATGAGATCATCGTGGAACATGTGGGAGCCAACATGGGTATCCAGATCCCGCTGTTGTTTATTGGCCGGAGAGTCGTCTCATTATGTTCACAGGTGTCTCCGAACCCGTAGGGTCTACACACTTAAGGTTCTTGACGCTAGGGTTGTAGAGATATTAGTATGCGGTAACCCGAAAGTTGTTCGGAGTCCCGGATGAGATCCCGGACATCATGAGGAGTTCCGGAATGGTCCGGAGGTGAAGATTTATATATAGAAAGTCCAGTTTCGGCCACCGGGAAAGTTTCGGGGGTCACCGGTATTGTACCGGGACCATCGGAAGGGTCCCGGGGGTCCATCGGGTGGGGTCACCTATCCCGGAGGGCCACATGTTCTGAATTGGGAGGGGAACCAGCCCCTGGTGGGCTGGTGCGCTCTTGGCCTCCTGCGCCTAGGGTTGGAAACCCTAGGGGGGCGCCCACTTGGCTTGGGGGGCAAGTTCCCCTTGGTCACGCCCCTTGAGATTCAATCTCTAGGGGGCCGGGCCTGTGGCCCCTATATAAAGAGGGGGAGGCTGCGCACCCCTGCCTCGGCGCCCTCTCCCTCCGTAACACCTCTCCCTCTCATTGAGCTTGGCGAAGCCTCGCCGAGATCACCGCTACTTCCACCACCACGCCCGTCAGGTCGCTGGATCTCATCAACCTCTCCTTCCCTTGCCGGATCAAGAAGGAGGAGACGTCTTCCCAACCGCATACATGTGTTGAACGCGGAGGTGTTGTCCGTTCGGCACTAGGATCTTCGGTGATTTGGATCACGACGAGTACGACTCCCTCAATCCCGTTCTCTTGAATGCTTCCGCTCGCGATCTACAAGGGTATGTAGATGCACTCCTCTCTCTCGTTGCTAGATGACTCCATAGATTGATCTTGGTGATGCGTAGAAAATTTTTATTTTCTGCTACGTTCCCCAACAGTGGCATCACGAGCTAGGTCTATGTGTAGTTTCTATGCACGAGTAGAACCCAATCTTGTAGTGGGCGTAGATGTTGTCAATTTTCTTGCCACTACTAGTCTTATCTTGTTTCGGCGGCATCATGGGATAAAGCGACCCGGACCGACCTTACACGTACGCTTACGTGAGACAGGTTCCACCGACTGACATGCACTAGTTGCATAAGGTGGCTAGCGGGTGTCTGTCTCTCCCACTTTAGTCGGATCGGATTCGATGAAAAGGGTCCTTATGAAGGGTAAATAGAAATTGGCATATCATGTTGTGGTTTTACGTAGGCAAGAAAGGTTCTTGCTAGAACCCTATTACAGCCACGTAAAAAACATGCAACAACAATTAGAGGACGTCTAACTTGTTTTTGCAAAGATATGCCTTGTGATGTGATATGGCCAAAAAGGATGTGATGAATGAAATATATGTGATGTATGAGATTGATCATGTTCTTGTAATAGGAATCACGACTTGCATGTCGATGAGTATGACAACCGGCAGGAGCCATAGGAGTTGTCTTTATTTTTGTATGACCTGCGTGTCATTGAATAACGCCATGTAAATTACTTTACTTTATTGCTAAACACGTTAGCCATAGAAGTAGAAGTAATCGTTGGCGTGACAACTTCATGAAGACACGATGATGGAGATCATGATGATGGAGATCATGGTGTCATGCCGGTTACAATGATGATCATGGCACCCCGAAGATGGAGATCAAAAGGAGCAAAATGATATTGGCCATATCATGTCACTATTTGATTGCATGTGATGTTTATCATGTTTTGCTTCTTATTTGCTTAGTACGACGGTAGTAAATAAGATGATCCCTTATAATAATTTCAAGAAAGTGTTCCCCCTAACCGTGCGCCCTTGCGAAAGTTCGTTATCTCAAAGCACCACGTGATGATCGGGTGTGATAGATTCTAACGTTCACATACAATAGGTGTAAGCCAGATTTACACATGCAAAACACTTAGGTTGACTTGACGAGCCTAGCATGTACAGACATGGCCTCGGAACACAAGAGACTGAAAGGTCGAACATGAGTCGTATGGAAGATACGATCAACATGGAGATGTTCACTGATGATGACTAGTCCGTCTCACATGATGATCGGACATGGTCTAGTTGAGTCGGATCATGTATCACTTAGATGACTAGAGGGATGTCTAATCTGAGTGGGAGTTCATTAAATAATTTGATTAGATGAACTTAATTATCATGAACTTAGTCTAAAAACCTTTGCAAGATGTCTTGTAGATCAAATGGCCCACGCTCATGTCAACCTCAACTTCAACGCTGCTCCTAGAGAAAACCAAGCTAAAAGATGATGGCACGCAACTATACGGACTGGGTCCTAACACGAGGATCATCCTCATAGCTGCCAAGAAAGCATATGTCCTAGAAGCACCGCTAGGTGACGCATCCATCCTGCAGAACCAAGACGTTATGAACGCTTGGGCCACGCGTGATGATTACTCCCTCGCTCAAGGTGGCATGCTTTATAGCTTAGAACCGGGCTCCAAAAGCATTTTGAGCAACACGGAGCATATGAGATGTTCAAGAGTTGAAAATGGTTTTCCAAGCTCATGCCCGGTCGAGAGATATGAAGTCTTCGACAAGTTCTACGATTGTAAGATGGAGGAAAATAGTTCGTCGGTGAGCACATACTCAAAATGTGCAGGTTGCACAACCGCTTGTCCCAAATTTGGACATTAACCTCCTGGCCGAGGCGGTCATCGACAGAATCCTTGATCGTTCCCACTGGCTACAAGAGCTTTGTGATGAACTACAATATGCGGGGATGGTGAAAACTATTCTTGAAGTATTTTCAATGCTGAAATCAAATGAGGTGGAAATCAAAAGGAACATCAAGTGTTGATGGTCAATAAAACCACTAGTTTCAAGAAAGGCAAGGGTAAGAAGAACTTCAAGAAGAACGGCAAGGGAGTTGCCGCCCGTAAGCCGATTGTCGGAAGAAGCAAAAGAATGGACCCAAACACGAGACTGGTGCTTTTATTGCAAGGGAAGCGGACATCGAAGCGGAATCGCCCCAAATACTTAGCGGACAAGAAGGCCGGCAACACCAAAGGTATATGTGATATACATGTAATTGATGTGTACCTAACCAAGACTCGTAGTAGCTCCCGGTATTTGATACCGTGCGGTTGCTCATATTTGTAACTCAAAACAGGAGATGCGGAATAAGCGTAGACTGGCGAAGGACGAGATGATGATTCGCGACTGTAATGGTACCAAGGACGATGTGATCGCCGACGCTACCTCTACATTTACCTACGGGATTAGTTTTAAACCTCAATAATTGTTATTTAGTGCCGCCTTTGAGCATGAACATTGTATCCGGATCTCGTTTAATACGAGATAGCTACTCATTTAAATCCGAGAATAATGGTTGTTCTATTTATATGAGAGACATGTTTTATGGTCATGCCTCACCGGGTCAATGGTTTATTCTTAATGAATCTCGAATGTGATGTTACACATATTCATAGTGTGAATACCAAAAGATGTAAGATTGATAATGATAGTCCCGCATATTTGTGGCACTGCCGCCTTGGTCACATTGGTGTCAAACGCATAAAGAAGCTCCATACAGATGGACTTTTGGAGTCTCTTGATTATGAATCATTTGACACGTGCGAACCATGCCTCATGGGAAAAATGAACAAGACTCCATTCTCCGGAACAATGGAGCGAGCAACCAACTTGTTGGAAATAATACATACTGATGTGTGCGGTCCAATGAGCGTTGAAGCTTGCGGTGGCTATCATTATGTTCTCACTCACCGATGACTTAAGTAGATATGGGTATGTCTACTTGATGAAACACAAGTCCGAGACCTTTGAAAAGTTCAAGGAATTTCAGAATGAGGTAGAGAATCAACGTGACCGAAAAATAAAGTTCTTACGATCGATCGTGGAGGAGAATATTTAAGTCACGAATTTGGTACGCACTTAAGGAAATGTGGAATCGCTTTCACAACTCATGCCACTGGAACACCTCAACAGAACGGTGTGTCCGAAGTCGTAATCACACTCTATTGGATATGGTGCGATCTATGATGTCACTCACCGATTTACCACTATCATTTTTGGGGATACGCTCTAGAGACAACTACATTCACTTTAAATAGGGCACCGTCTAAATCGTTGAGACGACACCGTATGAATTATGGTTTGGGAAGAAACCTAAGTTGTCGTTTCTAAAAGTTTGGGGATGCGAAGCTTATGTCAAGAAACTTCAACCTGAAAAGCTCGAACCCAAGTCAGAAAAATGCGTCTTCATAGGATACCCTAAGGAAACCATTGGGTATACCTTCTACCTCAGATCCGAAGGCAAGATCTTTGTTGCCAAGAACGGGTCCTTTCTGGAGAAAGAGTTTCTCTCGAAAGAATTAAGTGGGAGGAAAGTAGAACTCGACGAAGTACTGCCTCTTGAACCGGAAAGTAGCGCAGCTCAGGAAGATGTTCATCTTCCTGTGGTGCTTGCACCGACTAGAGAGGAAGTTAATGATGACGATCAAGGTACTTTGGATCAAGTTGCTACTGAACTTCGAAGGTCCACAAGGACACGTTCTACAGCAGAATGGTATGACAACCCTGTCTTGGAAATCATGTTGTTGGACAACGGTGAACCTTCGAACTATGAAGAAGCGATGGCCGGCCCAGATTCCAACAAATGGCTTGAAGCCATGCAATCCGAGATAGAATCCATGTATGAAAACAAAGTATGGACTTTGACAGACTTGCCCGATGATCGGCGAGCGATAGAAAACAAATGGATCTTTAAGAAGAAGACGGACGCGGATGGTAATGTTACCATCTATAAGGCTCGACTTGTCGCTAAGGGTATCGACAAGTTCAAGGGGTTGACTACGATGAGACCTTCTCACCCATAGCGAAGCTTAAGTCCGTCCGAATCATGTTAGCAATTGCCGCATTCTACGATTATGAGATATGGCAAATGGACGTCAAAACGGCATTCCTTAACGGCTTTCTTAAGGAAGAATTGTATATGATGCAGCTGGAGGGTTTTGTCGATCCTAAGAATGCTAACAAGGTATGCAAGCTCCAGCGCTCCATCTATGGGCTGGTGCAAGCATCTCGGAGTTGGAACATTCACTTTAATGAAATGATCAATGCGTTTGGGTTTATGCAGACTTATGGAGAAGCCTGCGTTTACAAGAAAGTGAGTGGGAGCTCTGTAGCATTTCTCATATTATATGTGGATGACATACTTTTGATGGGAAATGATATAGAACTTTTGGACATCATTAAGGCCTACTTGAATAAGTGTTTTTCAATGAAGGACCTTGGAGAAGCTGCTTACATATTAGGCATCAAGATCTATAGAGATAGATCGAGACGCCTCATAGGTCTTTCACAAAGCACATACCTTGATAAGATATTGAAGAAGTTCAATATGGATCACCCAAGAAGGGGTTCTTGCATGTGTTGCAAGGTGTGAAATTGAGCTCGGCTCAATGTCCCACCACGGCAGAAGATAGAGAAAAGATGAGTGTCGCCCCTATGCCTCGGCCATAGGGTCTATCATGTATGCCATCGTGTACCAGACCTGATGTAAACCTTGCCATATGTTTGGTAGGAAGGTACAAAAGTAATCCCAAGACTAACACTAGACAACGGTCAAGAATATCTGGCACCGAAAAGGACTAAGGATATGTTTCTCAGATATGGAGGTGACGAAGAGCTCGTCGTAAAGGGTTACATCAACGCTAGCATCGCATACGCATCTAGATGACTCTATGTCACAAACCGGATACGTGTATATTTTGAATGGTGGGGCAAGAAGTCGGTGCGGTTGCAAGCAAAGCGTCGTATGGGATCTACATGTGAAGCGGAGTACATGGCAGCCTCGAGGCAAAGACATGAAGCAATCTGGATGAAGGAGTTCATTACCGACCTATGAGTTATTCCCAATGCGTCGGGTCGATGACTCTTCTCGTGACAACACCGGAGCCATTGCCCTTGCCAAGGAGCCTGTGTTTCACAAGAAGACCGCATACACATCAAGCATTGCTTCAACACCATTCGTGAAAATGTTCAAGATGGAGACATAGATATTTGTAAAGTGCACACAGATCCGAATGTCGCAGATCCGCTGACTAAACCTCTTCCATGAGCAAAACATGATCAACACCGTAACTCTATGGGTGTTCGATTCATCACAATGTAACTAGATTATTGACTCTAGTGCAAGTGGGAGACTGTTGGAAATATGCCCTAGAGGCAATAATAAAATGGTCATTATTATATTTCCTCGTTCATGATAATTGTCTATTATTTATGCTATAATTGTGTTATCCGGAAATCGTAATACATGTGTGAATACATAGACCACAACATGTCCCTAGCGAGCCTCTAGTTGACTAGCTCGTTTATCAATAGATGTTACGTTTTCCTGACCATGGACATTGGATGTCATTGATAACAGGATCACATCATTGGGAGAATGATGTGATGGACAAGACCCAATCCTAAGCATAGCACAAGATCGTGTAGTTCGTTTTGCTAGAGCTTTTCTAATGTCAAGTATCATTTCCTTAGACCATAAGATCATGTAACTCCCGGATACCGTAAGAGTGCTTTGGGTGTACCAAACGTCACAACGAATCGGGTGGCTATAAAGGTATACTACAGGTATCTCCGAAAGTGTCTGTTGGGTTGACACAGATCGAGACTGGGATTTGTCACTCCGTATGACGGAGAGGTGTCTCTGGGCCCACTCGGTAATGCATCATCATAATGAGCTCAAAGTTACCTAGTGGTTGGTCAAGGGATCATGCATTACGGTACGAGTAAAGTGACTTGCTGGTAACGAGATTGAACGAGGTATTGGGATACCGACGATCGAATCTCGGACAAGTAACCACTACAAGAAATATGTCAACTAGTGACCTTCTCTTAGTGACCCTAGCTGAATTGGTCGTAAATCCACGGCCATTTCGCTTGGAAGGGCTCAAACCCTGAATTGCCTTACACCAAATGGTCACAAAGCAGACAAGAGTGGTCCATGACCTTATTTCTACCTGACACGACCAATATAAATGGTCATGAGGTTGTGAACGTGGATGCATTAGTACTTATTGCTATGACTAGGCGCCACCTCATCAGTTTTGCCTATGTGTCATGTCCATGTGCCAATATTTGCCCTAGGTTGTGAAGCAACCTATATTTCCATCATTCCCAAAATTCCCCAAAAAATCTCATAAATTCTTTGGGTCATATCTTCGTCAAATATGTAAAAATCCTTCCTTGCCTAGTTCAAAAATAATTCAACAATATTTACTTTCCTATTCTGTTCACAACATCTCTTTGTGAAGGAAGTGCTATTTATATATCCTTGATTGCCCTCGAAATTGTTGGGCACCATTTCCTATCCAAATCATTGCCTCATGACAAAATTCAGCTCCATTTGCCTAGCAAATCTTCCTCGGCAAATTTCCAAAGTTTTTATCCACCTAGAAGCATTGTGAAGGAAGTACCTTTTTTATATATCCAAATGACATGAAATTTATACAGTTCCTTCATATGCCCAAATTATCACCCTCCTCCAAACTGCAGCTCAGTCAAATCATCTATGTTAGCCCAGGTTCACTTTATATTTTATGGCCAGATTGGCACGTTGCAAAGCAAGTCTTGTCTAGACCCCTCCTATTACCCTCAAACTCTTTGGGCACTCTTCCATACCCAAATCATTGCCACAAGATAATATTCAGCTCCATTTTCCTAGTAAATCTTTCTTAGGAAATTTCCAAAGTTTCTACCTCGAGAGAAGCTTTGTGAAGTAAGTACTAGCTAGGCTTACCCAAATGATCTGAAAATCTACCAAGGCATGACCATACCTATGTAACTTACCTTCACCAAATTTGAGCTCATTTCATTCATCCAATTTCTCTCACTAGTTTTCCCAAGTTTCTGTCCATAGAAGAGCATTGTGAAGGAAGTACCACTTTGGCATGTCCAAATGGTATCAATTTTCTACGGTGCTTTCCAATGCCCAAATAACCATCCTCCACCAAATTTCAGCTCAATCCATTCATTATTTTGAGCCCAGCTTCAACATTCATATTTCTGTCCAGTGTGGTACTTTGCAAAGCAAGTACCACCTAGGATACTCCTTTTGATATGAAAATTTGCGAAGACATTCTTATTAGTAGATGATCATCCTCAGCCAAAACTCACGCCCATTGGCCATATGAATTTCCTGTACTGCCAATCAAACACTTGGTTGCTAATTCATCTTTGAGCATAGGTCGGTCTCCTCGTGAGATTCTTCTATTGTAATTTTCTTCCTAGCACCTACCTGGGGAGTGCCCAACCCACTAGACATGCCTAGGCCTCCTAGAACGCATGTCAACGCCAAGGTCACACGGTGACCACACACCAGGCATGCGAGTTCACGCGCTTTGGAGTTGGGGCCCTGGGCCACCATCCAAACCTCGACGTATCGCCACCAAACCATGTATTTATGCTTAAATAGATACTTATGTAACTAGAAATGATTTTTGGAAAAAATAAAGAGCAAACTATGAGGCAGCTGCAGTTCAAATTTGACCCGCTTCCTGCTGAATCGGCGAGAATTTGTCTTTTTCACCAGAGGTGGATCAAAACTTTTGACACCCAACCATTTGGTCAATTGTGACTCAAATATGGCCTAGTATTTTAGAAAAATGATTTGGTCCAATTTTGCAACAAATATATGGTAGGTCCTTCACACAAAAAAACTCATTTCGGGCACTCGGAAAATGGAAAATGAATTTTCCGTGCAAAGAAAATAAAAACTCCCTTAGGCAACATTGTTTGGAATTCCAAGATGCACCCTTGTGCACAATATGAGATCATTTGAACAAACTATGCCATCAATGTGGCCATAGGATTGATCATTTGGCTTGAAAACCCTAAATCTTCATGCGTGATAGCTCATTTCTGAGAACCCTTTTTTAAAATAATTGCCGTATTACAAGTTTATTATTTTTCCTGGAAATTTGGTCACATATAATGACACAATGCGAAGGTTTCCCATTTTTTTGATTTTTTTAATTTTTTATGCCCGTTTCAAAATGCGGTCAAAACGTCGGGCATGACCGTTCCTAGCTAGTGGTTGAATCTTGGATTTTTTTGGTGTTTCTCTGATTAAATATATACTTATGTAACTATAAATGATTTTTCAAAAAAATAAAGAGCAAACTATGAGGCAGCTGCAGTTCAAATTTGACCCGCTTCCTGCTGAATCAGCGAGAATTTGTCTTTTCACCAGAGGTGGATCAAAACTTTTGACACCCAACCATTTGGTCAATTGTGAATAAAATATGGCCTAGTATTTTAGAAAAATGATTTGGTCCAATTTTGCAACAAATATATGGTAGGTCCTTCACAAAAAGAACTCAATTCGGGCACTCGGAAAATGGAAAATGAATTTTCCGTGCAAAGAAAATGAAAACTCCTTAGGCAACATTGTTTGGAATTCCAAGATGCACCCTTGTGCACAATATGAGATCATTTGAACAAACTATGCCATGAATGTGGCCATAAGATTGATCATTTGGCTTGAAAGCCATGAATCTTCACGCATGATAGCTCATTTCTGTGAACACCTTTTTTTAAAATAATTGCTGTATTACAAGTTTATTATTTTTCCTGGAAACTTGGTCACATATAATGACACAATGTGAAGGTTTTCCAATTTTTTTTATTTTTTTATTTTTTATGCCCGTTTCAAAATGCGGTCAAAACGGCGGACTTGATCGTTCCTAGCTAGTGGTTGAACCTTGAAAAACTTTTGATGTTTGTCTAATTAAATTGATACTTATGTACCTAGAAATGATTTTTGGAAAAATTAAAGAGCAAACCATAAGGTAGCTGCAGTTCAAATTTCACCTGCTTCCAGCTGAATCGGTGGAAATTTGTCTTTTTCACGTGAGGTGTATAGAACCTTTTGACAACCAACAATTTTGTCAATTGTACGTTAAATATGCATTACTATTTTATAAAAATTGTGCATTACAATTTTGCAACAAATACATGTTAGGTTATTCACAAAAAAAAACCCATTTTGGGCACTCGAAAAATAGAAAATGGCTCTTTGTGCAATGAAAATGAAACCCTTCAAATCAACATTATTTGTCATCCTAAGATACATACATGTGCACAATATTGATTGGTTTTAGCAAACTATAAGTGGTTAATATGTTGAATGTTTGCCCTGAATAAGAGGATAAAAACTATAAGAAAAACAAAAGATTTTTTTTACACAACCTTAATTCTGATTGGTTGAATTAGCTATGGCATGGATCGATGACATGACGGAGATCCGTCCATCCATACAGCCATCCACCGTCCATCCAACCCACTGATCCAGATCCTACCCTACCCTGCGCTTCTCTCTCCGATCCAACCCACCTCTTCCCCTCCCCGCCGCCTCCCCTCACCTTCTCTCCCCCGATCCAGATCCACACGCCGCTGCCGCCGCCTCCCATCCCCACCGACGACCTCGATGCCCTTCTCCCCCACCAGCGCCGCCCCCATCCTCTTCCTTTCCCCTCACCTTCCCTCGCTCTCTTCCCTTGGCCGCCGCACGAGCAGGACTGCGGCGCGGCACCAGCGCCGCCACGCCAGATCCATCGCCGGATACCCCCCCGCCCTACAGACCCGCGACAGCTCATCTCGGTGCTGCGCCAGCGTGTGCGTCATGCCGCACCGTCGGAAAAGCCTCCTCCGGCGTCCTGCGCCAAGCCTCCTCCGACTCGGGCGCCGCCAGCCGCCCTACCGGGAGCAGCGCCGGTGTCCTTCCGACTCTCCTGCTCGACAACGCCATCGCCTAGGGTATTTTTTTCTTTGCCTGTCTCAATCCTATACCATGCGGTCTGTGAACTTCAGACGCATATGTGCAGATCAATTAGTGTATTCACTGTGGGATCCATGGCCCCCTCCCTCCCAGATCCACCAGGCCACGCTCCTCCCGTGGGATCCATGGCGCGGGTCACCCTACAACAGCTGATTTGTGACGAGCGAGACAGGGAAGAGGTGTTCCTTCTCATGGTCTGCAGTGCATCTCGCGTTCCACGGCGTCCTTGGCGAGATGTACGCGACATCTTCAGCACGTACAACTTCATGTGGCAGTGGAGATCAGAAGCTGCGGCTGTACGACCACAGTGGTGGTAAGAGAAGTACGGCCCCTTCCCTTCCTTGCTAGCTAGTAGCTGTTTTGATTTTGGTTGGTCCAATCCGATCCAATCCTGCCATGTAGTTTGGTTATAACATAGGAGAGGGACACCTACAGTTGAGTTTCAGTTTGGACAGCATTTGACGCACATGTATTGGGGTATTTGGTTTACTTCTATTTGTATGTGCATTTCTTAAATTGAAAATAAAATTAGTTGGGTATTCAATTCCTACGAACCAATCTGCAACATTTTTTATTCAACATGTACTACATCAGCAACTTAAATTTGTCTGTTTCATTTACCAAATTTTTAGAGGCTTGATAGATATCAATGTCACCCTGCTGTTGGTTTGCTTGCTGTGAGTCTTGGGAGGGGGGGGGGGGGGTAGGTCCCACTGCCCAGTTGCAAGAAGCTGGCCGGGGAGCACTACTGCTCAGTGGTACATTATTTCCACCCTTCAGGTTTATACTGTTTTTTACTAGATCAAACTTGATCCATGCTCTTATAGTTATTAAGCCATTATGTAGGTGAAGTTATATTACAGCTAGATGCTTCGTAGCTTGCTATTCCTGATCCATGCTCCTATATGTATTAGGCGATCAGGAAGGTGCAGTTAGAGCTGTTTCTGGCATGCATGAGGGGAAGGGCGAACAGCTGGCTCGATTTGTTGATGCTTTTATTGCTTTACTAGGTACCAATACAATTCTTCCACAAGTGAAATAAATGTCTGAATTCAATTATACCTTTTGCTGTAGACTAGTGTTTTGACACCCAGTTAAATTGGCAGGCAGGAATGGAACCTTGGAGGAGTTGCTTGAAGTCATCATGTGGGCAGAACTAGGAATAAACAAGAAGCCGGTAAAAACTACCTTCCATTTGTTATTGATGCTTATCATAGAAAATTCATACAACCCCAATAATCTTGGGATGATGTGTTTGTCTGCAATTACTGACCGGCTAATCAACATGCATGCATCTCCCCTAGACTAATCAACATTACAGACCAGCATTGAACAAATTAAAGTATGTTGCCAAGTGCAAGTGTGCTACTACTAGTCTACTACATATGAGTGATTAGTGCGTGCAAGTGTTGTGCTTACTTATACAGTGCTAGAACGTAAAAGCTTGGTGGCCCTGTCCCACAAACTAGTGCGCTACTACAAAATGAACATTAATGCATGCAAGTGTTTGTGCTAGCTTAGAGTGGTACATATTGAGTAAATACTGTTTGTACTACAGAACTAGTGCTAGCGTGCTACTACTGTACTATAGAACTAGTGAATGAGCGTTGGTGGTGTTAGTTTTTAGGTTAAAGACAATTTCTTACCTACTCAATTTATCATGTATATATGTTTTTTTATGTGAAGCCACTGTTATTCGCGTCAACTATTGTTTATATGGTATTTACTGAAGTTATACCAAAATAATATGGTATATATTGAAACTGAACCATATTCATAATTCGTACTGTATTTACTACAACCCCTGATTTTGCTACATCATTTTTATAGTTCAGAAAATCCGGGGCTATACATTATTATTGCATATTTATTGCAGACTGACTGTAATAGTATTCAGAAAATCAGGTTGATGGTCAGATTAGCCCCTTTCAAATTTCATATATTAATAAATGGAGCACTAGCAGCCAACCTTGGAGATGGGCGGGCAAGTGTCTCACCTCCAACCCTGAATGTGTTCTTTCCCATATTTCTACAGCCAATAGTACCAAACTGCCATTACAAACATGTCACTCCACTAGCTAGCCGGCAACTCAGTCTTAGTTTCCAAGCAAAAACAAATAAGCAAACTTATGTGAATATACTACACTTGATGTTGATCATCTGGTGCATTAGTATGCAGTTCTCATTGTTAGTTCTTGTTTTCTTGATTCATTTGTACTATATGATTCAGGTTTTATACTTTGCCAGTAGGTAGCTCATACTGCCTGCTTGCTTCTGCTTTGAATATTGTGTTCTGCATGCTTTAGTCATTGTGCCCTTAGTTCTTTTTTGTAGGGAGCTATGCTTATCATCAGAAACTCTTGGTGATGATGTTATTCCTCATTTGGTTCATGTGTTGCAATTATATACCACATAATTCTACACCATGTGGTGGACTTAAGTATCTTAGTGACTTCATTTGATGTGTGTATTTGTGTTAATTTTAAGCTTATGTTGCTGTGAAAATGTACCTCACTGACCATCTGTCTATTTATTGTGTACTTCTTGCATGAGGAGGTGACTAGTGATGCGGCGCGCCAAGCAGCAGTAGGGGAAGGGGGTCTCCTGATCAAGGAGGCGGAGGAGTAGGGGCGTGCCCAGCCGGCAGCCCTGTCCTGCTCGTGGGGGAGGGGCAGGAGGGGTCTGCTCCTCTGCTTCCATTGCGACCGCGGCAGGTAGCTCCTCCATCTCCCTCCCCCTCTTCCTGTGCTCACTACTTCTGCTGCTAAGTTGACGAATATGTGATGCACTTGTCCCAAGGAATTTTAGAGGGATCTGTATGAACAAGTCATGTTTTTATTTTATTTTATTTAGGTTGTTAGTTACCAAACAGAGAGGGAAGATGAGCTCCTGCTTGGATTTTTTTCTGCCAGCACATGATTTGTATGTATGCAATCATCATCTGATTTGATGCTACCTTGTCGTTCATGCTGTGTGCATTGATTCCCACAAACTATAACCTGATTTGATGCTACCTTGTCTTTTTTTCAATTGATATTTGTCTCATCCAACACTCTGACTATAAATGTGTTGTTTTAATCCTGATGATGATGTGGTAGTATAAGGTGGACATCATATTCCTCTTTTAACCCAAAATGAATAATTTTGTTTCATCATGTCCTGGTTTACCCAAGTCAGATTGTTTTTGGTTTGTACTTTGGACCCTGTGTGTTTCTCACATGAACTAGTGTTGTTGTAACATGAACTGTAGTAGGTCGCTGCTATCTAAATGTGATAATTGCAAGGAGGAACCACTGTTTGGCTTCACCCCTTCCTCATTTGATCATTTTTATGGCCCATATGCATTCTACGTGTTGCCTTACTTGGTATGACGTGCACGCAAACTGTTTGGGCATCCATACTCTAGCTCTTCTTAATTTTCATGCATGTTTCTTTCCAGACTTGATCTTACTACTAAATAGCTCACCTGTTGTTTTCTGTTTTCTTGTTGGTAGATATTTTGAGTAAATTCAAGACGAAAGATGTTCAAAGAAGCTCCAAGATATTCTTATATAGCAAGTTCTGTAATAATAGCTGGGTTATCTGGGAATTTAATGTATCTTCTCTCCGTTTGTGAATGAAATAGTAATTATGCATGTGATTTAATTTATCTTCTCTCTGTTTGTGAATTTCATGTATGTTTCAGAATTACAATTTCGGTTTCATATGAAATAGTAATTATGTATGTGATTTGAAAATGTGTGCATTGGAAACATGACTCATGCGACCCACTTATCAAAATAATTTTTGCACATTTGAAATTTCTGATGTGTGGGACCAGTGTATGATATTATGATATTTGGGACAAATGTAAACAATGGAAAATAAAATGGCAAAAAAGAAAAATCATATGCTGTAAAAGGCTGCATTTTGAAATAAAAAAGCCGAATTGCTGGGCCAGGCCCATGTAGCTAGCAAAAATTAATAGGAAAAATAAATATTAAAAAGGCCGAATTGTTGGGCTCGGCTCATGTAAAATGCCGAATCGGACCGGGCTGATTCTTGTGCCACATCAGCTTGCCACGTTGGATGCCTACGTGGCCTGAGGAGGTTGCTAGTGACCAAAAATTTGGTCGTGGAACCAACGACCTTTTACAGAAGGTCGATAATTTCAGTTTACGACCGCCAGCTTTTGACCTTCTGGTTTTGGTCACAAAAAAGTCGCAAATGAAAAATTATGACCTTTCAGAGACAAATAGTGAGGGTCACAAGTTGACATATTTCTTGTAGTGAACGTATCGATTGACAAAGGGAATTGTATAGGGGATTACTTGAATCCTCGACATCGTGGTTCATTCGATGAGATCATCGTGGAACATGTGGGAGCCAACATGGGTATCCAGATCCCGCTTTTGGTTATTGGCCGGAGAGTCGTCTCGGTCATGTCTGCGTGTCTCCCGAACCCGTAGGGTCTACACACTTAAGGTTCGGTGGACGCTTAGGGTTGTAGAGATATTAGTATGCGGTAATCGAAAGTTGTTCGGAGTCCGGATGAGATCCGGATGTCATGAGGAGTTAGGAATGGTCCGGAGGTGAAGATTTATATATAGAAAGTCGATTTTGGCCACCTAAAAAGTTTCGGGGTCACGATATTGTCTGGGACCAGGAAGGGTCCCGGGGTCCACCGGGTGGGGTCACCTATCCGGAGGGCCACATGACCTGAAGTGGGAGGGGAACCAGCCCCTGGTGGGCTGGTGCGCTCCCCTTGGGCCTCCCCCTGCGCCTAGGGTTGGAAACCCAGGGGTGGGGGGCGCCCCACTTGGCTTGGGGGGCAAGTCCCCCCCCCCCCTTGGCCGCCGCCCCCCCTTGAGATTCCATCTCTAGGAGGCCGGCGCCCTAGGGCCCCTATATAAAGAGGGGAGGGAGGGTCAGGCACCCCTTCTCCCGGGCGCCTCCCTCTCCCTCCGTAACACCTCTCCCTCTCGTGAAGCTTGGCGAAGCCCTGCCGAGATCACCGCTACTTCCACCACCACGCCGCGGTCTTTGGATCTCCATCAACCTCTCCTTCCCTTGCTGAATCAAGAAGGAGGAGACGTCTTCCCCAACCATACGTGTGTTGAACGCGGAGGTCTTGTCAGATTCGGCACTAGGATCTTTGATGATTTGGATCACGACGAGTACGACTCCCTCAACCCCGTTCTCTTGAACGCTTCCGCTTGCGATCTACAAGGGTATGTAGATGCACTCCTCTCTCTCGTTGCTAGATGACTCCATAGATTGATCTTGGTGATTCGTAGAATTTTTTTATTTTCTGCTACGTTCCCCAACACTTCACACACCCATCGTTGGAGAAACCCCTGAGGCCCGGGCCTTGGAGGAGGTGCGCTTGGCCAACTTAGCTGTGCGCACTCGACTGGAGAACCTGCAGCGTGCACTCGACGAGCGTGCTCGGCAATGATTCATGAATCCAAATGACGGCATTTTTTCCGCCGCCAACTCGTGTATACCGAACTCCGATTCAAAATCTCACAACCGCAGCCCGAATAGCAGAGTCAATCCAGCCTTCCCAAATGGAAGTCGGCAGAGGTTTGATGCAGATCCGGCTCGCCCGGCAGCAGGAGAGCGTAACACAACAAAGATCTCGGCCGGAATAGGATCCATAGCAGATCCGTGGTTGCGAACATGATCCGATCGGCTCACAGCCCAAGATCGCCCCCGAGGCGTGAGGGACGTGGAGACCGGCGAGATCAATACAGAAATCGTGAACAGTATGATCACCGACTCGACCACGATGATCGTCGTCGAGTGGCCACGCCTCCCCCAAGGAGTGGGTCATACGTGCCTCGGGAGCACGATGACAGACGCCCTCACAGTGGTGGACGAAGGATTCCAGTCGACCCCCGAGAGCCGGGCTTTGATGCGAGATCTATTCTCGTTCGTGGTCAGTTGGCGAAACGAGCTCACAGAGAAGGTCATGATAGAGATTATCCGACCGGCAGCAGAGTGCATGTCTCAGGTCCAGAGTGTTTCAGCAGAGCCATCAGGGCCGCGGTGATTCCTCCCAACTTCAGGTTGGCGACTGGAGTCAGCAAGTTCACTGGTGAGTCCAAGCCTGACACTTGGCTTGAGGACCACCGAGTGGCTGTTCAGATTGGTGGTGGCAATGATGAAGTGGCCATGAAGCACCTTCCTCTGATGTTGGAGGGCTCGACCAGGGCATGATTGAATCAATTGGCACCTGGCAGCATATACAGTTGGGAAGAACTCGCCCGAGTGTTTGTTAGAACCTTTGAAGGTACATGCAAACGACTAGCAGGGTTAACAGAGCAGCAATCCTGCGTGCAGAAGCCGAATGAAACCTTGAGGGATTATATCCAGAGATGGATCACGTTGCACCACACGATGGAGAATGTGTCAGATCACCAAGCAGTTTGTGCCTTCAAGGAGGGTGTCAAGTATCAAGAATTGAACCTGAAGTTCGGTCGGACCGGAGATATGTCTCTGAGTCGGATGATGGAAATTGCCACCAAGTATGCTAATGGTGAAGAAGAGGATCGGCTCCGGAGTGGCAAGCACAAAACAGTCGCCCAAGAAACCGGTGGGGGGAACTCTAGCCGGTAGCAGAAGCGCAAAGCCGAGCCAGCTGCTCCCGGTGAAGCCTTAGCCGTGACTCAAGGAAAATTCAAGAGGAAGCCCAAAAGGCCGTGGAACCCCAAGAAATTGAAAGATCAAGATGGAAATGATGTGTTGGATTTGCCGTGCCACATTCACACCAAAAAAAGATGAAGAGGGTAATTTCATTTATCCTAAGCATACCACTCGATAGTGTCGGCTCCTGATCCAGCAGTCCCGAGAGAAGCAGCCCAAGGAAAAGGAAAAGGAGTCGGACAAGGGTGAGGACAAGGAAGAAGATGATGATGGTTTTCCCAACGTCAACTCCACTCTGATGATTTTTGCTGATGTCGAGAGCAAAAGTCGATTGAAAGTCATTAACAGAGAAGTGAACATGGTCGCTTCGGCGACACCCAGTTATTTGAAGTGGTCTCAGACTGCCATTACATTCGACCAGTCTGATCACCCAGTGCGTATAGCCACCCCTGGGAGGCAAGCTTTGGTGGTTGACCCAGTTGTTGAAGGCATTGCATGAATTTATCCCTCTACATCATGTCATCTTGCTTAAGGCGTTACTCTGTTTTTAACTTAATACTCTAGATGCATGCTGGATAGCGGTCGACGAGTGGAGTAATAGTAGTAGATGCGAGAATCGTTTGGTCTACTTGTCTTGGACGTGATGCCTATATACATGATCATACCTAGATATACTCATAACTATGCTCAATTACATCGTCAATTGCTCAACAGTAATTTGTTCACCCACCGTAGAATATCTATGCTCTTGAGAGAAGCCACTAGTGAAACCTATGGCCCCCGGGTCTATTCTCATCATATCAATCTCCATCACTTTAATACTAGCTTTGTTTTTACTTTGCCTTCTAATTTTCACTTTGCATCTCTATACCAAAAATACCAAAAATATTATTTATCATCTCTATCAGATCTCACTCTCGTAAGTGACCGTGAAGGGATTGACAACCCCTAATTGCGTTTGTTGCGAGGAGCTATCGTTTTGTGTAGGTACGAGGGACTTGTGCGTGGCCTCCTACTGGATTGATACCTTGGTTCTCAAAAACTGAGGGAAATACTTACGCTACTTTGCTGCATCATCCTCTCCTCTTCGGGGAAATCCAACGCAAAGTGCTCAAGAGGTAGCAAGAAGAATTTAAAGCGCTGCTGTCGGGAGGCTCACGCAAGAGCAAGTCAACCATACCAAGTACCCATCACAATTCCTATCTCTCACATTACATTATTTGCCATTTGCCTCTTGTTTTCCTCTCCCCCACTTCACCCTTGCCGTTTTATTCGCCCTCTCTCTCCCAATCTCCTCCTCTTTTCCCATTGCCTTTTCCTCGTCCGTTCGTTTGCTCGTGTGTTGGATTGCTTGTTTGCCGCGATGGCTCAAGATACTATCAAATTGTGTGACTTCACCAATACCAATAATAATGATTTCCTTAGCACTCCGATTGCTCCTCTTGCCAATACTGAATCTTGTGAAATCAATACTGCTTTGTTGAATCTTGTTATGAAAGATCAATTCGCCGGCCTTCCTAGTGAAGATGCCGCTACTCATATGAATAGCTTCTTTGATTTATGTGATATGCAAAAGAAAAAAGATGTCGATAATGATGTCGTCAAGTTGAAGCTATTTCCTTTTTCGCTTAGAGATCGTGCTAAAGCGTGTTCTTCCAATTCCTATGAAAATCAAGATGAAGATCTAAAGTTATTGATGTGTCCCCCATTAAATCTTTGTTTTGCAATGTGAATCTTGATGAAACTGAATATGATCTTCCTTTACCTGGAAGGCGTTCTAAGAATTCGGAGTTTCTAGATCTTGATGATGAAATTGATAAGTGTGGGATTGAAAGAAATAAAAACCAAGATGTTGCTAAACCCACTATTTTGGATCTCAAGAAATTTAATTATGAAAATTTCTCTTTAATTGATTGTATTTCCTTGTTGCAATCCGTGCTAAATTCTCCTCATGCTTATAGTCAAAATAAGGCCTTTACCGAACACATTGTTGATGCCTTGATGCAATCTTATGAAGAAAAACTTGAGTTGAATGTCCCTATCCCTAAAAAGCTCTATGATGAGTGGGAACCTACTATTAAAATTAAAATTAAATATTATGAGTTTCATGCTTTGTGTGATTTGGGTGCTAGTGTCTCTACTATCCCCCAAACTTTGTGTGATTTGCTAGATTTCCGCGACTTTGATGATTGCTCTCTGAACTTGCATCTTGCGAATTCCACTATTAAAAAGCCTATGGGAAGAATTAATGATGTTCTTATTGTTGCAAATAGGAATTATGTGCCCGTAGATTTTATCGTTCTTTATATAGATTGCAATCCTTCATGTCCTATTATTCTTGGTAGACCTTTCCTTAGAACGATTGGTGCAATTATTGATATGAAGGAAGGAAATATTAGATTCCAATTTCCTTTAAAGAAGGGCATGGAACACTTCCCTAGAAAGAAAATAAAATTACCATATGAATCTATCATGAGAGCCACTTACGGATTGCGTACCAAATATGGCAATACCTAGATCTATCCTTGCTTTTATGCCTAGCTAGGGCGTTAAGCGATAGCGCTTTGTTGGGAGGCAACCCAATTTTATTTTTAGTTTTTTGTTTTTGTTTCTGTTTAAGAATAAATTATCCATCTAGCCTCTGTTTAGATGTGGTTTTATGTTTTAATTAGTGTTTGTGCCAAGCTAGACCTATTGGATCTTCTTGGATGATAGTTATTTGATCTTGCTGTAATTTCCAGAAACTTTGTGTTCAGTGCCCGAATTATTAAAAATCACCAGAACGTGATAAAATACTTATTCCAATTGCTGCTGATCAATAAACAAATTGTCTAGGTCTTCTAATTTTTGTAGAAGTTTTTGAGTTCCAGAAGTTTGCGTTAGTTACAGATTACTACAGACTGTTCTGTTTTTGACAGATTCTGTTTTTCGTGTGTTGTTTGCTTCTTTTGATGAATCTATGGCTAGTAAAATAGTTTATGATCCATAGGGAAGTTGGAATACAGTAGGTTTAAAACCAATATAAATAAATAATGAGTTCATTACAGTACCTTAAAGTAGTATTTTGTTTTCTTTCTCTAACGGAGCTCATGAGATTTCTATTGAGTTTTGTGTTGTGAAGGTTTCAAGTTTTGGTAAATTCTTTTGATGGATTATGGAACAAGGAGTGGCAAAAGTCAAAGCTTGGGGATGCCCCGGAAGGCATCCCCTCTTTCGTCTACTTCCATCGGTAATTTACTTGGGGCTATATTTTTATTCACCACATGATAAGTGTTTTGCTTGGAGCGTCTTGTATTATTTGCGTCTTTGCTTGTTAGTTTACCACAATCATCCTTGCTGTACACACCATTTGAGAGAGCCATACATGAATTGGAATTTGATATAATACTCTATGTGCTTCACTTATATCTTTTGAGCTTGATAGTTTTGCTCATAGTGCTTCACTTATATCTTTTGAGCTTGATAGTTTTGCTCATAGTGCGTCACTTATATCTTTTGAGCGTGATAATTTTTGCTCTAGTGCTTCACTTAGATCTTTTAGAGCACGGTGGTGGATTTGTTTTAAAGAAACTATTGATCTCTCATGCTTCACTTAGATTATTTTGAGAGTCGTTAATAGCATGGTAATTTGCTTAATGTTAATATACTTGGTATTCAAGATATGTGAAACTTTATTTTGAGTGAGTTGAATACTAAGAAAAGTTTGATGCTTGATAATTGTTTTGAGATATGAAGATGATGATATTAGAGTCATGCTAGTTGAGTAGTTGTGAATTTAAAGAATACTTGTGTTGAAGTTTGTGATTCCGTAGCATGCACGTATGGTGAACCGTTATGTGATGAACTCGGAGCATGATTTATTTATTGATTGTCTTCCTTATGAGTGGCGGTCGGGGACGAGCGATGGTATTTTCCTACCAATCTATCCCCCTAGGAGCATGCGCGTAATACTTTGCTTTGATAACTTCTAGATTTTTGCAATAAGTATATGAGTTCTTTATGACTAATGTTGAGTCCATGGATTATACGCACTTTTTCCCATCCTTCCACCATTGCTAGCCTATCTAATACCGTGTACTTTTCGCCGGTATCATACACCCAACATATATCTTCCTCAAAACAGCCACCATACCTACCTATCATGGCATTTCCATAGCCATTCTGAGATATATTGCCATGCAACTTTCCACCGTTCCGTTTATTAGGACACGCTCCATCATTGTCATATTGCTAGCATGATCATGTAGTTGACATTGTATTTGTGGCAAAGCCACCTTTCATAATTCTTTCATACATGTCACTCATGTTTCATTGCATATCGGTATATCACGGAGGCATTCATATAGAGTCATACTTTGTTCTAAGTATCGAGTTGTAATTGTTGAGTTGTAAGTAAATAAAAGTGTGATGATCATCATTATTAGAGCATTGTCCCAAGTGAGGAAAGGATGATGGAGACTATGATTCCCCACAAGTCGGGATGAGACTTGGACGAAAAATATAAAAAAAGAGAAAAAAGAGGCCATAAAAAGAGAAAAGGCCCAAATAAAATAAAAAATGAGAGAAAAGGAGAGAAGGGACAATGTTACTATCCTTTTACCACACTTGTGCTTCAAAGTAGCACCAAGATCTTCATGATAGAGAGTCTCTCATTTTGTCACTTTCATATACTAGTGGGAATTTTTCATTATAGAACTTGGCTTTTATATTCCAATGATGGGCTTCCTCAAATTGCCCTAGGTCTTCGTGAGCAAGCGAGTTGGATGCACACCCACTTAGTTTCTTTTGTTGAGCTTTCATATACTTATAGCTCTAGTGCATTCGTTGCATGGCAATCCCTACTCACTCACATTGATATCTATTGATGGGCATCTCCATAGCCGTTGATACGCCTAGTTGATGTGAGACTATCTTCCCTCCTTTTGTCTTCTCCACAACCACCATCCTATTCCACATATAGTGCTATATCCATGGCTCACGCTCATGTATTGCGTGAAGACTGAAAAAGTTTTGAAAATGTTAAAGTATGAAACAATTGCTTGGCTTGTCATCGGGGTTGTGCATGATTTAAATATTTTGTGTGGGGAAGATGGAGCATAGCCAGACTATATGATTTTGTAGGGAGAACTTTCTTTGACCATGTTATTTTGAGAAGACATAATTGCTTAGTTAGTATGCTTGAAGTATTATTATTTCTATGTCAATATGAACTTTTGTCTTGAATCTTTCGGATCTGAATATTCATACCACAATTAAGAAGATTTACATTGAAATTATGCCAAAGTATCACTCCGCATAAAAAGTTCTCTTTTTATCATTTACCTACTCGAGGACGAGCAGGAATTAAGCTTGGAGATGCCTGATACATCTCCAACGTATCTATAATTTTTGATTGCTCCATGCTACTTTATCTACTGTTTTGGACTATGTTGAGCTTTATTTTCCACTTTTATTATTTTTAGGACTAACCTATTAACTGGAGGCCCAGCCCAGAATTGCTGTTTTTTGCCTATTTCAGTGTTTCGAAGAAACGGAATATCAAACGGAGTCCAAACGGAATGAAACCTTCGGAAACGTAATTTTCTCACCGAACGTGATCCAGGGGACTTGGACCCTACTCCAAGGAACAAAAGAGGCGCCCTAGGGGGGGGGGGGCGCCTCCTGCCTCGTGGACCCCCTGTTGCTCCACCGACGTACTCCTTCCTCCTATATATACCTACGTACCCCAAACGATCAGAACAGGAGCCAACAACCTAATTCCACCGCCGCAACTTCCTGTATCCACGAGATCCCATCTTGGGGTCTGTTCCGGAGCTCCGCTGGAGGGGGCATCCACCACGGAGGGCTTCTACATCATCACCAAAGCCTCTCCGATGAAGTGTGAGTAGTTTACTTCAGACCTTCGGGTCCATAGCTAGTAGCTAGATGGCTTCTTCTCTCTTTTTGGATCTCAATACAATGTTCTCGCCATATCTCGTGGAGATCTATTCGATGTAATCTTCTTTTTGCGGTGTGTTTGTTGAGATCGATGAATTGTGGGTTTATGATCCAGATTATCTATGAATAATATTTGAATCTTCTCTGAATTCTTTTATGTATGATTGAGTTATCTTTGCAAGTCTCTTCGAATTATCCGTTTGGTTTGGCCAACTAGATTGGTAGTTCTTGCAATGGGAGAAGTGCTTAGCTTTGGGTTCAATCTTGCGGTGTCCTTACCCAGTGACAGAAAGGGTTGCAAGGCACGTATTGTATTGTTGCCATCGAGGATAACAAGATGGGTTTTTTATCATATTGCATGAATTTATCCCTCTACATCATGTCATCTTGCTTAAGGCGTTACTCTGTTTTTAACTTAATACTCTAGATGCATGCTGGATAGCAGTCGATGAGTGGAGTAATAGTAGTAGATGCAGAATCGTTTCGGTCTACTTGTCTTGGACGTGATGCCTATATACATGATCATACCTAGATATACTCATAACTATGCTCAATTCTGTCAATTGCTCAACAGTAATTTGTTCATCCACCATAGAATATCTATGCTCTTGAGAGAAGCCACTAGTGAAACCTATGGCCCCCGGGTCTATTCTCATCATATCAATCTCCATCACTTTAATACTAGCTTTATTTTTACTTTGCATCGCCTACGCCGTTCAACAATGTTGCCTCGTCGTGCATGATCCCCGCGCTGCCCACCTTGCCCTGGTCAAGCGCATCCTGCGCTATCTCCGCGGCACGACGGATCTCGGACTGCATCTCCATCGCTCCTCCAACCTCAACATCGTGGTGTACTCTGACGCCGACAGGGTCGGCTGCCTGGACACCCGTCGCTCGACCTCCGGCTATGTGGTGTTCCTCAGCGACACCCTCGTGTCCTGGTCTAGCAAGCGCCAGGCCACGGTTTTGCCATCGAGTGCGGAGGCCGATTACTGTGCCATCGCCAACGCAGTCGCTGAGTACTGCTGGCTCTGGCAACTCCTTGGCGAGCTACGAGTCCCACTGCCCAAAGCCACGGTGGTGTTCTGTGACAACATCTCATCGGTGTACATGGCGGGCAATCCATCCACCACCGACGCACGAAGCACATCGAGCTAGACATCCACGTCATCCGCGAGAAGGTCGCCCTCGGCGAGTTCCACATTCTCCATGTCCCAACCAAGCAGCAGTTCGCTGACGTCTTGACCAAGGGGCTCCCCTCGCCGGCATTCCATGATTTTCGGTCCAGCTTATGCATCCGGCCACCGAACGCTACAACTGTGGCGGGGTGTTAGCAGTTGCATGGTGATCCCATGCACGTACGTGCTCGCCCATGTACTTGCCCATGATCCCCACTCCTGCGCACGTCGCCCCTCTCTCTTCCTCTGAGCGCCATTGCGCTGTGTACATGTACTATATATTCATGTGTACTGAATGAGAGCACCTAAGGTGCATCTTTCCTCTCGCATATCACTCTACACTTTTAATGAAGCTTGCTGGCAGGAAGAGCACAATGGAAAGAATGAAAGTGTCTGGGATCAGATGGAAGAATTCAGAGAATGTCTAATAGAGTGTGGACTCCTTGATTTGGGTTATTCGGGCTATGCTATCACGTGGGACAATAAGAGAGATGGAGAAGAAAATGTACAAGTCAGATATATTGGATAGAGCTACATGCAATGATGTTTTTCTCTCTTTATTTCCATCAACGACTGTTGAAAATATCGCTACTGAGGAGTCTGACCATATGGCGCTGATTATTAGGGTGGCCAAGGAGGTGCCAGATAGGTGGGGCAAGTTGTTAAAAAATTTCGTTATGAGGAAATGTGGGGCGGCCATGAGGGTTATGATAACATGGTTATTGCAGCATGGGAACGGCACGCACATTCTGTGAGTGCTATTTGTGGTACTTGGAGCTGTGTGAAAAATGTTACAAAGGATATGCAGAGGTGGTCACGTTCAGAATTTGGTTCCATACAAAAGGAAATTAAAAGATTGAGAGAGCAGTTGGGGCTTGCTAGAGAGAAGGATAGAACTTCTGGATCCTCACTGGAGGTCTGGAATATTGAAGCTCAGCTACATGAATTGTATCAAAGGAAGGAGATCATGCAACAACAACATTCAAGAGTTGATTGGCTTCGTGCTGGGGATCGTAACACTAAATTTTTTTCAGGGCAGAGCTACTCATCGGACAAGGACGAATACAATTGTAAGGTCAAAGAAGAATGATGGGACTTTCTGCACATCAGATGATGAAATGAGGTCAATGGCAAAAACTTTCTATGAAAACTTATATTCTTCGAGATGAGCAGGCAACATGAACCAATTTCTTGAGCATAATCCGGTGGGAATTTCAACTGAAATGAACTCAAGGTTAGAGGTTGTTTAATTAGATAAAGAGATTGAGCTAAAGGATGTTATGTGCCAGGGTCGGATGGTTTGTCTGCGCTTTTTTATCAGAAACACTGGACTTTGCTAAAGGATGTTGTGTGCAAGGCTGTTCGTGATTTTTTGGATGGAAAGGAGATGCCGAAAGATTTCAATAATACTATGCTTGTTCTTATCCCAAAAGTAAATGCCCCTGAGTTACTATCGCACTCTCGACCAATCAATTTATGTAATGTGTTGTATAAGATAGCTGCAAAGGTGTTAGCAAACCAGCACAAGGTTGTCCTGCCATTTCTAATCTCAGAAGAGCAAAGCCTTTGTTCCGGGGAGACTAATCACTGACAATATTCTTACTGGATATGAGTGTATTCATTCAATCAGAAAGAGGAAAATAAGAAGAGTTTATGTGCGGTTAAACTTGATATGATGAAGGCATATGACCGAGTCGACTGGGGTTTTCTTGAAGCATTGATGGCTAAGATGAGTTTCTCGAGGAGGTGGATTGACATGATCATGAATTGTGTTACCTCTGTTATGTTTTCGGTTCGGTTGAATAACGGTGTCTCGGATGTTTTTTCTCCATCAAGTTGTCTCCAACAAGGTGATCCTCTCTCGCCTTATCTTTTTCTGTTTTGTGTTGAGGGGTTCTCTGCTCTTCTCAACAGGGCTCAGAGAGACAAGCGACTTCGAGGAGTTGAGTTCGGGAGGGACGGCCCTCACGTTACTCATTTACTCTTTGCGGATGATAGCATCATTTTCTTGGAGGCGGAAGAAAATAGTATGTTGGAACTGACCCAAATTTTGCATGATTATGAGGAAGCATCTGGCCAAAAAGTGAATCTACAGAAATCTTCTATATTCTTTGGTAGGGTTGTGAGGATTCTACTAAGGATTCGGTGAAGCAAATTGCAAATATTGATTCAGAAGCTGTTAGTGAGAAGTATCTTGTATTGCCAACAGTGGTAGGCCGATCTAAAGAGGGATGCTTCAAATACAGCAGAGAAAGATCAAGTGCAAAAGTGTGCTGTTGTAAAGGTCAGGGGCTACCCAAGAAAGGGAGAGAGGTTTATGTCAAATATGTTCACCAAGATACTCCTACTTTTGCCATGAGTTGTTTCCATTTCACCAAGAAATTGTGCCGGAATCTGAAATCTATTTCTTCAAACTCTTCGTAGGGAGCAGGTGAAGGAAAGCTTAAGGTACGTTGGATTGCATGGGAGAAGATGTGTAGAAGAAAACAAGTGGGAGGGATGGGCTTTAGGGATTATGAAGCTTTCAATAAAGCCCTACTTGCAAAACAAGCATGGAGGATTCTCACTGTTCCCAACTCGTTGTATGCTCGAGTTTTAAAGGCCAGGCATTTTCCTCGGTGTGATTTTATGGAAGCGTGATTTCCTAATAGTGCTTCTGCGACATGGAAGGGTATCATTCATGGATGTCATCTTCTACAAGAAGGTCCAACGTGGCGAGTAGGAGATGGGTCTAAGATCAAGGTGTGGACAGAAAATTGGATTCCCAGGGAAGGAATGATGATCATGTGGGAGTTAGAGATGCGCAGAATATGAACCATGTTAATGAGCTTCTAGATTACACAGGGAAAATTTGGTTAGTTCTCTGTTCGCCCGGCCTACCACTTAGAGATCAAGCTCAGGGAATTATGAACAGGAGTCCCGGAAGCCTCGTCGACGTCGGCCATGAATGTCGGCTGGAATGAATTATGGAGTACAGAGGTGCTAGGGAAAGCTAAGGTCCATGTTTGGCGACTGTTAAAAAATGGGCTGGCTATCGGTGCTGAGTTACATAGGAGACAAATTAAACCGGGAATTTTCTGCTTGGCGTGTGGGCGAGAAGAAATAGTTTTTCATCGCTTTTGGAGATGTCCGTATGCTAAGCACTACTGGGAGTTACTGCATGAGAGGAGGGGTATCAATTCGATATTCTGTCCACCTGTGTTCGTGGAGAATCATCAACAACTTTCTTGCTGGTTGTTAAATTGGTTGTGCAAAACCAAAGAATCCGAGTATGCGGTGATGATAATGAGCCTATATCACATGTGGCTGGTCCGTAATGCAGCAAGAGAAAGTAGAAATTTTGACAATTTTTATGAATTGGCCGGGCGTGTATTTAGACTCCTGGATGAGTGGCTTGAAGTTAATGCATCAAAGGGGACTGCCCCGGTAGTGCAGAAGGATGTCCGATGGGAGCCACCAGAAGAGAGTTGGATTAAAATAAATGTAGATGGATCTCTGAAGAAGAATGGGTCGGGAGGTGGGGCAAGAGTGGTTTTGCGAGACAATAGAAACACATTCAGGGCTGTTGCATGTCATGCTTTCAACAACGTTTCTTCTGCTGAGCATGTGGAGTTACTTGCTTGCCGAATGGGAGTACAAATGGCGTCTGAACTTGGCGTCACAAGAGCTGTGATTCAAACTGATAACCAAGGAGTTGCTCGTGCTCTCTGTTCGGAACAGCTTGATCGGTCCAGGTTTGGATCTCTCATCCAGGAGATCAAGGATTTGATGACTCACGTTGGTGATTTTCGAGTGACATGGACACGACGAGAAGTCAACCAAGTTGCTCATATTTTAGCTAGGGAGGGCTGCCTTTTTAGTTTATGTAAAACTTGGTTTAGTATTTTTCCTTGTTGTATTTGAGCTGCTATTGTGGCTGATGGAGTCATAAAATAAGTACTCCCTCCGTCCGGAAATACTTGTCACCAAAATGAATAAAAAGGGATGTATCTAGATGTATTTTAGTTATAGATACAATCATTTTTGTCCATTTTGATGATAAGTATTTTTGAACGGAGGGAGTAATAATAAGGCAGGTATTTCCTCTCTAAAAAAAGCAAATTTTGTGCAAAATAGAAAACGAACTTCCTTTCTTTCGTTTTTTTAATCTTACGCGTTTTTAGTAACGGCAATTTACGGTGGATCCAAAATCCCCAATGTCGTCGATTCCACCATTCCCCCCCAACACAACACACACAAACACCGATCGAGACGGCCGGAGTCCAGACCTAGCCAGTACCATGGGAGCAGCACTATCGCGGCGCCTAGCACCCACCGTGTGCGCCTCGCCGCCGGCGCTCCCCAACGAGCTCATCGAAGAGATCCTCTTCCGCCTCCCGCCCGACGACCCGGCCAGCCTCCTCCGCGCCTCCCTCATCTGCAAGGCCTGGAGCCACACCGCCTCCCGCCCTGGATTCCGAAGTCGCCTCCACGAGCACCACGGGGCAGCCCCCGTGCTCGGCTTCCTCCACGACTGGGACGACGAGCGCATCCCCCACTTCGTCCCCACCGCCGCCTCCTCCTTCTCCCTGGCCGCGCCGGACCGGCGCTCCTGGCGGGCCATGGACTGCCGCCACGGCCGCGCCCTCTTCCGCTCCAAGGGCGCCTGGGAGCTCCTCGTGTGGGAGCCAATCACGGGAGCCCAGCAGCGCCTAGCGTTGCCCCCGGCGTTCGAGATCTTCTCGCCGGGCTATGCCGTCTTCTGCGCGGCCGATGGGTGCGACCACCGCGACTGCCTCGGGGGCCCTTTCGGCGTGGCCTTCGTCTTCTGCTTCGAGGACGAAGATGCTGACGACGAGACGTATGTCACGTCGGTGCGCGTATACTCGTCGGAGCACGGAACCTGGGGCCAGCTGATCTCGATGCGCACCGACTTCATGATAAGCTTTGAAAATTCTTCCAGCGGCGTGCTCATTGGGAGATCCATGCTCTACTTCTTGTCCGACGGTGGGTCGATCCTGGAGTATGATTTAGCAAGGCATGGCTTGACTGAGTTTGACGCACCAAACCACGAGTCTGGTAACGATGCAGAGAGATTTAATCTCATGGTGTCAGAGAACGGTGGACTGGGTCTTAGTGAAGAACTGGATGTGCGTCTCAAACTGTGGACAAGGGAGGTGAGTGACGGCACGGATGCACGATGGGTACTGAACCGGGTAATCCACTTGCATAATTTGCTCCCAAATGGTACTCGGGTGAATGCAGAAACTAGACTGATCGTGTTGGGGTTTGCCGAGGGAGCAAATGTCATTTTCGCTAACACGTTTTCTGGCCTCTTCACAATCGAGCTACAGTCGGACCAGGTGAAGAAGGTGTGTCATGATCGTGGCTCCTGTAATTTGATTCCAGTTGTCAGCTTCTACACTCCTGTGGACCGTGGCGGATACCAAGATCTGCTATCATCGATCCCTAGTCATGAGGTAGGTGATGTGGAGGGGAGAGGAGGTGAAAACAGAAGATGAGGCACATCAACTGCTTGACAAGGGGTCCAATACTATGAAGGAGTGGTGCTTTGTCGACACCTTTGAATGTCTCAGCCATGACCTCAGTACCAGGTGAGCTAGCTCTACTCTTCAACGCCACACCTATTTTGCGCTTATGCTCAAACATTTCTATTGATGACATTGCTGAAAGTATTTTTTAGGATCACTTGTTGGTTTCCATGTGTCCTTAGTTGCTTTGGGCCCTTTGAGTTATGTGGTTTGCGACATGAGTTAAGATCGGCATAACTTGTTCTACGCCGACGTGGTTGGCAAGCGGTGTTTACCTTTCTTTCGTTCGGCCGTGAGCCCGACTGTGTGTTTTGTGTTTGAGGGGTTCAGTGATAGCAATACGCGAGAGTTATTACCTGGCATCTTTTGTCATGATATGTGTATTGTGATGAGCATTTTATCAAACTGCAATTATTGGACTAGTAGATGTTATCCTATTTGAGAAGAGTTATTGTAAATACCACGTCGACGTGTTGTTTATTTGTATGTCGCCCTGTAATTGTACTTCATAGTATGTGCAAACACTAGTTGGTTGTTAGAAACGGAACTCAACAGAACACAGTTAATTAGCACCTGAGGTCATTAAAAAGGACGACGGGATAATTTTAGTTGTGCTACAAAACTTTCATTGCCTTGTTTTATTTATAACCTTAACAACTATATACTGGAAAATTACGCCTTTGTTTTTACCTAGGGTTCCATGTCATGGAGAAGGTGCTCCAGAGGGTTCTAGCGCACTCAACACACATGGATGTGCCTTGCTATCCAAAGATTCTTTGGGCGATGTTCCCAAGAGTTCACCAAATGAAGAATTGGTGAAGGGTACAACCAGCATAGATGATGATGGGAGCTCGATGAACTTATACAACAAATTTGAGGGTGCTCCACCTTCGGAGAAAGGTGAGTCTAAATAATGCACTTTATCTCATTGTCCCTTCATAAAGACCATTGTCCGTGCCGGGGTTACACCATTATGTTGTGAAATGCATTATTTCTGCTGAGGTTTGCATTGTTCTCTAGGCTTTGTATAAAACTAGAAGGTGTCATGAGCCTTCGTTGCGCCTATTTGTTTTGATAGCATTTGGTATTTACTTATGGGTTTATACTTTTCCTTTTTGGTTGAAATTATTGTCCGATCTGAATGAATGGGGTTATTGATGGGACATGGTATGGTCAATTAAGAACCATCACATATTATGGCTAAGTGTCAGCCCTAGGTGCGTTAGCAAGTGGAGGCGGTTACATCACGAGCTCTAATCCCTGAGAACCCGACTAACTATATGGAAAAAACGTTCCGGTTGGGCTGTGGCGCCACCCACAACGTGCACAGCGAACGCTTGGACTGCCACAGATAGGAAAACTAGGCAGCCAAATCCAGCCAAAGCATTTTGCCGTGTGGTATGAGAGAACATTTCGAACGGGCCATGGCGCCACTCACAACGTGAACAGCGAACCCGTGGACAACCACAAATTGGAACAGTTAGTGCCAACCGAAGTATTTTGTCGTGTAGTGCATCCGGTTGGTCGTCCTACCTCTTACAGAATGGGCAAAGAGGAAGTCATTTCACCTGTATGTAATGATTCTCAAAGATTTTATCAAATTACTGAATCCATACTTTTAACGCGGCATTGCAATTCACCCTAGAGAGTTATATTACCCACATAAAACGATGGCCATGGACTCCTGCATGTGTGTTTGGACTTGGAAGTTGGAGCTCAATAGAACCTATCTCTTGAATCACACAATCATTCTGTAGGGGACCATTTAATTTTTTACTAGTGGTTGTTATTCAATTTTCAATATAGATAGTAGACGACGTTGCAGAAATCAATAGGAATTATAATATGCTTGTTTTATTAGTTACATAATATTTTCAACATGCATGCCTTATGTCAGCTTCTTGCCTTATAATTATAAGTTATACAACACATATATACTACTTATCTAGTCATTTTCATTTTTTCTTGCATTTAACTAAGTCGTGTACTTGTACTAGGTAGGTTTTGCCGTGAAAGTTACTTTTTTTAGCAATCATGTGCTACAAATTTATGCAACAATGTGAATATCCAATGGTTATCTGTTGTGTTTAGGGGGTATTTATTGATTGGTAACAACTTTTTGACAAATATTACATGGCCCAAGAAGTGAGAACCGCAATGACATTTTTGTTAGAGACGGTTGTATTGTTGTAGGGACCCATATTGGCCTTGAGCCCATGGAATGAGGGAATGGATCAAGTTACTATATTTAACTATTTCTACTTTGAAATAATGCGCCGGGTGTAATGCTTAAACCTTTTAAGTAATGAGATCGCCCTTTATCGGAAAAGAAATTCTAATTTGATATACTGTCTGACTGAAGTCAAGAAAAGTGTCCAAGTAAAAGCTAATCGTGCACAGAACATGTTGGACAGCAGCTCATCGAGCAATGTTGTTGTTAATGCATGGAAGAGCAGCACCTTCCAGTTTCTTAACTTAAAGTTCCTTGCCTGCCGATACTGTAATGCTGATCTGAGTCCAACTTCCACCGAGGCAGTCCGGATTGTTGAGGCTGGAAATGACTCAAGAACCTGCGTTTTAAGGAAACACAACAGATAGATCTTGTGTGAAATAATATTTGACCAATGTCGGCATTTTCGACTGGTTTTGTGAGTGTGATATTTTTGCAGATATGAAGAAGCTCACACATTTATAGCATCCTGCTTCTCAGTAACGCTGAAGGGTTCGAAGGAACTGGGATTGGGTTGTTGCCTTCCACTGTCCTCTTTGCTCATAGAAGATCTAGGGCAACTCTAACCGATCCCTACTAACCTGTTAGAGGAGTAAAAACCCGGTTTTACTCCTCTAACCGGGACCTAGCAGATCCCCAATACCCCATAGTGGAGGAATAATTATCCTCAATACCCCTGCTACCATGCCCGTGGTTCGTCTTTAAGCGGCGCGTCCTCAAGCTGCCGCCCCGCCGATGTGTCCCCCGCCCGGCACATTGCCGACTTACCTCAGAGTCCACCAGCGAACGTGGGGGATGTGGGTGGCGCTGATCACCGACCAGGAGAACCACAACCGGAAGTGGATCGGGTTGTTCCACATGGTGGAGCTCGCCGCCATGGAATATGAATGGTAGGTGTGGTTCCATGACGCGGAGGCTCGTCTCAACTTCCCGTGGGGGACGACTCCCACCCACCTCGTCCCGCCGCCATCGGGGGTGGTGGATGCGGCGACGGCTCTGGAGGACGGGGAGGCGCGGGAGCGCAACGGGACGGAGGCCTCCGATGAGGAGCACATGGAGGACCTCTGCTGCCAGTATCTCAAGCTCGTGGAGGCGGAGCGGGCGGGCGATGGGGAGATCATTGCCATCCCCGATGACGAGGAGCAAGGCAGCAACGACGGTGGCAAGGAGGAGATGGAGTTCGACGTTGAGGAGTGGCGGTGCATCTTCCCCGACTCCGGAGAGGACGACACCGACCCGGACCCAATGGGCAGTGGAATGTTGAGGCAAGATTGGCTCGACCTCTACCATAGCGATGATGATGATGATGATGATGATGAGTAGTTTAGTTTAGGGTTTAAGTTTAAATTTCGGTTGTCAAGACAATGTGTTTGGCTAGGTTGAACTTATGCAAATTTCGGTTGAAACTAGGTTGAACTTTGCAAATTTGGTTTTTACTCCGTTAAATTTAGGAGTTCGGCTAGGTCCGACCAAACTGAGTAAAAATACTCCACTAAGCTTGGGTCGGCCAGATCCTCCTCTATTTTTTAAGGGATCGGTTAGAGTTGCCCTTACAATGGAAGAGTTACACTCAGCATTCAAAATACCAAGTTGGACTTGTGTTGACTACTGAATTGACTACCTACCAACAAATCATTCCAAAATAAACATATTCAAGATTACAACAGCAAACACTTAAAATGAAAAACAACTACAGGTTCTTTTATCAAAAACTATAATCAGTAAGAAAGGCCTGCTATTTTAGTCACAAAAATTTCAGATACAAACACTTGAGATTTACATTTTCGTAAAATACACTCAAGGTACTTGGTGTGGCAGATGTTGTCGCCCTATTAACAACCTCTACTGCTAAACTTGTTTCCAAAGAGCAAAGGTGCATGTACCAATTGATTTAGGTAGTTCATTTAATCATAGGAAGACCTGTTAGAGCAAACGTTTGATATTTGTATCAACTGTCCTCGTACGCATGACCTCTGCTAAAATGATAAGCATGACAGACCTGACCCTTGACACTAGCTAGCAACTGCTCTTTCATAGCCCTATCTTCAGGTGATAGGTGGGCTTAATGTTTATTTGACTTAAATGTGTGGCTAAATAGCTGAGCACAATAGCAGGGAGGGGAAAATAGATGTACAAATCAAATGATAGAAAAAGGGAAGAGTGATGCGACAATTAGAAGTTTACAACTACTCGGGGAAATTAGAACTACTCCAGAGGTGGTAAAGAATACATTAAAATAGTAGTACACAACTGCACCACTACTGGAATCGCACCCTATGCCGACGGCCAGGGCCGTCGGCATATCCCTGACTTGCCGTCGGGACAGGCCTATGCCGACGGCGGCCGTCGGCATAGGGCCGTCGGCAACGTATCCGTCGGCGTAGCCCGGATGACCGTCGGCATAGACCCTATCCCGACGGTGGCCGTACATCTATGCCGACGGCACTGGCCGTCGGCAACGCCATCGCCTAACGGCGGTTGCCGTCAACTGCTGAGCAACGGCGGCTCGCCACGTGGCGTGTCTATGCCGACGGCCTGGCCGTCGGCTTCGTTTAGAACTATGCCGACGGCCCCGTCGGCGTAGGTTGATGTGTGCCGACGGCTTTTCTACGCCTACGGCCTTTCCGCGGCCGTCGGCATAGGTCCATAGATGCCGACGGGGGCCGTCGGCATAGATTTCGCCGTCGGCAACCCCAGTTTTTCTGGTAGTGCACACCTTCGAGAGTATGCATACTAAGTTTTAGTTCAAAAAAACGCTATTTCAAGATTTGTGTTATGCAGATTATGTTACTCACGAGTTACAGATATAACAAGATGCTAACCTTGCTGTGAGCAGCAGAACCACCATACTGTATGGTTAATGTATCACCCATCTTTCATAGAAATCCATCAGATCATCGGCCAAAGGAGCACGCTGTTCAATTTTAGGTTCTTCAGTGACCTTCAAAACTTGAAGTTGACGCCCTAAAGAAGCTAATCCATATGCAAACTGCACAACATTTGTGTGGTCTAAGCAGTCTATGCAGTTTTTCCTGAGGACACCCTTCTGTAGTAAAAGAGGTACCATTGTAGCTGCGCAGAAATCATCATTGCTTTTGATGTTACATGACTTGGTAACACCCCCTTGTCCACTGTGAAACATGTTAAATATTACCATAGTACTGCCAGCAGCAAGCCAGCAGGATGTCCATTATCTGCACATTAGGTTATTTGTTTCCTTTGGGTTAGTAGTTTCCATTTATCTGCACTAGATTACATATTAGTTTTAGATATATGCATTTCAAAATCAGTTCCTATAGGAAGGGTGTGGAAGCTATCTTTCAGTTTAAGCAATGGAATAGCTAAGTCTTCTAGTAAGCAAGTCCCTGACAATCGTCTCTTCTCTGGCCAGCTGTAATACATCTTTTCATCTCCAAATCAGTGCTCTCGTTTCACATGGCCATGTTCTCCTCTCATATGAATGTTTACCCCGAACTAACACTGACCACATATATTAATGAAATATTATTTTAATGCAAATAACATCGGATGGTTTTTTCTGTGTCAAATCTATACAGCAATGTAGTCCAAACATTAAGAAAACATTGTATTTTATTTGCTGGAGGGGCTCATTTGATGGATTTGCTAGGTTGAACTTATAGATTCTTAAGCAATTGCCTCTTCCTAAGTAGGTATACAAATTCACAATAGCTACATGTCAGTCGATTGAATTTCGAAGTTGGGGTCAGTCGATTTTGGTCGAAGGGAGAAACAGCCAGAGGTGAGGAAGAAACTCGCCGGAGGGGAGGAAGAAGCTCACTGGGCAGGCTACTTCAGTATCTATCTTATGTTTTAGGGTGGGGGCGGTAGTGGACGGCGGTGGTTTGGGGCTTCGCCGCAGAAAAAACCTCGGCACAGGGGGGGGGGGGGGCTAGAGGGATGGCCGGGGCGGCGGAAGACCGGCGGTGGGGGTGGTTCCGGCTTCCGGGGAGGGCGGGGCGGTGCAGGAGCGCCGCGGCCGCGGGCGGCGTGGGCCGGCGGTCGGTGGTGGCAGCTCGGGGAAAGATCGGGTGAGAAGAAGAGAAACGAGGTGGAAGATGATGCCCTGGACGTTGGATATTGATTCGACGGTTGAGATTGAAAGCTAGAAATCTGACTGACTACTTCAAAATTTTCAGTCGACTGTTTTGTAGCCACTCCAATACAGATTACCTTATAGCATCCAAAGGTTTTGATGATGTAGTTATCTCACAATGGACGAGGTCCGTTAGTTCCATCCAACACATCTGATGCTACCTTGTTTCACAGTCCAAGCACATTGCTGCCTTCCCTGTAGATTAATATATCATAAGTATGTACTTCACGCATAACCAACGGTTCTTACAGGGGCAAGCTCAGATCAGATAGAGTATCCTCTCCGAATACAATAGATTAATTGGGAAAGCTTACTGAGATCCACGTGTAAAAAGTTACGACGTTTATCATCTGGTAAGTGGTAACCCCTTATTTATGTAATGGATAGCCTTTGCATATTCTGTACGGATCGCAAAGATTCACGAGGCTTCTTCTCACGACTCTGAGAGATATACATGCAATCCAAAAGAGAGTATTCAGAAAGGATACCAAAAGGCTATCAAGCTGACCAATCAATAGATGTAAATTACGCTAAACAATTACACTCATCTTGATTAGGTTTACGATGACTAGGGTTCCCGTATCTAAGAACAAGGTTTTCAAAATGAAGGCAGGTGGGTTTGTAGTCCACAACTGATTTTACTGTAGATAGCAATGATTATCAGAGGTGTCTTCAGATCTGCAAATACATAACAGACTAAAGGTACATAACTTATACGTGTTTCTGGCCTAATATTAAGTCTTGAAGTTTCCTGAAATCAGACAAGAGGTATTGATCCTCTAAATTATTCTTCTAATTCTTGCTTGCTTTATTCCTCACAGGGGGCCCTCTTTATATAGAGACCTAACAATCCGATCTGAGTAACAAATTGTGGATCTTATCCGTAGTTGAGTTAAGGCCCAAGCTAAGAGATATATTCGTATTTTGAATGATAAACTTTCTAATTGAGAGATCAATGGGCTCCTCTCCTAACTTGTTGCTCGGCGGGTCATATACTAGACGTACATAACATTATCAGTGTTACGAAGGCAACTTGATTGTGGTATTCCATGTACATACATAGCTATGATAATTGTTGCTGATAGCCAATCTTTGTTACTGCTATGCATGTGAATCATCTGTGGTGATACTTCCTTTGATTATGTTCTCATATATACCTAGCAAACGTTAAGGAGTATATCTCAAATGCTCACTGAAGACTGAACTGTACCAGATTGCTGTCTGCAAGTTAACATTACCTCCTTTGCTTGTTCTTCAGATTTGAAAGAGCGAATTTCGAAACAAAAGCAAGAGGAGGAGAGGAAGGGTGAACACAAAGAAAAGAAGTGAAGAAGGTAATACAACAGTCTGTTTATATTACTGCCTGCGCTTACTATCAGTTTTCCGTTCCACATGAGACTTGCTGTCAACGGTACAATGGGCTGTTGAAAATCAGTAAAATTCATAATGACTGGATATAAAATGGTTTCAGGAAGCGCAGGCTGGCCAGAGTGAACCTGAGGACATTGACCCTGATGTTGCTGCCATATTATGGGTTTCGGAGGGTTTGGCATGTGGAAGAACTGAATGCTACTTTAGGTGAACTGTCTGTCTGTCTGTCTGAACTTTATCTTTCTGTCCTTCGTCCGCGTGTATCTGATCTTGCCTGGATCTCAAGATAGCGCCAGAGGAAACTCTATGATGCATGCTGCAGGGTGAGGTTTTTGAAACAAAATGACTGTAAGCTTAATGTTGGAACGTAAACTGAAGGTTTACATTGTAGTAAGTTGGCGATCATCTGAGAAACATTTCATCTTTGAGAAATTTGGATAACTGTCGCACACATGTTGCATCAGCTTCTATGAAACAATTGGCGGTTGCTTGTTTATTCTACTCTTGCCGTTTGGAAGCAAATCATTCCTAGTAACTACTCCCTTCGTTCCTAAATATTTGTTTTTCTAGAGATTTCAACAAGTGACTACATACGGAGCAAAATGAGTGAATCTACACTCTAAAATATGTATATATACATCCGTATATGGTAGTCCATTTGAAATATCTAAAAAGACAAATATTTAGGAACGGAAGGAGTAAATAGCATATGCATTATAGTTAATTCTAAGATATTTTGTGGATCTCTGTAATGTCTGGGCAAGCAATGCTTGGTGAGTGTTGTAAGCCAAAACGTTTCATCTTTGGTAATGTCTGGGCAATTAATCCTTTGATAAACATTTCATCTTTTTCTCCAACGAGGCCAAACATTCGGATCAACTACCGTACTGCAAATACTCTACTTTTATTTAACGGAACAGTTGTCCAGTCAATTTCATGATTTAACACTCATCTCAGGACTTAAACATGATTTCTACTCTTATAAAAAACCGAGTTGGTGATGATGGTGTGCCTGCCATCCAACAATATAGACCGTCCGATCTATATCTGACGGATAAAAAGCAAACTATGGCCATTTGCAAAAAGATACCCGCACCCCTCTTCATATTTGCAGATAAGGCATTCCCTCGTTCATCTTCGTCTCCCACGAAATAAACAGCTCGTATAAATACATCTTGATGTTCCATACGACGCATGGGCCTCTTGCTAGTTAAAGAAGAAAGTTAAGTTAATTGACCCTTCACATACTGGGGCAGCTGCCGGTGGTGCACAGGGATCATACGGGATGGCTGCAGAAGAGTATGCGCGTTGCGCCGTTGTTTTGGTCCGTTCCGATGTAAATGGACATAGTGGACCATTTGGGTCGCCGCGTTGGAGTTGCTCTAATCATTTGTAGGTTCAAATTATCTGTCCTTTTTCACTGTTTTTCTAACAAGATACTGCTCTGAACACACATTGCAAGTATTACGCCAGACTTCATTAATCGAGCCACTGCAACCCGAGTAGGTTATTTTTGAATTATCTGAAAATTCATGCTATCATTAGTCATATAGAATTTAACCAAAACCTTCCAATCGATCTCAAGACATGTAAACTAAGCAAGTCCATTGTTTCACTCTCGAAATAGGCTTTCGCCCCGCTTAATAAATAAAGCAACGGTCCATACAATTCAAGTTCAACAGCACTCGACATACAACGGCTGGGGCCACAACATAATCAAGCCCAAGAAAGCATAAAAGAAATAGAAAAAAAAGCCACCTAGTGGCGGCCGCGTAGCGGCACTACGAGGGTGATAGTCGACGCGCCGAAGCCAGAAGCGCATCCATCATCAAGCCAAGTCAGTCGCGATCACGCTGCCTCGAGAGCGGGTGCCGGTGCTGCAGGAAAGCAAGGAATTTGAAGAAGGAGTCATACGCCTTCCTCAGAAAAACCTTCTCTATCACCATCTTATTCCTAGTCGTCCAAAGAGTCCACGACATCGGTGCAAAAATAAGCCAAAATAGGCGGCGATGACGTGACGGCTGTAAAGCTCTATGCTGGAGAAACTCAGCGAGATTTAGGGCCTCCCATTCAGGCCCCAACGCCTCGCGGACATACGTCAGAGTACCCTCGTCGAGGTACACGAGAAGAGGATATGTGTCCCGGTCTCTGGTACCGCATAGAGAGGGCATAGACCATCACCAGGTCCGCTCCGCTTAAGTACCTCTGTCCCCGAGGGGAGGCGATCCTGTAGTAATTGCCAAACAAAGATCTTAGTCTTTAAGGGGACGGGGGCTTTCCATAATGGGGATAGTAAAGGAGTGGCCTGTGACGGGCAAAGGGCATGGTATACCGTGCTCACAGAAAACTTCGCCGTCAACGCGTTATTCTCGGCTTGTCCAAAGGTGCGACGAAACCCACAGTACTTGCAAGCTCACAACAAGCATAAACATAATGACAAACAATATCATGATAATTAACCAAGTGAATCATTATTGCAAAATCATACTAGAAATGCAGTGATCATGATCTCGTGACTGAAGTCCATCAGACTTACTTACCAAACGGTGATCTTTCTCGGATCACAAGCGGACCAACATCTTGGCCTTTAATCGGGTTACCTCGTAACCGAACGGTGATCTTTCTCGGATCACAAACCGACCAACAACTTGGTCCTTAATCGGGTTACCTCGTAACCAAACGGTGATATTTCTCGGATCACAGACGGACCAACAACTTGGTCTCCATCAACCAACTGGTTTCTCAACCATCCTCTTTCCAACAGTGCAAAGTTATTATCTTAGTGTGCAAAATTATTTAAACTTTGACCCATGGTGTGACCTACTTTCGAGCGTGTCCGTAACCGTGGACTCGGCTATCGATAGATTAAATACACTCTGCAGAGGTAGCGCACTGTACCCACACCACGAAACCCATGGCCTCGCACTCCCATTCGGGTGGACCAACGACATTCCGACAGAACCCCTCCATTGCCATGACACTCTCCCGGCCACTCTGACTCACCACTGGGCTAAGTCCTGGGTGGCCCCGTGTCTACCAAAGACACCAACGGCCACCGTCGTGGCAAACGACCACCATCGTGGCAAAACATAAACGGTCCCAAACGGGGACAAGGTACCATAACAACAATGGGCACACAAGGTTATGTCTGCTTACCGGGCCAGGGTAACGCACGCCCATAACCTTCCCTCGTTGGAGGCACCGACTAGAGGCATGACAACAAACCGAATAAAGGTCTTCCCACAAAGGCAAATGTGGTTGCACTGGGAAAAACTCGATTCAGTGGCACCATGACCCGATCAACGATATGTTCAAGTTGAGTCATTATCAGGTTCAACTTAAAGTAAAAGTAATCGGTGTCATGATATGCTATGCAAATGCAATCATAAAGCATGCATCACTTATCATTTGTCAACAATAACATGTCAACTATATCAAGCACTAACCATACATACCGGAAACTCATAACACTTTTCTGGTTATGATTATTCAGCAAACTAACCATGACAATACCTTAGCATAATTCTTTTCTCACTCAATAAAATATTAAGCCAACTAATTCTTTTCATAAAAAATTACTTCTTCATAATCAAATATAACTTCTAGTGACTTAAACTAACTTAGTTAGCCTTAATCTTTTGTAATAAACATAGCAACACAAACAAGCATTCAACAGAATAAATGTATATTTATTTTAGTGATTTAAATGCATGAACTAAATTATTCATTCAAGTAGAGAAAATCATAAATATTGTAATGGCACCATGAAAATGTTGTTGTGGCTTTCCTTAGTGCAGGTTAGGTTCACACTCCTCCTGGTGATCCTCAAGACAAGCTTGACCTTCTGAAAACAATTATAAACATAAAAAGAAAACATCAATAAACACTCTGAAATTCACCAGAAAATCTAGACAGCAGAGAAAAATCTCATTTTTTGTGTGCTGCTAGACATTTTCATAAAGAACACAATGCAAAAAGAACCAATTCATTTGGACTTATGGTTAAAGAGTTGTGGCTGTTTAAAGCTCTCTGGTTAAATTTAAATTTGATTTAAATAAAAACAGATCTGGGGGGGTGACGTCGAAGACGTAAACCCGTGGGCGCCCATTACGTGCACCGCCGGGCGCGGCAGGCGGTGACAGCGGCCCCGCTAGTCAGGTGAGAGGGAGGGGGAGAAGGAAACAGAGCACGGCGGGGCTCCGCCGGAGCACACGCCGGCGAGGAGGGCATCTTGGCCCGAGCTAGAGGGATAGATCGAAGGAGAAGACTGAGGCGCACCTGCCAGCACCCGTAGATTAGCTAGGGGCGATCGGACGCGTCGGAAAGGACCTCTCGAGTGGCGGCAGAGAGTGGAGGTCACCGGAGTTGGGGATGACGGCGACCAGAGGCTGCACCGGTGGTTCCAACCAGGTCGGACGGCACCACTGAAGCATGGCGGACGCTCTGGAAGAGTGGCCCGAGCCTGGGAGGGGCTGGAGCTGTGGAGACGACCCGAGGGGATCGTCGGCGAGCTCGAGCTCGGGGACGGCTGCCCGAGACCTGCCCGGCCGGGCTACGGCTTCCTACGGTCTTGTGGAGTGTGTGTGGTGAGTTGGTGATGTTCGAGAGGGCTGGGGAGGACTGCATTTATAGGCGAGCGAGAGGAGGGGATTGGGCTCCGCCGGAGGACACCTGGACACGGCGCCCTGCGACGAACGACATTAGTGAGCGAGGGGGAAGGCGACGCAGCTCACGCGGGCACTATGGGTGGGCGGTGACAAGCACATGATTGAGGTGGGGGGGTGGCGGCGAACACGGTCTGTGACACCTGCTGTCGGTTGGCGGACCCGGCGCCGTGCTCGCTGCGAAGTTCCGACGTCGGCGAGCGCCAGGAGGGAGTTAAGGGAGTAGAGATGGGGATGGTGGCGAGGTTTGGCAAGGTGCGGCAGTCTGAGAAGCGAGCACGCGACGCACAGAGCGCTCAGCGGCACCGAGAGCGCGTCGGTTAGCCGGCTGGCAGCATGCACACGCGTGGTCACCGCGTGCACTTTGGCATAGCACCACGGCTGGCCCCAATTTTATGTCTGGCGTATAGTCCTTAGTGTTTAGGGTTGAGCCAATGCTTCGAGTCGAGCTCAGGTGTTGTAAGATTGAGTGTTACTTCATGGTAAGTTTCTGGACAGTAACTTTGAGAGTTAACTGTGGCCAATCTACTGGGAGTTGGGAGCTGAGCATTGGAGGTTAGCAATCATCTAGGAAGGTAGTGATGCACAAGAAATTTCAGCAGCATTGGAGCAAGTAAAATGGGATTTGTTGTAGAAACTACCATTTCTGTCCAGAACAGAAAATATTTTCTATAGCAAAAATATTCCAAAAAGTGATGCAATATTTTTGCTCAGGAAGGTTCCCTAGTGTCCAAAGAATATTTGGGAATTTTCTCAGATTTTTGTGGGCAAGAAAAATTGGGGTTGCTTTGGAGCACAAGTGGCTGGTTAGGGTTTTAGAGGAGAAAATGAATATTTTTCATTTAAGAAAAATATTCATAATATTATTTTGAGGTTGACGAGAGAAGAAATGATGGCTAGAAAGAGAAATGAGTTACTTGGGTGAAAGTCAAGGTGGTGCCCAAGTGTTTAAGTCCAACTGAAGTGTTTCAAAACTCCAAATTCAAATCAAAAACCAAATAAAAATCAGAAAAGAAGAGAGGGAAAAAACCAGGCTGTCACAAACCTCCCCCACTTAGGATGAATCTCGTATTCGAGATTCGGTTGCTCGGGAAAACAATTCTGGATAGTTTGCCTTTATAAACTCTTCCCGTTCCCAAGTTGCTTCTTCCTCTGTGTGATGCTCTCACTGAACCTTGAATTTTTTTTTCTCGTTTTACTACGAGTGACCCTTTCCACCTCATCCTAAATCCTGAGCGGTCTCTCTTCATACGTTAAATCCTTAGCCAACTCTATTTCTGCCATAGCAGTCTTTTTCTCGGGCGGTGATATACATCGTCTCAACTGGGAGACATGGAACACATTGTGCACTTCGAAGAATTCTGGGGCCAGTTCCAACTGATATCACTACAAAAAAACACATCCGTGACATTTTGGGCCGAACGAATTTTTTTTATGTCATACTTATGACACTTCTATGATGATACTTGACAAAACCCGGTATCATCATAGATGTGGTGGGCTCCTACTTCTATGACAAAAAATCATGACAGAAAATGGGCTTTTCATCCTGGGCGGGCCGGTAATGCAGCTGCATGACATTCTTTTGGCCGTCCTGACGGAAAAAACCGTGGTAGAAGCGAGGGCGAGGAAAATTTTGAGGAGTTCTCGGTTACGGTGGGTGGCCGGGGGCCGAGCGATGCGTGTTTCTCTCGTACACGTACCCTCGTGTGTGCGAGGCGTTGGGCTCTAACTGAACCCGGGCGAAGCATTGGGCTATAACTGAACCCGAGCGATTGCACTGTAGGCTACACGTTACTGAACCTGAGCGATCAGTTGATGGCTGTTAACTGAACCCGATCGAGCGATTGCTTTGCTACTGCTGCTAACTGAAGCCGATCGATGCTGCCTCAGGATGAACAGTGAGTGTTGTTGTGGGGGTTTGGATGAATAGTTCCCGGTGGGGGTGGATGAATAGGACCCCGTGGTGTTGCCTCTGGATGAACATGATCCCGATCGGTCGAGCCGGTTGGGGCTGGATGAATAGGACCCCGTGGAGGGCTGGATGAACAGGACCACCCCGTGGAGGGCTAGATGAACAGTAGATGGTGGTGGGCTGGATGAACAGTAGCCCGTGGAGGGGAGGTTGAACAGGAGCCCGTGGAGAGGGCTGGTTGAATAGTAGCCGGTGGAGTAGCGCGCGGCAGAGGCTGGATGAACAGGTGCCCGTGGATGAACAGTCGCAGGTGTAGGCTGGAGGAGGTCGACGGTGGATGAGCGATGGCCCGTGGAGGTGGAGGGTCGACGGTGGAGATGAACAGTATCCCGTGGAGTACCGTTGTGCGGTACGCCACAGCCCTCCCGATGAACAGGACCCCGTTTCGACCGTAGCGCTCCAACACAAGTCCGTTTCCTCCGTTTTGCGGTACGCCACACCCCTCCCGATGAACATGACCCCCATTTCGACCGTAGTGCTCCAACACAAGTCTGTTTCCTCCGTTTTGCGGTACGCCACACCCCTCCCGATCAATAGGACCCCGTTTCGACCGTCGGAGGTCCAACACAAGTCCGTTTCCTCTATTTTGCGGTAAGCCAGACCCCTCCCGATGAACAGGATCCGGTTTCGAACGTGGTCGGTCGAACACAAGGCCGTTTCCTCCGTTCTGCGGTATGCCAGGCCTCGTTTCCATCGACTGTTCCGTCCAAGCCCTCCCGATGAACACGACGACGCATTCCGTTCCGACCCAGCCGGTTGGCTCCCCATGAACATGACGACGAGGCTGTTTCTCCATTCCGACCCAGCCATGTACACGAGCCCTGGCCGTACGTATGCACGAGTAGGCGTTCGAGACCCTGCCCGTATGTACGTACGTGGCCGTATTTTCTTTCTTGCACACTGGTCGCTGTACGTACGTGTACATGCTACGTGCGCGCCTCTACTACGACACGTGCGCGCCTCTACATCGACCAGTATGTACGTACACGTTCGCGACCAGAATGACAATGCTACGTACGCTTCGACCAGGTGGGTCCCGACTGTCAGGCACTTCCTTGCGTGCGAAGATGTAGCCAGTGGGTCACAGCAGTCAGGGGGGCGAATCGTTTTTTTGCCCGAACGCACTTCCTTGCGTGCGAAGATGTAGCTGGTGGGTCCCAGCAGTCAGGGGGGAAACATTTTTTTTCACGAAATACGGTGGCCCGTCCGGTGGGTCCCTGCTGTTAGGTGGAGGAATAATTATTTTACGCGTAATAAGGAGGCACTTCCTTGCGGCTGCCGTGGACACCGCTGTCAGCCTCTCCACGTACAGTACTCTTCCGATGGAAGTCGGTCGTTGACCACATTGACCACGCCGCACCGAGAGTACCACGGCGGTGGACGACGACGAGGCCTAGGAAGGGGACGACGCAGAGCCGGGGAAGACGCGGCAGTGGATACCCACACGGAGAGGAGTACAAGGGTTCACTGGTTCGGCTGCGGTATGAGGCTGCCGTCGCCGCAGAATAACAGGGGGTCTGGGTGAGTGGAGGGATGGCTTGGCCAGCGGTGGGAGTAGTAGGGGGCGGTGAGGCCTCCGCGGCAGCACAGCCGGCCACGAGAGGCAGGAGCAGGCGGCACAACCGACGCTACTTTGGGCTGCTGGAGCAAGAAGACCAGAGGTTGAAGAAGCACGACGGCGGTTGGATGGACATCGTACGGTCACTGCAGCTAGAATCGTTTATATTGACTAAGTTGACAAATCCCTTGATACGCGTCAACTTAGTAGGCCAACAGGTCAGCTTCCGAAACGGTTCACCCAAGATGTTAGGGGGAGGAACCATTTTTTGGGCGGGTGAAGTTAGAATATCCGAGATTGAAGAAGAAGCACGGCATCCGTTGGATGGACATTCAACGGCCACAGCTGCTACAACCGTGTGTTGACTATAAGTTGACAAAGCCTTGCATACGCGTCAACTCTCCTTTTTCTAGGGGACGCGTCAACTTAGTAAGAATGTGCAGCCAATTTTTGAATTCTAATAGAATTTACTACAGCCCATTTACAGTTTGTTAAAAGTACAACCCATTTCAACCAACCGTTCAAAACAGAATTCAATAAAATTTCCCATATTTTGATGGGATCCAAAATATTTTTATTCCAAAATTTCTAGTCAGATTAAATACAATTTCAATATAAATTTATATTACTAAAAATCCAACGAAACATTGCGCTCGCAACAATTAATGAAATTAAAAATTTAAATATCCAAAAATAATATTTTATAAAGTAATTACGTGTTTGGTGCATTTTTTATAGTTACTCCCTAGTTTTTATAATTACATCCCATTTATTATTTCTTAAAGCCCATTTTCTTGTTAAGCCTAATGCATCCCTCCTAGGAAAGATTTGCAACCCAGCGGGGCGGAGAATAACAACTTGACCTTGCCTGGGTATTCCTAAAAAAAGTATAGCTGGGCTAGCCATTTTCAGCTTGAAAAAAATTAATATCTTGGCTGGATATCTGGCCTGGGCTAGACGGGCCACAACCCGCCCAGTTAATAGCTGCAGTGATGTTTTCGTTGTTGTTCAGAGGAGAAAGATTAATATCTGGGCTAAACATCGCTCAAGAAAAACTCTGCAGTGCTCACACCTCAAAAACACAAATACTGTTCGAGTTGCTTGGTCCCAGCTGTCGGCCGCTTCTTGTGCAATTCTCTCGTTTATTGACTACATAGGTAGACAATGGTGTTGGACCGTGATGTCAGGAAACCAGGAGGAAGCAAAAAAAATATAGTTTTATATACTAATAAGGAGGCACTTGCGTACATGCGGCTATGGCCCTGGTGGGTCCCCACTGTCCTCCTCTCCAAGTAAAGGCATCTCCTCATCCTCATGTCCGTTGACCATGTTGACAACGCGAGACGGCGGCGCCACGACGAGTGCAACAACTCGAAGGACGACGGAGAGGGCCTCGCGGGCCCTATGGATGGTCTGATGCAGCGCCCGCTGCTCATTCGGGAAGCCAGGATCATAGGGCCACATGTCCGCGACGGCATTGTCGTTCGCTTGTTCACCGGTGCTTGTTGAGGAGATGGAGGTTGCAGCACAGGTCCTCCTGCGCTGGTAGCTCTTCCGCCATTAGGGCGTCGAAGTGCGGCCGCACCTGCTCTATGGTGAACACGGCATGAACCGGCTTGGACAGTGGCGCCGGCTCCTGGTCGGAAGCTACGTCCATCGTCTGATTGTCGTCGCTCAGCTCGGCGAGCTAGCTGGCGAGCCAGCATGTCCGGCTGCTGGACCGACCCACTGCCAAGCATGAGTCTGACTGCCCTGGCCCACCCAGACCGCCTCCCTCGCTCGCGTGTGCTTTCCGCCCGAAACGGTCAGCGCCGCCCGCCCCGCTTCCCGGTGCAAGAAATTGCTCCGCCTTCAAACGACACAAGTGCCGTCCGTCCGTCCTTCTGTCGCCCACATTAATTATATGCGGTTGCCGAGGCGGCTAATCCGGCACCACGCGTCCGTCCCTCTGCCGCCCACCATGGCCGCAGTCATCCGCATCCATTCCCTTTCTCCTGTCCACACTACTACTGCCCACCATGGCTTCCTCACTGAGGGAGTTCCGGACTAGGGGGTGTCCGGATAGCCGAACTATCATCGTCGGCCGGACTCCAAGACTATGAAGATACCAGATTGAAGACTTCGTCCCGTGTCCAGATGGGACTTTCCTTGGCGTGGAAGGCAAGCTTGGCGATACGGATATGTAGATCTCCTACCTTTGTAACCGACTTTGTGAAACCCTAACCCTATCCGATGTCTATATAAACCGGAGGGTTTTAGTCCGTATGACGAACAACAATCATTCCATAGGCTAGCTTCTAGGGTTTAGCCTCTTTGATCTCGTGGTAGATCTACTCTTGTAACACATATCATCAATATTAATCAAGTAGGACGTAGGGTTTTACCTCCATCAAGAGGGCCCGAACCTGGGTAAAACATCGTGTCCCTTGTCTCCTGTTACCATCCGCCTAGACGCGATTCGGGACCCCCTACCCGAGATCCGCCGGTTTGACACCGACATTGGTGCTTTCGGTGAGAGTTCCTACTGTCGTCGCTATCGGGTAGGATGCCTCATCTCGTCTTTAAAGGCGATACTATCACCAAAGGAGCCTTGGCCGCTGGCGACTCTTGACTAGGTGGATTTCTTATGACCGCCAGCCCGGCCACCGCGCCGACGATGACCTCTCGAGTCGTCGGAACCAATCTCCAGGTTAGTTCGGAATTTGCCGAACAGTTAGATCCGATCGAGCTCTCCTCCATAAACGAGCTCTTGGATCGCATCACCGCCCTGGGAGTCGCCACAGACTACGACCGGATCGGGCCTAAAACCGATCTGAGAGAGATCAACTCTCCCCAGGCTACCCATCATGTTGCTGTGATTGAGTAGCAATGCGGCGATTCTTCTTGTATCTTAAGGACTAGTTACATCCGGATTCCCGATCCCTCCATGCCGGATTCCCGCAGAGGGACGGATGTAGATCAAGCCCTGAACTTAAAGTCGGTGCGGTTGGACTCATTGGATAACACTCAAAAATCCAAACTTCCAAGTTCAGAAACTTCTCGGCGCTTGAGTCCTAAATTGGACGGGGTTCCGGATCTAGTTCCACCCGCCCACCCAAACATTAGCGATCTCTCTCGAATTCGGCAAGAGCCCGCTGAAACAGTAAATCATTACTGGGCCAGATTCCTCCTGGTTATGAACAGGATAAAGGACTGCCGAGAGGAGGATGCAATCCCGATCTGCAATAATTGCACGGACGAGGGAATCCTAAACGCCATAAGTCGTCGCGAAATTACACGCTTTACTGACTTGGTGACAATAGTACAAAAGTACTGTGCGATGGAGAGCGCCTGGAAAACCGAAAGTAAATTTTGGGATAATCCGGCCCCGAATACATCCCTAGTCCGAAACAAAAGGGTGCATCATTATCAATCACCCGGGTTGAATACCAAAAAACCAAAAACCCCTAAAGGGTACGGAACCATACTGGAGGGTTGGCTCAACGGACCCTGCAAAATCCACAGTACGGAGGGCGCCACTCCAACTCACAACCTTCGAGCGGGTTGGATACTGCGGCAGGTGGCCAAAAGTGGCGTAGGCTTTTTATCCCCGGGCAACCAACCCAGCAGTACCAGTACGGTATTAACAGTCTTCGAGACTTTCACATCAAATAACATGCGGAAACGAACAATCCGCAACCTCGCCGAAGTCTACCAAGTAGCAACAACAAATCCATGGAGCGACACGGCTATCACCTTCAACGCCAAAGGATTTAACCTAAATTCCGAACAGCTAGAGCACCAGCCGCATTGGTCCTCAGTCCGATAGTGGACGGTTTTTGCCTTACTAAGGTACTCATGGATGGCGGCAGCGGGTTAAACCTCATCTATGAGGAAACTCTTCAAAAAATGGAAATTGACGGGGGCCGCATTGAGCGAAGCAGCACAACCTTCAGAGGGATAATCCCTAGTCGAGAAGTACGCTGCACAGGAAAAATCACACTACATGTAGTGTTCGGCTCACCGGACAATTACAGGCCCGAGGAGGTCACGTTTCAAGTGGCCCCATTCGGCAGCGGATATCACGCTTTGTTAGGGCGAGAGGCATTCACAATCTTCCAAGCTATACCCCATTACGGGTACATGAAGCTCAAAATGCCCGGACCCAATGGGATAATAACTCTTGCCAGTGATCCAGATACAGCACTCCACGCTGAAAATAAGACAGCCGCACTGGCCCTAGAGGCATTGTTCGAAGCCCTAGCGGCAGAGGAACTAACTACGCTACGCTCCATGGTGGATAGGGACGATGTGATACTCGATAAGAGGTCCAAGTCCACCTCTTTTAAACCAGCAGACGAAATAGTCAAATTTCAGGTCCATCCAACGGACCCCACAAAGACGGCCTCCATTGGGGCACAATTAAGTCCCGATGTCGAAGTCAAGACTACGAGAATTCCTTCGGAAAATTGGGACATTTTGCACTGGCACCCTTGAGACATGCCAGGAATCCCACGCAGTGGCGAGCACAGCCTAAATATCTTAAAAGGATTCAAGCCAGTCAAACAAGCTCTTGGCGATTTTCGAACCCAAAAGACAGGCAATGGGAGAGGAGCTAGCCAAACTCTTAGAAGCCGGATTCATCGGAGATATAAAACATCCGGACTGGCTAGCCAACTTAGTAATGGTACCAAAAAGGACAAATCCTGGCGCCTCTCGTCGATTTTAAAGACCTTAACAAGGCCTGTCCAAAGGACCCTTTCCCCTCCCTCGCATCGACCAAATCATCGATGCTACCGCAGGCACGATTCATTGTGCTTCCTCGACGCATACTCCGGATACCATCAAATCAAGATGGCGGAGAAAGATTAGGCCTCAACGGCATTCATTACTCCATATGGGCCATTACGCTTCAACACAATGCCCTTGGACTCGAAACACCGGCGCAACATATCAGCATGATTCAAACATGTCCGGCTACCGGATAGGCAAAACAGTAGAGGCATACGTAGACGATGTGGTCGTCAAGACCAAACACGTCGGAACTCTAGTAGAAGACTTGAGGGTGACATTCGGCAACCTCCGAGCATATGACATAAAGCTCAATCCGGAAAAATGCGTCTTCGGCGTACCGGCCGGAAAGCTCTTGGGCTTCATCGTATCCGGTAGAGGAATTGAAGCAAACCCGGCCAAAATACGAGCTCATCACAATTGGATATTCCAAAAGACCTCAAGCAGATACAAAAACTAACCGGATGCGTGGCGGCCTTAAGTCGCTTCATCTCCCGTTTGGGAGAAAAGGCTCGCCCTCTACCGCCTCCTCCGGTGCCGAACATTTCGAATGGACGGATGCCGCCACAGCCGGACTCGAAGAAATAAAGGCCATCATCGGCAACAAATCCAGTTCAGCGCGCCAACCTGGGCGAACCTATGTTATTATATATCGCAGCAACACATCAAGTTGTCAGCGCGGTACTCGTCGTTGAACGAGAAACAGAAGGGCATAAATTCCCTCTTCAAAAACCAGTGTACTACGTATCCACTGTTCTAACTCCATGCAAATCCCGTGTCACGCCCAATATGCGACCCTATCCAAAAGGACCCTGCCCGCCCCGGCCCGCGCCGGCCGTCGCGGCAGTCTTAGCAGGGGGCTGCCCCCGACCTGCCATGTCGCCGCAGTATGTGAGAACTTCGCCGAGCACGCCCGACGCCTCGCTCGGAAAAAGATGATCGGCCGATAGATCGAACCCTAGCGATCCTCGATCGGAAAACCACCGGTAAGTCGTCTGACGTGCATGGGGGTGTAGCCAAATTGGTGTGGGCCTCATACCCAGGTACAACAGGTCCGATTGGGTCTGGCTCACACAGAACCGGCCCAACTCCAGGCCCACAACGGTCCCACCAAGGATAGACCCGCATATTGAAACGCTTTTGCAAGGTGGATATCATTACATCAACATTACATAATAGATGGGGATACATACATAAGGCACAAATGCCACAAGAATACAACAACATCATATACAAGATCAACATCCGACTACGGATGAAACATAAACAGAAACTCAAGCGACATCCACCACCTTTAGCCCAGGATGCCGACCTAGAACCTATCCCCTGATCGAAGAAGAAGCAGAAGAACTCCAACACAAGTAAACATCGCTCTCATGTCATGATCATCGCAAAACCTGCACCTGCAACTGGTGGTGTAGTAAACTGTGAGCCACGAGGACTCAGCAATCCCATTACCATGGGTATCAAGACTAGCAAAGCTTAAAGGGAAAGGAAGGGGTAAACTGGTGAGGTTGCAGCAGCGACTAAGCATATATGGTGGCTAACATACGCAAATGAGAGCGAGAAGAGAAACAAAGGAACGGTCGTCAACTAGTAATGATCAAGAAGTGATCACGAACTCCTACTTACGTCGGACATAACCCAAAAACCGTGTTCTCCTCTCGATCAACCCGAAAAGAGACACTCACGGTTACGCTTTACGGTTGCTGTATTTTAGAAGAGTTTGCTTCAAGTTTACTACAACCGGATATTAACAAATTCCCATCTCGCCACATAACCGCGGGCACGGCTCTCGAAAGTTTAAACCCTGCAGGGGTGTCCCAACTTAGCCCATGATAAGCTCTCGCGATCAACGAAGGATATTCCTTCTCCCGGGAAGACCCGATCGGTCTAGGAATCTCGGCTACAAGACATTTCGACCACAATAAAACAAGACCAGCAAAGCCGCCCGGATGTGCCAACAAATCCCGATAGGAGTCGACGTACCTCGTTCTCGGGCACACCGGATGAGCCAGACGTCGGGTTGGCATAAACCCTGATTGCCAGGCGCGGACATCGCTTCGGTTTGGACCGCACGCGAAGGAGAACTGGCCGGGGGCTAAAATAAAGATGACCCTCGGGCTCCGGAAACCCAAGGGAAATAAAAGGGCATAGGTGAGGCAAATGGTAAAACCAATGTTGGGCCTTCTTTGGAGGAGTCTTATTCAAAGCGAACTGTCAAGGGGTCCCATAAATCACCCGACCGCGTTAGGGACGCAAAATCCGGGAACATAATACCGATATGACGGAAACTAGGGCGGCAAGGGTGGAACAAAACACCAGGCATAAGGCCGAGCCTTCCACCCTTTACCAAGTATATAGATGCATTAATAATATAAGATATATTGTGATATCTCAACAAGTAAACATGTTCCAACAAGGAACAACATCTCCATGTTCCAACAAGGAACAAACTTCATCTTCACCTGCAACTAGCAACGCTATAAGAGGGGCTGAGCAAAGCGGTAACATAGCCAAACAACGGTTTACTAGGAAGGGTGCAAAAGGTTAGAGGCTGACATGGCAATTTGGGAGGCTTGAGCAGCAAGTGATAGGTAACGCAGCATAGCGATAGAACGAAGCAACTAGCATAGCAATGATAGTAATGAGATCCAGGGTAGCGGTCATCTTGCCTGAAATCCTGCAAGGAAGAAGAACGAGTCCATGAAGAAGACGAACGGATGAAGCCGAACCAAGCGTAGACGAACGAATCCTCATGATCGCAACGAAACGGGAACTATCGAGAAGAAGCACACAACAAAGTAAACACACCATCATGAACAAGACATGATGCACAACAAGCATGATGCATGACAAAACTAGATGAGGCTACTCATGGCAAGAGATGATGCATACAAGAGCAACACATCAAAACAAGTTTAAATGAGGCCGGAACAACATATAACAATTCCGGTAAGTCCTCATATGCAAATTTCGAAATTTGTCCAGATCTGAATAAACCTTATGTTCAAGTTGTTATACAGCAAGTTAAGATGCACCAAGATGATATACACGAAATTCTAGTCAAGTTACATATAAAGTTCATTAAATTTGGAGCTACGGCCTAGAAGATATGAGCAAAACAAGATAAACATGGCATTGATGCAAGATGCATACAAACATCAAGCAAACACCTCAAAACAAGGATGCAACATGATAATATGAAGCTACATGCAAAATCAAGCAAGTTTCATATAGAGCACACTCAAAAGCAGACAACGGTTCAACACATACACATGAAACAAGTAATAGCAACAATCTGTCCAAAACAGCAACTAGGCATATTGCAAGCATTAAAACAACAAGCTACAGGACCTAAATATGAAAACAAAAGGCATGGACATGATTTACAGGTAAAGCATTACAAAACATGAACACTGAGCTATCTCCAGAAATCACTAGAACATGCTAAAAACACATGGCAAGATTGCAAATAATAACATTTCAGACTTTAGCAGAAAATAACATCAGGTTGCAATGTTTAGAGCTATTAAACAACATGTTACAGGAACTTAACATGGCAAACAAAGGCATTGCATGATCCTACTAAATGCATAGAACAAATGTCCCTTACTGACCATAAGCCAAAAGGATCAGAAAATATGATGGCACCCATGTAAACATGATAAGTTATATGACAGATTCATACATGGCAGGAACAACAATAAGTAGGCATGTTGGTGAGCTTGAACCACTCACGACAGAGCAATACATGGCATGGCAAGGCAACTCACAGTAAGAAGACATGGCATAGAAGCTATACATGGCAAGAACAACATCATAGCATACACGGATCAACTACAACAACCTTGGCAAAATTGAATAACATGTAAACAACCTGCCAGAAACATTTTATAGCAAAAGTAGAGCTTGATTGACTCAAGCTATTGCACTCCATAATTGCAACAAGGGCATGGATGGATAGATAATAACCATATGTTCAAAACATCCTTAATGAAGTATCTCAAAATATGCATGGATCTCTCGGTAGCATCAAGTTAACATGGCATAAAAATATCAGCGAGCAGGGCTGAAATCAGCAACATCATGAAGCCTAGTTTGCATGCTTGTGCTAGTCACCACAGAGATCACAAAAATACATGGCATACACCCCTGTAGAGATGGCATGGCATATTACAAAACACATGTAGGACTCAAGTCCATAGGGTGCACACATCAATCATGGCAAAAATGAAAAAAGTGCATGTTCTGTTAAGAAACAGAAACTAACATCACATAGCCCTATTTTAACAGCATTTAGGGCATCAAGATGAGCTCAAATAAAAATGATGCAATGAGTTGAAATGATCTACTTGCTGAGGCGAACAATTTGACATATTACACGCACGAAATAGAGCAATATGCAGAGAGTTATGGCATGATGAATATGGCATGATAATATTGAAACTTCAGGGACAGAAAAATAGACCTGGGGGGGGGGGGGGAGTCAACCTCTCGGCACGGATTTTGATGCAGCGCGGATCTCGCCGGAATCTTGCCGGAGACGGAGAGGAGGTGGCCGGAGCTCGGGGAGGACGCCGGAGGAGGACGGGCGGAGCGGGGCCGGATCCGGCCGGGAGGTTCGGAGGCGCCGGATTTAGGGCGGCGGGGCCGAGCTCACGGAGCCTGAGCCGGGAGAGGCCGAGGCGGGCGCGGCGGTCCGACGAGGGACGGCGGAGGCGGCGACTGCCCGGGCGGAGGCGCTGGCGGGGAGGCGCGGCAGTGAGCCGGGCGGGGGCGCCAAGGGACGGGAGGCGCTGGCGCCCGGGGCGAGGCAGGCGGAGGCGCGCTGGCGGCGGCGGCCGGCGCGATGCGCTGCAAGCGGAGCGGGCGGCGGGATCGGCCCAAGGGTGGATGGTTTCCGCGACGGGCGGCGGAGGGACGGCGGCGCCACGTGGCGCGGGCGATTGGTCCAGCGCTGGACGTGTCCGGCGCGGCGGAGCGGACACGTCGGCCAAGCGGGAGGTAGAAGGAGGCTAGGGTTTGGACTGCGGGGAATCGGAGGAGGTGTTTATATAGGTAGAGGGAGCTAGGAGAGTCCAAATGAGGTGCGGTTTTCGCCCACGCGATCGTGATCGAACGACCGAGAGCATGGAGAGGAGTTTGCTGGGTTTTGGGCCACTTTGAAAGGGGTGTTGGGCTGCAAAGAGAAGGAGGCTTTTGCGGTTACCCGGTTAACCGTTGGAGTACCAAACGAGCTCCAAATGACACGAAACTTGACAGGCGGTCTACCGGTGCTATACCAAGGCCGCTTGGCAAACCTCGGGCCATTCCGAGACCGTTTAACACCCGCACACGGAAAGAGGTAAAGGGGGAGCGCCGGGAGACATAGGAGTGCCGGATTGCAAAACGGATAACGGGGAAAATGCTCGGATGCATGAGACGAACACGTATGCAAAATGAAATGCACATGATGACATGATATGAAATGTAGATGATGACATGGAAAAGAGAGACACGCAAGCACATGACATGGCAAAGACAACGAATAACTGGCGGACACCTGGCGCATCGAATCCGGGGCGTTACAACACTCCTCCACTAACAAGAGATCTCGTCCCGAGATCTTAGGACCGAGACGGAAGGGAAAAGGAAGAGGTGAAACAAGAACTGAAGAGAAGAAGCAAAGAATCGAGAGCGCTCGCGAAAAGAGAGGAACGGCGAGAATGACGAGAATCAAAAGCTCACGGAATCACGATAGACTCTGAAAGCACTCGCTCTAACCGGAGTGGTTAGAATGAGAAAAGAAACGGAGAAGACTGAAAGGATTTAGGCAGCACTCCGGCTAAAAATGGAAGGATTAGAACATGAACTTGAGAGGATGGAATGATACTTGATGAAGACATGACACAAAACCTCCGGAAAGAATTGAAAAACTTGAATGAAAATAACGGATACGAATATGACAACTTGTGCCACGAATGGAACAGAAAGCAATCTTAGAAGAAAAGATTGAATGGAGTTGTTGAGAAAATCAACCACGAAAGAATAAGCTTGATGTGGACTTATGGAAAACATCTCAAAATCATAAGGTGATAACCGGCCACAAACGGAAATGATTAGATAGCTGAGAAGAACGAAGAAATGCAAAACTCCACTTCAAAAAAATACGGAGAATTAATTACACTTCGAGGTGCAAGAAGAAAAGATACTTGAACTCCGCCAACAAAATCTTGATGAACACTTGAAGAATGAATTAAATCATGACGAGCCACCGTGAAGAACTCCGGTAACTAAAGGATGATGAGATACAATTGAAGGATGGAAAGAATAAGGATTAAGTCTTGCGGTGATTTAGATGGAGCTTCACGACGATAATGCAGAAAACTTGGAACTCCGGAAAATAAAAGATGAAAACCCTTGGAGGTAGAATTTATTCCTCAAGAACAAACTCCGAAGAAAAAGATTAATCACTTTGATGAAATAAGAATAAGATTTATTGTATGCTTATCCTTCAACAATTTAAATTGATGACTAGCAATGGATTTAGCATACTACTTATTCTTCTTGAAAAAGGATTGAGAAGTGACATGTCGCAAACTTGAGAAGGTCTTCAAGAACCACCGGTAGGATTCGAAAGAACGAATGGATTAAAATGATAATCAAGGAAAAAGAATCTTGAACGAACCACCGTAAGAATTCGGAAATGACTGACGAAAGAGAATGAATCACCGGGAAGAATTAGAAGAACCAATAAGCAATAGGGGATTTAGATGCACAAGAATGAAGAGATAACAAGCTGATTAAAGAACACTTGAATGAAGCACCGGGATAATTAGAGAACGATAACTGGAATGATGTCCTCCGGTGAAACGGAAAATAAAATCAACTCCGGTTATACTCCGGATGGGTAAGAAAGAATATCTGACAAACGGAATAATTTGAGAGGGTAATATGAAGCTAGAACCACGAAACTTTGGGAGAACGGACAAGGTTTAAGAGGAACTCTTCTTCAATCTTCAAGGCTGAGAAAGACGACGAGAAACATCACCAAAATTGCTAAGGCACTCCGGGGAACGAAAAAGCGAAGAGGTTGAGCCAACAATGACAAGAATTTGAAATCGATCTTGGAAAAGGCATGTGACTGATGGAATTCATTCTTACGTCACACTTGAAAAGAATTGGGAATAACTCCGGGAAAATCTGAAGAGTCAGGTAAGATCCTGGGAAAAGACCTGTGGGTTAGGGCCCACTAAAAAGAAAACATCGTTGGAAAGGGTTGATGAGCAGATAGATGATGCACCGGAACAATTAAAATATTTGAATGAGGTGACAACCTCGAATTAATTAGAACACAGACGAATCTCCTGAGATGTCTTGAGCACTCCGGGAGGATAAACTGGCGAGAGACGAACGAGCAAGGAAAACACTTGAGCCGAGGAAAAGAATATGATCAACACCGGAAAAAAAACTTGAATTGAGTCCACCAGAAAAGAAAAGAGATGAAGAATGACGAACGAGACGAGAATTCACCGGTTGAAATAATTGAGGGAAGACTCCACACGAATGAAATTGATGGTCGGAAGAAACTCGAACTCCGGGAAGAAGAGGGTGGGAGGGCGGGAAAAACAGAGGAAACTTGGAACGGGGAATCGACGAATAACTTGAAGAAAAACAGCGGTTGAAATCGTTGAGGAAAGAAAGGCAAAGACTTCGCACGAGTAGGAAGCATACTCGATCACGGACTCCGGATTCGAGAAGAAGAAGGGAGGGCGGGTGGGAAAAACAAAGACAACTTCGGACAAGGAAAAACAACGACGTTGGAGGAAGAATTGAGGATTGAACTTGGCAAAGATGAAGATGGTCGAATCGACTTGACGAAAAATGCACCGGATCAAAAGAGCTGAGGAGCAACGATCGAAAAAAACCAACTGCGTGGTCCTAAAGAAAAATTTGAAGGGGAAGAGGAGTAGTTCAAAACACCTACGTCAAGATTCCTGACCAGAGCGACGAAGGGGCTGAGGAGTAAAAAGAATTCCTACTCTCCGATATAACTAGACTCAGAAAACAGTTTTCTTCTAGACTCAACAACGGCCAAACTACACGATCAATCAAGGGGGCTCCTAGGGTCGGTCGAGGCTCTGATACCAACTTGTCACGCCCAATATGCGACCCTATCCAAAAGGAACTCGACGGTCCCACCAAGGATAGACCCGCATATTGAAACGCTTTTGCAAGGTGGATATCATTACATCAACATTACATAATAGATGGGGATACATACATAAGGCACAAATGCCACAAGAATACAACAACATCATATACAAGATCAACATCCGACTACGGATGAAACATAAACAGAAACTCAAACGACATCCACCCTGCTAGCCCAGGATGCCGACCTGGAACCTATCCCCTGATCGAAGAAGAAGCAGAAGAACTCCAACACAAGTAAACATCGCTCTCATGTCATGATCATCGCAAAACCTGCACATGCAACTGGTGGTGTAGTAAACTGTGAGCCACGAGGACTCAGCAATCCCATTACCATGGGTATCAAGACTAGCAAAGCTTAAAGGGAAAGGAAGGTAAACTGGTGAGGTTGCAGCAGCGACTAAGCATATATGGTGGCTAACATACATAAATGAGAGCGAGAAGAGAAACAAAGGCAGTCGTCAACTAGTAATGATCAAGAAGTGATCCTGAACTCCTACTTACGTCGAGACATAACCCGAAACCGTGTTCTCCTCTCGATCAACCCGAAAAGAGACACTCAGTTCACGCATACGGTTGGTGTATTTTAGAAGAGTTTGCTTCAAGTTTACTACAACCGGATATTAACAAATTCCCATCTGCCACATAACCGCGGGCACGGCTCTCGAAAGTTTAAACCCTGCAGGGGTGTCCCAACTTAGCCCATGATAAGCTCTCGCGATCAACGAAGGATATTCCTTCTCCCGGGAAGACCCGATCAGTCTCGCAATCCCGGCTACAAGACATTTCGTGACAATAAAACAAGACCAGCAAAGCCGCCGGATGTGCCAACAAATCCCGATAGGAGTCGCACGTACCTCGTTCTCGGGGCACACGGATGAGCCAGACGTCGGGTTGGCATAAACCCTGATTGCCCAGGGCGCCGGACATCGCTTCGGTTTGGACCCGGCACTTTCGAAGGAGAAGCGGCCGGGGGCTAAAATAAAGATGACCCTCGGGCTCTGGAAAACCCAAGGGAAATAAAAGGGCATAGGTGAGGCAAATGGTAAAACCAATGTTGGGCCTTCTTTGGAGGAGTCTTATTCAAAGCGAACTGTCAAGGGGTCCCATAAATCACCCGACCGCGTTAGGGACGCAAAATCCGGGAACATAATACCGATATGGCGGAAACTAGGCGGCAAGGGTGGAACAAAACACCAGGCATAAGGCCGAGCCTTCCACCCTTTACCAAGTATATAGATGCATTAATAATATAAGATATATTGTGATATCCCAACAAGTAAACATGTTCCAACAAGGAACAATATCTCCATGTTCCAACAAGGAACAAACTTCATCTTCACCTGCAACTAGCAACGCTATAAGAGGGGCTGAGCAAAGCGGTAACATAGCCAAACAACGGTTTACTAGGAAGGGTGCAAAAGGTTAGAGGCTGACATGGCAATTTGGGAGGCTTGAGCAGCAAGTGATAGGTAACGCAGCATAGCGATAGAACGAAGCAACTAGCATAGCAATGATAGTAATGAGATCCAGGGTAGCGGTCATCTTGCCTGAAATCCTGCAAGGAAGAAGAACGAGTCCATGAAGAAGACGAACGGATGAAGCCGAACCAAGCGTAGACGAACGAATCCTCATGATCGCATAGCAAGCAGGAACTATCGAGAAGAAGCACACAACAAAGTAAACACACCATCATGAACAAGACATGATGCACAACAAGCATGATGCATGACAAAACTAGATGAGGCTACTCATGGCAAGAGATGATGCATACAAGAGCAACACATCAAAACAAGTTTAAATGAGGCCGGAACAACATATAACAATTCCGGTAAGTCCTCATATGCAAATTTCGAAATTTGTCCAGATCTGAATAAACCTTATGTTCAAGTTGTTATACAGCAAGTTAAGATGCACCAAGATGATATACACGAAATTCTAGTCAAGTTACATATAAAGTTCATTAAATTTGGAGCTACGGCCTAGAAGATATGAGCAAAACAAGATAAACATGGCATTGATGCAAGATGCATACAAACATCAAGCAAACACCTCAAAACAAGGATGCAACATGATAATATGAAGCTACATGCAAAATCAAGCAAGTTTCATATAGAGCACACTCAAAACGGAGCAACGGTTCAACACATACACATGAAACAAGTAATAGCAACAATCTGTCCAAAACAGCAACTAGGCATATTGCAAGCATTAAAACAACAAGCTACAGGACCTAAATATGAAAACAAAAGGCATGGACATGATTTACAGGTAAAGCATTACAAAACATGAACACTGAGCTATCTCCAGAAATCACTAGAACATGCTAAAAAACACATGGCAAGATTGCAAATAATAACATTTCAGACTTTAGCAGAAAATAACATCAGGTTGCAATGTTTAGAGCTATTAAACAACATGTTACAGGAACTTAACATGGCAAACAAAGGCATTGCATGATCCTACTAAATGCATAGAACAAATGTCCCTTACTGACCATAAGCCAAAAAGGATCAGAAAATATGATGGCACCCATGTAAACATGATAAGTTATATGACAGATTCATACATGGCAGGAACAACAATAAGTAGGCATGTTGGTGAGCTTGAACCACTCACGACAGAGCAATACATGGCATGGCAAGGCAACTCACAGTAAGAAGACATGGCATAGAAGCTATACATGGCAAGAACAACATCATAGCATACACGGATCAACTACAACAACCTTGGCAAAATTGAATAACATGTAAACAACCTGCCAGGAAACATTTTATAGCAAAAGTAGAGCTTGATTGACTCAAGCTATTGCACTCCATAATTGCAACAAGGGCATGGATGGATAGATAATAACCATATGTTCAAAACATCCTTAATGAAGTATCTCAAAATATGCATGGATCTCTCGGTAGCATCAAGTTAACATGGCATAAAAATATCAGCAGAACAGGGCTGAAATCAGCAACATCATGAAGCCTAGTTTGCATGCTTGTGCTAGTCACCACAGAGATCACAAAAATACATGGCATACACCCCTGTAGAGATGGAATGGCATATTACAAAACACATGTAGGACTCAAGTCCATAGGGTGCACACATCAATCATGGCAAAAATGACAAAAGTGCATGTTCTGTTAAGAACCAGAAACTAACATCACATAGCCCTATTTTAACAGCATTTAGGGACTCAAGATGAGCTCAAATGAAAATGATGCAATGAGATGAAATGATCTGCTCGTCGAGGCGAACAATTTGACATATTACATGCACGAAACGGAGCAATATGCAGAGAGTTATGGCATTATGAATATGGCATGATAATGTCGAAACTTCAGGGACAGAAAAATAGACCTGGGGAGTCAACCTCTCGGCACGGATTTTGATGCAGCCTTGGATCTCGCGGAATCTTGCCGGAGACGGAGAGGAGGTGGCCGGAGCTCGGGAGGACGCCGGAGGAGGACGGCGGAGCGGGCCGGCCGGATCCGGCCGGGAGGTTCGAGGCGGCCCGGTGGCGAGGCGGCGGGCTATGCGCCCAAGACCGGAGCTTCGTTGCCTTCGTGGTTTCCGAGTTTTGTCGTGCGATTTGTTTTGTTTGTGCATTCATCATGTCATCTCTTGCATTGCATCATCTCATCATGCCATCATATCATTAATTTTCAAAACACAACTAAATAAATTGTATGGATTTTTCTCGATCCATTTAAACCGAGGGATTCACATGGTGACTTCTCTTTATAACATATCCTCCCAATATTAGGGAGCTATATTAAAAATATTCCATTGTTTTGGAATCACCATAACCCACTTGCATAATAAATCCCATGCCTTTTACGCTCCGAGTTGACCTCAAAGCCTTGCAAATATTATTCTATCATTTTCCGGAGTTCCACCAAAAATCCTCGGGCCATTTGTGTTAAATTCCTCATATTTTTGTGAGTCCGGGAAAATTGTCCTCGTTCCCAAATTCTTTCCCTAACCCTCTCGTTCTTTCTGTCTCTCTTTATTTATTTTTCTGCTAAATATAAGAGAGAGAGACAGAAGGAGCCCAGCAGCCTGGGCCTCCCAACCTCCCGCGCCGGCCTCTATGGCCCAAGGCCTCCCAAGGCCCACTATCCCTCTAACCCTAGCCCCTCGCTCAGCCCGATCCACTCCCCACGCTCTCTCCCTCGACTCCCACCAGCGCCGCCACCCCTCGTCCTCCCCATCTCCCTCCCGAGCGCCGTCACGCAGAGAGAGGGCAGCGCTAACCCCCTCCCGATCCATTTCACTCCCATCGATCCCCTCCATCCTCCCATCCGCCGCCTTGCGACTCCACCTCCTCGCGCCGGCCACTCGCACCTCGGCGCCCGTGCGTGCCCTCCATCGCCGACCAGCGAGCCCAGCAGCGCCAGCGCCCGACCTCGCGCCCGTCCGCCTCGGAGCCGGCCTCCACCGTGCTCCTCCCTCCACCGGCGCCATTCGTCCGCACCTCGCCTGCTACTTCTCGCGCGCGGACCTCCATCACGCCTCTCTGCCCGTCGCCCTCCGGCCGCTGCGACCAGAGCGTCGCCATCCCTCTGCTGTCCCTTGGCGCTACTCCTCTGCCGTCCTCCGCGTCGATCGCGTCAAGCAGCACCCCGAGGCCGAGCAGCTCCTCCGTGCTAATCCTCCAGGGAACCGGCGCCATGGATGCCCATGCTCTGCTCCGAGTCAACCGGCGCCGCCACGCCTCGTTTTGACCCGATCCGCCGAGATCGACCCGCCGCCTCGGATCCTCGCGACCCAGCGTGGCCGAAACTGCCTGCCGTGTTCGACCACGGAACCGCGCCAAGTCGCTGCCTCTTTGCGTCTGCGCTGTGTAGCCGTGGGCGCATGCAACCCTGGAATCTTTCCCAAGCGTCAAGTACCAGGGCACTACGGAAACCTGAATCGTCAAGACCGGACCCGTCAAGTACCCCCCTCGGATCGTCAAGTTCGACTACACGGTGATGCGCCAAGTACCCCCTCGGATCGTCAAGTTCGACTACACGGGAACGACTACATCCGAGGTGGATAACGACAAGTACCCCTACGCGCGAAGACGCCAAGTCCGTTTCGGGATTCTTCAAGTACCGCTACCGTCGACCCGAACATCTACGAAAACGCGTGTACCACTACTTCCCTCAGCGATCATCGCGAGAACAACTACTTCCTCTACTTCCCTCGGCGACCCGTGAACGTCTACTTCCCTCTCTGAACGTTTTCCGCCCGAACGCACGCTTGAAGGTATAACCACCGAGATGACCGACCGTGATCGAATCATCCTTGCGATGCCCTCTTTTGCCATGCCACCGTTCCGTGGGAACCCGGTGTCGGGATCACCCCACCATCTTGCATGACTCGCTCACGTCCACGCTTTCCTTTGTACCGATATCTCAATCGAGTTATCGGAACCGATGTGTTGCCGTGGCACCATTTTCGGATTCGTTGCCGTGGCACCCCTTTCATCCACCACGGTGACTTAATGCTTCATAATGCTCTTGTCAACATTTTCATAAAAATTGCATATAACTTGCACATGTCATCCGCATCATGATAACAACATTAGAAATGTTTAAAATTGTTGTTTACATTAATTTGCTTAAATGCCATGCTAAAATGATTTATTTCATAACTAAATAACCGTAACTCGGATTTAAATAAATTATATATGCAAATGGGGTAGAAAAATGCCTAGTTTAACATGGTACACTTTATTTTGCTGTTTAACAACTCTAAAATATGCTTTAGGTCAGATCTGTACCGAATCCATAATTTGCATATGGGGATTTTTCCGGAATTGTTGTTCGTTGTTTCCGGCCTCATTTAAACTTGCCTAGATAGGTAGTTTCATTATGCTTCAACTCTTGCCATGTTTAATAACATTTAATATTGTTGTGTCCCTAACCGAGAGAGAACTAAATAAGTGATGTGGTGTTCGTCAATATGCAACTTCGTTGCATATTAAGCTCCACTTAACTTGTAGTGTTGTTTGTGCATATTGCCATGCCATGCCTCTTTAAACCGGACATGCATCATACTTGATTGTGCATCATGCCATGTTTATGTGATTGTGTGTTTACTATGTTGTTTGTTTCTTTCCGGGTTGTTTCTCTCGTTAGCTTCGGTTTCGTTCCGGAGTTGTGAGGATTCATTCGACTACGTCCGTTTGTCTTCTTCATGGACTCGTTCTTCTTCCTTGCGGGATTTCAGGCAAGATGACCATACCCTCGAAATCACTACTATCTTTGCTTGCTAGTTGCTCGCTCTTTTGCTATGCCTATGCTTCGATGCCTAACACTTGCTTATCATGCCTCCCATATTACCATGTCAGCCTCTAACCATCCTTTCCTAGCAAACCGTTGTTTGGCTATGTTACCGCTTTGCTCAGCCCCTCTTATAAGCGTTGTTAGTTGCGGTGAAGATGAAGTTTGTTCCTTGTTGGAACATGGAGATGTTGTTCCTTGTTGGAACATGTTTACTTGTTGGGATATCACAATATATCTTATATTATTAATGCATCTATATACTTGGTAAAGGGTGGAAGGCTCGGCCTTATGCACAGTGTTTTGTTCCACTCTTGCCGCCCTAGTTTCCGTCATATCGGTATTATGTTCCCGGATTTTGCGTCCCTAACGCGGTCGGGTGATTTATGGGACCCCCTTGACAGTTCGCTTTGAATATGACTTTTCCAGCAAGGCCCAACATTGGTTTTACCATTTGCCTCACCTATGCCCTTTTTCCCTTGGGTTTCGGAGCCCGAGGGTCATCTTTATTTTAGCCCCCGGACGGTGCTCCTTCGAGTCTTGGCGAACTAGAGCCTGTGGCGCCCCTCAAGGCAACTTGAGGTCTGGTTTTAGTTGTATGGACTGCTCATCCGAGTGTGCCTGAGACCGAGATATGTGCAGCTCCTATCAGGATTTGTCGGCACATCCGGCGGCTTTGCTGGTCTTGTTTTATTCTTTGTCGAAATGTCTTGTAGCCGGGATTCCGAGACTGATCGGGTCTTCCGGGAGAAGGAATATCCTTCGTTGATCGCGAGAGCTTATCATGGGCTAAGTTGGGACACCCTGCAGGTATTATCTTTCAAAGCCGTGCCAGCGGTTATGTGGCAGATGGGAATTTGTTAATGTCGGTTGTAGAAAACCCGAAGTTGATCTTAATTAAAATACACCAACGGCGTGTGTAACCGTGATGGTCTCTTCTCGTGAGTCCGGAAGTGAACACGATGTTGGAGTTATGCTTGGCGTGGGTTGTTTTAGGATCACTTCTTGATCATAGTTGTTCGACCGTGCTTTGCTTCTCTTCTCGCTCTCTTTTTGCGTATGTTAGCCACCATATATGCTAGTAAACTGCTGCAGCTCCACCTCACTTCCCTGTCCTACCTTTAAGCTTAAATAGTCTTGATCTACATGGTGTGAGATTGCTGAGTCCCGTGACTCACAGATACTTCAAAACCAGTTTGCGGTGCCGATGAAACCGTGCGGTGATGGACCCGAGCTCAAGGAGGAGCTCGATGAAGACTTTGTGCATTGTGTTGTTTCGTTTCAGCTGATCAAGAGTGGAGCCCAGTTGGGACGATCGGGGATCTGTGTAGCATGGGGTAGTCTTCTTTTATTTTGGTTCCGTAGTCGGACCTTGATTGTATCTGTATGATGTAATGTTTTACTCATGTATTGTGTGAAGTGGCGATTGTAAGCCAACTATGTATCTCTTTCCCTTATGTATTACATGGGTTGTGTGAAGATTACCTCACTTGCGACATTGCTTTCAATGCGGTTATGCCTCTAAGTCGTGCTTCGACACGTGGGAGATATAGCCGCATCGAGGGCGTTACAAGTTGGTAATCAGAGCCTTCCCCGACTTAGGAGCCCCTACTTGATTGTTTGCTGGCGTTGTTGAGTCTAGAACGGAAAAATATTTTGAGTCTTAGGATTATACATATCGGAGAGTAGGATTCTTTTTACTCCCCAGTCCTTAAATTCTCTGGTGAGGTATCCTGACGTAGAGTTTTGTCTTTTCTCTCCCCAAATTTCACTAAAATTTTTTTAGGATCACGTGGGTATCTTGGAATCGTTCCGATGGTTTTGTGACGAGAACATTGTTCTTGGTGCCTCCTGTCATTTAGGGGTTGTGGCAGTGTCCCGGGGAGTTGAGCTCCGAGGTGTTGTCGTCACATTTTTATCGTTGCAGTTCTGGAATACCTGAGTTTTACCGACATCGAAATCTCTTTTGTGCAGTTGTTGGTGAGATAACCCTGATAGCCCAGTACTGTGGCGAGTGCGGGAGTATTGCCATGACTTGTATAACGGATGTTTTTTTCGAAGGTCGAGGTACACGATTTCCGAAGGTTTCTCGGTTATGTGTTGACGGATGGATACAGCTGGATCTAGGTATTGTTAGTTTGGGTGATATATTTTGTGTCCCCTGTATCCCCAACACCAGATTGCATAACCAGAAAGTTTCGGTAGTTTATAGGTGGGAATTCTAGTAGCTTACAGGATATCTTTCCGACAGAGGTATGATTGGAGATAGGGGTTCAAAGTTTAGTGGTCCGCCCATTCACGGTCGATTTACGATGGTCGCGAGGCGTCTTAAAGAATCCTTGGCTATGCTGATTCGGGACGTCTTGTTTGTCATTCGTGGCGTCCACTATACGTCGTGCCCGTGTAGGCCCCACCACGAACACTTTGGACGAAATCTCTATCGTGTGTTTGTTCCGCTTATTCGCAAGCCAAATCCTTTGTTTTTTGTTCCGTTTGTGGTATTCAAGTTGCTTCAATGTCAAGTGTGGATTCCATACCTTCCTAAATGGTGTTCTCACATTGCTATGTGAATACTAATCCTTCTTGATCGAGCTTGTCATGTCAATTCTTTTCTCAACCGGCGTGCTTCTCTTCAAGTGGATCCGATCATTCCAACATTCGCAAGATCAATTCTAAGCTTTTTCTCAACGGTGTTCGTTTCATCCGACCTAAGTTGCCTTTGTTTTTCCCACCCTCCCACCCTTTTTTCTTCAAGGACTCAGATTTCTTAATCAAGTATCCATTTTTATTGAGTGAAGTTTCTTCATTCTTTTCTTTCAATGTTCTATCCGGTGATTTCTCATGAAGACGCTAAGGGAGCTTTAACCTTATCATTGTTCCATTCTAATTTTCTTCTCCGGTGGATTTAAGTCAAGTTTTCAGTGTTCATCGTATTCTTTTCATCGTTTCAAATGCTTTCTCATGTCGGTGCATCTCTTAATCATCCACTTCTCGCTATTCAATTGTTCCGAAGTGTTGAAGATATCTCAGAAGATTCTAGTTTCCATTCTCAATTCACTCAAGTTCTTTTGAGGATGCTATCTCATTCAAACCATTTAATTCTACCGGTGCAATATCTATTTCAAACAATTGTTCAACGGTGGTTCTTTTGAGTGGGCCCTAACCCACAGGTCTTTTCCCAGGATCTTACCTGACTCTTCTAATTTTCGGAGTTATTCTCAAATTCTTTGCAAAGTTTGATGTAAGGATGAATCATCATCAGTCAAATGTTTTTCTCCAAGATCTTCCAAATTCTTTTCATCGTTGGTTCAACCTTTCTAATTCTCATTCCGGAGTGCTTCAATAATTCATGGTGATGTTTCTCGTCGTCATTCTCGAATTTTGAAGACCGAAGATGAGTTTCTCTTTAATCTTGCTCCATTCTCTTCAAGATTCATGGTTCTAGTTTGATGCCATCCTCTCATAATTATTTTCGGTTGTGAGAATTCTTTTAACCCACCCGGAGCATTTCAAGAGTCTTTTCAGTTTGATTCTTCGGAGCCCATCATCTCAGAATTATTCATTCAAGCGTTCAACTCTTGTTTTCCAAATCTCACCGGTGCATCGTCGAAATATCCTCTAATCAGTTCATGATCCCTTCGTTCTAATGTATCTAAATTTTGTCAAGCATCTTTATTCGTTTTCCAATTCTTCCCGGTGAATTGTGCCTTTGCTATGTTCATTTTTAATTCTTACGGTGGTTCGTTCAAGAGTTCTCTTCCTTCGTTATCATATAGATTCATTCGTTCTTCCGAATCCCACCGGTGGTTCCATCAATACCTTCACAAGTTTGCGCCATATCTATCTTAATCCTTTCTACGGGAATAAGTAGTATGCCAAATCCGTTGCTTGTCATCAATTTAATTGGTGAAGGATCAACATAATGTAATTCTTATTCTTGTTTCATCGAGTAAATTCAATTCCTTATTCCGGAGGTTCATCAAAATTCTTGGTTTCATTTGTTCATCTTTCTTTCCGGAGTTCCAAGTTTTCTCGGTTATATCATTTCAAAGCTTCATCTTATCACTGCAAGGCTTCACCTTGTGTTGTCAATTTCTCTTTCTTTTATCATCCTTTTGTTTACCGGAGTTCTTCGTGGAGGATCTACATGGTGCTTCCTCAAGGATTCTTTTCATTCTTCAATCGTTCTTCAAGATTTCACTCGGAGTTATGATCCGTCAAGCCATACTCAAAATTGAACATGGTGCTCAACACATGTTTTGTTTTGAGGAGTTCAAGTATTCTTCTTCTTGCATTTGAAGTGCAATTCGTTCTACCTTATCATTTGAGGTGGTGTTATGTCATTCTCGACAATTTGAGTTCGTGTTTCATGATTCACATGTTGTCAAGAATGAGGTATTTTAAATCCATCAATCTCTTCATTGGAGTTATCTTGGGCTATATTTCACCTAAAGCTTTCCCTAAGGATTGTTGCTATTTATGGTGCTTATAAATGACCCAAGTTCTTCATTTGTCCTCCCGGTGAAATAAGTTTTCTCGTCTCCTTGTTGATATCAATCCAATCAATTATTTCCGTTAGTGGCAGAAGCTCACCTCATAATTTTGAGATGTTTTCATAAGCCCACTACAAGCTTATTCTTACCGTTGTTGTTTTTCAAACAACTCCGTTCTAGCCTTCATCGTAAGGATGTTTCTTTCCAAACTCATTTGTGGTAGAAGTTATCATTTTCTTCTCCATTCCTTTATTCCAATGACCTATCTTCAATTTTTTCTTCCGGAGGCTTTGTGATGTTGCTCTCTTCGAACCATCGTCTCGTTTTGTCAAGATCATGTTCTTTTTCTTGCTTATCCATTTAACCGGAGGTTGTGTCATCTCTTCAAGTTCTTTTCATCTTATCAAGTTTTCCTTCTTCTTTTAGCCGGAGTGCTGCCCAAATTTTATCAATCTTATTCTTTGTCTATCTAGTTTTAACCGGAGTGGTTTCAGTATCTATCTTATCACTAAACCTCTTGGTTCTCGTCGTATCCCTTGTTCCTCTTTTCTAACAGTGTTTTCAACTTTCTTCATCTTCATTGTTTTCTTTCTTTCATTTTGTTCAACCTCTCGAGGTTCATTGGTTTCACTTTCGTTTGTCAAAGAAGCAACTTTGTTTTACCTCTTCCTCTTCCGCTTTTCTCCGGTGCCATCCTAGATCTCGGGACGAGATCCTCTCGTAGTGGTGGAGTGTTGTGACGCCCCAAAACCGGAGCTTCAGTTGCCTTCGAGGGTTTCCGAGTTTTGTCGTGCGATTTGTTTTGTTTGTGCATTCATCATGTCATCTCTTGCATTGCATCATCTCATCATGCCATCATATCATTAATTTTCAAAACACAACTAAATAAATTGTATGGATTTTTCTCGATCCATTTAAACCGAGGGATTCACATGGTGACTTCTCTTTATAACATATCCTCCCAATATTAGGGAGCTATATTAAAAATATTCCATTGTTTTGGAATCACCATAACCCACTTGCATAATAAATCCCATGCCTTTTCTGCTCCGAGTTGACCTCAAAGCCTTGCAAATATTATTCTATCATTTTCCGGAGTTCCACCAAAAATCCTCGGGCCATTTGTGTTAAATTCCTCATATTTTTGTGAGTCCGGGAAAATTGTCCTCGTTCCCAAATTCTTTCCCTAACCCTCTCGTTCTTTCTGTCTCTCTTTATTTATTTTTACGCTAAATATAAGAGAGAGAGCGAGAAAAACCCAGCAACTGGGCCTCCCAACCTCCAGCGCCCGGCCTCTATGGCCCAAGGCCTCCCAAGGCCCACTATCCCTCTAACCCTAGCCCCTCGCTCAGCCCGATCCACTCCCCACGCTCTCTCCTCGGCTCCCACCAGCGCCGCCACCTCGTCCTCCCCATCTCCCTCCGGCGCCACACGCAGAGAGAGGCAGCGCTAACCCCTCCCGATCCATTTCACTCCCATCGATCCCCTCCATCCTCCCATCCGCCGCCTTGCGACTCCACCTCCTCGCGCCACTGCACCTCGCCCGCGCCCGTAGGTGCCCTCCATCGCCGACCAGCGAGCAGCCCGCGCCTCCAGGCCTTGACCTCGCGCCCGTCCGCCTCGGAGCCGGCCTCCACCGTGCTCCTCCCTCCACCGGCGCCATTCGTCCGCACCTACTTTGCTACTTCTCGCGCGCGGACCTCCATCACGCCTCTCTGCCCGTCGCCCTCCGGCCGCTGCGACCGGGGCGTCGCCATCCTCTCGCTGTCCATGGCGCTTCTCCTCTGCCGTCCTCCGCGTCGATCGCGTCAAGCGGCACCGAGGCCGAGCAGCTCCTCCGTGCTAATCCTCCAGGAACCGGCGCCATGGATGCCCATGCTCTGCTCCGAGTCAACGGCGCCGCCACGCTTCGTTTTGACCCGATCCGCCGAGATCGACCCGCCGCCTCGGATCCTCGCGACCCAGCGTGGCCGAAACTGCCCTGCCGTGTTCGACCACGGAACGCGCCAAGTCGCTGCCTCTTTGCGTCTGCGCTGTGTAGCGATGGCGCATGCAACCCTGGAATCTTTCCCAGCGTCAAGTACCAGGGCACTACGGAAACCTGTATCGTCAAGACCGGACCCGTCAAGTACCCCCTCGGATCGTCAAGTTCGACTACGGTGATGCGCCAAGTACCCCCTCGGATCGTCAAGTTCGACTACGGGAGCGACTACATCCGAGGTGGATAACGACAAAGTACCCCTACGCGAAGGCGCCAAGTCCGTTCGGGATTCTTCAAGTACCGCTACCGTCGACCGAACATCTACTAAAACGCGTGTACCACTACTTCCCTCAGCGATCATCGCGAGAACAACTACTTCCTCTACTTCCCTCGGCGACCCGTGAGCGTCTACTTCCCTCTGAAGCGTTTTCCGCCCGAGCACGCTTGAAGGTATAACCACCGAGATGACCGACCGTGATCGAATCATCCTTGCGATGCCCCTCTTTTGCCATGCCACCGTTCCGTGGGAACCCGTGTCGGGATCACCCCACCATCTTGCATGACTCGCTCACGTCCACGCTTTCCTTTGTACCGATATCTCAATCGAGTTATCGGAACCGATGTGTTGCCGTGGCACCATTTTCGGATTCGTTGCCGTGGCACCCCTTTCATCCACCACGGTGACTTAATGCTTCATAATGCTCTTGTCAACATTTTCATAAAAATTGCATATAACTTGCACATGTCATCCGCATCATGATAACAACATTAGAAATGTTTAAAATTGTTGTTTACATTAATTTGCTTAAATGCCATGCTAAAATGATTTATTTCATAACTAAATAACCGTAACTTTCGGATTTAAATAAATTATATATGCAAATGGGGTAGAAAATGCCTAGTTTAACATGGTACACTTTATTTTGCTGTTTAACAACTCTAAAATATGCTTTAGGTCAGATCTGTACCGAATCCATAATTTGCATATGGGGATTTTTCCGGAATTGTTGTTCGTTGTTTCCGGCCTCATTTAAACTTGCCTAGATAGGTAGTTTCATTATGCTTCAACTCTTGCCATGTTTAATAACATTTAATATTGTTGTGTCCCTAACCGAGAGAGAACTAAATAAGTGATGTGGTGTTCCGTCAATATGCAACTCGTTGCATATTAAGCTCCACTTAACTTGTAGTGTTGTTTGTGCATATTGCCATGCCATGCCTCTTTAAACCGGACATGCATCATACTTGATTGTGCATCATGCCATGTTTATGTGATTGTGTGTTTACTATGTTGTTTGTTTCTTTCCGGGTTGTTTCTCTCGTTAGCTTCGGTTTCGTTCCGGAGTTGTGAGGATTCATTCGACTACGTCCGTTTGTCTTCTTCATGGACTCGTTCTTCTTCCTTGCGGGATTTCAGGCAAGATGACCATACCCTCGAAATCACTACTATCTTTGCTTGCTAGTTGCTCGCTCTTTTGCTATGCCTATGCTTCGATGCCTAACACTTGCTTATCATGCCTCCCATATTACCATGTCAGCCTCTAACCATCCTTTCCTAGCAAACCGTTGTTTGGCTATGTTACCGCTTTGCTCAGCCCCTCTTATAGCGTTGTTAGTTGCAGGTGAAGATGAAGTTTGTTCCTTGTTGGAACATGGAGATGTTGTTCCTTGTTGGAACATGTTTACTTGTTGGGATATCACAATATATCTTATATTATTAATGCATCTATATACTTGGTAAAGGGTGGAAGGCTCGGCCTTATGCAGGTGTTTTGTTCCACTCTTGCCGCCCTAGTTTCCGTCATATCGGTATTATGTTCCCGGATTTTGCGTCCCTAACGCGGTCGGGTGATTTATGGGACCCCTTGACAGTTCGCTTTGAATATGACTTTTCCAAAGAAGGCCCAACATTGGTTTTACCATTTGCCTCACCTATGCCCTTTTTCCCTTGGGTTTCCGGAGCCCGAGGGTCATCTTTATTTTAGCCCCGGACCAGTGCTCCTTCGAGTCTTGGCGAACTAGAGCCTGTAGCGCCCCTCAAGGCAACTTGAGGTCTGGTTTTAGTTGTATGGACTGCTCATCCGAGTGTGCCACGAGACCGAGATATGTGCAGCTCCTATCGAGATTTGTCGGCACATCCGGGCGGCTTTGCTGGTCTTGTTTTATTCTGTCGAAATGTCTTGTAGCAGGATTCGAGACTGATCGGGTCTTCCGGGAGAAGGAATATGCTTCGTTGATCGCGAGAGCTTATCATGGGCTTAGTTGGGACACCCCTTGTGGGTATTATCTTTCGAAAGCAGTGCCCGCGGTTATGCTGCAGATGGTAATTTGTTTATGTCCGGTTGTAGAAAAGCCGAAGTTGATCTTAATTAAAATACACCAACGGCGTGTGTAACCGTGATGGTCTCTTCTCGTGAGTCCGGGAAGTGAACACGATGTTGGAGTTATGCTTGGCGTGGGTTGTTTTAGGATCACTTCTTGATCATAGTTGTTCGACCGTGCTTTGCTTCTCTTCTCGCTCTCTTTTGCGTATGTTAGCCACCATATATGCTAGTCGCTTGCTGCAGCTCCACCTCACTTCCCTGTCCTACCTTTAAGCTTAAATAGTCTTGATCTCGGGTGTGAGATTGCTTTGAGTCCCGTGACTCACAGATACTTCAAAACCAGTTTGCGGTGCCGATGAAACCGTGCGGTGATGGACCCGAGCTCAAGGAGGAGCTCGATGAAGACTTTGTGCATTGTGTTGTTTCGTTTCAGCTGATCGATGAGTGGAGCCAGTTGGGACGATCGGGGATCTGTGTAGCATTTGGGGTAGTCTTCTTTTATTTTGGTTCCGTAGTCGGACCTTGATTGTATCTGTATGATGTAATGTTTTACTCATGTATTGTGTGAAGTGGCGATTGTAAGCCAACTATGTATCTCTTTCCCTTATGTATTACATGGGTTGTGTGAAGATTACCTCACTTGCGACATTGCTTTCAATGCGGTTATGCCTCTAAGTCGTGCTTCGACACGTGGGAGATATAGCCGCATCGAGGGCGTTACAGGGGCCGAGCTCGCCGGAGCTCGGAGCCGGCGAGGCCGAGGCGGGCGCGGGCGGTCCGGCGAGGGGACGGCCGAGGCGGCGACTGCCCGGGCGGAGGCGCTGGCCGGTGGGGAGGCGCGGCAGGAGCCGCTGGCTCGGGCGGCCGGCCGGTCGGGGCGAGGCGGGTCGGCGGAGGCGCGGGCGGGCCGGGTGGCGGGCGGCCGGGCGATGCGCTGTGACGCGGGCGGAGCTGGGCGGCGGGATCCCCGCTGGGCCCCGGATGGGCCTCCGCGGGCGGGCGGAGGGACGGCGGCGGCCACGTGGCGCGCGGCGATTGGTCCGGCGCGGCGGCTGGACGTGTCCGGCGGCGGAGCGGACACGTCCGGCGGTGGGAGGTAGAAGGAGGCTAGGGTTTGGACTGCGGGAATTCGGAGGGGGAGGTGTTTATATAGGTAGAGGGAGCTAGGAGAGTCCAAATGAGGTGCGGTTTTCGCCCACGCGATCGTGATCGAACGGCCGAGAGCATGGAGAGGAGTTTGCTGGGTTTTGGGCCACTTTGAAAGGGGTGTTGGGCTGCAAAGAGAAGGAGGCTTTTGCGGTTACCCGGTTAACCGTTGGAGTACCAAACGACCTCCAAATGACACGAAACTTGACAGGCGGTCTACCGGTGCTATACCGAGGCCGCTTGGCAAACCTCGGGCCATTCCGAGACCGTTTAACACCCGCACACGAAAAGAGGTAAAGGGGGAGCGCCGGGAGACATAGGAGTGCCGGATTGCAAAACGGACAACGGGGAAAATGCTCGGATGCATGAGACGAACACGTATGCAAAATGAAATGCACATGATGACATGATATGAAATGTAGATGATGACATGGCAAAGAGAGACACGCAAGCACATGACATGGCAAAGACAACGAATAATTGGCGGACACCTGGCGCATCGAATCCGGGGCGTTACATCCCGGTACCCACATTATCAAAAGATAGCGTATGCGGTGTTCATGGCATCCCGGAAGCTGCGACACTACTTTCAAGAGTGTTCAATAACGGTGGCCTCCGAAGTACCTCTCAACGATATTATAACAATCGCGGCCTTAGCGGGCAGGATTGCAAAATGGGCTATCGAGCTCTTACCATTTGACATAACCTACAAACCACGGCGAGCTATAAAGTCGCGAGTTACGGCTGACTTAAATGGCGAATGGACCGGCCGAACTCCCTAAAGAATGCTGGCGTACTCAACTGGATCATGCATTTTAGCGGATCCAAAATGTTGGCTGGCTTGGGGCTGGTGTAAATCTGACATCCCCAACTGGAGACACAATCCAATACGTACTTCAAATAATGTACATGGACTCCAACAACGCGGCGAATACGAGGCCCTTCTACATGGCCTCCGGATGGCAATCTCCATGGGCATTCAACGCCTAGAGGTGCGCAGGGATTCAAACCTCGCAATATCCCAAGTAAATGGAGACTTTGACGCCAAAGATCCAAAAATGGCAGCTTACCGCAACGCCGTCCTAAAAATGTCAGCTCGGTTCGAAGGACTCGAATTCCACCATGTAGCAGGGATAATAACCAGGCAGCGGAGCGTGTTAGCACGCATCGGCGTGAAACGAGACGCCGTCCTCCAAACATCTTCACAGAGCGGCTCTTTAAGCCATCCGTACTATGGGAAGAGGAGCAGGAAATAACAATCCGGAGCCATTGCATCACCTAACTCAGACCATTCAGACACAATTGGCGGCTCAGCCAATGATATAACACCTTTAGCTCACGAAATAATGGCAGTAATTGCCCCGTGGTCGGAACCATTCCTAGCCTACTTAATGCGGCAGGAACTTCCGAAGACCAAAATGAGGCCCGCTGCATAGTTCGGCGATCTAAAGCCTACAAGGTCCATGAGGGAGAACTTTATAAGAAAAGCACAACCGGAGTCCTTCAAAGGTGTATCTCCGAAGAGGAAGGGCGAAATCTCCTGGCTGAAATTCACGCCGGACTTGGCGGGCACCATGCTGCAGCCCGGGCCCTTGTAGGCAAGGCCTTCCGTACAGGATTTTATTGGCCGACAGCCCGGGTAGATGCTCAGGACTTAGTCCAACGATGCGTCGGTTGCCAGCTCTTTGCTAATCAGAGCCACATGCCACCCACCGCCCTCAAAACTATACCCATTACCTGGCCGTTCGCGGTGCAGGGCTTGACATGGTTGGACCCCTTAAAGGGGAACCCACAAGCACAAATACTTACTGGTCATGGTGGACAAATTCACCAAATGGATTGAGGCCAAGCCGGTTAAAAGCGGCAGAATCCGGACCGGTGATAGACTTCATATCCGGGTAGTACACCGTTTTGGCGTCACCCACAACATCATCGCGATAATGGCACGAACTTCACGGCCGTGAGGTTAAACTCTGGTGCAAACACATGGGCATTAAGCTCGATTACGCTTGATCTATCACCCCCAAACTAACGGTCAAGTCGGCGAGCAAATGGTCTAATCATGAGCGGCATCAAACCCAGACTAGTGCGGTCCCTCAAAGAATCTAACACGCCTTGGGTAGAGGAGCTCGACTACGTACTCTGGGGCTGCGGACCACGCCAAACCGAACTACGGATTCACACCATTTTTCATGGTATCTGGTAGCGAGGCAGTCCTGCCCTGCGATATAATTCATGACTCACCTCGTGTGCGCATGTACGAAGAAAGAGAAGCCGAGCTAGATCGGCAGGATAGTTTGGACTCCTTAGAGGAGGAGCGGGATGTGGCAAAGGCTCGTTCCGCATTTTATCAGCAGCAGGCTCGAAGATATCAAAGCAGAGAAGTACGGGCCAAAACTTACAATGTTGGCGAACTTGTTCTCGCTTTGCGGACAAGAAAAAGGACAAACTTAAGCCCAAGTGGGAAGGTCCCTTTATCATCGATCAAGTCCTGACCGTGAACATACCGTCTCACGTAACGCTTGTCGACAACCGACTCGAGCCGAACCCATGGAGCGTAGCCCGTCTCCGAAGATTCTACGCCCTAACGCGGACTCGGGTTCGTCTCACTCCCCGTCCACCCCTTCTTTTTTACTGTCTCTCGTCCTCCTCCTTCTTCCCACTTTTTTTCAATACCTTTTGTGGGCTAATTTGCGCTTTGTTACACACTTGATGTGCTCTGGCACTCATTATACACAGGGCTTCTTTTACGAAGCTTATTCATCTGGGCTTCATGCCCAACACATGTGTCATACTTTCGCATGTACCTTTTATTCACCATTATATGCATCGATATGACTTAAGTTTTGGCCAAGCTGGGTTGCATGGCTCCTGTGCTTACCCCTACGTTCCCGATTGTTCGGCTAGGAGGTAAAGGGAGCACCTCTGCGATTGTTACTACCGGTTCAGCCGGATGTGTACCTCAGACTGGGTGAAGCCAAAAGCTAGCGTTCTTAAGAGAATATTGATTCGGTGACTTGAAAGATGATTTATTACTTACTTATTTATCTGCCCCGGATGCTTTTTTCTGCTATTTTAGCAGTCCGACATTGCACTTTAGGGCATGCCTCCCAGAAAAGGAACCCATAACGGAACTATTCTCCACGGAAGATGTTTCTTACTAACCATGTAATATAACATAACTAGTTGGGCACTTATGCGATAAAGCAATTATGACCCCGACGCCTTGTCTCAATGCATGCCCCGGTTCTTTTATAACCGTAAGGGTATTCTGACACACTCCGGACTGTTGGGTCCCGAGGTTGAAGTGAAACGGTCCGCAAAGACAAACGATCTACAATCCGGCTAGAAGGCATTTTACATGTCATTTTAAATTACATCGTCAAACCGACTGATTGTACTCCTCCTCAATCCCATCTAACAGGCTGTCTAATTCTGATCCTGTTGGGAATATTTCATGACGATTCTACTTGGCCGTACATCAAGCTCACGAGGATCTCCTTCCCATCGGGCCCGCAGTCCGACCTCGGCCATGTGGTTTGGGTCAGACTTCGGGTAACATGTCTTCACCATGGCCCAGACCTCCTTGGCACCCTGACGGCAGGCCGATATCTTCCACAAACGGAGGCGTCGCCGTGCTCCCTGAAGCTTCTTAGCAAGCTCACCGAGGCCCTCGGGTAGGGAGACGGATGGCCATAAAGCATGAACGACGCCACTCATCGCTGCCGAACACGTTCGAGCAATTGCACTAGCTCGGGAAGTTGGTCACCCGTTGACTCGAGGCATTTCCTCCATGAGGCGACCTGTGAGCACACCTAAAGACATATTTACGTCAATCGACTTCCTCGCCAATTCTTCTTTTCAAAGGAATTTGTTCAAGCACTTACTATAAATGCCGCTGACGAAGCCGCTGATTCTCCTTCACGGAGCAGACAAATTGGCTGAACACCTTTCAGCTCTTCTCCTTCTGGGTGTGGGCATCTTGGAGCTTGTTTCTCTCCTGCTGCACCTTCATAAGCACCCTCTCGCCGACCTTTAGCTGACGTGATGACTATTGCTTGTCTGGATCTAGTCCGGCACCCTCCGCAATATTATTGTCGATTCACGCCTCACTTTGCTATATAATTATCTTTTCAAAGTACGTCTTACCAGCGGGTTCTTTGTGGCTCCCCTGTGGCGGCGGTCTGCGGCCTCAAGTTGGGCCTTGCACTCTTGGAGCTCACAGGACAGATGGGTATTCTTCTCCGTAAGACCCTGCATAATAATTGATCCTTAAATCAGTTATTTCAACTATTTTAAGTCTCGGGGGCTACTGGCATATATAACTATTAAAATTACTTACCCGTATGTCTTTCACATACTGCTCTGTGGCTCTGGTTAACCCATCTTGAGCGGCATGGAGATGCGCGTTTCCCGCTTCAAAGGCATTTAACGCCTCCGGGGAGAAACACGCGTCACGAAGAACTGTCCGGCGACGCCTGTGATTCATGGCGCTCTCCACCTCAGACCGGGTGGCGGACAGCCTGTCGGCATCCTCCATCGAAGGAGCGTCCGGCTCACGCCTTGTAGTCGCCTCCCCTCCCGGACCATGCGTTGGAGCATGTCCGGCGGAGGCTTGATTGGCAACCTCTCCGGACCTTTGTCCGTGGCGCTCTTCTGGAAAAGTTATGAGCATTAATATACCTCCTAGGGATCCTTCCCTTAAAAATAGCGGTGCTCCGTGCCGTTCTTGGCGGCGACGTTTGGTTCGAGTCGCGCTCCTCTTCCTCCTCTTTGGGCGGATGACCCTTGTTGGCGGCCGCGTGGTTCGGCTTCCACCTTAAAGGCGCCTCTGCGATGCACCATCGGTATGGGATGGTCGAATGGGCCAGCGTATCAAATGATGGTGTCAAGACCTTGGTCGTAGTCACCTGGGAGGTCGGAAACAAACCGGGGTAGTCAGCCGTAATGGCGACTAGGGCATTGTCTATGCTACGTTGGTGGAACACCCCGTCAATCAGCTCCACCTTTATGTCCGGATCCTCTTCGGAGGTCGGATCAAGGGATCGTTCGGATCCTCGGGCTGTGGAGTTAGGTCCGTATGCCCTCCACGTCCCGGCGCAGCTCCTGCGTCGAAATCGCAGAGTAAGATACTTGACTTTAAAAAAAAGGTATGGATCGGGTAGATGAACATCCGCTTACCCAGCTCCGAGGGTTATTCATAGAAAATCCATCCAACGGATTCTTGCGGAGGAAGTCCTCCTCCTCTCCCTTGTACAAGCCGTACAAGATCTTTGCCAGATCGGCTGCCGAGCCTGGCCCTTTGTGGCCATGACGGGTGGCGTCATCTTCCCCATTGAAATCCCACATAGGGTGGCCCCTATATTGGAGTGGCTGCACCCCTCGCATAATGCACGTGGCCATGACTCAAATCATGGTCAATCCGGAGTGGGCCAGTAACCTAATCCGGCCCATCAGATAATGGACGCTCCTATCATCTTCCCGTTGAGGGCTCCGCGGGCGCCAACTCAGGCGTTTCTTCAAGGGAGCATTGTTGAACTCCGGGAGGCCGATCCGAACTGGATCCAGCAGGGCGTCCTCCATGTAGAACCATTTGAAGGCCAGTCTTGGACGCCTTCTTCAGGGTGCGGATAGATATCCGGTCCGGCGATGCGCCATATTTCGGCTCCGCCCACTTGATATATCGACCCCTCATGAGAGAAGTGCGAGACAAAACAATCTCTTCCACAGGGCAAAATGGGGTTCGAGGCCCAAGAACAGATCGCAAAAAGCTACGAAGCCCGCGATGTGCAAAATGGAGGCGGGCGTGAGGTGGTGAAGTTGGAGTCCGTAGAACTCTAGGAGCCCCCTGAGAAACGGATGTATGGGAAATCCGAGTCCCCTTATTAGATAGGGGACAAAGCATACCCGCTCCCCTTTGGAAGGGTTGGGGACGCTCTCCGCCTGCTTTCCACCCTTGTAGGTGGCCATTCCGGCTCGAACCCGGAACCATGAATGCTGGGGAAGATATCCCTCGGTTTGGAGTACCACTAAGCCTTGTGTGTGGAACTGAGCATCCCCCAATCTCCTGGCTTAGGGCTGGGGCCTTGAGAGGAGGAGCCGCGTCGGCTATCCATGATGGAATGGATTTTTGTCGAGGCGCTTGATGAGAACTTGCGGATGGAGGATGGTGTGAGCTGGATTTAGATCCTCGCCTCTCTTATAGGCGGCTCGTTCGCGGCTAGGGGTAAAATGTAAAAATATCCCAGCCTTTCGCATTAAATGCGACACGTGGAAGAAGGCCATTATTGGGCTTAGAAGCCAAGGAGCGCAACATTTATAAAGAAGCGGACACTATTCGGCGGAACATGAAGATTGAAGGAGAACCCGCCTTGCAACGCGCCGAAGACAATATCTGGCGCGGACTCGTCATCGCTGAAGCCCGGTTCGGTGCTACCGAGGAGTTCCAGACTAGGGGTGTCCGGATAGCGAACTATCATCATCGGCGGACTCCAAGACTATGAAGATACCAGATTGAAGACTTCGTCCCGTGTCCGGATGGGACTTTCCTTGGCGTGGAAGGCAAGCTTGGCGTCTGGATATGTAGATCTCCTACCTTTGTAACCGACTTTGTGTAACCCTAACCCTATCCGGTGTCTATATAAACCGGAGGGTTTTAGTCCGTAGGACGAACAACAATCATACCATAGGCTAGCTTCTAGGGTTTAGCCTCTTTGATCTTGTGGTAGATCTACTCTTGTAACACACATCATCAATATTAATCAAGCAGGACGTAGGGTTTTACCTCCATCAAGAGGGCCCGAACCTGGGTAAAACATCGTGTCCCTTGTCTCCTGTTACCATCCGCCGGTTTTGACACCGACACTCATGCTCCAACACTCTTCGGGACAGGCGGATGACGGACCACAAGGAGATGGCAGCCATTGCTGCCGACTGGCTGGCCGGAGGACGATGACGTCCCAATGGAGAACATGGTAGTCGACGATCCGGTGCCAACCCTCTCCTCCGTGCCATCCTCGCCGGTGTATTGCACCATGACCATCGGCGAGGCCCGTGCCCAATATATGGACACGGTGAGGCAGAAGCGTGAGGAGCAGTTCCGGGAGGCGCAGGCCGACGCTGCCTACAACCACACCATCTCCTCCAGGAGCACTTGCAGGCAGAGGAGCAGATCACCACGGAGCGGGCGGAGCAGGAGGCGCTGCTCGACTCGTACCGCTCCGCCCGCGAGGGCCGCCTCGAGCGCTGGCGGTACCGCAGGCGGGTGGCGGAGGCTGTGGCCACCTACAAAGAGGGCGATGAAGCCGGCGAGACGCTGTTTGGCGAGACCGAGGACGAGGCAGAGGACAATGCCGGCTCCGACGAGTCCCCGCTCCGCTGGCGTCAACTAGGCCCTGCTCCGCTGAGGCCCCACGGCGCCAACAACGAGGCAGAGGACACCGCCGGCTCCGCCGAGGCCCCACCCTGCCGGCAACGAGTGGGAGGATTTCCCCCGCTCCGTCGAGGCGCCGCCCGCCGGCAACAAGATAGAGGAGATTGCCGGCTCCGCCGAGGCCCTGCCCTGCTGCCAACGAGGTCATGCCACACAGAAAACGAGGAAGAGTAGAACACGGTAGGTCGCCGCCGCTCGGGTCCAAGTAAGGCCACCGCTGCTACCCTCCGGTTGCTGGCACTGAGCTGTACATCATGGAGCAATTCTATGATTACAGGATGATTGAAGAGCGCTCCGTGGTTGAGCAAGCTCATGAGATATAGTCATTTGCTAGAGAACTTGAGCACTTCAGTTGTATGCTACCGGACAAGTTTGTTGCGGAGGTATCATCACTAAGCTTCCTCCTTCGTGGATCTCATTGGCACTCTTGATGTGGAAGAAAAGGCGAGAGCAAAGGACACACGTGCTCGAGGAATTGAGGGAGGATCTAGTGCCAATCTGGTACATAAGAAGAACTTCCAGCCCCAAAAGTTCAAGAACAAGGGCAAGTTTGATGGTAAAGCAAAGTTTGATGGAAGAACAAGGTTGTGCAACACATGAACTTCAAGAAGAAGAATGACAAGAAGAAAGGTGTTTGTCATGTGGGGATCCTGATCATTGGGCTCCTAGTTTCCCTAATCGCTATGACAAGCTAGGCGGGTTGACCACTGACGGCCGGTTAGCTTCTTGGCGGTGATGTGGAGTCGGAGAGCTATGTTGGAGAAGGACGCTGCTTCTACTTAACTGCTGGTGAAGTTGGCTGACTGACACGTGGGCCCAACATGCATCTGGGCCACATGTCAGTTACGCAACTGCACCTGCAGTTAAATCATAGCTTTCTGTTCGGCTCATTTGGACACAGTGGGTAACCGGTTAATTAATTATACCTCCAGCGCACCCCTTTTTAGTTGAAGAAATGTATGAAATGTAATGAAATCCGGCATGTTTATATGAAATCCGACCGTGTATGAATGAATTTATTTCGATTAGTTCGAATTCTTGTATCACTGGCATTGGATGAACATGCAAAACAATATGTACTAGCATTATTCCCAGGGTGATCACCTTGTTTGCAGCAGTTTCACATGTACTCCCTCCGGTCCTTTCTAGTCTGCATACAAGTTTTATCTGCAGTCAAAGTATCTCTACTTTGACCAATCTTATAGAAAAAAGTATGCACTTTCACAATGTGCGAAGTAAAAAGGAACAGAAGGAGTACAAACAGTTTGAGCAGCTTTTTAGCGATCCTGTAAATTGCAATCAAACACACAAGCCTGGCAATTCATAGAGAACATTCAAAACAATCGATGATTATGCATCTCAGTGATTCACATGTCAGAGCCAATATTTACTTCAAAATTAAAGAAAAAAATGGATCGACCCTGTTGACCGCAAAGGGCGTCCCATTCGAAAATATCAAACGCATGTCTTCTTGCTAAAATCAATGAGGAAAATTTGACAAGGTTGTCCCATTCCAAAATATCAAATGCCTACGATTGTGGAATGGGCAAGGTTTGGCATCAGTACGGACATTGACATGGCACCTCATGCTAAATAAACCAGCTGCTCTTCTTGTGCAGTTCCACCAAAATCAACCAAATTCGCGCGACACCTCCTTTCTTGTGGTGGAAATGAATGATTCGATGTATTCATGAACATTTTGTGCAGTTCCCATTGAAATCAAGCTGAGCACCCCTATTTGCACAAATACAAAAAAAGTGATTAGTATTAAGCAAACTGTACTATGAATTGATAGTTTAAACATGCACCTACATGGTCCATGTAGAGCACACTTTTAGAAAAATGGAACTCACCGGAAAGAATCCTAGAACAACATTGTACTCGCGCATCACCGCAAGAAAATGGAGATTTGTCAGTCCTTCTGAGCTGAAGTTAGCTGGGTCTTGTGGGGGGTAATGTAACCATCCTTCAACTACTCCTTCTGATGAGAAGATAGACATGGCTTCTTCATCCTGGCATAATCGGAACTAGTCACTTCACGTACTCCATATTCTTCTTCAGAGGAGGATGATCCTGTTGTGCAAAGACAAGAGGACAACTAAAGGCTAGCATCCCTATTTTCTTGAAAAAAGGAAAGGAAATATTTAAAACATCACAGATGAAGCACTTCTCAAGGACAATACCACTTTTTGATGACAGTAGCTAAACAGTAGCACAACACCAATAGAGATGGCAAAGCTCAATCATATGGATGAAATCAGTGGGCGAGTACCAACCTTTGTCGGAGGCTTATATTGTAGAGCATACAGATGAAGCACTTCTCCGGAACCATCTGTTGCTATCTACTGTGGTGGCCATGCTTACTATATACTCCTCGATTAGTTTAATGTTTCCAACATCTTCTTGTGAAGTTCCACTAAAATATATGGTATCTTCAAAGAAGATCCTTGTTTGCACAAGTAGATATAATTACATATTACATTAAGAGTGGCATCAAAACAGTGGAAAAACAATTGCTCGTTCCAGCCATAGCAATAAATTAAGATGCAAAACTATATCATTACAACACCGGGAGTTGATTTTTGTTTTTCTTCCACTTGTTCTTCCCCTTCATCACTTGGTTCAATAACTGACAAGCTTCGCCTTCAATGTAAGATTTGGCATGTCAATTAGGTTGCACAAGTATAGCACTAAACAATGACATTAATTTTCGATGAAAGTTGCAAAATACAGAATAGCAGTTGTGAAATATCCTTATCTTACCTCAATGGGATATTATGGTGCACATACAGATTGGAAGTTTTGTCTCGATTTGTGCAGTTCACTAAAGTCAAGCAACATTACCGTACAAGTAGCACAACATATGAAAGCACACTGCAGAATCATGTGAAAGAAGGCTAGTACTGACCTCTCATGATGCGGAATTCAAACAACTCACAAGAAGAAGATCTGAACCGAATTTGCCAACACGGATAGGAAGTAAGATCTCCTCTTGGGCAGTTCCACTAAGATCAAGCAATCAAGCAACATTGTCGGTGTGACATTTTGGTTGAACTACACAAAACACTCTTGAAACAAAAGTGTTTTGTGCAGTGCAACAAAAGGTCACAATGGCAACGTGGTGAAGTAGATAACCCTGTTTACACAGAGGTGCAAAGGAAACAACTAGTGGTCAATAACGGTGAATGACACAGAAGCCAACAAAAAGAAGCATCTACCTTATCTAAATGGGAAAGAAAGCAAGACAGTAGCATTTCTCAAATGGTGGCATTGATTAATATTAATAGAGAGATTATATTAACAATAAAATTCGTTACACATATAATTTGCTTTTAACCTTGGCCTTGCATCAATTTTCCAGCGGCATTATTAGAGGGTGTTTGTTTACAAGGACATTTTGGTGGAGGGACTAAAAAAACTCGATGTCAGTCCCATCTAAACCAAACAGGAGGGACTTTTAGGGACTAAAAGTGGGCATTTGGGACTAAAGAAATAATACCCCGAGGGAGAGTCTTTTTGGGACCTTTTCCAACAGTTGCCCCTGCCACGCATCGCACCTTGTCTCTATTAGTTTATTACTAGGGGTAACATGGTGTTTTAGCATGTCATTTAATAACCTCTAGTCCATGTTTAGTCCCTGGAACCAAGCAGGTAGGGACTAGGGAGTTTTTAACCAAACAGGGCCTTAGATTAACAACAACTAAAGAGTTGGACGAGACAGTGGACGCACTAGCACCATGTGCATCTACCGACGTACTGGGGTGATGCACAGTCTGTTGCGACAAAGAACAAACAACCAAGGAGCGTATTTGTGTTGGTACGAGTTTTGTTATCTTTAGACACCTTTCCCTATGTGAGCGCAGCAAATCTAGTCCTGCTCAAACTCTATAGCCTTGTCCCCCAAAACAAAAGACCAGTTCGTTACAATTGTGCGTACTGCGTTTGTCATTGTTTTCCCTTTTCGACCAACATAGGTGCTGGATAGCTAGTCTGTACTAGTACTTTCCCCCCTTCCTTTCCTCTTTGAACAACGTCCTAGATTTATGCTATACAACTTTGCCCACTAACTTCCCCCATTCCTTTCCTCTTTGAACCACGTCTTAGATTCATGCGATACAACTTTCCCCCTTCCTTTCCTTTTTGAACCACATCCTAGATTCATGCTATACAACTTTTTCCCACTACTTTCCCCCATTCCTTTCCTCTTTGAAACACGTCCTAGATTAATGGTATACAACTTTCCCCACTACTTTCCTGTTTGATCCAACACCTAGATTCGAGTGCAGAAGCAGAAAAAGCCCACATGCAGCTAGAGCAATGCACGTGGAATAAGTAAATTATACCTTTAGGTTCTTGGGGTGTGGTTTGGTGGGCGACCGGAGACCGTTCGGGCCACACTATGTACGGCGGCGAAGAAGAAGGGGTCAGAGGCCCTCCCGCGCCCCTGCTGGGTAAAAGTGAACAACTGCGCCGGTAGTGGATTCCCTCCCTCGCCGACGGCGACAACGTTAAGCCTCCTTCCCTTCCCGGCGGACACATCCTGCCGGCTCTTTGACCAGCATTGAGGGGGGAGAGAGAGGCCAACGAAGTCCTGTTCAGATCTGGAGAGGGTGATAGAGTGTGAAGAGAGCAACTACAAGCAGACCAGCAGTGAGGGGAGAGAGAGGCCAGCGAAGTCTTGTTTAGATCTGGAGAGGGTGAGAGAGTGTGAAGAGAGCAACTACAAGCGTTGAGGCTCCAGCGTGTATATATATACTAGAGAGAGTGTGAAGAGTGCAAACCCTAGAAAACAAGCGCCGAGGCTGCAGCTGATAGTATAGCTCCGTATCCATCCATTTTGAGCAGTCAAAGAATCCTCCTGGCACGAATTATGCTCAAGTGTAGTTATCGAACCCGGGAGCTCAAGTTTGATGAGCGAACAGGCTAACTAGCTACACAACCCTATGGTTATGTTCAACGAGAGGAAAATAACCTTTTATACATTCCTGCATTCGTGTGACAAGTATGCCGTGTTTTTTGTGTGTGTGGGAGTCATTGGGATTTAAATCATAATCATGTCATGTGGCTTTGGTGGTAAGACTATCCACAGTGGTGCAGAAACAATGCAGCCTTAGTCACCATACCTCTCTCCACGTAGTACATTGGGTCCCACCAGTCAGTGGGTGAAACAAACAAATTAATAAGAAAAATTAAAAGCGCCAACGGTGTATCTTACCTCACACATCTCGCTACTGCTCGGGAACACTGTCTAATTGATCCCTTTGTTCGCTCACGTACTATTTTAAGTGAATCCTTATTATAACATGCACACAATTTTGGGCACTTGTATTCGACCTAAGTCAGTGTGCCACCGTATCTCGTACGTCTCCCTCCATCTAGGTGTAATAAGTCACATTAGAAGGTGCAGCGGGACCAAGGTGCAAGAAGATTGGAGGAGAAGTCGAAACTTGACCGATCATTCCTCCAATCAAAGCCCTGATTTCTATCTCCAAACGCAACAATTAATCCAAACAACTAAGAGATGCCGTTTTAGCTACCATGCAGGGCCACGTATTAACTTGCATGCAAGCCGACTTTGATTTCTTGACTGATTAACGCGTAGTTGAGCTCCATGCATTGGGTTTTCGGGGGAGATAACAAGGCAGAGTAAGGAGCGTTTGGTTACATTGCTGAGGCTGGTCATAGTGGTGAGTAACTTGGACTAGTAACATGCATATGTTTCTAGTCTATGTTACTTCTACGCGAAGTTTGCCGTCAGAAGCGAGCCAATCTGGCTCTCCTGAGCTAGCAAGGTTTTTCTAGCCCACCCAAGCTAGCTGGCCCACAAAAGCTAACATATTTTAACAGTTCCAAATGCCTAACCTTGCCCGTCTATGCTGTAAGCTGTTCTTGCTAAGGATCCAAACGCTCCTTAAGTAACAACACTCGCTAGTACGAGGCCAGGAGGGGATTGAGATGCGAAGTTAATGGACGACGCCTAAACATTTTGGGAATATCTGATTTCCGTAAGATGACTAACACCTTGACGGAGGGAGTACTACTCCTTAGTCCAGGTTTGATGGAATATTCGTCACCTCTTCGCTTCTTGTACGTACTCCATTTGTATCTCAGTTCCTGTGGCTTCGCACTTGCACGATTTTCCTATTCTTTGAACCTGTGTGTGTGTTTAATAGCATGTGTGTGTGTTAGAGAGAGCGACATATCGACCTACTCCTACAGAGAGATGGTGTGTAGTGTACGATTTTAGCCGCGAGAGTCGGTGCATCCTCTTGTTTCCGGGCGTCCGGTAGGGACAGGCGGACAAGCATCACGCCCGCTCGACCAGCCTGGCCACCCAAAGCCCCTCCATGGCCAGCGTCTTCCCGCTGAAAGCAGTCGGCCGCTCCACAGAATCGGTGCCGCATTCATGCCTAGGCAGAGCGGACGCGACCTCTCACTGGCGCATGTGTTGAAGGGAGAAGCAGATTCAAGAGTGTTGGTTGCTTCATTCGTCCAACTTACTGTTTGGTCTATGTGATTTGACAGCTCATTGTTCATTATTACTGAGGTGGTAGGACTGCTGGATGTCCTGCGCTTTCGGCGGAAGGAGGTACTACTAGATTACAATTTTCTCCATTCTTACGGCGGAGGAGTGCAAGAGCAGTGAAAACACACAGGCTCCATGATTACATGGCCCACCTCACACTATCACCATATTTTCTTGTTGGGGAAACGACACCTATGGGATCACTGGAATCCCTTCTACGGTTGGCGGGCGCGGGGTTGTGAGAAGAGCAGGTCTGACAGGAAGCACACGGATCGTTTACCCAGGTTCGGGCCGCGAAGATGTGTAATAACCTAGTCCTACTTTGGTGGATGTATTGAGCGTTCTTGTGTTCTTGAGCTAGCTACGGGGTGTAACTTGCCCAAAAGAGCCGAATCCCTCTCCTGGTCGCCTCGGGCCTCCTTTTACAGGCAAAAGGGGTCGCCATAGTGGCACACAGGAGGTGGAAAGGTCTACAGTGCGTGAGCTTATCGCCCGGCGTTACAGGACAAAGCGCATTAAATGCGTTACTTAGGTGTCCATTAGCTTTATCAGGGATGCGAACGAGGCTGTCCCGTCCGTCGCCGCCCCGCCTCGCATCAACACGCGCCCGGGCCAACGAAGCGTGCGGTGCCATGTAGGTAGGCAGGCTGCTGAGGTAGCGCGGTGGTGGATCCTTCACGAAGATCTGCATGCCACCACGCAGGTGATTGCTGAGTCGGTGTAGAGGCCGCCCGTCGCCACGAAGGTGCCTGCCCAGCTGGTTGAGCTAGCAGCTGCTTGGGAATGGTAGTGGAGTCTTGGCTAGTGCGGGCCTGGCTGTGGCCCTGCTGATGCCCTCGGCAAGGGTCTTGCCGGGGGGCCCAGCAAGGGTCTTGCCGTGGCGCTGCGGTCGTCCCCGGCAAGGCTCTTGCCAGGGGTCTTGTGGGTTTCCTCGGCTAGAATCCCGCCGAGGATCGTCGTCTTCTAGTCCTCATCTGATCTCATGTATCTATGACCTTGACAAAGATCTGCATGCCACCACAGAGGTGCCTCCCTTGTCCTGGGTCCAATGTAGTTGTTGGTGACGTTTGGAACCCTTGGGCTCAAGGGTGGCTCGCTCTGCCGGCGTCGGGCAATTTGCCCCGGCAAGCGCCTTGCCGGGGCATGGAGGCCGCCTTGACAATGGTCTTGCCGGGGGAGTCCACCTCTCCCCCTTGCTCTTTCATGCTTCTGGTCTTGGCGTTGCTTTGTTTCCCTTGCGCTTTGGTTTCCCTCCGGCTTCCTTCCTCTGCCCCGCTATAATATGCGGCCTTGGCCTTGTAGCAGCTCGACTGCCGTGCACAAGTAGAGGGGTCAAAAGGAGAGCCCCTACTTTTGTACACCGACAGGAGCCCCCGGGCCTGGGCCACACATAAGCGTGACACGTTGTTGGGCTAGGCCCAGAATGGTGCGCGAGCAGTTGGGGCGAGATTTTTACTGCAGTAACTTTTTCGTCCGCTGCGCTTCCCCATGACCCGCATTGGACGCACAATGTGGAGGGTCGTGTGTGACGTGGGAGTCATGCGTGGGGCGGTTCCCACACGCATGCGTCACATCACAGTTAATGGGAAAAGAGGCGGCCCACGCCTTCCCCATAAAAAGGAATAACCGCGGGCACGCTGCTCATTTACCCTTCGTGCCTTCCCCAATCTCGGAACCGCCGTCCCCTTCTTCGTTCTTCTCAAGCTCCTGCCTTCGCTCGCCGCTGCCGCGCCTTCGCTATCCTCCATTCCTCGCTTCCTGCAGCCGCCATGGCACCCAAGACCAGCAGAGGCAAGGGAGTGGCCATGGACGCCGGGGAGAAGGAGCCGCCGGAAAGCGGATTGGCGTCTGGCCAGACGCGCACGCCTACTTCCTAACGGCGGTCGGCCGATCGAATAACTTCGGGACTACTTCAAGCACCTGTGGGGGTGCAAGACGGGAAGCGAGATGACGGGGCATCCGGCCACGCGCGTCATCCCCGCCGCCTTCGCCGAAGCCGGCCCGAATCGGTACCCGTTCTCCGTCGACTACTTTTCTTGCGGCCTCTTCCCCCCTTCTCTGATTTCTGCAGCGACATCATGCACACCTACGGCTTCCACCTTCTGTATTTTACTCCAAATGCTGTGGCGTGCATGGCTTTTTTGTGCACCTCTGCGAGGGTTTCGCCGGGGTGCATCCCAACATGGCGCTCTTCCGCCACTATTTCTTCCCTCACATCCAAAAGGGGGTGCCATTTCCGTCTGTGTCGCCTGGATCCCTAGGACCCAGGAGAAAGAGGCATAAACGGACGGCGCCCAGAAGGAGAGGTGGGAGGAGTGGCGAGGCCGATGGTGCTGGATTGAGGAGAAGGACCCACCAACATTCTGCGAGGTTCGCCAGGCGTCGTCGGTCCGCAGAAACGACTGGAGCGATGTCGATGTCAACAACAAGAAGCTCACGGTCGCCACCACCAGGATTCTTCGTCTCACCGAGGCCGGGCTCACCCTTGAGATGATCGGGGCGGATTTCATGCGCCGCCGAATCGCTACGCTGCACAACAAGGGGAGGCCGGCCTGGCTGTTTACAAACGCCGCCGACATCATGAGGCTCCACCCCGGCCTGGACCACAACCTCACGGTGATGGGGCATGCCCACTTCTGCCAGCAGCTCTTCCAGCTCGACGTGAACCGCGACGGCGAGGTCGAGCGGTCCGGCAAGGCCGCGAAGGCCGCCGTGAAGTCCGGCAAGGTCGCCAAGGGGCCTTGTTTATGTTCCGGGGGGTGGTCCCGCTGAGCAACAACTCGCGTCGAAGCGACATCATCGCCATGATCCCGGAGTTCAACGCGCACGGCCTCGTCCCAAATTGGGCCGAGCCGCCGGAGGATCAGGTGCAGGAGTTTTTTGACACCTTGGAGGAGAAGTACGTCCGCGACGAACCGCGGCTCGTCCAGGACACCACTCAGGCGGAGCTGGACTACATCGTCGCCAGGGCGGTGGAAGCAGAGCTCGCCAAGGAGGCCGGCAGCACCGGTGGCGTGGAGGATAAGGCCGCGACGGCTGTGGAGGAGAAGGACCTTGCCCAGTGGGCGGAGTCCGCTGGGGAGACCGGCAGTGCCGGCTCCGGGGCTCCCCTCATCAAGGATGCGGTCGACGAGTTGTCGTCGGAGGAGGCCGAGGCTGTCGATCCCCTAGCCCCAGGGAGAGGGCGAGTCCTGCGGCGGGCCACCTCTAGCGAGCCGGTCCGTCCTGGCAGGACCGTGCAACCGCGGCAAGCCCAGGAGGGGTCCGCGCGCCAGACAAGGGCCCCAGCGGCGAGGAAGGTGGTGAAAGCCGTGGTGGCGACGAAGAAGGCAACTGCCTCTTCTTCGTCCAAGCGCCCTCGGACTCCATCGGTTTCCCCTCCTCCGGCAGATGACGACGTGGAGGTTGTCTTCGATTTTGGGTCCCTCGGCCCGAGGAGGAAGAGGAAGGCAGCAGAAGAGGAGGTGGAGGACGAGTAAGTATCTTGTTTCCTTCTGTCATCTCCGTCTCCTCAATTCTGTGCCGCTTATCTTGATCTGTTTTTCTTCTTTGCAGGGATGTGGAGACACTGGCCCAGAGGGTGAAGAGGGCCAGAGCTTCGGCGAGCGGCCAGCCCCCGGCAGGTACTTCCGGTACACCGCTGGTGGTGTTGAGCAGCTCGGATAGCAGCCCCCTGCAAAGTCCCTAGCGTAAGTTCATCACTCACCCCTCGTCGACGTGCATTGGGGGTACGATCCCTTGGCGCTGACCTTGCCGTGGTTGCAGGAGGGGGACAACACCAGGAGGATCCAATGGGGGCCGCGCCCAACATGCCGCCCCCATCGACCACGCCGCCCCGAGGGGCATCACCGGCAAGGGCGCCAAGCACTGAGCCCATGCACACGGAGGAGGAGGAGGCGGACTCGGGCGCTGGTGGCTTCGCCTCGGCGCCAAGTGTTGGCGGGGAGGGGACCTCTGCTTCCCAGCCCAGCGCGGGTAAGTCACTTGCCTTCTGTCCCTATTCCTGTTTCTCTTCTTTCTGAATCTTGGTCTTGGCTTCGCCTCATCCTCTTCTTGGTATCCAGATCCTTCCTCGGCAGATCTGGAGGATATAGACACCTTCATCAAGGACGTTGCCAAGGATGCCGCGGCGGGGGCCGAGAAGATCACCACCAAGGAGGCTGCCAAGGGTGCCGCTGAGGATGTAGCCAAGGGGCCTGCCGGGGAGCCCGGCAAGGCGGCTGCCGAGGAGGCTGGCAAGGGGCCTGCCGGGGAGGCCAGCAAGGCCGCTGCCAAGGAGGAGGTGGTTGACGACCAACCTTCCTCCTTCGCTGCCTCTAGCTCAGGCAGGCACCTGAGGGTGAGTGAGGACCTTTTCGTCCACCTCCCAGGGACGGCGAGTACCGGGGCGCTCGTCAAAGGGGAAGTGTTCGATGATGAAGTGCTTGCCGCTGCCGGGCTTGAGGTCGTTGACGAGCCGAGCGCCGGTGGCGGCGGTTCCCAGGAAGAGCGGCTCCTCCAGGCCATGGGCGCCAACTTCCAGAAGCTCCGGGTGCTTCACCGTGCTCGCCTGGACAAGGCCAAGTCAAGGATGACGGTGGTGGACAAGGCGGAGGCGGACCTCGAGAAGCGCGTCACCGAGGCACAAACTTGGTTCCGCCAAGCTTGTGAGGAGCTGAAGGCCGCCCAAGGCAAGCTGGCCCAGCGCGAGGTGGAGCTCACCATGAAGCGGGCCGACATCGAGAAGGCCCAGGAGACGGCGAAGAACCTGGCTGCCGAAGCCGAGGCCGCTCGAACTCAGCACCAGGCCGCGCTGAACTCCCAGGAGGAGGATCTTTCCGCGCATGAGGAGAAGCTTGCCACAACGCTCCGCGGCAAGGATGAGGAGGTGGAGAAGCTCGTTGTGCAGCGGACCCAGGAGCTGGAGCAGAGGCACAAGGAGGCACTCGATGCCCAGGCTCTGGCTCACGCCGACAGGGTGAAGGAGCTGGAGGTGGAGCGGGACGGGCTGAAGGACCAGACCCAGAAGCTGGCCAAGGAGAAGGACACGCTCAACGGTGCCCTGGCGGAGGCGCAGGGCGCAGTCCTCGGCAAGGCTGAGCAGCTCTCCAAGGCCAATGACTCCATCAAAGACCTGAAGCTGAAGCTGGAGGGCCTTGAGGAGATGCTCTCAGAGGCCAAGGCTCGGGAGGAGACCCTGGCCAAGGATCTGGAGGCCGAGAAGCTGCAGCGGAAGAACGAAGCCGCCAACCACAAGGATTTTCTGGATGGCGAGAATCGCTGGATCAGCCGCCTCAAGGACGTCGTCGGCAGGATCACTACGCAGCTGGCCACCATGGGTACGCCAAATGTGAGATACGCCCAGGATCACAAGACGACCTCCAACGCCAGGCTGACCCTATTCTTCGAGGGTGTTCTTGGAGCCCCGGAGCATTTCCGCTCCACCAGGGCGACTTCCTGGCCAATGAGGACCGGAGGCTTTGCCGGGTGCCATGACCAAGCTTCCCACCAAGGTCGCATACTGGAATCCCAACCTCGACTTCGACGCTGCGCTGGAGAGCTTGCCGGAGGATGTGGACCTCGCGCCGCTCAGGGAGCATATCGAGCCCGTGCCGTGACTAGGCACACCATTTCTTTTCGTTGCTGCAGGTTCACAACCAAGAAATTTTTTATCTTTAGTTAGAACTGCGGCAACAAGTGATGTAATATAACCCTGTAGTACTTTTGATATCATGCATGTTACTTTCCTGTTCAATCCCCCATTTGTATGTTCACCCTACGTTAATCGGGTAGGCTTGCCGGCGCGCAAACCCAGGGCGGCGCCTTGGGGACGGATCCCCAATGGCCTGCCGGGTGTGCTTGCCGCCAGGCGAATCACCTTTCCACTCTCAACGCGGCCACTCGAATGGTCGAGCTTGACTGTAGTCAGAATCGAGAGCGTTGCCAATTGTGGAAGGCTACCATGCCATTCTCGACGCGGCCGCTTAAGCTGCTGAGAAGACTCGAAACAGAGTAAGGGCATTGCCAATAGCGGAATAGCCCTATTGCGTGCAGGTTTTCCATACAAAGGACGAGATCTCCGAGGGGAATAACCTTATATAAAAAGGAAATATTTAGAGTTCGGCATGACTTAGATTTTCTGTCATCGCACGGGCGTCCACCACGTCTGCAGACAGCACCGTCAGGCTTGGTCGTCTCCCCCCTTGGGACGACGGCCATGATGGAGCCGCTACTTTGATCAGACCAGATTTCCAGATCCGCGCACCACCCCCTACCTGGTGCGCGAAAGATGTTGGGGAAACGACACCTATGGGATCACTGGAATCCCTTCTACGGTTAGCAGGCGCGGGGTTGTGAGAAGAGCAGGTCTGACATGAAGCGCACAGATCGTTTACCCAGGTTCGGGCCGCGAAGATGCGTAATACCCTAGTCCTGCTTTGGTGGATGTATTGAGCGTTCTTGTGTTCTTGAGCTAGGTACGGGGTGAAACTTGCCCAAAATAGCCCAATCCCTCTCCTGGTCGCCTCGGTCCTCCTTTTATAGGCAAAAGGGGTGGCCAGAGTGGCACACAGGAGGTGGAAAGGTCTACAGTGCTTGAGCTTATCGCCCGGTGTTAGAGGACAAAGCGCATTAAATGCATTACTTAGGTGTCCATTAGCTTTATCGGGGACGGAAACGAGGCCCGTCCTGTCCGTCGCCGCCCTGCCTCACATCGACACGCGCCCGGGATAGTGAAGCATGCGGTGCCATGTAGGTAGGGAGGCTGCGGAGGTGGCGCGGTGGTGGATCCTTCACGAAGATCTGCATGCCACCATGCAGGTGCTTGCTGAGTCGGTGTAGAGGCCACCCGTCGCCACGCAGGTGCATGCCCAGCTGGTTGAGCTAGCAGCTGCTTGGGAATGGCGGTGGAGTCTTGGCTAGTGCGGGCCTAGCTGTGGACCTACTGATGCCCTCGACAAGGATCTTGCCTGGGGGCCCGGCAAGGATCTTGCCGTGGCACAGCGGTCATCCCCGGCAAGGCTCTTGCCGGGGTCTTGTGGGTTTCCTCGGCTAGAACCCCGCCGAGGATCGTCGTCTTCTGGTCCTCATCTGATCTCATGTATCTATGATCTTGACAAAGATCGGCATGCCACCACAGAGGTGCCTCCCAAGCCCTAGGTCAAATGTGGTTGTTGGTGATGTTTGGAACCCTTGGGCTCAAGGGTGGCTCACTCTGCCGGTGTCGGGCAATTTGCCCCGGCAAGCACCTTGCCGGGGCCGCGGAGGCCGCCCCGGCAAGGGTCTTGCCGGGAGAGTCCACCTCGCCCCCTTGCTCTTTCATGCTTCTGGTCTTGGCGTTTGTCGGTGTCAAAACCGGCTAATCTCGGGTAGGGGGTCCCGAACTGTGCGTCCAGGCGGATGGTAACAGGAGACAAGGGACACGATGTTTTTGCCCAGGTTCGGGCCCTCTCGATGGAGGTAATACCCTACTCCTGCTTGATTAATATTGATGATATGGGTAGTACAAGAGCAGATCTACCACGAGATCAAGGAGGCTAAACCCTAGAAGCTAGCCTATGGTATGATTGTTGCTCGTCCTACGGACTAAAACCCTCCGGTTTATATAGACACCGGATAGGTTAGGGTTACCACAGTCGGTTACAATGGTAGGAGATCTACATATCCGTATCGCCAAGCTTGCCTTCGACGCCAAGGAAAGTCCCATCCGGACACGGGACGAAGTCTTCAATCTTGTATCTTCATAGTCTTGGAGTCCGGCCGCAATGATAGTTCGGCTATCCGGACACCCCTAGTCCAGGACTCCCTCAGTAGCCCCTGAACCAGGCTTCAATGATGACGAGTCCAGCGCGCATATTGTCTTCGGCATTGCAAGGCGGGTTCCTCCTCCGAATACTTCATAGAAGGTTTTGAACACAAGGATAGTGTCCGGCTCTGCAAAACAAGTTCCACATACCCCCCTAGAGAGAATAACTTTTGCACAGATCTGCTGACGTATTCCGCGGCGTGACATCACACCACGGCCAGGCCTTTATATGAATCGTTTTTTACTGTTCCACCTCAGCGCGTTTAGCGAGGCGGTTTCCCTGGCACGTCTTATCAAAGCATAGATCATGCCCCCCCTTATTCCGGGATTCCCATCTATACGGACGTGGGTAACCCATCCGCTCCATTGATTACGGCGCTTGGGAGATAAGCGAGTTTTACCAGGCTGGTGGGGGACGCGTAGGCCGTCCGTCCATATAAGGGATAAGGATCCACCTTTTTCACTTCCACGCCTTCTTCCTCCTTTGCTCATCCATTTCCGCAAGACTTTCGAGCTCCAGCGCCCAAGTCCGCACACCCCACCTCAACCTTCTCCAACCATGTCGGGAGGCGGGAGGCGGGTGGATGGCCTCCTCTATCACGGAGGGCACATCACAAGACTGCGGGAGGCCAGATATTTGTCCCGGCAACATCAGCGCACAGGGCTGCCCGACGCAGGGCAGCCTATTCCAACCCAGGCCCCATGAGAGGGTGGTGTTTCTCCCCACTTCCTCCATGGACTAGGTTTTCCACTTCACCCATTTGTCCAGGGGCTCATGTTCTACTACGGCCTGGACTTCCACGACCTGGCCCCAAATTTCATCCTCAACATCTCGGCGTTTATCGTGGGTAATGCGAAACCTTCCTCTACATCCAGCCCCACTTCGGCCTATGGCTGAAGACCTTCAATGTCAGGCCGAAGGTTGTGGGCGGCCGTCAAGCGGAGTGCGGAGGCGCCATGGTTGGCAAGATGGCCAAAGTCCTATGGCTCGAGGGCTCCTTTGTGGAGACAATAAAGGGATGGCAATCAGGGTGGTTCTACATCACCGAGCCACGCGACCCCAAATGGGTGGCGGCCCCCGAATTCAGATCTGGCTTCCCCACACGGCTCTCGTCATGGAAAGAGACGGGCCTGATGTGGGGGAATTTGGACGAGCTATCCGGACTCCAAACATGCGTCCGAAACCTGGTGGACAAGAATCTCAGGCTTGTCAACGTAATCCAGGTGATGCTCATCCGCCAGATTCTCCCATGCCAACAACGGGCCTTTAATTTGTGGGAGTTCGATCCGGCACAACACCGAACCTTGAGCCGGCTCTTCGACACTACGTACGAAGATGCCTGGAAGGTGCTGTTCAAGGGCACCGAAGCCCCCGCATCCGCTAACAAAGATCGCGGATACAACTCGCGGTGTCAAGCCGGCGAGGTAAGTTATTTTACCCTTTACGGGACTCATAGATTGACTCTATGTGGGATCTAAAACTCCCTAATCTTCGACAGGACTGGCTGAAGACGTCTGGACAGATTAACTGTCCGGCTCCTTTGCCGGAAGACCCAGCGGACGCCCAATTGACGGGGCTGATGGCTCCGGTACCCCATGTGGTGCCAGAGAAGAAGGCCAAGAAGGAGGCCACGGGAACTCGAAGGAGCTGCTGGCGCTTGGTCTTTGTCGGATTCAAGCGAATCTTCTCCACGAGGGCGAGGAGGAAAAAAGCTTCTCCCAGTGAAGAGAGAGAGAAAGGAAGGCCGCCCCAACCGGGAGGCGGAGGAATCCAAGAAGGGAAGAACCCTTCCTCCGTACTTCTCCACCAACGTCGACAGCGACGAGGAGGATTGGCCAATAAGGGCCAAGCCCCTGGCGCGATCGTAAGCGTCCGGATACCCATGGCTTTGTATTATTGCATACCATTCTCTAATGTCGAACAATCATGCAGCCCGCCCAAGAGCGAGCTAGCCGCTTCGACGAGCGGGTCCCTGGGTTCGTCAGAAATGGAGAGTACTTCGCTTACGGCCGCCTCCTCGCCCCACGTTGCGGACGACGCCGAGGTGGTGCCCCAAGGGGGGCCTGGTCAAGAGGAGGTGGCGCAGGAGGTGCCACAAGGCAACCTCCCGGACTCCAGGCGCGTGCGGGGCAAGACCCCCAGGGGCTCTAAGCCCGACCCTCGTCCGGACTCCATGCCGGAACCTTCAGCGGTTCCGGAGTCCAGCAAGCGGTCCCTTTGCAAGAAGGGTAAGACGCCGGTGTCCTCCGTCCAACCGGAGTCACCGGATAGCAATGGAGGCGCTTAACAGGCGCTTCCATCAGGAGGAGCACCGCCTTTATTATGAGTGCGGTGATCCGGAAAGTTCAGTCCGCCAAGAGCGGGCTGACTGAAGCCTGTACCAGCCTTCTAACAGGCTTTGAGGTAAGTTTGGAATATGTAAAAATATTACCGCATAGACAGTAGCCCCTGATGCTTAGTTCGGTGTTCGAAAAGAAAAGCCGGACTAAGGATCTAAAAAGATATACACAGGAGTCTAACGTAAGTATGTCAATATGGGAATGCAGGCTGTGCTGCTGACCTCTGCCGCACTGACTGCGGAGGTCAATGCATTGAAGCAAAACCTTGAGCGGTCCGAGAACGAGCTCGGCCAAGCCAAGAAGCAGCTCGAGGACAAGGAAGGTAAGTAATACCTTATTAAAGAAATACGCTATAGAAAAGGTTTTGGTTGCAAAAAAATAACAGGAATAACATGGGTACTGCAGGGGTCACGAACGAGGTGGCGACCCTGAAGGAAGCGGTGTCTGTGGCCGAAAACAAAGCGGCTGCGGAACGCACCGAGCGAGAGAAGGGGGAGGCGCAGATGGCGGAGGTGCGACAAGAGCTCCAGGCTCTCGTGGAAAAACACGAGGGTATGGAGCGTGACTCGATGACCCGAGAGTCCGAGCTTTCTTCGGCTCTTGAGAGTGCCAAAGCTGCTAAGGCCGAGGCCCAAAAAGCCCTCTAGGAGATTGAGGCAATAAAGAAGATCGCGGCGGGTAAGGCATTCTTTATGAAGAGCAAGCATGTGAAAGTGAATTACCTATTACTTACCCGGATTCGGAGTTCTCCAGGAGCATTCGCAGATCGGCCCGTGGTGTAATACGATCTTGCCGCATTCTACTGCGCTAAGGAGGGGAGCTCAACGGAGAAGGTGTTCTGGTCTCAATATGCTGAGGTCGGACATCCGGTGCCCCTAAGCGACCAGCTGAAGCAGCTGGTCGAGCTCCACAAGGTCGCCGAACAGGCCATGAAGGGCCTTATAGTTGGGTTGTGGCCATTGGAAGCCATGCCTGGGAGCTACTTCGGCTTAGTGCAGTGGCTGGTGGGCCTTTGTCCACGAATTGAAGTCATCAAAGCGCTCCGTCTGCATTGAAGAAGTCCGTCGGGCCCTTGCCTGTGCTAAAGTGCCTTTGGGGCAAGCTGGATCTTGAAGAAGCTTGTGACGGACGGGCCACCGAAGGGCAAGGAGCATCGCACGCCCGAAATGTACTATGAGGGCCTCTGAAGGGTGCCCGCCGAATAGCGGATGAGTGCTCCAAAGATGTAATTTTGAATAGACTCGCATTTGTTATCCTGTCACGCTGAAAACTTGTTCATATCGCTAAGCAACGCTTGTTAATTTAAAATATTACCTTACATGCGGCCGTTTATCAAATTTGAGAGATGGCAAGTCGTTGGCTTCAGCCCCCATGCCACAGTCTTTGGGGTGTTCGGGATAAACTTGAGCACTCTTGTTCCCATTCTTGGGTCCATCTAGGGAGGCGCTCAGCATAGCGAATAAGGCAACCGGACTTATAATGCTTGAACACTCTCACTTAGCCATAGAATTCTATAATTTTAAATTTAGTGAAGCCCCTAGTATTCGGAAGACCGATTTAGGGCGCTATCCACGCATATGGCGGACAATTCCGGTTCCTCGCTCTAAGCGGCGTAAGTCTTTAGGGACCGAAAAAACCTCTCGAACAGCGACCGGCTCTCGCCCTATCATGGTATCGGTTTTAGCTTTGTCCTTTGAGGTGCTCGACCCAGCTGAACTGGGGCACAATCGTGATGGTTCTCCGGTGCTACCTTAGCCGATATAACGGGCGTAAGGTACCAAAACACGGAGCCGTGCAAACCAACTATTGACCCAAGACATGATTCGGAGCCGATTCATATAATGCTATAAGTTCGAGTGCCGCACTTGTGAAAGTGTTCGGACTTATCACACCATAATTTTGGGGTACTTAAGCCCCTGGTGTAATGGCCGTACCAAAGTGTATGGGTGCAACATGTCATGAAATGAACATATATATAGATAAAGAAAAGAGTGCAATAATAGGCAAAAGCTATGCATTGTTTATTCAAAAAGGTACTGCAATGAAGGCAGGACGATACAAATAGTGCGATAAGAAAGGAATGGGACTATCTAACATGTCCCTTTCCAGGGGTAAGCTGCGGGATGATATGTAAAACAGGTATAATGCTCGTAATAGAGACCACCTGAACACTTGACGTGGCTTTCTGCTTCCCTGGCTGTTGCATCATGAGTTTCGGCGATTCTAGTGCGGACAGGACTTACGGAAGGCGGAGTTACGAGAGTAAGAAAAGCGGAAGAAAAAGGAAAAAGAAAAGAATGACACAATCGGGAACCCACAGTGCGGTCGAGCCGCATTCTTGGCGTGCCGTGGTCGTGCCCCTCCCCATATGCCCATGTTATCTCGGGCGTAGTTATGTATACGCGTAATCGGCTTCGCAATTTCATGAGGGCTGGGGTTGGGGCGGATTACTCTGGCGATGCTTGAATCGTGCCAGGCGGTCTTGTTGTAGGTTACTCCGGGCGCGCTTGACAGTGTCCGGACGCTTAGTGGCCGGACTCGAGAATTGCTATGAGAGGCTGCTTTGTACCTCCGCCGCGAGGGCCGCCGCGAGGGCCGCCGTGTGCTCCTACGTTTGGAGAGAGCGTTCGGTGTTTACATTGACCGTTATTACTCCTCGAGGGCCTGGCATCTTGAGCTTGAGGTATGCATAGTGCGGCACCGCATTGAACTTTGCAAATGCGGTTCGTCCGAGCAGTGCATGATAGCCGCTGCGGAACGGGACGATGTCGAAGATTAACTCTTCGCCGGAAGTTATTCGGGATCCGAAGACCACTTGAGTGTAACTGAGCCCGTACAACTGGCCTCTACACCCGGTATGATGCCTTTAAAGGTCGTCTTTGTAGGTTTAATCCTTGAGGGGTCTATGCCCATTTTGCGCACTGTATCTTGATAAAGCAGGTTCAGGCTGCTACCGCCGTCCATCAGGACTCTGGTGAGGTGAAATCCGTCAATAATTGGGTCAAGAACCATTACAGCGAAACCGGCATGACGGATGCTAGTGGGGTGGTCCCTTCGATCGAAGATGATCGGGCAGGAAGACCATGGGTTGAACTTCGGGGCGACTGGCTCCATCGCATATACGTCCCTTAGTGCACGCTTCCGCTCCCTTTTGGGTATATGGGTTGCGTATATCATGTTCACCGTCCGCACTTGTGTGGGAAAACCCTTCTGTCCTCTATTGTTCGGCGGCCGGGGCTCTTCCTCGTCATCGCTATGCAGCCCCTTGTCATTGAGTTCGGCACTTAACTTGCCTGCTTGCTTGAACACCCAACAATCCCTGTTGGTGTGATTGGCTAGTTTTGGGGTGCCATGTATCTGGCACAACCGATCGAGTATTCGGTCCAAGTTGGACGGGCCCTGGGTATTTCTTTTGAATGGCTTCTTCCTCTGACCGGGTTTAGAGCCTCTGAATCCGGCATTGACGGCCGTATCTTCAGTATTATCGCCGTTAATGCGGCGCTTGTTCTTGTTGCGACGCGACCTGGCATTGCTGTCCTTGGTATCCGAACTATCAGGGTGTTTGGCCAAGTTGTTGCTTCGAGCTAGCCAGCTGCCCTCTCCCGCACAAAAGCGGGTCATGAGTGTTGTGAGGGCTGCCATGGATTTCGGCTTTTCCTGTCCTAGGTGCCGGGCAAGCCATTCGTCATGACGTTGTGTTTAAAGGCTGCAAGGGCCTCGCATCCAGAGCGATCAACGATTTGATTTTTTCTTCGTTAGGAACCGTGTCCAGAATTGTGCGGCCGATTCTTTTGGCTGCTGAATTATGTGGCTAAGGTCATCGGCGTCGGTGGTCGCACATATGTGCCCCGAAGTTATCAAGGAATGCGGCTTCCAGGTCCTCCCAACAACCAATTGATTCTGCTGGCAAGCTGTTTAGCATATGCCGAGCTGGTCCTTTAAGCTTGAGTGGGAGGTATTTGATGGCATGTAGATCATCACCGCGGGCCATGTGGATATGGAGGAGATAGTCCTCGATCCAGACCGCAGGATCTGTGGTACCATCTTATGATTCGATGTTTATGGGTTTGAATCCCTCGGGGATTTGATGATCCATTACTTCATCTGTGAAGCATAGTGGGTGTGCGGCACCTCTGTATTGGGCTATATCACGACGTAGCTCATATGAGCTTTGTTACTGTGTTCGGCCCGGCCGGGTTTGCTGTATCCGGCGCGACGGTAATCATCCCGCGTCGTTGGGCACCCACGCGATCCGTAGATCGATCTCATATGTTTTGCCTTATCCTCCAATATATCTCGCAAGTCCGGCGCGCTTTCCCGTGCCTTGGTACTTTTTGAGCGGCGTCGGGGTGTGGCTTGAGCGGAGGGCCGAGAGGCTTCTCTGTCGCGGCCACGGGGTGGCTGGTCTGCCATGTCGTGCGCTGGTGACTTGGGTGCTTCCTCCTCTGATCGAGGCAACGGCCTGCGTTTGGGGTAGCTTTTGGAGGGGCGTTCGAGTTCATACTCTTCGGCTGCAAGGACTTTAGTCCATCTGTCAACTAGCAGGTCTTGGTCAGCTCTAAGCTGTTGCTGCTTTTTCTTGAGGCTGGTTGCCGTGGATATAAGCCTGCGTTTGAAACGCTCCTGTTCGGCGGGATCCTCAGGGACGACAAATTCGTCATCGTCGAGGCTTGCCTCGTCTTCGGAGGGAGGCGCATAATTATCGTCCTCGACCTCTCTTTCTCGCCGCCTTGTCGTGCGGACTTCTGCTTCTCCTCCTCCTGCTGGCCGAGTCCTGCTTTGGAGGGGTTGTCTTCCGCTTGTCCCGGGTGTTATTATCTGCCGTGTCGGAATCACCGTTTTATTGTGGCAGGATTTAGAGCGGGCGCCCGGCGGCGTCGTTGCCCGGTTGCTTCTTGGAGGGGTCATCCTCCGTTGTTCCATCGCCGTTCCCATCTTTTGGGATGTCCACCATGTATATGTCATATGACGTGGTGGCCTTCCACTGCCCTGTAGGCGCTGGGTCTCGGTCGTCTCCGGCGTCGTCGTCCATACCGTCGACGTCTTCGGAGTCGAAGTCGAGCATGTCGGTTAAATTTCGTCGTCCGTATCCCAACCTTCCTGTCCGTAGTCCGGCCAGGGCTCTCCGGATAAAGAGTGAGACTTTAGTGAATTCAGGATGTCGCCAAAGGGCGAGTGCTGAAAGATGTCCATGGCGATGAACTCCATAACCGGGCGCCCAATCGGATTCGATTGGCGGGCTGGAGGGTTCGGAGTCCGGAGAGGAGTCCGACACCCTGGAGTTAAGGTCTTCTCAAAGGACAGGGATGGAGTTCGGCTCAATCGCCGTAGAGATCGTAGCCCCCGAGGCGGTGTCCAACCACTCGTCCTCGATCAGGGAATCCGGCTCCGGATTAAGGGTCGGAGCGGACGCTGGTGCAGCCTCCAGGGCACTGTTCGGCTATAGAGCTAGATCATGCCCATCGAGAAAGTGCGCGCGCTTCGCTGCGGCTCGAATCCGTCGAAGATCAACTCTCCGCGGACATCGGCCGTATAGTTCAAACTTCCAAATCTGACCTGATGGCCAGGGGCGTAGCTTTCGATCTGCTCCAGATGGCCAAGCGAATTGGCCCACAGTGCAAAGCCGCCGAATACGAAGATCTGTCCGGGGAGAAAAGTCTCACCCTGGACCGCGTCGTTGTTGATGATCGAAGGAGCCATCGGGCGGATCTCGGGTAGGGGGTCCCGAACTGTGCGTCCAGGCGGATGGTAACAGGAGACAAGTGACACGATGTTTTTACCCAGGTTCGGGCCCTCTCGATGGAGGTAATACCCTACTCCTGCTTGATTAATATTGATGATATGGGTAGTACAAGAGTAGATCTACCACGAGATCAAGGAGGCTAAACCCTAGAAGCTAGCCTATGGTATGATTGTTGTTCGTCCTATGGACTAAAACCCTCCGGTTTATATAGACACCGGATTGGTTAGGGTTACTGTAGTCGGTTACAATGGTAGGAGATCTACATATCCGTATCGCCAAGTTTGCCTTCCACGCCAAGGAAAGTCCCATCCGGACACGGGACGAAGTCTTCAATCTTGTATCTTCATAGTCTTGGAGTCCGGCCGCGATGATAGTTCGGCTATCCAGACACCCCCTAGTCCAGGACTCCCTCAGCGTTGCTTTGTTTTCCTTGCGCTTTGGTTTCCCTCCGGCTTCCCTCCTCTGCCCCGCTATGTGCGGCCGCGGCGCGCGGCTCTGACTGCCCATGCACAAGTAAAGGGGTCAAAAGGAGAGCCCCTACTTTTGTACACCGACATTTCTGGACGTCGTGCGACACCTAACTCTTTACATAGTACTCCCTCCGTTCCTATATATAAGTCTTTGTAGAGATTCCACTAGGTGGATTACATACGGAACAAAATGAATGAATCTACACTTAAGATGCATCTATATACATCCGTAGGTGGTTCATGGTGAAATCTCTACAAAGACATATATTTAGGAACGGAGGAAGTACTAGTATAGTACGTACTATAATTTAACAGCGAGATAGTACAATGCTATGAAGCTTCCAGCTTCTGTTACATGTATCTTGCGTCCAAGGTTGCCCGTTGCAATATTTCATCAAATACAAAGGAGACTAACATGCATGCTATTGCATCTCAATGATTGACAGATCATAGCAAATATGTACTCCCTCCGTTCCAAAATAAGTGTCTCAACTTTATGTAGGGGGTGTTTGTTTCCAGGGACTTTTTAGTGTAGGGACTAGAAAAAAGTCCCTCTTAGAGACTTTTTAACCAAACAGGAGGGACTACTAGGGACTAAAACTTGCTTTTTGGGACTTAATGAAGAATACTCTCAAGGAGACTCTTTTTTGGGACTTTTCCAACAATGCCCCTCCCTGCACCCAATGTCCCGCCGCCCCATGGTGTTGCTTGGTTGTTATTTTTCTGTATACACTAGTAGAAAACGGAGCTTTAGCGCCGGTTCGTAAGGGCCTTTAGTGCCGGTTCCATAACCGGCACTAAAGGGTGGGCACTAAAGGCCCCCCCTTTAGTACCGGTTCGGCACGAACCGGTAGCTAAAAATGCCACCACGTGGCGTGAGCTCACGCCTGTAGTGAGGGGCCTTTAGTACCGGTTGGTGTTACCAACCGGTACTAAAGGTTTTTTTTAATTTTTTTTGAAAATTTTGGAATTTTTTTTGATTTTTTTTCGATTTTTTATTTTTTTGAATTATTTGATGATTTAGTCTCTAATCACCTCTCTTAACTGCTCAAGTGTGGATTACTCATTCCAAATCATCTAACTTCCCGACCGGTCACCCATCCGTCTCACTACTCTAGCCCGAGCACGCTTAACTTTCGGGTTCTATTCTCCTTCGTTTCCGAGTCTGCACTTGTTGTTTTCCTGACAATAGTAAGATGTCAATCCTATTAACCCTCAGGAGTTTAGCTTGAGCATGAAGTCACACATTTCACCGTTTGAGTTTTTGAAACTATTATTCTAAAAAACAGTTTGACCATAGTTTGACCAGATTTGACCAAAATTCAAAAAATTGAAATAATTATTTAGTAACACTAATATTCTTGAATAATTATGTAGTAACATTAATACTTCTTGAATAAGTAGTTTGACCAGATTTAACCAAAATTTTTAAAAAAAACTGAAATTTGACCATATCTTTTTTTCCTTTTGGAATTTGAGGATTCTAAAAAATTCCAAACAAACCGTAGGCGGTCTCCATCGGATGCGGATTTTCGTGCTGAATTTTTTGATATATTATACGTTTTTTCCGACGCCATTATGCAAAAGTTATAGCCGTTTTACATTTTCCCTACACTTTTGCAAAACATGTCCAAATTTAAGTTTTTTAATTTTCCTAACTAGTAGATGTAGTAATATAACTACATCTCGAAGAATTTTATTTTTGAATTTTTTATCATTTTCTTTTGTATTTTTGAAAACTGAAATGGCGATATACAGGGGGGGGGGGGTACTATAGGTCAAACCCCTTTAGTACCGGTTGGTGGCACGAACCGATACTAAAGTTAGCCCTTAGTACCGGTTTGTGCGTAACGGTACTAAAGGTGATCAAGGGGCCCTGACTGGCCTTGACCTGCCACCACCCTTTAGTACCGGTTCGTGCCACGAACCGGTACTAAAGGTTCAACACGAACCGTCATTAATGCAAATTCGTTCGAACCGGCACTAATGGTACCATTAGTACCGGGCCAAAATCAAACCGGCACTAATGTGCTTCACGTTTGACCCTTTTTCTACTAGTGATACTGGGGGTAACATGGTCATTCAGAAACCTCTAGGGAGGGACTAGGGACTTTTGAGTCCCTGAAAACAAACAGGGAGGGACTTTTTAAGGAGTAGGGACTTTTTAGTTGGGACTAGAAAAAGTCCTAGGACTTATGAACCAAACAGGGCCTCAATATGGACTACATACGGAGCAAAATGAGTGAATCTACACTCTAAAATACATCTATATACATCAGTGTTTGGAGTATGTACTAGTAGTTCATATTGAAATCTACTAAAGGACATATATATTCCAAACAATATGATAATCTCTCTAACAAAGGTAGTAGGGACGAGGAGTAAACGGGGGGAGTAGTAAAAGTTTCTCCTCGTCCTGCGAGCCACCGCGCGTGTGGGCGAGGGAGCGGGCGTAAGGCGTACAATACTACTACTAGTAAGCAAGCTTCACCTCATCCTGCGAGCCACCATGCCCGTGGGCGGGGGAGACGGCGTACTAAGCGAGCTTCTCCTCGTTCTACGAGTTGACGGGACACATCAAAAGTACTCCAGTCTGTAGAGGCTTGCCTCTAAGGTTGGCCCCACATGGTTTGCCTCTTATTTAACATAACGCATCAAGTCGCAATTTGTTTGTTCACTCGTGGTAGACGATCCTCCCTCCATCTAGTGGAGAACCAGTACATGTGTCAAATTACCACGTGGGCTGCCTTTTCATACAGAAATGAGATCCACCGTGTACCCGCGCGGGTGTGGTTGGGAAAGAGACGGGAGTACGTGCGCCGTGCGTGCACCTCTTCTCTTCGTGCACGCCCCCCACCTACGTGGGTGTGTGTGAGAGATACAAACCTAGACAAATGGCTTGTGCGTTCGTGAGTGTTTTTTGTTTTGGGGGGGGGGAGGTTGATTTCGTGAATGTATTTGTGGGAATATGTGTCGATGACATCTCAAACAAAATTTTGCATGCAATGTGTGTGAAATGGAGGCGTATCCATATCATATATAGAGGGCCGGGCGATCCACGAGAAGAGAGGGAGGGGTCATAGATATCGATTGAGTCGAAGAGAGGATCAAGTGGGTGGGTGAGAGATCCATGAAGAGAGCCATCGAAATTGTGTGTTTGTGCAAGTCAAAGATATAGGGCGGCTGACCTACCGGAACATCAGAGAGCACAAGCCAAGGTTGTGTGTGGTAGGGAGACGTGACTAGAGTGCTCGATGTATCGGTGTTTGTGTGGGGGGTGGGGGGTGGGGGGAGGGGTAGGCAGAGGCCTAACTATAGAGGTAGAACGACTCTTATATGTGTCGAGAAGGAGAGACCCAGCTATGTCTTGAGGGAGATCGGTCGACATCCATACATAACTGAAGGACGGGAAATAGGATGGGATAGAGAGAGAGGAGAGAGAGAGAGGGAGGGAGAGTGGTAGAGTGGTGGATGGGTGATGGAGTTGCTTCTCGAAGATGGTGGGAGAGGCCTACTAGACAAACAAAGGGTGGAACTGCAATATTATCGATAAGAGTGGGGATGTTTTTCTGTGTGTGCCTGTGTGTGATAGATCTGTCGGGACGCATCCATGGATGATGAAGGCGAACAATGTGTTTGGTAAGAAAACCTAACTAGATCGGTAGATCAATTGTTGTTTGTCGGAGGAAAGGAGAGACATAACTAATGAGGAAGATCGATTGACGTGCGAGGAAAAACGAGTTATAAGGACCTAGATAGCTATATGTATAGCGGGAGATCGGTCGGTGTACGTCCATTTGTTAGAGGCAAATAAGGCCCGGCGAGACGGATAGATAGAGAGAATGGAGCTAGGAGGTGGTGCGAGAGGCCCAGCTACTAGCTAGATAAGGGGAGGAGTGTGTGGTTGTGAGATCGGTGAAAAGAGGGGCGAGAGTTTACACGTGTGTGGGACCGTATGAGAGACACGAGGCAAGGACACATAAAGGAGGAGATTGAAGGTGCGTATGTATGTTGTAGTCAGACATCGCTGGAGAGGTTTATCGATCGGTGTGTGTCGGAAAGGAGTTGTGGAGACTGTGGGAGAACGACCTAAAGAAAGAAATTGAATGTGCGCGATAGATAGAATGCCGAGGGAGGGGGGGGGGGCGAGGAGGGCGTGCGCATGCATGAGATAAAGTTAGTGGTAGCTACAAAGGTTAGAGGATTGTGTGGGTGTAAGAGACTAACAAAGATCATAATTTGATATAAAAATGGATTCATATATTTGAATAGGAGATCATAGTGTTTTAAACATATGCATGCATGAATATAGCGGTGATACGCGTGTTGTGGTTTTGCACATGTTATACCATAATGTGGTAATGCACGGCGTTTGCAACTCACAGCTAAATGTCGAACAATCTAAACCATACTATACATCGGACAATCTCACATTTTATTTGAATTTGTGATAATGTATGGCGTTTGCAGCTTACAACTAAATATCAAACAATCTAAAAAATACTATTGTCGGGTGGTAGGTGCGACATATGCCAACGGGTGGCTAATCATAGTGGGAGCCAATAAGACGTCGCCGGTGCCTGGAAACGGGATGAGGCGAAGACATGCACGCCGGCGAATCTTACCCAGCTTCGGGGCTCTCCATGGAGATAACACCCCTACTGCTGCTCTGCGGGGTCTTCGCATGGTCACTAGATGAACAAGTTGCTACAAGATGCTCCTTGAGCTGTTCGGTGAGAGGAAGAATAAGGGCACGGCTAGCTCTCCTCTTCCCTCTACGTAGTGGCTAAAACTATCAGAGTCCAACCCTTTGCATGGGTGCCCTGGGGGTTTATATAGGCCTACCCCCCAGGGGTACAATGGTAATTCGGCTAGGTGTAAATTCCCACCAGTTTGTATATGTCCATAGGTTGTCTGGTAATAAGAAGTTTATATCAAAATAAGAAAGTTATCTCCAGAATCATGAGCAGAAGGAGGGACTCCATAAATTATTGCGGGTGCTAGCTTGCAAGTGCCAATAAAAGAGAATATGTTGGTTGGCTCGAATAAAAATATTATGGGCACATGAGCGCTAAAACAAAGAGAATAAATCATAATAAAGAAGGGTCATCGATATCTGGTTATGCGCTAATTATGTTGATGAAGCGGGATTTATGCGCTACAATTAGTAATCCATCTGGTTACACCATCGTGAGAGTGATCGAAGCAACCATGCCCCAAAGGTCGCCGCATAGGTACCAAATAAGGAGGCAGACACAACCGCCGCATAGCTACCAAATGAGGTGGCAGACACAACCACATGACGGAGGCGGACCCGAAGGAAAAAAATGCACGAGTAGGATGGTTGCCGCCACACCGACTATCAAGATCTCGCGGGACAAACATGACCGCGAGAAGACCACAACTCCTCGCTCTATTGCAGTGTTGCGGAGATCGTTTTTGCTGGGCACATCAATTATCTGTCCCATTGCTTCTCGCAAAGAAATGTCTCTCCTGTTGCAATGCACGGGCATATGTGCTAGTTATCCTTATACCATTAGGCCCCTTTATAAGCCGCCATCTTGAATATGCATTGAAGTATTTATTTCTGGCTTAAATTTGAACCGCGGATTTTCACTTTATCTTAGGCTTTCATCACAATGGCACCGAAAACACCCACTTCATGCATCTGGGTTAAATCCATCGTCACAGATAGTACTATGGATGATTATGTAAAGACCGGTTATCTGCCGAAGAAGGAAGTCATGTCTTATCGTGCTCCCAATCCGGAGGAAGAAATTCCTCATCCCAAAGAGGGGGAAGTTATTATTTTCACGGATCATAAGGACCGGGGCTTTACAGCACCCGGCTCAAAATTCTTCAGAGATGTCCCGCACTTCTTTGACCTCCGTCCTCAAGACATCGGACCCAATTCCGTGTCTAGTATTTGCCATTTTCAAGTGTTCAGTGAAGTATATCTTGGAGAAGAGCCCAATATATTACTCTTCAGAGAACTATTTTACTTGAACCACCATAATGAGTGTGCCAATGGCCCAAGCTTGGAACTTGGTGGTGTCTCGATCCAACATCGGAGATATGCACTTTTTCCTTATGCCAATCCGCCAAGTCATCCCAAAGACTGGAATCAGACATGGTTCTATTGCCAAGATACTTCTCCGGCTGAAGAAAATCCAATGCCCGGCTTTCGTGCTCTGCGCGTGGAGTCCAATCATCCACTTCCTAATAAGATAACGGCCGCTGAACGCAAGACACTCGCCCCTACCTTGGCTAAGATCAAGGCTCTTCTGGGGAACGGTTTAAACGACATTGATTTAGTCCAGGTTTGGCTCGCCTGGCGGGTTATTCCATTGAGCCGCCGCCCCGGGCTGATGTGCACTTATACAAGCAAGAAAGACGATCCTCTACGGCACAACCCCAATGATTTGCCTGAATATGTCGTCAATGATATGACGAAGACACTTTTGAACGAAAGCCTAGCAGATTCTGGTAAAGTGGGTTTAAGCCCCTTATGCGAAGCTAATCGAGCCCCAACAGTAAGCCGCCTATCTGAATAAATTACCTTCAACTTTTTATGTCTTTAGTTATACTCATACCTTTGCTAACTGTCACAGGCTGGTGACAAATTCTGGAAGGTTAGATAAGATCACGAAGCTGCAAAAAGGGCCAGGAAGGCCAAGAAAGCCGCCAGGAAAGAGGGTGCGAAGAAGAAGGGCAAGAAAGCCACCGCCTCTGACTTGCTTCGGCTAGAAGAGTCTTCTGAGTCAGAGGTAGCCCTTGACTCTCTTGGCTCCTTTTTTAACCACCTTATTGACACCGATTATCAGCAGGAAGACATGGGAACTAGTCATGGAAAGACTGAAGAGGTAACTATCATTTACTCCGCCTCCGAGCCTTTGCCAAGACAGAAAATCCAAAGAGTAACCCGGAAAGTAAGATTTTCACATCCCTTGGCTTATCACGATCCTCAATTTCTTTTAAAGCAACAGATTATTGAGAGCCGGAGGCAGACCCGGACCAGCAAAGATGCGGAACTCTCCTTCGGCTTACCCAATACACCCAAAAAACGCCGGAACGAGGTCACCTCCGATTTAAGTTCCTTTTATCCTTTGGCGCGTCTCACTCATCAACCACTCAACTCTTCTGACTCAAATTATCAGGAAACTTCACCTTCTTCCAGCGAGTCAATGCAGTCTAATTTGCCGGCTTTCAAAACCGCTCCAAGGTAATGATAACCCGCTTATCTTGTATTCGTTTCAATTTATTGTATTTGTACTTACCATTTGATCTTATGCAGCGGAAAAGCAAAGCCCAACAAAAGGGCGAAGAAGAACAAGCCGGCCGAAGAACCGATCTTAACTGAGCCGGAACTTGGAACGGCCGCACCTGAGGCCTCCACTCATGAGCCGCCGCCTGAGCCGGTTCATAATACACCAACACCCACTGCTGACCCGCCTGTCGAGCAAGTCGTCGATGGTTCTGGAAACCCAGAAGTCCCTAGCCCGACCAGGACGGATAATCCTCAAGATGCTAATGTCGAAATCACCAAGACCGGTTTTGTTGAGCCGGGAAGACCAACCGTGCTAGCCAAGTGCTCTGCCAAGGAAGAACTTCTGGAACGCCGCCAGGTGAAATTTGACGTCACTGATTATACTCACATGGGTATTGGCGAAGTCTTTTCTGGCTATATGAGCCAAGTGCACAGCAGTCGTGACATCAAAATTGACATGGTGAAGCAAATGTATCAGAAGTTTGAGGTACAACCTTTTCTCCATATTCATTTATCCTTACCATGCCAGCCCCCAAGTCTATTGCTTATGATGAATACGCTGTATACTTAGAAACAAAATTAATGATATCAATAATTTACTAGAATAAACATGTAAGAACTCCGGCTTACTCCGTAGCCCCCAAGGGGCGGCTTAACCAGCATGGTAGAGCCGGTCCTTATTATGCTTGAATCAAGTAAAACACTTGTAAAAACAGCAATATGCATTAGCCCCCAAGTGCCAAGTATTCATGCTTGCAAAGTGCTTGGGACTTACTGTCATGAACCGCCACTTAAGAAAAAAATTTCAGTATACATTAGCCCCCAAGTGCCAAGTGTATTGCTTGCAAAAGGCTTGGTATTTAATATTGCATCATGATAATCCTGATTTTGACCCGGTATTTGGACAGGTCACCACTGGTCAACTTGAATCAGAAATTTCTGATTTGAAGAACCGCCTAGAAGCACAGGAGGCCGAAACCCAAAAAGCCAACTCCAAATTTGAATTCAGCATATATGAACAAGAAAAACTGAAAAAGGCTTTGAAGCGGAGAGTAAGGCCTGGGCTGACGAAAAAATTGCCTTGACCGATCGGGTTGAAAAAGCAGAGGCGGCTCTTGCAGAGACAAACACCGAACTATCCGGCTTAAAACACCGTATATCTCATATGGTCTCAGCAATCTTTGGTAAGTCGCCCTACAACTGTTAAATATTTGAATTTTTTCAAGGAGCATAAAAATTATCGTTAACTCATCTGACATTGTGATGCAGGCCCCAGGAGTTCAAATCTTCACCAAAGCATGCCGACCAAGCTGAAGGCGGTTTACACACTGGTGGAGCAACTCTACACCGGGTCTCAGCGTGCTTTAGCCGTTGTGGCCTTGTCAAACGAAGCTCCCACTCTCCTGGCGGATGTATTAAAGCGGCTTGCCATGCTACCTCAGCGGTGCAATGAATTAAGGCGATCTTCTGCGGGAGCCGGAGCCGTGGCTGCATTGAGCCGGGCCATGGCGTGGCTTCCGGAACTGGACCCGGACGACATCGACACTGGATATCCAAGTCTGAAAGAGGATGGCACACCCTTTGAACAGGAGGACTTCACCACTTGTGTGAAGGAGATACGCCCTGTGGCCACCCTGATTGGCAACGACACGGATCTTACCAAGTACCAGCCGGGTTATGACGCAGAAAACCGGAGGATTCCAACTCCGCATTATGAAGTGATAATCCTGATCCCTCCAATCCGTAAGCATACCTTCGCCCCTGAAGTTGACCCGGCCGGATTAATTGACGATGAAGCTGAATTTGAAGCTTTGAGTGGCGTTGACTGGTCATCGTCAACCTTCCAGGACAGGGAACAAGGAGACGCGGAAAGGGATGACCCGGAAGCTTCAGGCCAACAAAACAATTGATCCTTCGGGCGGCTCATATTTATGCTTTGCTGAAAAAACAATGTTAATCATTTGAACTCGGGGAGTCATGTAATATGGTAGAAATAACTTGGTTTTGCCATGCCATCGTGCACGTGTTTGGCGCTCAACACTGTTAAGCCGCCAGCTTATATCCCCCCGTATTACACTTATCATCTACTTTCTTTCTGCTTAAGGAAATCTTAAACTGTCCTGTATACAGAAATAAGTCACAAGACCCTTGGCGGCTTATCGCAGGGTAGGTCACGATATCTTGATATATAAACATTAATACGGTAAAAGAGTCACAGATAAATCTGTTGTAAACTATTTGAAGCACAACTAAGACGTCATACCTGTGAGCTTTAGATTCGTACTGCCGGTTTATGTAACCCCAACAGTAAGGGTGATAACCCAATCTTTGGAGATCAGTAGTGCCAAAGATGTAACTTGCCTATATTAGGGACTTATCATCCAAAATCAAGCCGGGTTTAAAACCATATTTACACTTGCATCTTTGAACAAAAAGTCTCAAGTCAAATAAAGGCTGCTTTCAAATAAAACTTTAAACCAGATAAGAAGAAATAATTGAAGGCTTCTGATTCGAATACGACCAGTGAACCATTCCAAAGGGGTTGAGCTAGGATTAGAATACGATCATGTAGCCCCTAGTGGCTTTGGCATTGCACCGATCAAGAGGGTACCGACAACTATGTTCTCTTTGGTTCGAATATGACCTATGTTTGAACAGGAAGCCCCCTAATGACCTTGAGAGTTTTTTAACAACTCTGATTTGAATATGATCAAGTCGGTTCCCAAAAGGGCTTGAGCTATGATTTGAATACGATCAAGAAGCCCCCTAGTGAGCTTGGCGGTGAGCCGATCAAGAGGGTATCGACAGCTATGTTCTCTTTGGTTCGAATACGACCTATGTTTAAACAGGAAGCCCCCTAATGATCATAAGATTTAACGGCTAGATTCGAATACAATCATAAGCTGGATCAATCGGGTCAAGCTAGACTCAAATACGATCAGCCCCCAAGTGATTATTTAAAATGACAATGACAATGACAATGCCATATTACCTTTGAGGATGCAAAAAAGGACAGAGGTCCTGCTTTATTATTTATTATAATATATACATCGTCAAAATATGTACTTCATGAGAGCCGGTGGCTCAAGTGTAGTAAGGCCGAAGATGAGCAATATTCCACGGCCGGCGGGTCTCCACCTCCGACTTACGTGAGTCTTTGTGCTCTAAAAAATCGATAAGGTAGTATGAACTATTATTCAAGTTCTTGCTGACCACAAAGGGTCCTTCCCAAGGTGGGGATAGCTTGTGCACGTCGGACTGATCCTGGATGAGCCAGAGAACCAAGTCACCTTCTTTAAAGTTTCTGGACTTAACCCGACGGCTGTGATAACGGTGCAGGTCCTGTTGATAAATAGCCGAACGGGCTGCTGCTAAGTCACGCTTCTCATCCAACAGGTCAAGCGCATCCTGATGGGATTGTTCATTATTAGCTTCAACATAAGACGCCACGTGGGGCGAGTCATGACGGATGTCACTGGGCAGAACCGCCTCGGCGCCATAAACCATAAAGAAGGGCGTGTAACCCGTAGACCTGTTGGGGGTAGTATTGATGCTCCATATTACCGAAGGCAACTCTTCTACCCAACAACCCAACGTCCGTTGCAAAGGGACCATAAGCCGGGGCTTGATGCCTTTCAAGATTTCCAGATTGGCTCTTTCTGCTTGACCATTGGATTGAGGGTGAGCCACTGATGAAACATCAAGCCGGATATGCTCACGTTGACAGAACTCCTCCATGCCCCCCTTGGACAGATTAGTGCCACTGTCAGTTATAATGCTGTGTGGAAAACCAAAGGGGAAAATCACCTTTTTCATGAATTGAACCGCCGTGGCTGCATCACACTTACTGACTGGCTCTGCCTCAACCCACTTTGTGAATTTATCAACCGCCACCAGGAGGTGGGTCTTTTTATCTTTGGAACTTTTAAAAGGTCCAACCATGTCAAGTCCCCAGACTACAAACGTCCAGGTAATTGGAATCATCCTTAACTCTTGAGCCGGCACATGAGCTCGTCTTGAAAATTTCTGACACCCGTCACATTTATTGACCAGATCTTCTGCATCAGCGTGAGCCGTCAACCAATAGAACCCATGACGAAAGGCTTTAGCCACAAGGGATTTTGAGCCGGCATGATGACCGCAATCTCATTCATGAATCTCACGAAGAATTTCTTAACCTTCCTCAGGAGAGACACAACACTGAAACGCCCCTGTGACACTGCGATGATGCAACTCGCCGTTGACAATTGTCATTGACTTAGACCGCCGGGTTATCTACCTGGCCAAGGTTTCGTCCTCAGGCAACTCGCCCCGGGTAATGTAAGACAAATATGGCACTGTCCAATCTGGGATGACATGAAGAGCCGTCACCAACTTCGCTTTCGGGTTAGGCACAACCAAGTCTTCCTCTGTAGGTAACTTGACAGAAGGGTTATGCGGAATATCCAAGAAAGTATTGGGTGGCACCGGCTTACGCTCAGAGCCCAAACGGCTTAAGGCATCAGCCGCCTCGTTCTTTCTGCGGTCAATATGCTCCACCTGGTAACCCTTAAAATGTCCTGCAATGGCATCAACTTCATGGCGAACAGCCGCAATGAGAGGATCTTTGGAATCCCACTTGCCTGACACTTGTTGAGCCACCAAATCTGAGTCGCCAAAGCATCTTACCCGGCTAAGCTCATCTCCTTAGCCATCCGAAGACCATGGAGCAAGGCCTCGTACTCAGCTGCATTGTTGGTAAAGGGAAACATCAACCGTAGCACGTAACAAAATCTGTCACCTCGAGGGGAAGCTAAAACAACTCCATCCCCCGAGCCCTCCAATTGCCTTGACCCGTCAAAATGAATAGTCCAATATGTGTTGTCCGACTTTTCTTCAGGCATCTGCAGTTCTGTCCAATCATTGATGAAATCCACCAATGCCTGAGACTTCATAGCCGTGCGTGGCATATATTTTAAAGCATGCGGCCCAAGTTCAATGGCCCACTTGGTGACTCGTCCTGTGGCCTCTCTATTTTGGACGATGTCTCCCAAATGAGCAGAACTGACCATAATGATGGGATGACCCAGGAAATATTGCTTAAGCTTCCGGCTTGCCATGAACACCCCATAAACGAGCTTCTGCTAATGTGGATATCTCTGTTTGGACTCAATAAGCACCTCACTGATGTAGTAAATCGGGCGTTGAACCGGATGTTCCTTGCCAGCCTCCTTGCGCTCGACCACAATGGCAACACTGATAGCCCGTGTGTTATCAGCCACATATAGCAATAGTGGCTCCTTATCAATGGGATCAGCAAGGACCTGCGGCTCAGATAACTGTCTCTTCAAATCTTCAAAGGCAGCGTTAGCAGCATCATTCCAGACAAAGTCGCCCGTCTTCTTCATCATCTGATACCGCGGTATGGACTTCTCACCTAACCGGCTTATGAACCGGCTTAAGGCAACAATACGACCTGCCAGACGCTGAACGTCATTAATATACGCCGGCTTAGCCAAAGAGGTAATCGCCTTGATCTTCTCCGGGTTAGCCTCAATGCCTCTGTTAGAAACGAGAAAACCCAAAATCTTGCCTGCTGGCACTCCAAAAACGTATTTGTCTGGGTTAAGCATCATCTTGTAGACCCGGAGATTATCAAAGGTTTCCTTCAGATAATCTATCAAGGTTTCCTTCTCTCTGGACTTCACCACAATGTCGTCCACATAAGCGTGAACATTGCGCCTAATCTTATTGTGGAGACAGTTCTGCACACATCGTTGATAAGTCGCCTGGGCACTTTTAAGCCCAAAAGGCATAGACACATAGCAGAAGGCTCCAAACGGAGTAATGAAAGTCGTCTTCTCCTGGTCCTTAACTACCATCTTGATCTGATGATAACCAGAATAAGCATCCAAAAAACTCAAACGCTCACAACTCGCCATAGCATCAATGATTTGATCAATACGAGGGGGAGCAAAAGGATCAGCTGGGCAAGCCTTGTTTAAATCTGTGTAATCCACACACATACGCCAGGTGCCGTTCGTTTTGAGTACAAGCATCAGGTTAGCCAACCACTCTGGGTGGAAAACTTCAACAATAAACCTGGCCGCCAAGAGCCAGGCCACCTCCTCACCAATAGCCTTGTGCCTCTCCTCATTAAACCGCCGAAGAAACTGCCTGATCGGTTTAAATTTTGCATCAATATTAAGAGTGTGCTCAGCGAGTTCTCTCGGTATCCCCGGCATGTCAGAAGGTTTCCTTGCAAAGAACTCCCGGTTCTCACGGATGAACTCGATGAGCGCGCTTTCATATTTAGGATCCAGATTGGAACTGATACAGAACTGCTTAGATGAGCCGCCTGGAACAAAATCGACAAGCTTGGTGTCATCGGCCGACTTAAATTTCATCACCGGCTCGTGTTCCGTGGTTGGCTTCTTCAAAGACGTCATGTCCGCCGGGTCAAGATTGTCCTTGTAGTACTTCAACTCCTCTGTTGCACAAACCGATTCAACATAAGCAGCGTCACCTTCCTCGCACTCCAAGGCTATCTTCCGACTCCCATGCACTATGATGGTGCCCTTGTGACCCGGCATCTTGAGCTGTAAGTAAACATAACACGGTCGTGCCATGAACTTCTCATAAGCCAGCCATCCAAACAGCGCGTGATATGCGCTCCGGATTTTGACCACCTCAAAAGTTAACTTCTCAGCCCTAGAATCATGCTCATCACCAAAGGCCACTTCCAGCTCAATCTTACCTACTGGATATGCCGACTTACCAGGCACTACTCCATGAAAAACTGTGTTGGATGTCTTGAGATTTTTATCAGTCAACCCCATGCGACGAAAGGTCTCATAATAGAGGATGTTGATGCTGTTGCCTCCATCCATGAGCACTTTTGTGAATTTATATCCACCCACTTGAGTGCCACCACTAACGCCAAGTGACCCGGATTGTCAACCCGTGGAGGATGATCCTCCCTACTCCATAGAATAGGCTGCTCAGACCATCTCAGATAACGAGGAACTGCCGGTTCAACGGTGTTCACAGCCCTCTTATGAAGTTTCTGGTCCCTTTTGCACAAACTGGTGGTGAACACATGATACTCCCCACTATTCAACTGCTTCGGGTTACTCTGATACCCGGATTGCTGCTGTTGCTGACCTCCTTGGCAAGATTGCTGATTGTAACCACCCTGGTTACCTTGAGGGCCTTGAAAATTGGAATTTGAGCCGCCACCCAGGCCATGAAAACTGCCACCGCCTGAACTGCCGCTAGGCCCATGGCCACCGTCAAACATATTAGAATTCTTGAAAGCCTTCATGATCGTACATTCTTTCCACAGGTGCGTGGCTGGCTTCTCCCGGGTGCCGTGTCTTGGACAGGGCTAATTTATCAACTACTCAAGTGTCGGACCTGACCCGCCAGACCGAGGAGGTGGCCTCCCCTTGCGTTGGTGATTGTTGCCCTTTGCATTAGCCACAAACTCCGAGCTGCCGTCAGCCTTACGTTTATTATTACCTCCTTGATTCACCGGGTTATGCTAAAGACCCTTAGTGTTGCCGTTCTTCTTTCCCTTCCCTGTCTTTTCCTCATCAGACGCGGGATCCTTGGTACTATCAGAGTCGGCGTATTTGACTAGAGCCGCCATCAGCTGGCCCATGTCATTACAATCATGCTTGAGCCGCCCCAGCTTCTGCTTCAGAGGTTCAAAACGGCAATTCTTCTCCAACATTAAGACTGCAGAGCTAGCATCCATCTTACACTACAAAAAAAAGACACATCCATGACATTTTGGGCCGAACGAATTTTTTTCTGTCATACATATGACACTTCTATGAAGATAACTGTGACAAAACCCGGTATCATCATAGATGTGGTGGGCTCCTACTTCTATGACAAAAAATCATGATAGAAAATGGGCTTTTCGTCCTGGGCGGGCCGGAGACGCAGCTGCATGACATTCTTTGGGCCGTCCATGACAAAAAAAACCATGGTAGAAGCGAGGGGGAGGAAAATTTCGGGTATTGCCGGTGACGGTGGGAGGTCGGGGGCCGAGCGATGCGTGTTTCTCTCGTACGTACGCGCGTGTGTGCGAGGCGTTCGCTCTAACTGAACCCGAGCGAGGCGTTGGGCTCTAACTGAACCCGAGCGATTGCACTGTAGGCTACACGTTACTGAACCCGAGCGATCAATCGATGGCTGTTAACCGAACCCGATGGAGCGATTCCTTCGCTGCTGCTGCTAACTGAAGCCGATCGATTGGATGAGCGATGGCGTTGCTGGGGGGGGTTGGATGAACAGTGAGCGGTGGCATTGCCTTTGGATGAACAGGACCCCGTGGTGTGGAGGGCTGGATGAACAGTAGACGATGAAGGAGATCTCACGGTGGAGGGGTGGCCGTGGAGGGGTGGTTGAACAGGACCCCGTGGTGTGGAGGGCTGGATGAACAGTAGACGGTGGAGGGGTGCCCGTGGAGGGGTGGTTGAACAGTGGCCGGTGGAGTAGCGCGCGGTGGAGGCTGGATGAACAGGAGCCCGTGGAGGCTAGATGAGGTCGACGGCAGCCCGTGGAGGCTGGAGGAGGTCGACGGTGGAGATGAACAGTATCCCGTGGAGTCCTGTTTTGTAGTACGCCACACCCCTCCCAATGATCAGGACCCCCGTTTCGACCGTAGCGCTCCAACACAAGTCCGTTTCGTCCGTTTTGCGGTACGCCACACCCCTCCCGATCAACAGGACCCCCGTTTCAACCGTAGGAGGTCCGTTTCGTCCGTTTTGCGGTACGCCACACCCCTCCCGATCAACAGGACCCCCGTTTCGACCATAGGAGGTCCGTTTCCTCCATTTTGCGGTACGCCACACCCCTCCCGATCAACAGGACCCCGTTCCGAATGTAGGAGGTCCGTTTCCTCTGTTGTGCGGTACGCCAGGCCTCGTTTCCATCGCATGTTCCGTCCACGCACTCCCGATGAACACGACCACGCATTCCGTTCCGACCTAGTCGGTTGGCTCCCACGCGTTCCGTTGCCTCCCGATGAACACGACGCATTTCGTTGCCTCCCATGAACACGACGCATTCCGTTGCCTCCCCATCAACACGACGCATTCCGTTGCCTCCCCATGAACACGACGACGATGCTGTTTCTCCATTCCAACCTAGCCATGTACGTATGCGCGAGTAGGTGTTCGAGACCCTGCCTGTATGTACGTACGTGGCCGTATTTTCTTTCTTGCACCCTCGCCGCTGTACGTACGTGTACATGCTACGTGCGCGCCTCTACTACGACACGTGCGCGCCTCTACAACGACCAATATGTACGTACATGTTCGCGACCAGAATGACAACGCTACGTACGCGTCGACCAGGTGGGTCTCGACTGTCAGGCACTTCCTTGCGTGCGAAGATGTAGCTGGTGGGTCCCAGCAGTCAGGGGGGCGAATCATTTTGTGTTTTTTTTGCCCGGACGCACTTCCTTGCGTGCGAAGGTGTAGCTGGTGGGTCCAAGTAGTCAGGGGGAAACAGTTTTTTCGTGAAATATGGTGGCCCGTCCGGTGGGTCCCCGCTGTCACGCGGAGGAATAATTATTTTTCGCGTAATAAGGAGGCACTTCCTTGCTGTGGCCGTGGACCCAGCTGTCAGCCTCTCGACATACAGTCCACGTCCGATGGAAGTTGTTCCTTGACCACGTTGACCACGCCGCGCCGAGAGCACCAGCCGGTGGACGACGGGGAGCCGGGGAAGACGTGGCAGTGGAAGCCCGTGCTGAGAGGAGTACGAGGGTTCACTGGTTCGGCTGCGGTGTGAGGCTGCCGGCACCGCAGGGCCTGGCCAGCGGTGGGAATAGTAGGGGGCGGTGAGGCCTCCGCGGCAGCACATCCGGCCACGGGAGGCAGGGGCATGCGACACGACCGGCGCTGCTTTGGGTGGCCGGAGCAAGAAGACCAAAGGTTGAAGAAGCACTACGGCCGTTGGATGGACATCGTACGGTCACTGGAGCTAGAATCGTTTATAGTGACTAAGTTGACAAAGCCCTCCGTCCCCGTCAACTTAGTAGGCCCACAAGTCAGCCTCCCACCAAGGTGGGTCCCAGCTAGCAGGGGGTATTCATTTTTTGTGCGTAATAAGGAGGCACTTCCGGTGGGTCCGAGCTGACAGCAGGGGGAACATTTTTTTCGCGAAATACGGTGGCCCGTCGGGTGGGTCCCAGAAGTCAGGGGTGTCGGCGTTCTGGGAACGGGGGTCCCCAGACTTGTCTGCCTGCGGCCTGCGGCGTGGCTCAAAGGAGGCCCAGGACAGCCCATCCTCATCGATGCAAGCTCAAGACCCTCGCGAGGGGCCAAGCCTCGCGGGGCGGATGACAAGGAGCTTCCTCAGGCACGGCCTCGTCAGGCTGGCTCATGAGGAGGCGGAGAGTTCAAGGCAGGGTACCTCGCGAGGTGCCCATGGCGCAAGCCATGGCGACCAAGGGCGCCCGATCGAGGCGCCAGCCCGCGCGGTGTCCTCCTTTCCTCTTTGGTGCAAAGGGAGCAAGCGCAGGCGAGAGCATCAAGCAAAGGCATCCGTTTCGGTGCAGCAAGACCAAGACCAGCCCCAACGGCTGGAAGCGAGTCATCGTGGAGCCCAAGCAGGCGTCATCACCAGAGCCTTTGGCAGGCGAGGACCAACTTTATTCAGGATAAGTGTACCCGCTGTTCCCCTTCGAAATGGCCAATTGTTGGCGCCCTTCCCGCTCAATATTTGGGAAGAGGCCCAGGGCCTTCGCCTATAAATAGGAGTAGCCACCCACAGGGTAGGGGGATCTAGATCCGAACCCTCATCGTCCAAGAAACCAGTAGCTAGGGCAGCTGAACACCACCGAGCAGTTCATCGCACCCACCAAGAACTGACCCTCGCGAGGCTGTTCTTCCCTATATTGTTCCTCACCAGCCCAAGAGGCAATATACCACACCACACACTGGAGTAGGGTATTACACCACAACGGTGGCCCGAACCAGTATAAATCTTGTGTCTCTTGTGCTGTTCCGTTAGTAGTTTAGGTCCCTGCGATTCGGCGAGGTGCGAGACGGTGGAGGGTTGGATCACCGCGCGCACCCCAAAGGTTCGAACCTCAAGGGTCCGGGACCCGAAATCCGACATTTGGCGCGCCCGGTAGGGGTGCGCGGAATCCACCTATACGCCACCTCGTGTCCCGTCGCATCGCCATCACCATGTCCGGTGACCAAGCGGGCAACTCAGATCCTTGGTCGGCGTGGCCCGCCCACGCAGAGCCGCTCGCCTCGGGCGACCCCGTGCCCCAGGCAGCTCGCGGTCCACAGGGCGCAGCAGACCGCGGGCGACGCGGACAGGCTTCGACGGCTCTCACGCTGCGGCAGGCGTGGTCGGCAGTAAGGTCCTCCAATCACGCCACGACCACATCACCGTACACACGCCGGGAGCAGGCGAACTCGAGGGCCGCACTCACAGTGGCCCGAGAGCTGCTGAAGTGCAGGCTCGGAGAGCGGCGCGACGTCTTCTTTGGGCAGTGGCGAGCTCCTAAACCGGCCGCCTCGGGGCTCACCCTTCGCACCCAACTTCCATCTCAGGCCAGGCGGCCCGCGACGGGTGCTCCACGCGTGCCGCTGGCTCCAAAGCTACTCCAACACCGGCGAGGCTGTCGTACCGGGCCGGGCGGCGGGTTGCCCGCCCGGCCCGCGGAGAAGAAGGACTCGGCGTAACTCACAGCCACAGGTGGACCGCGCGCCCACCACCCCACGGTGGGCGCATCAAGCAGAGCAGCATGGCACGCTCAGAACTACGGCGTGGCCTTCGGGATGACGGCGCCAGAAGAATACGTGCCCCACATGATGGACCAAGGGCACCCGCATGAGGGAGAACAAGGCTCGCTCCTCAGCCCGAGCTAGGGGGATGAGACGCCAGAAGCCAAGCTCTTCCAGGAGCCTCGAGACGGTCCCACTGGTCACGCCGGGGGCGACGATTATTGGGTACCGCTACTTCCGCAAGAGCAAACATACGCTAACCATAGGTCGCAGGAGGTACAGGTCGCCACGACGAGCGGCTGCCCCGCTCCCGCAGTCTCCTACCCCTTGGGAGGGGGGCGCAGGGGGCTGCCGGAGAGGGGCAGAGATCTGACATCACCACCGCGGCTTCGGAGCAAGGCGTTCTCAGGAGGTAGGCCCTCTGCTGGGGAGGTGCCTCGGGGCCTGCCTGGGCGGAGGACCCGTGGTCGTCGGGGAACCATCGGCGCATCGCTTACTCCCATCGGCGCAAGGCCCTGGTTTCCGATCGTCGTTGATGGCACTAGAGTGTGGCGCAAGGCGGGCCTCGTATGGCGATATGAAGCAAGACCGGTACTGTGAAGAAGGCCTGCTGTGAAGCTCGGGCCGCCCGTGACACTCTCACGTAATAATGAGTGGGGTTGTACACGCCCGGAGTCTCAGGGGTGCCGGCCTCGAGCCCCGGGCTCCCTCCCACGCCAGATGGCATCACTTAGCTCCGCGATGGTGAGAAGACGTCCAATACTAGATTAGGTGCCGGACGCGGCTTTTCTTCTGCTTTCTTCGCCTTTCCATTTGATTGTCGCTTTCCCCCGCTGGATTTAAGTTGGATTCGAATTTGAGATTTGCGTGTGTTCAGGGAAGGGGTGCTTAGTCTCGTTCGAGCAAATCTCTCGCGTTTCGGTTACCACTCCGCCTCAGCTGCCTCCCCTCGCGAGCCCCTCGCGAGCCGGGCCAGGCCTAGCTTGCGCGCAGCCTAGCCTGTCGCCGCTGCGTCCTCTCCGGAGGGTTTTTACTGCAGATCCTACGGATTCGATCAGGAGACACTCAGATCGCTGCAGCCTCCCACAGGCTATCTCAGGGCTCGTACGAAATAAAGGTAAACCAGCCAACCAGCACATCGCTTAGCCAACCACTTGGCGCGGGCGTATGGGCGATGTAACACCTGCTAATACGATGAACACAAGTTTTACATAAGGGGCTCCCCCTCCCAAAATGCTCTCACAGCCATCAGGCCAAAACCTGAGTTCTATTCATGTAGGGTAACGGAACAGGGACAGTATATAATCAGTCGGATAAATCCCCCAATGCGTCCTTAGGAGCACCTCCCGAGCCGTTGCTGGCATCGCTGGCCTCGCCGTCACTATCGTGGCGCCGGCGCGCATCGGGCCGTTCACCATGCCGCCCTCATCGGCGGCCACGACCACGCCGTCGTTGTCCGAAGCGAAGGCCCGGACGAGAGCATCCACATTGTCTTCCACCCAGTGCGCCAGGTCGCCCCAAACGGCCTGGGGAACTGGGGCGATAGCTGCGTCAAAGTCGAAGTGGGGGTCCATGTCCTGGAGATGGCTGAAGACACGAGAAAAGGCTCTCCTCTCCTCCACCAACCTACTGGCCCTGACCGACCGCGCCTCCAGCCGCGCCACCACGTCGGTGAAGAACTGAAGGTTGCCGGCGTAGTTAACCGCGTGCGGCTCGCCAACTGCCGCCTCACAGATATTACCCAAGGCTGCGTTGGCTCTTTCCCGGAGCGTGGCGAGCATGGGGCCGTGCTCATGCTCCAGGATTCGCCGCTGACGCATCTCGTCCGCATTCTGGCGCACGACGGCCTCGGCCTCCTCCACCCGTTGGCGAAGAAGGAGCGCCTCGGCCTGAGAGGTGGTTGACTCCCCCTGCGCCACCTCGAGGGCGGCCCGAAGAGCATCAGCCCGCTGCGTTGCCTCCTCCAGCTTGGCCCTCAAGGCAGCAGTCCTGCCCTCAGCCTTGGCCTTGATCAACCCCAGCCTCCCCTCAAACTCGCGCTCGAGATTCGAGCGCGCCGTCGCCACTCGGCGTCCGACCTCCTCCAGGACGCGGGCTTCCCGTGCAGCGACCTCATCCTCTGCGCGCGTCGCCAAGCGCTCCCTCATCTCCAAGCGATCGTACTCGCTTGCGCGTTCGGCGGCTTCAAGTGTCAACACCTCCTCACGCTTCTGGAGCTCCGCCGGGTCGCCGGAGGCCACCTTCATCGACGCGAGGGCTGCCTCGCGCAGCTCCACTTGCTCCTCCAATGAGTGACACCGGGCCAGGAGTTCCCGTGCCCGCTCCTCCGCCGCCTCTCGCCGCCTGTTAGCTTCCCGGGCCTCCTCGACGGCCCGAGAACAGGCCTCCCGAGAGGCTGCCAGCGACGCCTTGGCCTCTTAATCATCAAGATCGCGTTGGTGGCGCGCAAGGGCGACAGTGCCCTCCAGCTCACGCCTCTCTGTGGCCAGGCGCAGGCCCTCGGCCTCAAGGCGCGCGTCTTCGTCAGCGAGCTCTTCACCAAGAAGGCTCACCGCGTCAGCCGCCCTTCGAAGAAATCCTTGGCGAAGGGCATGGCGCTCCCGGGCGCGCTCGTGCACGTCCTCCACCCCATCAACCGCCCCAGGCGGGCGCCGGGAGCCACGAATCAGCACTCCCCCTCCGGGCAGGGGGCTGGGGGCTGGCACCCTCGCGATGGCCGGGCACGCCGCGCTAGAAGCCGGGCCTGGAGCCAGCCCATCCCCAGACGAGGGGCGCAGGAAGCGCCTCAGCCAATCGCCGTCCACGACCAGGCGAGAAGCCCACGGCAGGCTAGCTATGCCAAGGGAAGGCTCGCGAGGAAGGGTCGCGTAGCCTTGAGGGCCACGACGCGCCTCGGGACGGTTCACCTCCCCGGTCGCCCTCACCACAAGGGCTCCACTCCTTGGAGCACTCAAGGACGGGGGAGGGGGCGAAGCCGGGGGGACGGCTCCTCGCCCATCTCCGTGAGCTCGGCAGGAAGGGGCCTGCAGGGAAGGATCAGTACAAGCAGCAGAAGAATCAGGAGCTGGAGAAGGAGAAGGCTTACTCATCAGTGGCGAAGTACTTCCTACGCTTCAGCAGGCGACAAGGGTAATCATCGCCCAGGGCCTCCCTTCTCTTCCGGAGGGCCTCGAAGTTCACGCGGAAACGACCCAAGATTTGAGCGCAGGGGTCAGCCTGCAGCGAGGGAGAAGCATCAAGGCGACCTGTGTCAGGGGCGTCCGCTTTGTGTGGCGCTTGCTGATCGCCTCACAAAGAGAAGCAGCAGGGGCCTCAGGGGCTCCATCTGCAGGCGTTGCGGGCGGCTGCCTGCCACCCTCAGCCGCGGCGGCATGAGCCTCAGGAGCTGCTCCCTCATGAGCGTCGCCCGGCGCTGTCACCCCGGCGGGGGTCCCTTCGGCCTCTGGCGGCTCGTGCCTCCCTGCTCCGCCACTTGAGGAGGAGCCGCCTGGGCCGACTGGAAGGGCTGTCACCATCACTGGATTCTCGCGAGGCCTCGGAGACCAGGGGCGCGCCCCCATTCATCGAAGATAGGCATCTGGTTCACAAAATCACCCCTGTTCTGGCAGAGGTACAACAAGGCCCCTCCATGCCGGATGCCACCGGGGTTGGGGTCGCCGGTCAGGACCAGGAGCACTTTCCTTAGCGCTTCATGCGTCAGGTTTTCTTCCTGGAGCCTCATACGATCACCAGGCCCGCTGAAGGCCCACATCCGGTGGGAATGGCGTTGGAGAGGAGCAATGCGGCACATCAGGAACTCCTTCACCACCCTGGGCGCTGTCACGCCAAGCTTTCTCAGGAACTCGAAGCGGTGCCAGACAAAAATGAGTCGAGGGCTTGAAAGCGTCTCCTGGCCCCAGCCTGAATTAGGGACAAGAAAGCGAGGTTGGCTCCGATAGCAGGGGGGCTGGGCACCCCACATCCACGTACAACCACCTCTCATGAACTCGATCGGCGGGTGGAGGCAGGCTGAAGTCAATCCCTGAGGCCGCTGTCTCGGGCGCGGCGACGAAGCTCACGCACGCCGAGCATTGGGTGGGGTCGACAAGGCGCAGAGAGAAGAAGTGGCGCAGCAAGGCTACCAAAGGAAGGATGCCCATCATTGCTTCACAAACGAAGGCGAAGACCGAGAGGAGAGTGATGGACTCAGGACCCAGATGCATCATGTGGATCTGATAGTGGGAAAGCACGACATTGAAGAAATCAGAAAAGGGGGGAACCAGCCCCGCCCACAGGGCGTCAGCAAAATACCGGACCTCAGTGACTATCCTGTCGATGGAGAAGTGGGATGCATGCCAGGCCATCGTCCTCCCGCATTCGTTGAAGGTGGTGGCCAGAGCCGAACTAACCTTGCCCAAGCCCTCTAGATTGAGTATGATCGACGGGTCGACGGTGGAGGCCGCTGGCGGCGGCGAGCGAGGCGGAGGCACATGTTTCTTCCCTTTCCCCTTCTTCGTCGGAGCCATGGCGATTGAAAGGGGGGGGGGGGGGAAAGATTCGAGATTGGATTGAAAATGGAAGCTGGAGTTCGAGAGGGGGAAGGACAGGGGGGACGAGCAGCAGAGAGGGGAACGGAGGTGTACAACAGCGTGTCCGCCTAGCAAGGCACGGAATAAGGAGGCGTGGGGGAACAGTGCCGCCCACGTTCAATCAACCGCCACGCGTCGCCCAAGGCCGCAGGCTGTTAGGGGCCTCATGACGCTCGCACTTGCCCTTTCGCCTCTGCTCGGCCCAAGTTCGGAGGCGCGCCCTGGGCCAGAGACTCTTGTCGGCGTGCAGGGCAGGGGTCCCCAGACTTGCCTGCCTGCGACCTGCGGCGTGGCTCAAAGGAGGCCCAAGACAGCCCATCTTCATCGACGCAAGCTCAAGACCCTCACGAGGGGACAAGCCTCGCGGGGCGGACGACAAGGAACTTCCTCAGGCACGGCCTCGTCAGGCTGGCTCATGAGGAGGCGGAGAGTTCAAGGCAGGGTACCTCGCGAGGTGCCCATGACGCAAGCCATGACGACCAATGGCGCCTGGCCGGGCGCCAGCCCATGATGTCCTCCTTTCCTCTTTGGTGCAAAGGGAGCAAGCGCAGACGAGAGCATCAAGCAAAGGCATCCGTTTCGGTGCAACAAGACCAAGACCAGCCCCAACGGCTGGAAGCGAGTCATCGTGGAGCCCAAGCAGGCGTCATCACCAAAGCCTTTGGCAGGCGAGGACCAACTTTAGTCAGGATAAGTGTACCCGCTGTTCCCCCTCAATATTTGGGAAGAGGCCCAGGGCCTTCGCCTATAAATAGGAGTAGCCACCCACAGGGTAGGGGGATCCAGATCCGAACCCTCCTCGTCCAAGAAACCAGTAGCTAGGGCAGCTGAACACCACCGAGCAGTTCATCGCACCCACCAAGAAAAGACCCTCGCGAGGTTGTTCTTCCCTGTATGGCTCCTCACCAGCCCAAGAGGCAATATACCACACCACACACTGGAGTAGGGTATTACACCACAACGGTGGCCCAAACCAGTATAAATCTTGTGTCTCTTGTGCTGTTCCGTTAGTAGTTTAGGTCCCTGCGATTCGGCGAGGTGCGAGACGGTGGAGGGTTGGATCACCGCGCGCACCCCAGTGTTCGAACCTCAAGGGTCTGCCGGAACCCGAAATCTGACAAGGGGCATATGTTTTTTTCGCAAAATACTGGCGGCCCGTCCGGTGGGTCCCTGCTGTCAGGTGGAGGAATAATTATTTTCCGCATAATAAGGAGGCACTTCCTTGCGGCTGCCGTGGACCCAAATTGTCACCTCTCCACGTGACAAAGATTCTTTCGATGGAATTCGGTCGCTGACCACATTGACCACGCCGCGCCGAGAGCACCACGGCTGTGGACGACGGCGTAGCCTAGGAAGGGGACGACACGGAGCCGGGAAGACGCGGCAGTGGATGCCCACACGGAGAGGAGTACGAGGGTTCACTGGTTCGGCTGCGCTGTCGTCGCCACAGAATAACAGGGGGTGTGGGTGAGTGGAGTGGAGGGATGGCCTGGCCAGCGGTGGGAGTAGTATGGGGGCGGTGAGACCTCCGCAACAAGACACAACCGCCACGGAGGTAGGAGCAGCGGCACGACCGGGCGCTGCTTTGGGCGGCTGGAACAAGAAGACCAGAGGTTGAAGAAGCACTACGGCCGTTGGATGGACATCGTACGGTCAGTCGAGCTAGAATCGTGCATATTGACTAAGTTGACAAAGCCCTTCGTCCCCATCAATTTAGTAGGCCCACTATACTGGGTCCCAGCTAGCAGGGGGAGTATTCTTTTTTTTGGGCGTAATAAGGAGGAACTTCCTTGCGTGCGAAGATATAGCTGGTGGGTCCGAGCTATCAGCGGCGGTAATGTTTTTTTCGCGAAATACAGAGGCCCTTTCGGTGGGTCCCAGATGTCAGGTGGAGGAATCATTATTTTGCGCGTAATATGGAGGCATTTCCTTGCGTGTGGCTGTGGACCTAGCTGTCAGCCTCTCCATGTACAGTCCACTTCCGATGGATGTCGCTCATTGACCATGTTGACTAGGCCGCGCCGAGAGCACCAGGGCAGTGGACGACGGTCAGGCCTAGGAAGGGAATGACATGGAGCCAGGGAATACTCGGCAGTTGTTTCCCACGCGGAGGAGTACGAGGGTTTACTGGTTCGTCTATCGTCGCCGGAGAATAACAACATGTGTGGGTGAGTAAAGGGATGGCTAGGCCAGCGATGGGAGTATGGTGGGGCGGCGAGGCCTGCGCGGCAGCACAGCCGGCAGCGAGGAGGAGGGAGCAGGCAGCCCCACCGGCGCTTGTTTGAGCGGCTGGAGTAGGAAGAGCAGAGATTGAAGAAGCACGATGGCTGTTGGATGGACATCCAACAGTATAAAAGCCATCTGTGGAAAGCCTCAAATCTGTGGAAAACAGCATACAACCCATCTGCCATTATTTCAAATAGTTTACAACCCATTTGCTAATTCTTACGGGTTTTTTTGGAGCCCATATTCTTTTTGTTAGCATTACATCCCATATTGTGGCCACGGTTAAAAAATTATACGAAATTTTTCATATGTCAAGGTCTGAACTGTTTTTAATCCCGAAATTTCGAGTCACATTCAGACTGATTTAAAAAATAAATGTATATCAATATAAAATCCAATAAATTGTCCACGCATAAAAATCAATGCAATTTAAAATCTCGAAATGAAAAAAAGATATTTGAAACTAACTGCCGGTTTGATGTGCTTTAAAAATGCATAGCCCATTTCTCATTACTGATAGGCCATTTTCTCGGCCAGCCGAATGAAGCTCTCCTCGTCTTGAAAGATTTGCAGCCCAACAGGCCTGATAAAGTGACTTACTTGACAAATCACAAAAAAACCGGGCTAGCCATTTTCAAAAAGAAAATAAAACTGCTGGAATGGTCTGTGGTAAACATAAAAGAAAAGGTTGTCTAGACAGGCCAGAGTGTCCCGCACAGCCCAGTTGACACCTCGCCTGGCCTCAAAAACAAATTAGATAAATGCCACTCCAATTATGGTGATTCATAAAATGCCAATCGCAATTTCCAAACTTTGAAAAATGCCAATCGCTATTTTTGCAAACTTTGAAAAACGCCATTGCAGTTTGCAAACTTTGAAAACGCCACCTGCAGACTTCAAAAAATGCCACTAGAAATAGCATGAAATGGCATTTTTCAAAGTTCGGAAATTGCAGTGGCATTTCTCGGAGGCATTTAACAAATTAACCCAAAACAAAAATAACTGGGCGAGCTGCTGGGTCCCTGGTGTCAGCCGCCACAGTAATTCTCTCGCCATCGACTACGTTGACAATGGCATGGGACCCGTGTGTCAAAAATCCACTAGGAGGAGCCATTTTTTATTGGCTTGAAATAAGGAGGCACGTGCTTGCGTGCATCGCCATGACCTTGGCGGGTCCCTGCTGTCATCCTCTCCACGTACAATCATCTCCTGATTGTCTACGCGTCAACTTGCTAGGCCAACAAGTCAGCCTCTAAGCCCGTGGAGGACAAATACAACCCATTTATAAAAATAACAGCCCATTCCATACGTTCAAACGGAAAGTTCAACATTCAGAGCAAAGTAACAGGTCTGATCCACATATAGAGTACTGAACTTCCACGTTGACAACCATCATAGCCAAGTTAACTATCTACTCCCACTAGAAAAGTACTAACTTACTCTTAGCTAACTAGACGATGCCGGCGGTACACGCTAAACGCCGGCACTGGCGTCCTGCGCCTCGCCTCGGACTTGCCAGAGGTGCGATAGGGCGCGTTGCTCGCGCGCGTTGGCCCTTTCCATGCCGGCGTGGTCCACCGAAGCTTCGGCTTCCAAGCGGGAAACCCACTTGACGAGCTGGTAGTAAAAATCGGCGTCGCGAACGCGTGCGTGCCCGACAGCCTCCAGGGCTATTTGCCGGGCGCCGGCCTCCACGTAGTCGGCCCAGTTGCGGGCGCTCTGCTCGCGACTCAGAGCGTCGGCGCTGCTGCTCCATGTCCCACTGGCGGCGCAAATCGGCGATACGCTGCTCCTCCGCCAGGCGGTCGCGCTCCAACAACTCCTGCTCCTCCGCCATGCGGTCACGCTCCAACAACTCCTCGATCTGCGCATTGCCATCTAAAGACAGATAGAATGCCTCCTCCCTCCGTCTGCCTTCCATGAAAAACCGAACACTAGTTCCGGTGGTGACCGCCTCCGGCGTCGCCTACCGCGGACGGGCGGGGGCATAGCGGACGTGGCGAGCGATGTCGGGCCGGTGGGGGCTTATGAGGATATGGCGAGTTTGGTCACGGTGGCACTAGAGAAGGCTGGGAAACAGTACTTATAGGGGGAAGGTAGCAAGACGGTCATCGGAATTCAATGCATAATGGCTTAGATCGCCAGCTTGCCATGGAAAACTAGGGAAACTAAAATTATGACTGTGCCGTCCCGTCCCGTCTGGGTCGCACGCCGGCATGGCGGTCAAACGAGTGCACTCGAATCATCTCCCTCCTTGTCAATAATGATTTCACGGATTGAAAAAGCCCGCAACAATTAAAGCGTATCTTTTTTTGCATCACTTAGCTGCCTTAATTATGGCCGATCGCATGCGTGCACTCAAAATCGTCAGAGGGCGACGAAGCAGCATGCAACGAGTCACAACCGAGGGCACGCATGCAGCCAGTTAAATCGCTGTAATTAATTAGGCTTAAACTTCTGCATGCCGTTAATTATTGCCATGCCTTGGTCTTGCTGCTTTGCTCACGGGACTAATAAACCCGGACGGAGGGAGTACCTTGGTTGGTGAGAGGTTTTAATTAAGCCCTGGAAACTGGCAAGGAGGTGCTCGTACGTGCGTGATCCGCTATTTATTCGTGTAGGATCGAGTAGGTTGTTTCTTGAATTGAGCCCTGCAAACCAGGAAGGAGGTAGTACGTGCGTGATCTGCTACTTATCCGTGTAGGATCGATAGTGTAGCTTGTCAGTTTCTTCAGAGGTAGGCATTTTTATCCGTGTAGGATCGATAGTGTAGCTTGTCAGTTTCTTCAGAGGTAGGCATTTTTATCCGTGTAGGATCGATAGTGTAGCTTGTCAGTTTCTTCAGAGGTAGGCATTTTTATTCAAAAAACTGCCACTTCGCATCTTGCGTCGCAAATAAAACTGCAAGGAGCACATTTGTAGCCTAGCTAGTGATCGATCAGTAACTTGTAAACACTGAGCGAACAGAAATAAGTAACTTTTAATGCATCTCAATGATTCACAGATCATATACAAATATGTAGCTCCAAAAGCAAAGATCAGCCACTTTGGATCTTAAGGCCGCAACTAAAACTAACTAGTACGATTCCCATACATAAGATCAACATGTTAATGCATCTCAATGATTCACAGATCATATACAAATATGTAGCTCCAAAAGCAAAGATCTAGAAAAACATATGTTCTTCCTACTAACATGGATGCTTCTCTTGGCCAACATTCAAGATGCAATTTGGATGACAAATTTGTTTTTGAAGTCTACAATTCCTCTTGCAAACGTAAGTGGTTTCACCAACAGTGGAACCATGAGAATGAACCACACATGATGGAGGAACATCCACTGCAATATGATTTGGTCTTCTCTCGATCACACCCATGAGACTATTTTCGAATACAAACTTTAACTTAGGGAAAATGATGCCCATTGTATAATCAGACCAAAGCAATGAAGCACCTAGTGTTGGCCAAGAAATAGTACAAGATTACTTTTCTGCAGTCCATGAAGTGACTATCCAATCTTTGTGTCTATTTTCAAATGGCACCGCATGCAGTGACTATACTATTCTCTGTGCAGTTCAACCAAAATTGCGGACACTTTGTTTGTTTGCCAAATAGCAACGGGCGAGACATCTCTGTACGCACAAATATCAAGCAGCTAGTAAACATATACCACACCATGTTCGCAGTGATGGAAGAGGTGAAATCGATACAACCAAAATTGAGCATCCAATCATTGAATCCTGTCCTGCACCTCCAATGTAGGTCCACCCTACCAATAAATTCACATGCAAACCACTAGTATTACTATCTAATGACAGTACAAAAAGAGTAGCAAGATAGTAGCAAACCATGTACCTTCGTAATTTACAGCTCATAGTGCCACCAATTGGATATAAAGGTTTGGAAAAAAACATGCTCCTAATGTTGAACCAGTTGGACTTTTTGTGCAGCTCCACTAAAATCGAGCATCCCTATTTGCATAGATATTGAGAGTGTGGTTACTATAAAAGTGGCACTAGTTTAAGCATAGACTCACAAATATAAGCATTCCAATTTCTTAATGGGAAAAGGTAGCAAGACTGTTTCTAACCACCTGTTTGAAGGAATAAATAAAGCAATGTTGATGTCAGGAAGGCATACATAGTTTTTTTCTTAAAAACTGAGCCATTCCTGACATTTCCTCTTCTTTTAAGCAAATTTTGTGCAGTTCTACTAAAATAAAATGCCATCACCGCTTTGACAATTTAGTGACACTGTACAAAAGGAAATGACTTAACATTACATCATGATGTCGGGTATGTAGTAGACAGGCATTAGAGACAAACATACAAACCTCCTCCGATAACATAATGAGCATACAGCGGCTGATTTCAATAAACTCTAGCACTGGAAGGTTTCTATAAGAATGAACAATACAAAATGTAAAGGTAACAAGTTTCAGCATTGGTATACTAGCTGTGCATGAGCATTAAACCAAATACAGAAGTCTGAAG